>CAIIXF020000003.1:5814564-6450876 GCA_903813345.2 Owenia fusiformis | reverse complement strand
ATAATATGTATGAAAATAACCCTACTGCAATTGCAGAACTCCAACAAGCATTCCTGCAAAAATTTGAGCCATACCCATGGGGAAGAATGCATCCGTGTTATGAACAGTTTTCCTTGAACATTGCAAGTTTGTTTTCAGCGAAATTGACGATATATGGAGCATATTTTGAAACAACCATAACTCGATCAATATAAAACTATCGTTATTAAAACTTTGCCAGAGGATCCCACATTGAATGAGGTTCTTGTGTGCCAAATCTCAGAGCAATTTACCTCCATTTAAGAAAAATATTGAAGAAATGGAGGGTTGCATTTTTTTGGGTCACCCTGTAGGTTTTACATGGGGATTTTCACAACTATTTTTTAAACGATATATTCGTTCATATTCCCGTACAAGAGTACAGAAAAAATTATTAGAAACGATTGATCTCTCATTAATCTTAATATAACAGCTATTTTTTTTCATTGTATTAACTCATAGCGTGGTGAAAACGATGATTGAAAAGTGAGAAAATATTCCGGAAGAGAAGGTCACGTGATCAGTAGACTAGTCGCCATATTGGAAAAAACAATTCCACTCGACTTTCAATACTTTCATGCCAATCTTACCGCACTACAAACTGCGACATCGATGCAACAACTGAATAAAAGTATTCATCTTCAAATTACATTATAGAGTTACGTTGAAAACCCACAAACAACTGAGCAGTAGACCAAAGAAGACGCGTCGCTATTATCTAGGTCAATCTGTTCAATGGTCCGAAAGCAAATCTATAGTACTTGTTTCCGAATTTTTTTGTTCATTGTACAATCTTTTATTGATTAAACTCAGTATACTGACTATTAAAGCAATGACAAAGAAGAATACTTACGATGGTGTCATTGTTTTATTTAGTGTGTGGGTGTAAAAACAAAATTGAGTAATTAGTTTGATTTAGAACTTTCGTGTCACGCAAATAGCTACGCGAAATGCATAGTGGGAAAATATTGACCAATCAAATTTTGTCCTTTTTGAGTGCTTTTCAGTGCATATCTGCGAACGTTCTGATTCAAAGAGCGAACTGCGAAAAGGAGAATTCCCTGGAAAGTCCTAAATCCTTGGTATCAGGGAAGATGAAATATACTAATGACCAGTTAGGTCATGTGACCAGTCATTAGTACGTTTTATCTTCCCCGATAGATGAGATTACAGGAGTTGAAAGGCAAAATGCCTTTAAATGCCAATAAGAATCTGTAAACATTAATGTTAAAATGAAGACTTCTCATTTTGTTTTTGTTAACCGAGTACATACACTGGCGGGGGCCTGGGGACCCTTAGGTGGGCCCAGAAAAAAAAAGTTGGTCCCAAAAATATTTTTAGACCAATAAAGGCCTTAAGGCCCCAAAAAGTAGGCCTTTTTTGGTCATTACTGGGCCTTGTAAGGCCTTATTTTTTTAATTTCAGGCAAGTTTTGAAGAAAATGGGCCTTAAAGTGTCAAAATGTTGGCCTACTTTTGGGTTTTACGGGCCCAAAAAGTTTTTCTTTGACCTGAAATTTGGGCCCCCCCTTGTTGCTTCCCAGATCCGCCCCTGACATATGGTGTATATAATAAAATTAATAGTGACTGCCACATTTTCGGGAAACAGTGTAAAAATTTTCTACTCTCGGGAGTCGGGAATATCCTGTCTACTGACCGTTGGTCCAACATTTCACTATATTGCCATTTGAAATGACGTTATTGACTATTATCATGTACAGGTATGCTTTGCAAAGTTAATCATTGTAATATAGATGTCAGATAAATACATATCCCCTTCTGACAATCAGCAAATGATTTCTGACTAAAAGATCGCTAAAAGCTGTCTTCCCAGGTGATGATGTAAGCAACAAGTATCCTGATTTTATTCAATGTTGGCATGTTTTAATGTTTTCAACTACATGTACCGATGTATTTCTGATGGCTTTTCATAGAAATCTTACCTATGATGAAGCACTCCTTTGTTGAGATTTGATGTCTATCTCTTTGGACTGGTGCTTTAGATTCCCTGTACTTTTTAAGTTGTGATTGTGACTCAACGAGTCGGATGAGTGATAAGAAAAAAGCAAAGTACACTTTTACATAACAATATAGATGGTACCATCTCTTTGGTTCAAATAAAATAAAAGTGTGTCTTAATTTTGTTTGACCCGCAGTGACATTTGTCATGTTGCTATTGTAACAATAATTATTGTCATATGACACAATATCACAATGACACCTATTTAAGCCATTCATAATTACATTTCCCATAACCCTGAAAATTTCAAGTAAATTGGTTTAAAAATAATAAAATGACAGACAAATTCTCAGAACTTTATGATCATCCTATATTTACATGGTCAGTGAATTGATTGCCTTTTGGAAATTAGAAGATATGCATGCACCCCTTATAATTTTCACATGTCATACTATTAAGTAGGTGGACAATTTTTTAAAAGCCTTCTTTCTTAGAAGAATCATTTTGTTGTTAATGCATGGTCGTATTACAGGTTGTTACAAATTTTAGGTACAGATGCCTTTTTTTAATATGAAGTGATTACAACAAAGGTCAGGCTGGAAATTGACAGGCAGAGGGCAGAAAATATTTTGAAAATTCCTTCTGACAACATTTTGGAATATAGAAAGCCATTGCTTCTCCATCTCTGTTCATCTACACATCTATGATGCAACAGAGAGAAATGCTTTTGGAGTCAGAATATTCTCACCAGAGTTTTCAAAAGAAACAAATTCCATCATTTCCCCCCCTCTCCCGCCTCTCCATCCTGCTTATTAAAATGAAAAGGAGGATACTGGCATCAACAATACAACTGACACATAAGATCTAAGGCAGCTCAATATCAATGACTTAATTTAAGTGGACCCTAACACTGACCAATGAGCTGATCTATAGTAAAGTACCTCTTTTCCACAGAGTATTGACATATATTATAGGATTTAGCATATGCCATATACACTTGGGTGTACTTGATATGCCATGGGCATGCCTTACTCAAGAGCCTATTGGAATCATTCTAGCATTACTACCAATGTATAGAACCATGGATTACAATCAGGGATTAGAGAGAAATACTTATTTAATAAAAACATGTTATGATTTGGGATAATGTTACCTGTTATGATACTATGAAATGTCACTTACTGCAAAATAGTTACTTTAAAAGAGACATGTACATCCTGCAGTCTGGGTTTGCAATAATAATACAATTTATATATTAAGTAGAAATAATTCATTATCTTGAGATGTACTTTATGAATGTCAGTATTATAAGGGGTCAGCACAAAGATATATAATGCAAAACTAGTAATTTGTTCATGAATACTTTTGAGAAAATGATTTTTTTTAAATTCTAAATATTGAAAAGATAAAATTGGGTTGGCCGGGTTGGTATTAATCTATAGGGATTTACACATTAATATTTACATTATTTTATTTAGAGATATCAAATTTTGAACAATGACATAACCCCTCAGGTTTTGAGAGAAGTCTCTTCCGGACTAAACATACAAATAATATTATTTGAGAATTCTGCTCCCATAAATTTCAAATATTTGTCTACCAGGATTAAAGTTATCAATTGAAGAGTGTCATTTGTCGGATAAAATTAAACTTACGATTACTAAAAATAACATCCTAATTCTTTGAAAAGGAAACATTTGAGAAGCATTGGAGCGAATATTGATGTGATATTTCCTTTCCTACTTATGTCTCGTTCAATGATTAAATGTTTAGTGAAGAAACACCAGATTTAAAATGATGTTATGAGACAAAATATTCAAATATGAGAATTCTCCATATTTATGGATTCATAGAAGGGAAACATGGCACACATTTATTCGCATTCTTCATTTGTATCAATTTATTTAATGCATAGAACAAATCAATAAGGGTTTGTTCATAATCGTATTATATTACATTATTTTTATTTTTTTAATATAATAATCCTGCCATCTTGACCCCAAAAATTTCATTATTGTTTGACAAAACATTCAAACACACAAGAAAAAACGAACAAACCAAAATTTGACACATATGCCAAAATTTGGACTTATTTCTTTGATATGTGATTAGTCTCTTTTACTTTCCAAATCTTTTTTATAAAGAGTAAAGCATAGCTGGCAAAGACCCATATCTATATGGTCATTTTAAAGGATTATGTCTTTATCATCTATGTTATCATTGTTGGTTTTGATAGTTGCGCTTTTACTAGTGTTGATTTTAAAGATAGCCTTATGAATGAGAGAATTAAACTTACACTGAATTAAAAGTAAATAAAGAATTTTAGATGAGTTCACAAGCAGAAGGATGTCAGTTTATAACAATTCCAGATTGTCAAGTAAATCATGTACATATGTATAGTACATTAAAACCTATATAAGTGGAACACAGTTGGTGCATTATTGTTCCACTTCGGAGGTGTTTCCTTCACAGAAGTTTTTTTTAGAATTAAGTTAATGAATTGGTAGCGGGACTTTGAAAAGTGTTCCACTTATGGAAGAGTTCCATAAATAAGTTTTTAAGTCATAACAAATAGTAAATGCACAATAAAAATATATTTTCAAATCTTACATGGGGACTTTAAGGTTTTCTGTACATGCATTTTTTACACATAATTTCTCAAAATTAAACTCTGAAATTTTGAAGGACTGACTCGTTTTCTCATTTATAATTGTTATCATATCATGATGGCTATATTTCCAATTTGTGAATTCCTCTGCTTTCTCACAATTCCATTCTTTACATGTTTAAACAACAAAAATCTAGAAAAAATGTTCTTTCTTGTATGATATCTCATTGCATAAAAACCAAACTAGAATATAAGTGATTCAGTAATTTAACAGAGTCATAGATCTGAAGATCATAACTTCTTTGATGATAGTATTGCTGAATAATTCTTTAATAAATTTTGTAAGAAATTTGAATCTCATTTGTGCTGTTAGATAAAATATGGAGAATGTAGGTGAAGTAGAATTTCTTCAAACAAAATTGTGTAATTAGCCAAGAATTCCATTCTGAAACTAGATAGCACTCCTCACATTCTGCTCTGATATTTTAAGACATATTCTTTGATTTCAGCTCAACTGATGGGAAGGGTTGCGACTGTCAATGGTTATCAAGTTATCGCCCTATTTAATGTCCAAAAGTGGCAACATATTGTTAGTCTCCAACTGTTTTGTGGACAGTGTTCAGCATCTGTAATAAATGGCAGGTGGTGACATTTTGCATGTTTATGCCTTGTTTGATAATGACATATACACATTACCAAAAAAGGAAGTCCTTTAACTTTTTCCACCTTGTCTATATTTTCCAGCATCAGGAGAATGAAATATTTCGATCTCCAAGTAGGGTTCCAGATGAAGATTAAACAGAAGATCCAAATGAAGATCCACCATGAGATCTGGATTGTTGAAGATCAAACAGAAGATCTAAATGAAGATCCACCATGAGATCTGGATTGTTGAAGATCAAACAGAAGATCCAAATGAAGATCCACCATGAGATCTGGATTGTTGAAGATCAAACAGAAGATCCAAATGAAGATCCACCGTGAGATCTGGATTGATATCCTATCCTATCTTATCCTACAACTATTTTCACCTCACAGTCCTGAGGCACTACTCACTAGAATGATCAACCAACTTAACTATTCTCTGTTAGGTTTGCATGGAACACCAGCTTTCGGCTTTATTCCTGTTATAAAGTATTCACCATCCACTCTATGTAGATGTAAGTAACAATTATTATGTAGTCAGCATTTGTAACAATTGTCACACTTTTGTTATTAGAACTTGGTGGTGACATTTTTTATGTTAACGCCTTGTTTAATTTTTTTATACTTTAATATGCTTTTAAATAATAACAAGATTTTTATTGGCTAAATGATGATGATGAAAGAATTGGAAATGATTAAAGAATTACTCAGATGCGAGTAGGTAGTTACCAGTTTCATCACCAGGTGGCCCATTTAGGTCAGATAGCATTGCGAGTAGAAAGTTATAATAGTTGTGAATTAAATTGTTACAAGAAAAGATATTTAACATTTTGTGATTTTATAACATGGGGTCTATGGGGAATCTCCCCGAACTAGAAGTTATATTTTCAAGAAAAATTTAATTTTCAAAGTTGATAAACAATTTTTCCGAACCATATTTATAGATGTACTTTTACATTTAGATTTCAAATATAACATCACTTTGACTGAATTTTGAGTATTTAATGATGTAAATCAAGATTTTTTCTACTTGCATTAAAACTGTTTTGTTTTGGCTCCAGCAAAAAATTATTTTGAAATGTAAAGTTTTTTGGTTGAACAATCAAGTTGTTTGTTTTAAGTTTGGTTGAACATTCGGTCAGTTTTTTACAATCAAGTTGTTTGATTTCTCTGTGTTCTGACTGATGTCTCAAAATACATATGTTATTCAAATGCATCGTCGAAAAAATTGGTTCATTTACAAAGATCCTTCAATGGAATGCATTCCAATAACTCTAAAAGTTGAATCAGAATTCTAAAATTCTAAATGTTTTCAAATTCCTAGGTTCAAAGAGTTCTAAATATACAAATATTAGTTCTGATAACATTCACATTCATTTGAATTCCATGTATTTGAAATACCTTTTAGAAAAATGAATCATTCTTGTATAAACAGTTTAATTTTTATATTAAAACTAAAACCTTGTTATTCTTAATTCATGCTGGGATTTCACAAGTCAGGGCAATTTAATGGGACCCTTATAATTATATGTTTTATTAGAGAATTTTAGGTGTTTTGTAAGGGCTTGAATTTTGGTCAATATTCTAGCATGTTTGAGAGGAGATTAGTTTTTGATTCTATCATATTGGTGATACCCTTACAGAAATAAAAATCATTTCTTCTTGAATTTTTATAAATAAGTGAAGAAAACCATGAAATATGATGTAATTTGTACGAATATGTTGACCATATCTGATATTTGATT
Organism: Owenia fusiformis; assembly: GCA_903813345.2. NCBI lineage: Eukaryota > Metazoa > Annelida > Polychaeta > Sabellida > Oweniidae > Owenia > Owenia fusiformis. Next base: position 6,443,901 of record CAIIXF020000003.1, on the reverse strand, counting down.
TAAAAAAACACTGTTTCACATTATTTTTCTTGATTAAAACAGTAGTTAAGAACTCCATCTGCAAGGGTCAGGTGGCATCGTATCAGATATCTATGGAATATAAAACCAACACAATGATTGCTTATAAAAACTAATTTATGTTAAAAAATTGTTTTAATTTTAGATGCTCGTTTGCGTGTGTGAAATAACCATAGACTCTGAACCTTCGTATTTGGTGTTTTCATCTTCGAGAATGGAATGAATATGCTCCCAGTAAATATCAGGTAAATATATTCACAGATTTGATTTTTTGATTTGAAAGTCTACAGGCTCATACAATGAGTTTAAACATAACCAATGCAAAAATAATTAATCGTAAAGTAATTAAGAATTTTTGGGGAAAATGAATTTTTGAGGATAAAATTCTGACCAATGTGGTTCCTAAAAAATAGCATATCAATTTATTAGTTGTATAGAAAATAGTGTAGGCATATTTTATATAAATAAGCAGAGAAACTTATTACATATAAATGCTTGGGCTAATTTTACATTTTGTCACATCCTCTGCTAAAATGGTGTTGAGCTTTAATAGAGGATTTAGATTTGAGATAATACTGGAATATCACAAAGCTGTTACATCAAGGTTGCAGTGATATAAAGAAAATATTATACAACTAAAGCCAGATTAAAAACTTATATTTGTGTTTTATGGAGGATTTATTTTGAATTAGATTGAATTGTTGGATTTGTTAACTTAAAAGTTGAGCCTAGCATAACAAAGTTTTCATTTGAAATAAAAACAATGTAAATATATATAGCTTTCCAGATGCTATAGACTTACGGGATAATATACTTCATAACCATTCTGATACTCATAGCATCTCTCTCTGTTGCATCCCAGAAGGATAGAGATGGAGAGGGTGTGGCTTACCAAAATGCTTCATAACCTAGATTTCTGAAAGGTGAAGTTGACTAGAATTTCCACTCCCTTGTCCTTTATGATATGATTCTGTCTTATTTTAGTGTTTTAACTAAATGCAGTAAAACCTGTCTGATGCGAACACCAACAGGATCACCCAAGCAGGTGTTCACATTTCAAGGTTTTCTTTAACAGGGGAGTCAATGGGAGAACACAAAAGAGAGTTGTTCAGATAAGAGGCAGATTTAAATGGCCAAAGTAAAGCTTAAGAACTTAGTAGAGAATTTTAAATTCATACGAAAGAAAAACATGAGTGACAGTTAATCTTTTTGGGTCATAATAAGCAGCATCAAAAACTATATATTCATTAGTTCATTAAGAGGGCCTTCATTATTTCTACTTCTCTTAAGTTTTCTATTTGAAAGGGTTTTTACTTGGAGCCTTCGATAGAAAAACAATTCAAAGAATTTAAAAAACTCTACGTTTAAATACACAAATACTCAAAATGTAAGATTTTTTCTGTGATATACTCTGAAGTGCTTATTCATCAATTCAATCACTATCACATAAAAACTATGAGCTCTTTGAAAAATGAAAAACGATATTTTCTTCAAATGACATCGGATCTGCTAGAGTCCTCAATATTCTAAGCTAAATGTCTAAAGACTAAAAATCCATCTGATAGAGATAAGTTATTGAATAGCACTGCTTGTGAAATTAATAACATGCTTCGTTGTTTCTTTAGAGTCTAGAATATGAAAAATGCTGATTGTACCTTTGGCATTTAAAAGACTTTTATCGTTTCTGTCGCCTCTGTTATTAAAGTACTTGCTGATAAATTCTATTCAGTGCAAATTTTTCTGTGTTTCTTTTTTTCATTTTGTTCACTTTGCAGACAAACTAATTTTTCTACAATATTTAGGGTATATAATGTTTCTAGAACTCTAAAGCAGTTCTATAGTTTATTTGTTAAATGCTATAAAAAGTCTGCATTCTTCCATAAATTCATTCCGTCTTACTTTCTTTCATTCCCAGCAATATGTGGAAATCCTTAAACATGTACATGACTTACAGAAGTGTTTGTATAACAGTGTTGTTTGAATAAAAGTATTGCTTGAATAAGTGTTGCTTGGATATCAATGTTGCTTGAATAACAGGAAAATTTGAATTCAGGGTTGAATTACTGTGTTTGACTGAAAAATGAAAGTTTAAACTGAATGTTGCCTTATAAGGATACTTGAATAGCAGTGTTGCTTGAATAACAGTAATGTTTGAATAGCAGTGTTGCTTGAATAAAGTGTTGTTTGAATAACAATGTTGCTTGAATAACAGTTATGTTTGAATAGCAGTGTTGCTTGAATAACAGTTATGTTTGAATAACAAGGTTGCTTGAATAAAGTGTTGTTTGAATAACAATGTTGCTTGAATAACAGTTATGTTTGAATAGCAGTGTTGCTTGAATAACAGTTATGTTTGAATAACAAGGTTGCTTGAATAAAGTGCTGTTTGAATAACAATGTTGCTTGAATAAAGTGTTGTTTGAATAACAAAGTTGCTTGAATAAAGTGTTTGAATAACAATTTTGTTTGAATAAAGTGTTGCTCGAATAACAGTTATGTTTGAATAACAAGGTTGCTTGAATAAAGTGTTGTTTGAATAACAAGGTTGCTTGAATAAAGTGTTGTTTGAATAACAAGGTTGCTTGAATAAAGTGTTGTTTGAATAACAATGTTGCTTGAATAAAGTGTTGTTTGAATAGCAATGTTGCTTGAATAAAGTGTTGTTTGAATAACAGTTTTGTTTGAATAGCAGTGTTGCTTGAATAGCAGTGTTGCTTGCTTGGATGACAATGTTGTTTGAATAATCATATTGTTTGAATACCAGTGCTTGCATAACAGTGTTGCTTAAATAACAGTTTGACTGAAAATGAATGCTTGATTGAATGCTGCCTCATAAGGGTGCTTTAAGAACAATGATGTTCGACCAGGCCCGTAGCCAGGATTTGCCAAAGGGGGGTTCACTTTTTGAAAAATTTAGGGAGGGGGTTCACTTGTGACAATTTTGGTCCAAAAATGGCCAAAATAACAAAAAAGGGCTCAGAATGGTGAAAACTGCATGATTTTGAAATATTTTTTGCCTAGGGGGAGTTCGCTCGAACCCATCGAACCCCCCCCCCCCCCTGGCTACGGGCCGGTTTGACTAATAATATAGCAGCTTCCTCTACAGAGATGCTAGATTTACAATAAAATGTATGTGTATTTAGTATACAAAGGTGTTTGAGTATGTAGTATACCAGGGCCGTAGGGAGAGGGGGTTCGTAGGGCTCGTGCGAACCCCCCCCCCAAATCTTGCCGAAAAAAATTCGAACCCACCCTTTCTGGCAATTATGCAAACCTCCAAACTTTGAGTAAAATTTTTGCAGTCTTTCAATAATTTATCGTTTTTGATTACCCAAAGACAATTGAGTTATATGTCCAGATGGAAATATGTGAGATTTATAGCTTCATTTTGAGTAAAAAAGATTTAAAAAAAACAGAAAAACAAAAAACTTCTAAGCTTAATCAATAATGGGCGATAATAGGTATGCTCCTATTGCACTTTAGGCCTGAAATACTGAAGTAATATCTTCAAAATGAATTCAAATGCACAAATAAAGCATACCTACCAAGTTGAAATTATCTGATTGTTGTACATAACGTCAAAATGGTCTAATTTTTGATTAAATCAGCAGAGAATTTTGAACATGTGAATGTTTAGTGACACTGGGCCGTGATGCACCAAAATTGTGAACGCTAGAAAATTCTGACTTACAACGTTCTTATTTTTTCATGCTGTAGTTAGATCAGAGAGCAAGTATAAAGATCACTCACACAGAGTTGTTTACTGATTTTTGGCTCCTATTTATTTATAAAGCTCGTTGTACAAGCGATTGAAAATTGGGGGGAGGGGGTTCTATGTCTGCTAGTTTCTGTGAATTTGTGGTATGTTGGGTCTAAATTTAAAAAAATCTGCCCAAATAAATGAACTTGGTCTTGGGATATTTTACCTATTTTTTGCTTTTGCAATTGTTTGAGATTTAAGTAAACTTGAGAAAATTTGGCATTTAAGTAAAATTGGCAAAATTTAGGTAAAATTTTAGAAACTTGTCAAAAATTAATTAAATTAGACCAAAATTAAGAAAACTTTGCAAAATTTAAGCAAATTTGGCAAAATTGAGGTAAATTGGCAAACATACAGCAAATTTGGCAGAATTTCAGCAAATTTGGCAAGATTTAAGCAAATTTGGCAAGATTTAAGCAAATTTGGTAAAATCTCATCAAATTTGGCAAAATTTAAGCAAATTTGGCAAGATTTTAAGCAAATTTGGTAAAATTGGAACAAATTTGACAAAAGTTAAGCAAATTTGGCAAAATTTAAGCAAATTTGGCAAAATTTAAGCAAATTTGGCAAAACTTAAGCAAATTTGGCAAAATTTAAGCACATTTGGCAAATTTGGCAGAATATATTAGAACCCCCCCCTGACAAATCCTGGCTACGCCACTGTATACATATCAATTCAATGATACTTCTCTAAATGAGATCTGGTATTGTATTTACTTATTATACTTCATAAAAGTCATCTCTAGAAGTAATAATGACACACATTTAATTGCTTTATTTATTGTGTTGTATCCATGTATTAGTTGCCAGGTTCTGGAATTACTATATAGTGAGGAAGGACTTTACTGTTTCTCCCATTTTCTCTTGAAATTTCAAATTTCATGTATTTTCTCTCACCCCAGAAGCCTTATTTTCTACTGTTTTCATGCAAAATGAAAAACTAGCATTGAATTAAATTGAATAGCTATCTAAGGGAGGAATATTGGAGAGAAAACTTCATAATAGCCTTAAAATGCAAAATAAAGTAAGTGATAGAATTAGGTTTCCATTAATTAAGAATAAACTGTATTTGACATTATACTTCATGTAAGCCTGAAAAACAGTCACAAGTTGTTTCTATTTTAAAAGAGCAATTGCGTGGAATTGTAGAATGAGCATATAACATTGGTAATAAGTCTAGCAAGGAGAATCAGCTGTGCTTTAAACAAACAGTATACCTGGTTGCTGTTGCTCGTTAATTCACCTGTATGGATAAAGACTTGACTACATGGTCTTCAGGCATTGTGTGAGTATGTGTACTTTCTGGTGTGTAACAATACTCTCAGCCGAGTAAGAATACTATCTGGTGTGTAAAAATATGTTCAAGTTAGTAAGAATACTATTAGGTGAATAAGTATTCTATCAAATAAAAAAGAACACCATCAGGTGAGTAAGAATGCTATCAGGTGAGTAGAAATACTAACAGGTGAGTAGGAATGCTATCAGGTGAGTATGAATACTTTCAGGTAAGTATGAATACTATCAGGTAGGTAGGAATGCTATCAGGTAAGTAGGAATACTAACAGGTAAGTATGAATACTATCAGGTAGGTAGGAATACTAACAGGTGAGTAAGAATGTTATCAGGTGAGTATGATTACTATCAGGTGGGTAGGCAGGCCCATAGCCAGTGGGGTGTTGACGGGTTGGGGTGAACCACTCCCTGGCCAACAATTTTTTCAAAATCATGCAGTTTTAACACAAATCTGAGCATATTCATGTGATTTTGGGTCAACATCTAAGTGAACCCCACTAGAATTTTTCTGAAAGTGAACCCCCTTGGCAAAAGCTGGCTACATGCCTGGTAGTCATAGTCAAATCTGACCAAGGGTCACTTAAAAAGAAACTTTACACAAATTGGATCATCAAGTAACCCAACATTTTCTGATTTAGTCTTAATGTTGGAGTGGAGGTTAAATATTTAATTATAATGAAAGATGAACAGTAGACATTTTTTAGGATTTTTATCTTGCTATTGCTCATTGAAATCTCATTTTTCAAAATGCTAAATTCTCTAAATGGCAGAATTGTTGAAAAATCAATTCTGAATTGTATGCATGTCATAGAACATAGTCCCGTATTGATTTTTAGCATAATAATTTCAGAACTTGCAAATTGTAAAATAAATCAACGAAGTGTCAATAAAATCCGAGGTCCCAGGTTTCGATTCCATGTCTGTTTTTAGCGCTTCAATGAGCTAATATTCAACGAAATGTAAATAAGATCCCTTACAAATAGTTTTATTCTGTGAAAGCAATTTTTGTTTTTTTATGAAAATAATCAAACAAAATGAAGAGATGCGCTCTTTTATTTTTGAACATTTGGGTAAATAGACCACCTTAATTATAATTTAATTTATTCGATATCTTTGCTCCATAGAAATTCAGAAGAATTTGATCTTTCATTTGCCAGGGTGATCTGATAATGCCGAGGTTTAGATTTCATTTGTAATGAAGAATTGGCAGAACTCAAACAAAGATAGCAGAGTATCATATGTTTGGATGACATTTAACTTTTTATGAACTTTTGAGTTGAATACCTGAATGCCATCATATTAATATAGACACTGAGAATATTCCATATGAGAATCAAGTTTATGAATATATGAAACCTTTTCAACTTGTTTGAACTTATAATTAGACTTGTAAAATAAGTTGAAATATTAAAAAGTTGATTTGAAATCCTCTCTAAATATAAGATATTTAATTAATGATTCAAGTACATGTACAAGATTTAATTATATAAAGTTCAACAATAATTTTAATGAAAATCTTTCTTACTCCTACTCTAAATAAACATTAAGTGAAAGTCTGAAAAGTGTAAGAATATATATGCTTTAAAACCCTTTTGACCCCCTCCCCATATGTTTATATAATGTAATGTTAAATTCTAAAGGCAGAAATGGCAGAGGGCCTTGAGAGCTGATACAATGCTACAGAATTAACTTTCTGGTGTGAAAAACTGTCAAAGTATGAATGAAATGTGAAAGAAGATGTGTAGATGTACCAATATCATATTTGAGTTGATTGTTTCAAAAGCCATTTTATTTTCATTCATTTTGCCTTAGTATTTATTTTAGTTCTTTGATCAATGGAGCAAATCTCCAGTAATTTGAATGATACATTTTTCTTAGAATAATATAATAAATGTAAGAGATAAGTTTAATGCCATATTTTTATTTTTACTTATTGACGTGTGGTTCTCTGAATGCTGATAATGAGGTCATTGATGGGAGAACTCATGCTAACTGTAGCCTGATAAATGATGAACAATGGCCTGAGAATATAATAACTCCATAACATTGTTGAAGTGAAAATATAGTGCAATAATTGAGGTATACTCAAGGAATAAATGTATGAGGAAATATGAAAAAGTATGAGATTCAGATTTTGGAATATTCTGTAAGTTATATGCATAATGCTATAGAGATATTGTCTGAAATGATGTATTACAATGATGTATAACAGGAAAAGGATAATGGCCAATAGGTATGCACATCTTAATTGCTCCCTGTAAATTCTTGGAGATTTTCCTGGTATATTTTCTGCTTAGTGATGGATTTTTCTCATAGATATTCCATATAAACAATATTGAAGAATACGTTTGAAAAGTATTATGTAACCTTAAATCTCCTTCTTCTTTAGAGACGTCATGTTTAGATACAGCGATAGATCTGAATAGACTCTTATTGTTTATTGAGGAAAGCTGGGAAGGAATATAATTTCTTGCGAGTGATTGTATGCAATAATTTCCCCGATCTCTTCTCGTTCTAAGAGATATCGCAGAAGATTTATCGACCTAAAGATGCTAAGCATTGAAAACAAGCATCTCTTCACCCTTGAGCATAAACTTGAATAATCGGATCTAATCTGTGAATTATCGCTCTGAACACAATTACATGGCATGAAAAATCTAGTTCCTTATTGATTGATCTGTGAATATCAGAGGTAATTCAGTTTACGAGGTGTATTTATTTAAATTCTCATAAGAATGGTTTCTAATCCGCAAGGGACACTTGTCGGAGGTGGAAAATAATCGAGGGATGTGGGTAAAAGATGATAGCGATTATGCTAATCCAGAGCTAAAAAGGAAAGCATATTTATGTGATATGTTACAAAGAACTAGAGAAAGCCATTTAAAATGCAAATCTGAAAGAATTAATGGATGCAGTCATTAAAAGGAATAGTTCTCCAATCAGCATCTACAACTCCCATTAGTGCTGACTGAGTCATGTTTTATGTTTGCTAATCTTACAGACGGATTTCCACTCTTCTCAAACTTACATGTGGTTGCTCATGAAATTTTGGAAAAAAATAATCAAATTTTTATTTAGTTATGTAATATAATCAATGAGGTTTATAAATTTGCATAGATTTTGTCATACCGACACAGAGCACATAAATGGTGAAATTAATGGCAAGAGACGACAAAGTTTATTTTCCTGTTTCTATAAAATTGAATAACGATATGTAAAAGAGCGTTGATGGGGAATCTGTAATCCAATTAATTATCGCCTTTCATGTTACACAGCCTGTTAGATCAGAAAAAACGTCCCTAGATTATTAGTAATTACCACGAACATTCAAATCCACATGCATTGTCTACTGAATGACTCCTGCATGATTTATTTCACAATTTTATGAGAAATTAGAAGAAATACCAAGGAATAACTAAGATAGAATTCAAGTTGACATTTTAAATTGTTTAGAGACACAAAAAAATCAGACAGTTTATTCAAATTTTAAAGAGAATCAATGCAGAGTATCAGTGATCTTTTGGATCGTTATAGTGATATTTAGCATTTATGTTACCCTTAGTGAGATCAGTGATAGCACAGCTGTTGTGACGTATTAACCTCAGACAGACCTGACTCAATATATGGAGCACTTGCGAATATTGAAACAAAATCATATTCCTCTTGAAATTGAACGATTGCAAAAATATTTGACTGAAACTTGGAATGCATTGTTTAAATAGGAAATATATTGATTGCCTCGTTATATTCTTGGAGTGCGGGGAAATTAACTCAGAAATTCTGTATTAGATTTCTATGTATGGCTTAGCCTAAGGAGATTGGTAATCGCGATTCTCCGTATTGGAATTATGGTATAATATATGAGTCTAACAGGCAACAGTTGGTCGTATGTGTTCTGTAGTGTTGAAGCAGACTCTAAAGAGAAGAGACTACACAGAACGTTATAATTACATCATTGCGTCTTGAATATTATCGTTTTGAAGAATACTGGTGACATACTGCTGTTATGTAAGTATTAGATATGTTTTATGTGAAATAATGTTCATACTCAGTTTTGATTCTTTATTTTTCTCAGTTTTGTTTTGTTTCTCTATTTTCATCATCACTTACTGTACATGGCCAGCAGTTATTTTCTGTTAATTTCTTGATTCCAAAAATGATAAAGAAATGGCAAATGGTGCATGTATTGAACGCAAGATTTAATAGAATGAAGTTGAAAAAATATTAGATAGAAAAAATGAAAAAGAAATATATGTTCTGAAATGATGAAATATCTAGAATACATCCGTAGAGTAAAGTGACCCGATAATGTATAGAATTCGAAGTGGATTCATAAAAACAAGATGTTACTATAGAATGAGGAGCTTGCATGTTCAGTATCTCATTATATTTTAAAATAATGCAAAAAAGATTGAAAGGAATTAATTGTTGTTAAAGAACAAATTGTAGACAGGCTTTGGTAGATTAAGAAATAGATCCTGATTTTAGAGACAGATGTCACAAACAAGAAATCATAGATAGACATCTTTCCAGAAAATATAATTTAATGAAATATAAATTGTTTAAAACGACTGTAAGTAATTGCCATGGAAATATGACTCAACATTGAACAGCATGAGGTATAAATATTTTTAAATTATGTCGAGATTTTACAAATGTTGAAGACAATTGTTTGTTTTCAATTCTTCTCCCCAATTTCACAATCTATCAATATACGTATGATTGATTGAATCAATATTTACCGCCAAATGGTAACCTTATCCCCATATCCCACATATGGAATAAGTTTTACACCTTCAGTGGATATTGATTTTTTGATGCGGTTAAGATAAACTTGAATAACAATTGAAATAATACAAAAAATGACATATTACATCATAACCCTTTGTCGGGCGGTCTTAAAATAGCCACGTTGGAATTATAAGATGGTTCAACAGATAAACGCAGTAAAGCTTGATATATTGGTCTGCAGGATTAACAGTTGCAGAGAAAGGTTATTGAACAAAGAATTCTTGAAGATCGTTAGAGAATATCATTTGGTTCTGTTACAGAGAATAATAACAGTGCGGGGATATAGATCAATTTCTAGAAGTTCATTTTTCATTAGTTTCTTGGTATATATTATTTGAATATTGATGATTTCAATATAGATTATTGTAATAATGTTATTAGTTGGTTTTTATTGTTTTATGGGGTTGTGTTTCCAAATACCTCCTTTATATGTTTAAATATAGTGACGATCAATATTTTATAAGCACTCATATGCTTTAGCATAGATCTATGAAAACTGGAATGCTTCTGTAAGTAGAACACCCCTATAAGTAGAACACAAGCTATCCATTAAATAAATGTAAAACACCTTAATAAGTTGAACACCTGTCAAGCCAATTGCCTCTCCAAAATTTGCTGTAATTTATTAACTCTGGTGTTCTTTTTGTCAAACTGTGGCAATGATCAAGCCTAGAGATAGTAATTTAGGTCATTTAACTAAATTCCCCCCCCCTCCTCTCCAGCCAAAATTATTTTAGTTTCACCGTTTTTAGTATTTTTCAAGTGAATATTTTTCAGGTCAAAATTCTCAATTTTGAGCCCCCTGGAATTTTAAACTGCCCCCCCCCCCTCCCCCTTTGCAAAAGCTGGTTATGAGTAGGTAACGTCCCTGGAATTTGATGTAGATCCCTGAGAGGATCTGAGAACTGGCAGTAGAAGACTTAAATTATATGTTTACCTGTTGCTATCAGGTAAGATGCCTCTCCTTAAATGTTAACATTTACAATATCTCCACCTGGAACCTCATTCTTACATAACAGGGCCATTTTTTCAAATACAGTGAAAATGGGATGAATCGGCAAGAAATAAAATAGTTTTTTTTATTTAATCGTTTGTTCCTTGAGTCATTTTGACATTAATAGCCAATTTTGCTAAGGATATGTGGCATGGTGTAATAAGAGAGATTCGTTTGCTTCTTGTAATTTCCATGAATCGTATTCTTGCAAAATACATGTGCTGTGAAAAAGAGTGGAATCGGCGAGGAATAAAACAAACAGGGATGTAACTGACATTTTAGGTTATTTAGAAATGTGACATGATTTAAGATACTTCATTTAAATGTTAGTTAGATGCTCTATTTAATATCAGAGAGGAATTCTGGGTCATTCTTATAATGAGAACACAAAGGGCAACAACAAAATAACAGAAAAATACAAATTGTTTGAAATATTATCAATGTCGTCTTGACCTTGAAAGAATGAATGGATTGTCTGAATTGAGACAATGATAGATAGGAATGATTTAGTTTATTTCAGAATTCTTCTTTTACCATTAGAGGCCTATTTATTCTAATAGCATCCAGTCAGTTTAGATTAAGAAAATGTTACATTTTGGGAATTTTGCAAGCTTTCTGTTGGTACGTAACATAGATTGGTTACATATATCTCAGAATAACCACCCATTTCTTTTAGCCCTGTGGTAAACTCCGGGCATCATATTCTTACGGTCTTACCAAATAAAAACTATCCTAAAATAAAAGAAATTACTAGGATTTTCACCTGCCTTGCATGTTCCTGGGCTCTATATTAACAGGTGCATGCCCAGAACTTGTTATGTCTTCATGCTTGTTAATTCCTCTCATTTCTCTCTAAAATTTGAATGAACTTCCTGATTTTTGAACATTTCTGTACAATTTAGAGTTTTAACTAAATGCCTATGTATTTTATTCCATGCTAATTCCATTCTTTTTCACTGTATTTTTCATTTTAAAACATGCCCATCTTGTTATTTTACAAGTAGGCCGAGACATAGAACTATAAAGAATAGATATTTTGGGATGTTTACCAGGAAGGTGGAATTCTGCATCTTATTTATCAATTTCCAGAACAAGTTCCGACATTTTTGCGTCGAATTATTCTTGAGAAGCAAGCTGTTCTATTTTGTTATCTGTTAAGATTATAGTCTTGAAATAAATAAAAATATGTTGATCAGGAAAATGTATTGTCTGTTGAACTGTACAAGGTGGTTTTACAGGTATGTTTGTTGTTTATAATTAAATAAAAACATTGCTTTTTATAATTAGTTCTTGCTTTTAAGAAATTGAAATTTGTTTATTTCATGAAATACAATGTAATGTACTTTGGTACGGTGACACCATGGTTTGTGTATATTCCCAAGATGGAGTAAGTAAATCCAAAGTATGTTGTATGGACAATGTGTTATAGATCTACCTAACAGATTAATATCCTCTAATTCTATGATTTCATTTTCAGTCAAATAAGGGCTGGTCAGAACTACATTAGACTCAGTAATACATAATGAAGAACCAGGCTTACCAGCATCACATATTAACAGAATTTGAACTATTACATATGAGCTAGCATTGTTTCATGAAACATATAACTCATTTCCGTATGACTCAAAAGCATTCGTCAAGCTATGAATCTGAACCAGTACACATGATAGGTTAAACTTATATCACATGATAGTGCAAAGAATCGTGGGTAGAGTCCTGCTTTACCAGTATATAGGTAGAATATAGAAATTGACAATATATTCCATAGACCAACTAATCCGACCTTCGAGAGATATTCTATAGATTCATGTAAATTAATTGCATATAATAATTTTCCGCATCCCAAAAAATAAAACTGTCTCAGTTTGATATATAAGATTCATTAAAGAGTTTCACATAATTATGTTCATGCTTATGAAATTATTTGATTTCCTGAGAAATATCAGATTAGAGTTTTAAAACGGGTAAGGGTAAAGTGTTCACTGTATACAGGATCTAGAAATGCACCTGCTGGAAGTGCATACACAATAATGTGGGGAGACCCTTTCTCATTCTCTATGATCTAGCTCTTTCTATTGCAGGGAATTCACTGGAATTTGCTGTTTCATCTTTAAAGGCTTGTCGCTCATTCCACCCATTTCATCAATCTGATGAAATAATAATAATTTCAAGATGTCTTCACAAATTGTTATATTGCCTGGTGCGCCAGAATGAATTTTCTTTGACATGGTCGCATTGCTATAATAACCATAGTATACAAGGTGAGCAGATAACTTAAAAGTTATACTATTGTAGAAAGCCTTTAAGGTCTTAAAGCACAACTCTCAATTGATGATGTTGCACCAGTTTCAGTTAACATTTACATAGCTTTTCTGATGATGGTTCATAAGGTGATACTTAGTATTAATTTCACTTATCTTAGGTCCCCTTTCTCTGCATAAGGGTTGTGTACTGGGAGGTTTTGGATACAGGTTTATCCTGATGGAAATATGTGTATTATGTTCATGTATCTTATATGCAGGACACACATATTTCCCTAGAAATAGATCTTGTATCCAAAACCGACTGTAAATAATGGATTTATCCTAACTAGGTGCATTCTACTCAATTAAGGTTTTCAAAATTAAAAAATGGCCAGTAAATAAATCCTTGCTGAAAAGAGCAGTTGCATGCACTGTTTAATCCAATATAGCACCAATATTTAATAAAGCTAGAATATTTGCATTATTAAATTGCTTATTATTTCACCATATTTAATTAACACATACATCCTGGACATTCTGTCGAATTCATGACAAATTCGAATATTTGATATGATGTCATTATTGTCTCTATATTAGGTCTACGTCCTGGATTTATTCATCGGCAGTTTATTGCTTTCTAAAAATTTTATGGAACTCATTCTTTATCGAATTATTACAGAATTCTCTTTCCTAATTGTAGAGTTATCACAATAGGTTTAAACTCTCCATTCAAAGAATTTCCCATTAAACAGCATACATTTTAATGTTTTATGATTTAAAGACAAAGATGTGTTTATTTTTGGTTTCGTAGTTTTTCATTTTAAATGCAAAACTAGAAATATTGAGGTTTGAATTTTTTGTGAGAGTTTGTTAATTTTATCACTTTCCATTCTTCGCTCTTAGAATTACAAATTCAATAAATGGCGAGTATCAATTTCTAAAATTCAATATCTCTCTCAAATATGTATGAGCGTTTGTATAGCAATGTACTGAGAGAATATGATATGAACAAAACAATGGCAGTAATTAATAGAAGTCGAATAATTGTCATAATTCAGCACTAACATTATGCAAATCATGAAATAACCGCCTAAAAGAATTTAATCAACTTATGCTATCTGAACTATTTTATGGATCTTAAAATTAGAGGAATTCCAAAGAAATATATTGATTATATGAGTGTCTTGAAATCAAAGGTATTTTTCGTGCTTAAAGCAAAATAGTGGACTGGAAGTATGAACAAAGTTTAACTATAGACCGGAAGTATTTCTGAATAAAATTAATATAGTGCATTTGCAATTTCTTTTTAATAATCAAGCAAAATTACTTTATAATTATATGCCTACTTTATTTACTTTGTAATTATGTATATTACATATATAGAATTTGTTAAATATCTTGGAAGAAATTAAAAGCACTTTTAGTATGATGTATATTTCTACCTTATGTAATTTGAAGAATATTCTGAACAAATGTATCCCTTTAGAATAGAAATAGTTCCTTGTGATAAATGTTCTTTGAAAAGGTCATCTCCAGAAGATATTTTACAATGTACCCAAAGATACTGGGAGAAATAAGAAATATGTACAAAGATTCCCCGAGGCTAAAATTAGGGAGATATCTCGGAAAGAACCTGTGTTCTTGAAGACAAACTAAAGATCATCAATGTAAAGAATATCTAACAAATTCTAGAGGGCTTAATTTAAGACATTGGCTCTGAGAGGAAAATCATGATGGGCATTTTTTAAATGAAAATAGAGTGAAAAGAAGTGGAATTAACAAGGAATAAAACATACAGGCATGTAGTCAACACTCTAAATTGTATAGAAATGCAAGAAAATCAGACACTTTATTCAAATTTTAGAGAGAAATTGAGTGAAATAAGCAAGAGCAGAGGATTAATTTTAACCAAGGTTAATTCTTAGGGAAGAAAGTCTGGTAATTATTTGAGAAAAAAAACTTAAAGAGTAACCACATGTTAAAGAAAATTCAAATAATTAACACAGGAGGTTTACTTAAGTATAAAAGAAGATTTCATGGGATTAGTTGTTGAGTGGTTCTCAGTGCGTAATATAAAAAGATAAATATGTTATCCACTGAACATATTTTGATAAAGTCTGCAACAATTTGTTAATCAGGTCTAACAGATATATTTCAAAGATTTTATTATTAACAGATAATTGTTAGAAGTTGTTCCATTTGGAGTTCATCAAGTGAAGCACTGAAATGTTTTTTTCTGAAGTTACATTAAGAAAATTACAAAATGTGAAAACAATATCTGAAAACATATAAAAGGTGATTCTTGAAGGAGCTCCTTCGCTGAAATATGGTGAATTCCTCCTTGGATGAAGAAAACATGCAAGACTCTTGCTTATATATTTTACCAGTTTTTCTCTGCTAATTACGGAATGGCATTCTTCCAATGAGGGATATCTTCCTGGCATTTATTACATAGTAACCCTTTGCAAGAGGAATCAGTGTACTTGTACTCTTTGTACATGTATGAATTGAATATGTGACCATGCTGAGCAAATCAGAGACTTTCAACCCTCAAAGACATTATACGAGGGTTGATCATAAAGTTCTCATAATATCTCTCTAATTTATTTATTTTTCAATATTTTCCGATGAAATTTTCACAGAATGTGCAGCATGGAATGTTTTATTAATCCAGCAAAAAATATTTAGAATAACAGAAACATTAAATTAGAAATGGTTGCCATAGTAACTTGAAATCAAAGCACCCGGGGCAAATAAAAAAAACAAGCTAAAATAGCCTTCATTAAGAATGTTTAAATACATAATAAGTTGTCAAATAAGCTATCAAACACAGTAAATTGTCAAATAATATGTGCTCTTGACTGTTGTGAACTATTATAGTGGTCATGTGAATTGTGTGATCCCATAATGGATGATTGTTATGCTTCATTAGAAGTGACTGTTAGACCACATGACTGTTTTGTTAAATATCCTGAGGAAAATTGATTTTGCCCCTTTAGTTCATTTTTGACATGTACAGACCACACACAGGGTGTAATTTTGTTGATATCTTAGCAAAATATTTGTTTTAGATCATGTTTAGTCTGACCAAAGGATCTTACAAACTTAACATAACTTTTATCAGTATGAATTTTATTTTTCTGAAGATCTCTGCATCTATTGCATTCTCTTCCTCGGTCATTTCTGATCATTAGCTTTGAGACTCAGACTCTGGTATCACATCTAATGAAGCATGGAAGCATCCCCTATGACATCACACAATTCACATGATCAATTTTTTAATAGTAAAAGCACTTTACAACATATTCAAGTTAACATTTTAACGTGTTTGGTAATTTATGAGAGTTTATTATGTGTGTTAACATGGTTAATTTGAGCCATTCTCTCAATTACTTTTATTTGCCCCAGGTGCCTTGATTTGCCGTTACCATTGCAACCATTTCTTATTTAATATTTCTGTTAAACTAAATATTTTTTGTTGAATTAATAAGACATTCTATGCTGCATTTTCTGTGAAAATTTCATTAGAATATATTGAAAAATAAAGAAATTAGAGAGATATTATGAGAACTTTGTGATCAACCCTCGTATATAGAGTAAAACCTGTCTAAGTGAACAACCGTCTCTAGTGAACACATGTATCTAGTGAACACATCTTCTCAGCACATACTCTACTGACTTCTGTAAAGGATCACCTCTCTGTAATGAACACCTAACTATTATGAACATTTTGGCTCCATATGTGTTCACTATACACAATTTGTTTTACTATTCATGTATTAATGTGACTATGTGTTTGTGTCTGATTGGTTGAGTTCCAAATTATGAATCAATTGGTGTTATTTAGAGGGTTGTTATACTGGGTGATTAGAGAGCAGGGTAGTACCAAGTATATTTAGCCATCTGTATATTATGTCTTCCAGAATCTGAGAAGCCGTCTGTGATCTGAAAGATTCAACTACTGTTGCAGCAAGAATCGTTGTCTGACAATGTGTCACAGAATGGAATGATGTGTCACAGATTGTAAGTCGAAGTCACAGAGTGTAATCCATAGTGTCACAGATTTCAACCAATGGGCAATTCCATAGACAGTGTTTAAACAAGATCACAAGCAGAGGGGAACATATGGTGAGTGGTTTATATTATTTTGTATGTCACCACCAAAAGTGGTGACATATTGTTATGGTCTCTTTTATGACAGCGGTTGGTGTCCTCTGTCCAGCATCTGCATTTGGCATTCAATGTCTGTAACAAATGGTAAGTGGTGAGATTTTGCATGTTCATGCCTTGTGTTTATAAAGTGAGATACAAGATATGCTTATAATAATCATAGGAGATTCACTAGATTTTCTGACAAAATATATGCAAGCAGCAGACGAAACTACTGAGAATCATTATTTTAACGTGAAACAGTTGCAAAATTTCTCAAAATAACAGACTATTTTGGTAAAAACAAGCAGTTGCTAATGAAACCACAGAAAAATTATATAGACTGGAAAAATGATTAAATTTAGGTATCCATGGAGAATCTATTATTTGTGAATATTTGTTAATTCAACAGCATTCACCCTCTGCTCCAGACGTCATCCACTATTAGTTTCTTCCTTTTCCCTGTGTCTGATTAGCCAGGAATCAATGGTTATGTGACAAAAGTAATGTTTATTTATTCAGTACATCACAATACACATGAATTTGACCATTTTTTCCCATATTGTTATAGGCATTATAGTCTCCCTCTTTTTTGTGGATGGTGTTCGGGGGTTGGCATTTGGTGGTCGGTGTTTGTAACAAATGGTATGTGGTGACAATTTGCATGGTACTACCTTGCTATACTATAATATGGAGAAACAAATATTCTGAACAATTCAGATAATAGATGGCAGTCCGAGACATGAGTATCATAAGTTGTATCTATAATTCAATGTTTTATACAAAAATTGAAATACTGGGCAAATAACAACCTATGTCGTCAATCAAAAAAAAGAATTTAGTATTGACATGTGTTCATAGAAAAATATGATTTACCAATGCATCCTGATATGATCAGCTTTGTGACTTATGTCACTGGAGTGCATACATAAAAGACAATGGATGCCTCTAAAATCATTTAACAACGTCACTAGAATCAACATCTTTTTCTCTGGAATCATTTATTGGAACTATCAGTTTTTGGTTATTAGGATAAGATTTAGTGTAACACTTCTTGTGTTGTATGTAGTTTGATCATTGGATTGTTTATTTGGGATACAATGATTCCAAAAAAGAATAATAATAACTCTTCTATTTTCTTCAAGGGTCTACCTGAGTGTGAATGTATACTCAGGTGCCTTTATCCTCTCTTACATGTCATTCTAGGTTTCCTTTGAAATCTTCGCTCATTTCTCAAACATTATCACAAAATATGGATCCAGTTAAGAGTGGGATGGGTAAATTATTACCATCCTCCGATCGCAGGGCTTCAAAATCCAGAATATCTTCTTTCTTTTTACCCCCAGACTATGTGTTTATTAATCCCTGTGTCTTGAATTGGGTAGTTTATTACTTTATACCTGGATCAGGTAATTACCAGGTAATAGATTGCAACTTGCAGACTTTATGCCTAAAATATATATTTGTGCTTATGCCCTCCCACTACCTGACTCCACAGGTATGAAAACTTCTCACACAGAGGAGGTAGGGATGCATTTAGTCAGTTAGTGGGGGGGGGCAAAAAGGATAGCTGGACTAGCTTTTTAATGAAAGATGGGTACATAATGTCTTCACCAAAGCAAACCTTCAAATTGTAAGTGCAAAATTCCAAGTCACCAGAATGTGGCATAATTTTTATAACAGAAAATGTTAGAATAATATTATAGTACTATGATATAAAACTTCACATGTTAGGTCAGAGACATAAATTGATAAATGTAATTATTAAATGCTTGGTGGCTGAGATGGAGTGCAATGATTTCTTTGAGTAAAGTGTTGATTTATAGAGCCAGGGGTTTGATAAGTTATTTTTTCCATGAACTGATCCAAATTAAACACTAAAATGAAAGTATCACTTTTTATTGATAACTGTTTCTAATATTAGAATATCATGTATGTATTTGGCTCTTGGCGTTACATATTGCATACTAAATCAAAAATTGACTAATCAGACATTTTCGAGTACTGTCAGGCCTGAACTTGAATTATCTGTTACCTCTATTTTTTGAAAAAAAATCGCATAAATCCTAAAAATTCTCTTAGCAACCAGCAATATATGTAGAAAATTATTTTTGCCTCTAAAATTTGGATATAGTTATGAGACTAACTGGGAACACCAAAAGACTAAGATTTCACTTTTTATTGTTTTTAACATGGGAGTGAATGGGAGATATCAAAATGGGACTAAAAAGTGTTCGGATTAGAAATTCAGAAACTCATGTTTTAATTACAATAATTGATGATCTATTTATTTAAGATTTATAATCAGAATTTTGCATTGATTTGAGTAAAGACTGGGAAAAACACTTTATATTTAAAAATGAGGTGTGAAAGGTTATACTCATAACTCAAATTCTATTCAATAGGATAACAGTTTATTTAAAAGGGTATAATACTAGAAATGATGAATGATTATGAAAATCGGCATTTGATAACTCTGTTGAACCTGATATGCAGTTCTACATACCACAGACCAATTTATTAAAATTATTGCGATCATATTGGAATTGTAGACTTAGATCATATTATAGAACAAAAGCTTCAACAAAATGAGTTAATTCTACAATATTTCACTTTTATATAATGGTCTGTAGACAGCTGTAGACATCTCTAACTGTAAAGCTGTATTCATTTTGAGCAATTCTTGATGTTTATCAATATTAGGTCTTTCAGATTAATGGAGACTTTTTGTAATTTTGTCATCCAGGTTATGAAGTGTTATTTGGATGGAACTGGCTTTAGACTCTTGACATATCTTATTTAGAAAAAGTTATTTTTTATGTGAAATGTTATCCTTTTATTCAGTACTCACATTTTTTATTAGGGAGACTGTACACAAAGAATATATTGGGAGGTCATTTACTCATACATTACATGTTGCATGGTATATTTGTCACCCCTATATTTCTCATTCTGCCTTTAATTTCAAGTTCAAATTTAATGGGTCATATGAAGTTGGCAGCTTCCACCCTTTGTATTCTTGATGAGAAAATATGTGAGACGAGTCTTTGAAACCCAGCTGGATTTAATCCTAACAATCACTACTTTGCTTTTGAGGAGCTTTATAGGCTCTAAATTCTCAACCTCAAAAACTCCTTGTATTTACATGATTTGAATAATTGGGTTCTTGTAACTCAGTGAATAATACTTAAATCATAAGAATATGAAATTTGAACTTTTGTATTTTTTCATTTGATAGTGAATTGGAAATTTCACCATTTGCCTACAGTTAGGGAAGAAAAACTGAGGAGGGGGGTGATTTTGAACTTTGTGGCAAGATTTAGTATTGGGTTAATATTTCTGAACTGAAGTTCTTCAAAGCCCAAAAGTCTCTAAAAAGCACTATTACATAAATTAGCCCCAATGGGCTTTCTTTAAGTTTCCAGTTTCAGATAGCATTATGATTTAATTGCAATAATATCCCTAATTTAAGAAAACGTTGGCATCTTGATTAGCACTTGTTGGATTCCGTGGCGTGAAAATTTCTAGACAGATTTAAACTGACAAGGGATTGAAAAAATTCTCCAGACGTGTATTGATACAAGATATAAGAAAACGCAATCGTAGAATTATAATCCTCATCTAAGTGAAGCGATAAAAAAGAAGGTAAATAAGGGATATTTGCAAACAAGACTTTCTTTGAAGAATATCGGCAAATTGGAATTGTTAAGTACACCAATGACATTTACTCAGCCTGTAATTATCACAGAGAAGCAAATAATTTCAAAACAAAAGGAATCATAGAAAAAATTCTTTACTTTTATAGATTGACAATACGAGGGACTTTGATTAATTAGTTCATTTGATTAGATTTAACAAAAGGTTTTGTGAGTGATGTGTTCCTTTATGGCTTTCATTGTGTTGACGAACTGTATGTGTATATTTATTTATTTATTTTGTCAATCCTGGTAAAAAGAGTGTCTTTGAACAATATAGATCAATATCACATCATTTCAATAATCGCACCCTTTGATGATTGTCAAGTTGAATATCCTCTCCCACTATGATAAACAATGACATCTCATTTCTTCTCAGCCTTGAGATGTTTCTGGTGAAACAGAAATATGCTATGAGTATCAGAATGACCCTCTCCCCTTAGTTAAATACCCTCCCCCTCCCCCTTCTTCATAAATTTTCTTACAGTTGGTATAAATTCATAATGTATGTTACAAATATCAAGCCATTCTTCATATTTTTAAATTGCATCTTTGTTCAAATAACCAAATTAAAAATTAAAACAGACTCTGTGAAAACAAACATTTTTTATCTTGATCATTATTATCTATGATTATTCAAACCCTGTGAGGAGATGAGTAGTCTCAGAACCAGACAAAGCCCTCATAATGCACTAATCGACTGAACAAATTAATTAATCAAACCCTGTGCAGAAGTCAATATTAGATCAATAATACATTGTGTTTATTGAACCCTGTTAGGAGAGTGGTATTAGAGGTCCTCGATTGTGTGCAGTGTCATAAAATAGCTGCGCTTCGTAGGATAGTTGACTTCAAGCGATTCTGACTTAACGTCAACGACTACTCATTCTTCACTTGACTTGATTTCACTGATCATTGAGGAAGGAAGGCTCAAATTCAGGAAAATTACTTGGCAATCAAGTTTCATTTTAAAATATCAATCTAATATAAGTTGTTTTTGAGAACTCACTGAAGTGGAGATCAACCCTAATATACAACTACATTTGACTGACTTTAGGGTCTTTCAGAATATTGGACGTTTTTGAGATACAACTTGAAGTATAATATTTGGCAGTTTGACACTAGAGTTACATAACACGTACTTTGCCAGGAATGTCATTGGTTTTTGACATGTAGAAAAGTGTATTGATACCTTGGTATTTATCATCAACAAGTATTATTATTGGCTGGCAGGCAATATTGCATGAGGTCTTTGGCCCAGCAGGCCCTTACGTCACCTCAAAGAGAAAAACATAAACTATGATTCAATAGAATTGTGAGTGCCTCCCATAAAAGATTGACATTCAAACTCAGACTCATTTCTATAAATACTTAGACAATCCAGAGATTTGGGTCAGAACTATAGAAGCACCAGAGAGAGCAGTTGAAGATTTCATCAATCACAAACTTGTATTTTACTTTGAAGAACTTAAAACAATATATCACAAGCAGCATTACGATACTTCTCTACAACATTCCATGGCCATTGTCTGCTCACGATGAGGTAAGAATAGTATTCTGTTTTAGTTTACATTCTGGCTTTGATCATTCTGATACTCATCAGATATTCTGTTTCACTTAAAAACATGGCTGAAAAATAAGCTGTCATGGTTCGTGATGATGGACTTATATTATTATCAATATTATAAAATAGATAAATGATTATTTTTTTCAAACGAGAAAATAATAATAACAGAATCAGTTATAATTGAATTCATTCTTATTAATTTTGATTTCTGAATAATTGGAAAAATAATAAACAGTTTTTATTATTTTATTTTTAACAGTTTCATGCTTGAATATAAATTGTTTCAACAAGCATACATTTGCTTGATCCATCAAGAAGAAATATCTAAGAGGGGAAATATCCCAGAATTCAAGGAGAAACCTATCTCTATGTAAAGATGAACCTAGAGGAAGATACATAGGTTCTTCTTTGAGTTCTGGGATATTCCCCCTCTTAGCATGTCCAATGGATATAGGTTACCTTGAAAGGGGTAATAAACTCTGGGGCGATCTATTAGTACCTGGAAAAATAGACAATTAGTTATCTTTGATCAGAATATAATAGATCACCAGGTATTGATTGTTATGTTTTATCTATTAGTTGATTACAAATACAATCATGCTGTGTGCTAATTGTTTATGTTTAATTACAATTAGGCAGTAGTTATTGAACCAAGAATATGGTGGAATGTTTCCTGGTAGGAATTTTAGTGTTACGTCAAGCCTCTACCCCCCCCCCCCTCTTCTTGCATATATATCATTAGTCTGAGTTAGAGGGAGAATGGGGGAGGGAAAAACAAGGTCTACATGAGACTGGTGACAATTTGTGTCGTATCTTATTTCTTGTTAATTGGTAGAGGGTTATGAAAAGGGGCATTGAGAGTTAGTTAAGTCTCCCAATTAAAAAATTCAAATTGAGCACATCTTTGAAAAATATTCTTGAGAGCATTGATTTGATGAATTGAGATCGGCAAGTTTCAGTTATTCAAGAGGCAAACTGTCTTTTAAACATTTCTCATAGAACAACAATACCCTGATAACTGTGCTCCCTATTGTGCTAATTTGTCAGTTATGAATTACTGTATCTTCCCTCTATGTGGTATGTTCTTTAGTAATTATCCAGTTTCCAATAATGTTCCATGCTGATTCCGATATTGCCTTTAGTACACGAGGACAATTTGCCCTGATAATTAAATATGGAACTATATTGGTCAATTAATTATCTTCATTTTGTCTGCTGCAACAAGTTGATAGAACAAAAGAACCACATCACATATTTTCACTTTCAGTTTCACATTTAGTTTTTTATAAGTCTGCAATGCCCCCTCCTTTCTTATCTCCTTCGTCTCCAAGTAAGTTGTGTAAGTAGGAGGGTTGGAAGGGTAAGAAGTTAGGGGAGGCATCAAAAGTTCAATGTCTGATAGGAAACTAAATAAATCTAGTTTTGAGTTGGACCCCCCCCTCCCCCTCAAAACTTAATACAATGAAAGTTGATCGCGGACTTTCACATGTTTTTGCGACTCAATTTGGACTTTTATGGGGGTAGTACTAGAACTTATTCATGATTCTTAAAACATATGCCAACAACAATAGGCATAATATTCCATGTTGCATGCATATTTGTGAAGAAGGCATCTGGTAAAGTCTTTATTTTTAAACCATTCCAAGGCATTTCGAGTCGAAATTCCCAAAAATTCAAGTGTTGAAATTTGTCGGATAGCAAACTGAAATAGCTTTGACCCCCTCCCCCCCAAACTAGATTTATTTAGTTTTCTATCAGACATTGATCTTTTGATGCCTCCCCTTAGATGAGTGCTTTGGTGGTATTTCCAATTCTGTGTCGATGGTATCGCCTTCTTTCTCAAGTTATCACAGATGTGATTGAGATGTGATTAAGTGTTCCAGAATGTCAATTTTTGGAACAAACATGTTGATGATTATAAAAGATGACATAACATCATCCCAGGGATGCAGTGCCAAATAAGGTATTAACGAGGATGTGGTCATGCGTTGGCAGAAAACTAATCAAAGCTTTTATCATTTACAATACATTACATTGTATACTTGATGAATTCACGATTGTAGTACTTAATAAAGTGCACGCTTAGTCACCAGGAATTTATTAGAAAACCATTTATTTAATAGCAGTATTAATAATTTTGAAAAACAAGGATATTATTGATGATGATTCCTGGTCGTTTCAAGCTGAGCTATCAGGTGTATGCAATTGTTAGATTATAATCACCTCTCTGACATTTGTACTCTTTTCAATCATTTAATTTTTTTCTTATTTAAAAGAGAGCTTCATCTACTAGCCTCTGACACTCATGAAATGATGTTTCATATTTGTAAGAATACTCTTAAAATATTGCTTTTCGTGGTTGAATATACTGTAAAACCTGTCTTAGTGAACACCTCTCTCTAGCTAGCACCTGTCTCTAATGAACACCTGTCTCTAGTGGACACCTTTCTCTCCACATACTCAACTGACTTCTGTATAAATTACTCTCTCTGTAATGAACACATACGTACAAGGTGAACACATTTTGTGGCACCATAGGTGTTCACTATACACAGGTTTAACTGTACCATACTTTGTTAGCTCATTTATGTTCTTGGAAATGTCATGCATGGATATTGACATATAAGATATTGATAGAAAAAATATATGTTAACAATTTAACATGTTAATTCCTATGATATTTCCTAGAAGTGACTGAATGTGCCATATTTTAATCTATGTTCCTGGAATGCCAAGGAAATATAAAAATACCAAAATGTTAATTTAACATGTCAATTTTTACATGATATTTTATCTTCACTTTAGATGCATGTCCATTCAATCATTGGTCACATCTATCATAAGATTGCTATGTTTACCAACAGAAATCTGAAATCAGAACAAAGGTCCATAAAAATTAATGGCATTTTTTATAAGAAAATCATATGATCTATTGCAGGAAATCTCTTTGAAACCTTTTGTCATATTTGATTTAGATCAAGAATTTGAACTGTGGAGACTTAATCGGTTTATCTAATCAATTCACAAAGTAGTCTTATAGGTAGCGTCTTATACGTGGGATTGAATTCTAATGTAATATTATCTGCGTAAAATATGGAAAAGTAACGACGGATCTAAAGAATATTTCTTGGATTATCTACGGAATTGCCAATCATCTTTATCGCAACGTTTTCTATTGATTGTTCCGTCATGAAACTAGTCTTGCTAGCGTTGATGTTGATGGAACAGGAAATAATCCCCTAATCTATCGGAGACATAATCTTTTGAATATTTATCTCATCAATTGTTAACTGGTCATACATTGCTTTAGAATTGCTATATCTTACATCTCTATTGTTGTCATGGTAACCATGACTTTTGTATCTCTATAGCAACAGAAAGATTATTAGTATGTAGAAAAGAACCATGCAACTATTATAATGGCATTATAGCTTTTACACATTCTAGTCTATCAGATTTTTCACACATGATTCAATTTAGAATTCAAGATCTCTCATTCCTGAAAAGATCTCCATATTTGAAGTTTTATCATTTGTTGGATACAGTCTTTGTGAGCCAAGCTTGAAATTTCTTCAACAAACCAAGAAACGTTTTGCGTTTCACCCTCCCCTTTTTGTGGCAAATGCAACCATTGTAATTACATCTTTAACAATGGTACTCTGGTGTCCAGAGAATAATTATATTTCTCATTAAAGCTCTCTCTAAACGAAGCAAAATCTAATTATTGAAAAGTGTAAATAGATAATTGCTTTATTCAGATGTCATTTTTTATTAACCAATCATCAACAGGTACAATTTTCAAAAGTTTCATTTCAGTTTTTTAAAGATAGCCTTATCTAATAATTATTGATGAATAAAAGCCCCTGGACTTTAGGATAATCAGCAGGTTGACAGGAGGGGGTTAAGAACTAGTAGTTCCAGTGTGGTCTTTAAGGAGTTAATCTATTGATCTATTGTGATATAAAATACAATCAAAGTCTGTGAGTTCTTAGAATTCAATCAGGATGACTCTAAAAGAGGTGGCACTCATTCCGTCATGGCGGTTAATCTTTTACACCCTCATGTCTGTGACCCTGTTAGTCTAATACCTGAATACTATATGATGAGATGTCACATCAATCCATCTAATTATGTGATTATTAAATGAGAAACTTGTTTTTGATTGATTTTGTGACCATCATAGACAATAATACCACCATGGCTGTTAATCTATTCTACCATCTTTGTCTGCAACGCTATTCTAATACCCGAATATGGTGTGGTGATGTCACATCAATCCATCTAATTAAGTGATTATTAAATGAGAAACTTGTTTTTCATTGATTTTTGACCATCTTAGAAATTGTCACTTTTATTGGAAAATGCTACAATGATATTCAGTACATTCAGTTCATTTTTTTATTTGACATTTTAAAACATTATTTTGCTGAGATTCGTCCTAATCAGCTTTTAATTACTTGATAATGGGCTACAATGAATAATAGATAACTTTCTAGTTTCATGAGTTATTAAAAAGGCATTAGTTAGACGTGATTTCTATTAGATCGTTTTTTTGTGCTAGGATGCGTAATATATGTAGAATCCCCGTTGCAGTTTTGTCATGGTTCATGGATCAGTGATCGCCTGTCAAAGGAGGGTTATTTATCAGGCGTTAATTTGCTCGAAATCTCATTTGTCACAGTTCTGAATGTACGAGTTGAAACATCGTCTAAATAGCGATAAATCATTTGCAAGTGGCAGAAAAAACGTTTTTATATTGTTTTTAGATAAATAGTGAACAAACGTATTTGTTGCTCGTAACATGCATCATTGTCATATCTCGTCACATTTGTATTCTCTACAATTGTGCCATTGTGTTGGTCTGCGTCACGCCTCGCTGGGCTGCTAATATTGAAGCATCGGAATTGAATGCTTGATCGAGTTGAACAAATACTTGTTTAACTTTTCTATTATTCTCAATGTCTGTATAAAGACAGTAAATATCAACTGATGATGATGACTCCGTTTGTTCTGATCGTAAAATGAATAGAATATACATAGATCATAGATCATAGACGTTGTTGTTGCGTTCACTTTTATCCTAGAAAAGGATTCGATTGTCACAGATATGTACAGTTGCAAAGCATATAATTGGCAGTACTTGAAAAATACAATTCAATCATTCTTTGAAAAATGTTGAAGTTGGAGATGCCTTTATGTAATTCTTAGGATAAATCTTACCAATCAAGCCTAATTTACATCATTTCCTATTTGTTGGAGTCATGTACTTCATTGTTGCATCACAAAACAAACAAACAATCAATCAAACAATCAATCAAACAAACAAACAAACAATCAGTCAAACAAACAAACAATCAAACAGATAACAAACATCCCTGATACATATGTCTGACTTATATTATATTTGTACATTTACAGTTTTATAGTCAAAGATCTGCTTTGTAATTGATATTTTCTGTACCATTAGTGCAGCACTGCGTAAAATTAATTTCAGAATCGTAAAGTTCAAACTAGGTCATGGATTCATGGAAGATTCTACCTTTGTTGAAGTCATAAATATAAAATAGAACTATGCTCATATTGATTTTTGCAAAATTATGTTTTAAAAAAATTCTATGAATCTGTTTTGATCATAGAGTGTAACAATGTAATAATCATACAAAATATTTCACAAATTCAATATTTCTGTTTAAAATCTGAGTGAAGTCACTAATTTTCCTCTACTTTTCACAATTTACATGCTTGTTTTTTCACTGTCATGCATATGAATTAGATTTCATGTTTTTTCTCTCTTTTCACTATATTTTGCAACAGAAGGCATCAAAGCCTTTGAAATCATTTGCAAGGAATACCTGTAAGTATTGATTTAAATGACAAAATGGTGTGTGGATCCAATATTTGATACAAGAGTATGAATAAATCATAAAACAAAGCAAATCACATGTATTCAAGAATGAATGAAACACAGTTTGAAATTATTCATTTTTTACTAAGGAATAATTCATATTTTCTGATAGCGTTTGATGACAACTTGTCTAAGTTTTCATTGATGTAGATCATCATCAACACATCTCCCATTGTCTCCTAAAGGAGAACCCTCTGGTCAAATGATCGAACAAGTCAAATAAACTTCAGAAATGAGATTGACTCGTCATCCACAATCTAGTTCCTAAAAATGGAAATGTTCATTGTGACCACATTTTTTAATATGATTGATTACAATAATACATTTAAGTCATTTATTAACTTGGTATCACAATCAGATCTAGTTTTGAAATTGATGATACTGGTACCAACTTCAAATCAGATCATATAATTACACATCTTTTCCTAAACTTTACAAAATATTTCTAGCCATTCTCTAAAACATACAGTATATGGTTAATCTGAAACATAGGATCAAACCCCATGCTTATACTACACTTCTCTCAATTCAATTCCTTGGCAATTTCTCTCATTTTCACGCTATTTCATGATTTAAACAATACACATTATTTTACCATGTATTGATGGGTAATTTAGTTGAATCTGCTATTGGAAATGTCAGAGTACAGCTGTGTTTGGTATCAGACCCCTAGAATCTCTGGAATTATTGAATTTCCACCAAATTACATCCATTTGTAGATTGCATTATTCGTATGTACATGCACATGTATAGAAATATTAATTTCACTGCAACAGGTTTGAATTCACTGATTTTTTTAAACTTTTTGGTTGTTTTCCATCTACTGTAAAACTTGTATATCTGAACACCTCTCAATATGAACACTTTCTCCCAGTTCCAATTTTGTAATCTCTCCCATTGAATTCCTTGTTAGAAAAGAAACCTTGAAATATGAACACATACCAATCTGAACACTTTAAGCCCATCTCAGTAACATTTGGATTAGACAGATTATACTGAGTGTACTGCCATGTACAAGACTGGCCAATGCAATCAAGATATTTTTTCCAGAAGTTTACTTGCTGGTAGACAACTATATAAAGTCCCTTTGACCACTTTGTAATGCAGATTAATAAAGTTAGAATAAACAGTTAAAAGATATATACATGTACATATAGAATCATTCTTTCATTATACAAATACATCATTAAATTACGGCATTATATTATTTCTTTGACTCTTAAACAGTTTATTGCTGTGATCTTTACATTGCTTTAGATCTTTTATGTTTTCTAAACAAACTATTACTTAAATTAATGAGACAACCAGTTTAAATTCATTACAATTGTATTCCTATTATGTGATTTCACATTCAACTGAACATGTTCTTTGAAATGTTAATAGCCTCTATTATACTATTAAACTGTCTAGCAATTCACTCAGACTAGATTCTAATGATTTCTACAGTACATTTTTCATTTAAGATAAAACTGGAGGGACAAATTGTGAAATAAGCGGGAAATAAATGTGAAATAGAATTTAGAATTTAATTGACTTTCTTTTTTAGAGAAAAGCATGAAATTGGGGTGTCTTGTATTCAGAGTGATAGAGTTTATGAAATTAACTCTTTTAGCGATCTCAAATGCTGATTCACTATCAAATGATTTCTTTATTCAATTACTATTTTAGTATGTTTTACACTATTTATTTAGATTTATGTCTTCACGGTGCAGGGCTCCAAATCTCAGGCCTCTTCTTTTAAAATAATTTTTAGTTTGGGTCTGGGATTATTTACAAGGGACAGATATATCATATACAACACTTAACATTAAAATCATTAAAATAAATGGGAATAAAAAGAATGTTTCTTTGCAGGCAGGAAGAACTCTCTTAACTCAAAGGTCATAAGACAGAAAATAAATGACTTCATGGTCTGCTTGCCTACAAGGCATTAATGATTCCCCTGTAAAAATGTCACGATACTCAAATATTTTTCGAAAAAATGGTTTTGATATTAAAAAATAAAATTAACTTGGAATAAACCAGAATTCGATTTACATCTCAAATGTATTGAAGATTTCAGCAGACTTTATTTTTATTCACTTTTATAAAAGGTTATTGAATATAGAAATTTTAAAAGACTCATATTTAAGGCGATCTTTATGAACTATAAATGAACCTGTCTTTGGCATTCAAAACATAATACTCTTCTTAAAAATATTTTCTTTGTGGCATTAAATAGAATAATTATGGAAATCGACGAGAAGGATGACACGGTGTAAAAGACACCTAGCATCTGCTTTTTGCTTTTATTTCCTCAAAATGAGTGATATGTAAAAAGGGGTCTGGTATTACAGAATGGACACGATCAACTAATTCAGTCAAAAAGAGGAATGATAAATATACAGAAATAAAGCCAGGAAAGTATATATCACCGTGGGTGGAAAATAACTTGGTTCGTTAAGCAGGAAAACTCCATGAAGCCTTGAAATTATCTGGATTAGCATTCAAGTAAGTTCTGCATGGTATGGTTCTTGTCCCATTGTGCCAAAAATGCATGGATGCGGGCCAAGCCTTAGCTGAGTCTCATAAAAGTATAGCATATTTTTGGAATGTG
Organism: Owenia fusiformis; assembly: GCA_903813345.2. Lineage (NCBI taxonomy): Eukaryota > Metazoa > Annelida > Polychaeta > Sabellida > Oweniidae > Owenia > Owenia fusiformis. The sequence continues at coordinate 6,412,890 of CAIIXF020000003.1, read as the reverse complement.
AACCCAAGCTGAATAATCTGTAATCTGACCATGCTAGACACAGTCCAAATATTATGTAAGATTTTGAACGAATTATATTTTCCTACCTATCTCTGATTGATTTATGCTCTGTTGGCTCGCACTGATCTGGCGGGACAGTCTGTCTTATAGGATTTACATTGAAAACATCTTATATCATGTCTGTTAAAATTGGGCATTTTTGTGTCTAGAAATGACATGCAATATGGCTGCATTATCTGTTGTCGGATAAGCTTAGTTTGGTTCTGAAAAACATATTTCTCTGACTATTTGAGATAAGGAAGACAGGGAACATATACTAGCCCAATTATGTTTTATATGATTACACCCTATTATTTTGAGCAAAAAATCGTTTCCCTTTGATCTTGTTGGAAAATCGTTTCCCTTTGATCTTGTTGGTGAGTCCGAATTGCGGAGTCCATAGGCAGTAATGACATATCTTTGAATTCAGATACTGATATTAGAATTTACACATGTATGTTTAAGCTTTACAAAAATCTAGTATTTTGGGTAGAGAATACACAAACTTTAAAGGTTATGTTTTTTAAAATGATCATGCTATGAGTTCTAAAAGTCACCATATAATGAGAGGGTGCCATTCAGTAGATAGCATAAAATGCCCTGAGCTATGTGTTACATAACACAAGATAGCAGTAATTGGACATGTTGTTGCAAAATAGCATGTCAAAAAACATAGCAGATAAAATTTGAATAAATAAATGCCTGAATCACAAGTAGACCATTCCTTCCCTGAAATAAAAATACAATTTAGGAATTCTTATTTCTACTTTTCATTACTTGGAATGATACTAAATCTTTGCTTTTGGGAGTGTTCTTGTACAATGGGTGTTGGCTCATGGGTGACTTGATTCTTTGCTTGTCCCTCCTTTTTTACTGTGTTTGTTATGAAAGTCTTGTGGCATTTTGAGAAAGGTACTAAAAATATATTTTGATCCTAGAGGTATATTGTTTAGTATGGGAAATGCACATCAAACAAGGAGGGCTAATTAGATATATTCAAAGAAAGGAATGTCATGTCTAGCTTTGATTACACTCAGTGAAATGTCACTCGATCAAATCATGCTTTTTCACATCATTTCTCACTTAATTTGAATTAAGTCTCAGATTTCCTTACATTTTTATTATGTAATTTAGAGTGTCAACCTCATTTCTATATACTCCATGCTTTGCTAATTTCTGTTTTTACTTTTTTGATTTCTAAACATGTCTCATACTTCCTAGTCCTTTTTACCCCTTATTGCCTGTATTTGTCATTCCTGAGCATTTATGACAAATTCAAACCGCAAAATTAAAGCTGACAACTATTACAAATTAAATCTCCTTAGATAACATTCTTAGTCTGGATGTATGTTGTTTCAAAAATAATTGTCTTTTCAGAAGGAAGAACCATATGGTCAAGCCTGAAATAATCTAAACTAAGATTTAAAATCTCAATTTCATTTGGGAGAAAACAAATATGAGAAATCTTATAGATATAACATGTGATAGAGAATTGTGATTAAACTCATGCAATTTGTGAAATATGATTAAAAACAGAGTATTTAAAAATTCCTATAATGGTCCATCCCAAGAGATGTGTTTTTCTTGATGGTCACACTGTCGCAGATTTCACGCTGATGACTCTCCAGAATGGAGACACAAATATTCCCTGACATTTCAAGATAAAAGATCATGACGTGCATGTCCGAGACAATTTTATTCTTAAGTCCATGTTGAATTATGTGATTGCATTTTTGTTGAATTCTAAAAAGCCATCCTGTTTGATGCCATGTGGAGATAATACCCCAGTCACATATCTACCTGTGCCCTTACAAAAAAAACATTTTCTCATCATTAAAGAACATGGGAAAGAGAATTATCTATTTTAGAATGATGAATATTTCTTCAACTAGAACAATACATTGTTTCACAAATGGTCATAATTAATTTTGAATGTTATTCAAAACAATTTATTTCATGAGGAAAAATATTTTTGTTTTAGTAATGAGTATATTAATAGGTATCTTCTGGTAAGTTGACCTGTTTTGTCAACTAGAAATAAAATTTGACTGTCTCATTTTTATTTCACAAAATTTTTCTTCTAAATCTAAGCAAAGTCGTGGATTTTCTTGTATTTCTGAATAATATAGTGAATTGTCTACATGCTCATTTACTTTATTCCTCACGATTTGCTTTTTTTCACAGTTGTTTTCAAGTACCAAATAATATCACATGAGAATTTATTTCAGGTAGTCTATACTTATCTCTATATAGGCTTATCTTCTATATTTTCTGTCCTATTACACACTACAGTTCAAAGCACTGTGATTTACATCATCACATAATGGACTGTTTAGCAGGATTACCAATGTGCATTCACAATCCAATGCATTATTTACCCTGATTGTCCCAGTATATTAGCAAGATGAACCTCTCTTTTAAGTGAGACAAAATCAAATTATTGGAAAGGTTACCATTTTTGCCTCATTTTCTCATCAAGTCTTTATGCAAGAAATTCACAAATATTTGAGAAACATTTATTTATTTAAAGGCCCCATGTAAAGTTTAAACCACTTTGGCTTATATTGTAGTCTATCCCAATGTTATCAAAGTGTGATATGTGAAACTTTTTTTTTAAATTTCAAAAAGTGGTTTTTGATAGACTTTTTGTTCCAAAATTTGTGAATTTATCTAAAACCAACTTTTAGAGGTCACTCATATCTTCTAATTAGCCACAATTGATACCAATGCATAGCGTTCATCCTCCCATGTTTTTGCCGAAAAAATTAAGAAAATCGGTTGATAAACAAGCGAGAAATGAACTTATCAGTGCATGAAAATGGTTCTGAGAAAAATGCATTTCAAAATTTTAGTTCTCATAGAAACCAATGGTACAATGATATCTAAAACATAATTTATTCTTCCTTTTAACCTGGTTAGACAATAAACATTGTTTTTTTATGAAAGTCTAGCATATTTAGAAAAGATTGACATCGAAAAAAAATTTTCAATTTTTTTCAAAAAGTTTTGGTTACCTTAGTGACATCACTAATGTTTCAAAATATTTTTGATATGCTAAAACATTGAAGTGGCCCATTAAATATGGCATTTTATTATTGAAATAGTGTGTGCTTTGTTCAATCTTTGCATTGGTGTTAAAAAGATAATCTTTTTTGAAATGCATTAAGAAATATTTGATGATTAAGAAATTTCAACTTTTTTTGAAAAATGGCGGGAAATTTGAATATCTGAGAAATGAAATGCTCACAACTTTTTTTTCAAAAATTTTTTTTTGTTCAAAAATCTCTAAAATCACTTTTTAAGTCCTGACAAATAGTAAATGAATGATAAAAAAATATTTTCAAACTTTAGACGGGGACTTTAAGAAAGTTTCAATAGCACAGAGCCAAAATAATGTCTTCTTGGTGTCTTCACCTTGGACACATGCGATGCTATTACACAAAAATAGAAGTTCAGAACACCAAGGACTTCATCAGAGAACCCCCAAAGCTATCCTGGAAACGTTACAAAAAAATCTCATAAGTTTCTTGATGGAGTTATTGGTATGTTGTTATCCCAGCACTCAGCTCTGTAGATCAAAATTAAATCAATCCAAATGAGCTAAAAATAATTCATTGACTGGACACTAATTTTCTTGCCAAAAGAAAAAATCTCAAGCAATTGTTCAAATGCTCCAAATATACAATGTGTACGTGGGGAAATATTTATCTCCAAAATACACGTAAACAAATATAAAAATATCAGATTCTTTATTTCTTAATTTGGAAATTTATTTCAAGAGATGATATGATTGTAGTTTGAAAACTTGTTTGGCAAAGGATGAATGTCAATACTAGTGAAGATTCTAATAGGCAAGTTGCTGCTCAGTGATTTGGAACACAAATAGCTTTTTTGGCAATTGGTCTGTTGTTGTCAGCAGAGGTTTCAAAGCCCTCAGTGGTCAATCAGGTTTTCGCTGGATAAAGCGGGAAGAATCTAAAAATATGTGAATTCGGAACCTTGAGTGATTTAAGATGTGTTTGGTTTGGATTGAGTTGTTTTGAACATATGAGGATCAATAAATACATGAATCTTAATGATAAATGTAAAGCCTGTGAAAGTAGAACACTATTGGTTCTACTTAGATGTGTTCTACTTGAGAGGTGTTCCACTGGTTTGGTTAACAATAAGTCAGAGGGGTCACATGACTGTAAAGTGTTCAACATATAGATGTTCCACTTCATAGGTGTAACATGTACTATCATGTACGCATAATATTTTTATATCTAATCAAAGAATCCAAACAAAAATCTTTTATAATGAGGACCCAAGATGAAGATGCCAATAACAGGGTTTATTCTGTTGTACATTTAGAATTAAACTACTTTGTAGTTGTTTTAGATTTTTATACGACCCCTGGGTGTTGTTTTTTGTTTGGCTTTGGGTCTTTGAGAAAAGATACCAAGATCATAAGTCCGTGAAGCATTCACCATTAATAGGCCAATTCAAAATTAAGGTTATCAATATTTTGTTCTAAAATTGGAGGTACCATCCTCTGAAGGGTGTGTGGTTTTGGCAAAAAGTTAATGTCATAGATGTTTTACCCAACTCTTAAATTAAAGTTATAAAATTGTTTTTTTTATTAAAATATTCATTGAAACTTTAGAATTAGCAACAAATACTGACATGCGTATGCGTATAAATCCATGATGGTATGAATGAAACCTTTGGTACAAGTACTCTAATTAAAGCAAGAAGAATTGAGAAATTAGATGAAGTGACTTTTGAGAAGGGTGATCAATTTTCCAAATCATCATGTTGAGTGTAACCTAAAATCATCTGCTTTTTAGCTGTGTTAAATAATTTTGATTGTGTTTTCAAAGTGTGTTATGTAACCAGAGTAACTCAGAACATGTAGTAATTTTCCATGATGATTTGATTGCTCTAGAAAAAAGTCACCACTTTGCGCTCTTCTTTTTTTAGGAAAACAGCTGGAAAATGTTTTTTGTTATGTAACAGCCCCATATGTATGTTGTATAAGTTAGCAATTATGGACAACAAAGCATGCCACTGAGTTAGATATACTACAATGTATAAAGAATTACAAACTTTTCTTGGGCCCATCCCTTCCTACATTGCCTTAACATCAGGAGAGGTAGAAGTCATTCAAAAAACAAATAAAAATACTTTGCTCTAAAGAGATATTTCCCTTGGTATCACAATTGACATTTTTTTAAATCCAAACTTAACATTGTCAATAAAAGATAAGAATCTACATTGAATGGCTCTGTGTGTAAGTGCTAGTTGTATATGTTTACTATTTTTGTATTTTTCTTGTTTGTCTAGAAAGATGAGAACTTGTATTTTTTAGTCAAGGGCTAAGAAAACTATCTCACTAGCATATCTGCCTGGAGCACTAGATTGGAACCTAGGTGTCATCAATCTACAGGGAGTGACAAAAAATAAGATTGAAGTTTTTAAGTTAAACTTTACGTAATCCCCTAAAGAATGTGTATGTTCTTTGAATAAGATTGTTTGATTTCCTTTGTGTTTTTATTACAAAACTTAATCATAGAATTTATAATGATAATTTAGTGTGTAATTTATGAATAAAATGTTAATAGTATTCTTGTCTCACCCTGTTTATGAGTAGGAGATGTATTCTAAGATATGTGGCTTAAAAACATCTCTTCATGAATCGCAGGTCAGCGGAAATCAGAATTTAATGTCATATAAAAAATATTCATTGCTATGAAGATTTTCCCAGGAGTTGACATGTTTGGAATAATCTTAGATGTGATACTAATACCTCGGTAAGTAAACATCCCAACTCAATATTTTTTATTTGAATTAAGAAATTAGCTAAAGCTCATCAAAGCGTTTAGATTTTGGGATCAAGTTAAAAGAATTCTTGAATGCATGTTAGAGCTAAAAGTCTGGTGTGCGTGTCTGGGAAACATTTAATGTGTTAGAACCTTGAAGTTGTTTTTAGGTAGCCACTCTACCGATTCATTCTACCAATTTTTGGTAGAATGGATTTCATTTTAATTAGGCATTGGAATTTTAGTAGGAGGCATCAAACGTACATTTGTCTAAATTCACTCTAGACAGATCAGATGTATATTTTATTAACTAGATTACCTGTTAAAAAAGAATGTGAAATTTGTGTCTGTAAGGGCATGCTAAGAATTTAAGAAAAATCTGCAAACTGCTAAAATCATAGAAACTATTATAGCTAATTACTTGAGTCATAATTTGGAACAATTTTCTCAAAGTTATTTTCCCACAATTAAACTGGTTCCTTGTGTATTCAAGTGAAACTAGGTGTTTTTCTCTATTTGAGCATGGCATGTGATATTCCCGATTGCAATTTGGGATTTGGGAGATTAAAATTCCTCGTTTAAATATTGTCTACCAATCAGTGACAGTCAGACATTTTCTTGGTCATCACGCAGAATTTTGTGGCATGGCATTTTGATATCAGAAAAATGATAAGGATTTCTTATCTTACATGTTTTTGTAATCTATTCTAGCATTGTTTTAGAATGCAATGGTGACTATGAATGGTCTTGGAATTTCTCTGTGATTCTCATCTTTTTCATGGTTTTTCTCACTTTGAAATTGGTCGACTTTTGTAAGGGGGTATTTTCTTACTTGGTCAAACATTGTTTTTCTACCTAAGATTGAAAAATAATTGTTGTGTTAAAGGATCAACTGCTGAAGATGATTTTATCAGGATAAAGGTAATCCAAAAACATTAAGTAAAGAGAAGCAGAAAATGTTGAAATTAAGAATAATCATGCTTGATGATCTCAATCTGTTCTAGATTCTTTTAATGTATTATTTGCAATCTAATGTCTGATACTCATCACATCTTTTTGTTTTCAAGTAAATAATTCAAGAAGGAACTAATACAATGCTGTTATCTCTCTCAATGTCTAAACGGATGTCCTTCATCAATTCTCTGTATACCCCCCCCCCACACTTCCATACCAATTAAGGCTTCAAGATGGATTTAACATAAAAATGCAGTATTAGATACCGAATATAATATACAATTTTGGGAAGTTCTTGTTAATTACCCTGATTTCCCTTAAGTCCAAGGCTAAAAGTAATCAGTCGAAGCTCTCTTTTAAAGATATGAAATCAAAGTCTTGAAAAGGGTTAACATTGAAACAGGGTGATCTTTGACTTGATGCACACTAAATATTATCTGATATGCATCCATATTTTGATTGTAACCAATAGAAATAGGCTGATATGACCATTAATCAGTAGAAATAGGCTGATATGACCATTAATCAGTGGCAATAGGCTGATATGACCTGTTGGGAGAAGGTGGGGAAACCACAAGATGGAATGCAAAGATTTGGCCATGAAGAGAATGTATCAAAAACGATCCCATTCATATTTAATTGTGGTTTTATTCACATCTACTTCCTGAATGAATAAATAGCCCAGGGAAGATATTAAAAAGTCATGGTCATCATATTTGGTATTTAATGCTGCAGTTTGATATTGTAGCCTTAATCTTGGTAAATGAATTGTATGACATATTATGAATAGTTGTCTTACTAAAAGTCCTTGTAACCACGACTTACCACCTCATCTTAAGGAAATGAATTAAGGGGGGGGGGGAGGGGTAGATGGGGAGGACCAAAGACTTGATGCAGACTAGATTAAAAGAAATTCATGTGGATTGAGATTTGGAGGTCATGTGACTGTCTCACCATGGGAGGTTAGAGGGGGAAGGTCCAAAGATGCAAACTAGATTGAAGATGATTCCTAGAGGGCAAGAATCACAGGCTTGTCCAATGGGATATGAGTATATCATGTGGCTACATCACCATGGAAACAAATTACTCCAAAAGAACAAACGAACAAATAAACAAACAATGGTAATAAGCCACAATGGGGGGTGTAAAAACATGCGAGAAATAACATAAATCTAACAAATGAAGCATACTAATCTAACAGATATGGTTAAAGACTCATTATGAGTGGAAGGTGTTATAAATATTACAAAATAATTGATTGGAAAATACAAGTTTGACTCGCTGTCTAATGAGGCGCTTCCTTCTAAAGACAATGTAATTAATCACTGGGAGCTCATTAGAAGCATCATTAATTACCCATTGTTCAATCTATTAATTGTACAAGCAATTTTTTAATTTTCACATATCTGTGCTCTAATATCAGATCGTATTCTCTGTCGATGTAATCGTTTCATTATCAATGAAAATCTACTTAATTTTGACATATTTCAAGGAAGTAAAGCTCAGTGTTTCAATTAATGGACTTTCCTGTATGTCAATAGGGTTGTGCCAATACATGTATAGTACCATATCTTGTGATTCAGAATCTTCAAAAATAATTGTCAGTATTGATTTAAGTCTTAACATACAAAGAAGTATTTACTTCTTTCGTCAAAGGAGGAAAGATCATCAGCTTGTTAACATTCTTTATTGTAAAAGTGTATGGCTCAAGCACATTCCTCAACACATTGTCTCAATGAACGAGATGACACGATTATAACAACCAGTATTTCCCATGCATTAGACTCACAGGTATAAGAAGCCTAATCTCCTAGCATTGATGACTTAACACCAACTCATCCTCTACTTAAACCCGCACCCAGCTGCCCACTGATTGGAAACTATTTCTTAATCACGGTTTCATAACCACTGCAAGCCTTTTAAAACCCCATGGAAGAGAATCAAGCGGAAAGAATGGCATTTAACTCAGGACCCAACTGAGTAAAAACTTGTAGTTAAGATATGCTTTGATTATCAAAAAACAAGCCCAATGGGATACCAAATGACGTCTTTTAATGTAAGATAATTGGCCGTTTAGAGATATTCTTTGCCAAGGCATCTCCGGGCAGCAGTTATCAACCTGGACAAGGTGCTCTATGGTACTTATCATGGATGAACTTGTTCACAGCCCTGACTATGATCTCATTTGAGTCTTATCTACCAGCTCTGAGTGTAATCTACCAGCCATGATTCTCATCTACTTGTAATGTACCAGCTTTGATTGGTATCTACCAGCCATAACTGGAATTCACCAGTCGTAATTCATACCTATACCAGTCCTGCAAAGCCCTGACTGTATTATGTTCCAGCCTTGACTGTAACCCAGGGACTGTAATATGCCAGCATTGGCTGTGATATACTAGCCCTGGTTGTAATGTACCAGCTCTGTCTGTAATGAACCAAGGTATTCTGACTGTAATGAACCGGCAACTGAAATCTAGCTATAGCAGCCCTGCTTATGTACCAATCTACTGTTTAACATTTTAGAACATCCTTAATAATGAAAAACAGGATTGATTGTTTTATATTAATAATGATGCACTACATGTTTGAGAGGATGCTATAAGTTAACACATATTACTATATACACTATATACATATATTTGCAATTTATCAACCTGATATTATGCATTCATTTAAAAGAAATACGTTGGATCCTTCAGAATAGGCTAAACCATATGAACTGTCATATTTTATCTTGAATGGTTTCCAGGATTTATCTCGGTCATTAAAACCTCCTACAGATGAACTTCACTCATATATTTCACATTTTTCTCTGAAATTAAAATCTATTGCATTATATATATTTGTTTGTGAAATTCTGTCATTTTTTGTAGTTACTTATAAAAAGTATTTCTGTTTATTCTTTTTATTTTGTTTTTATAACCTAGGATCCTGAATGTGTATCTATAAAATATAATTTTGTTTACAGCTAGATTTAATTTTCTCTGATTTGAAATTAGATTTAAGTTGTAAAAGTAGCAATATGAAATATGAGCTTGATATGAATACTGTGAAGGAATAAATATATTTGTTTATTTGAGACATTATTCCTGTATGTAAGGATTTCATCAAATGGAAAATACATTCTGAGGAATTAGCATGGAATCAGCATGATATAATGACCACTGCATGGAGAGTGACTTACTCTATAAGTAGACACACATATCATACAGGGCCAGACCCTTGCAAAAAACAGCAAAAAATCTGGTGAACTTTTTATGGAATCTTTAAGAAAACTTGTAAGTATCAAGAATATATTTTTGCAGTGAATTAGAAATACTTAATTCTTAATTATAGACAAACATTGAATTAATTTACAAATTTTCCCGGGGTCCAATCAAAGAAAATCTACTAACTTGAAATTAGCTCCTGCAAGGGTGTCCAATGATTTGGAACTAAAAACAGCATCTTAGACTAAAATAGGCTGAGTTAAAATATAAGTAGTTGGTCATCAGATTGAAGCAGTCATTATAAGCCAGTAGTCAACTGAGAGACATTGAAAGACATTTTGGATATAAAATTGACTTTTATTCAGACGGATAACAGCAAACTCTTGTCAACTGGTACCATAAAAGTAAGTTTTAGAGAATTTTGATATTACATTTGATTGATTTTATTTATGTTATTTATTTAGCTGTTTACTAATTGAAAATATAAAGGACAGATAGTGGTATTTTTTATATGTAGCACTAATACCCAATAAGTTACATAATAATCTAATATGAAATAATTAATAAATATTGCAATGAATATGATGGATATCTTTGATAATAACTAAGAATTTGAATTCTTTTGTGATCCAATGTTAGTATGTCTAAATTATCAATGGTTAAGAAAGTATTTTTCAAACAATAGTTGAATAATATAAGGAGAAAAGACAGCCAGTTCTTGCTAGGTATACACTGTGCTAGAATACTGCCGCGAGAAGTAAAGGTTAAAGACATGATGTGATAAATAAACATGACTGATTGGCCGACCTGACACATCCCATCTTACCATTTCCTCCCTCCTTGCATTTCTCGCATTTCTTGTTAAATATCAAATAAAGTCGACAATTGTCCCATATTTGGTACAAATTTGAGTATGTATTTTTTCCGGCTGTTAATTTTTTCTCATAATTTTTCTCTTTGTGGATTATTTAGTAAATGAGCGAGATATATTTTATCGAAGGGACCGTTCCCCAAGGCTCTGAGAACATAAATGACAGTTTCTGAAACAATGTACAAGAAAAATCTATCAATTGTTTTCTACTTTCTGTATGTCACCAGAAGCAACGTTTATCACTTGTTCAATTCTCTGGCAGAAATGTTCCAAGTAATTTTCTTATTAACATTTGAGGAACCATACTAGTGTGTTAAAATTTCATAATTTATCATTTTTCCAGAATTAAGACCAAGTTTTTTATTGTACCAAAAAGGTACAATATTGTTGTTTTGTTTTATCAAATTTTAGTCTTGTCCAGATACTGGTTCATTTTGATGAGTTATTGTGATTAAAAGTCCTTTGAATCTTTAAAACTTTCTCTGTTGATTCTGTCTTAACTGGGATTGCTTAAAAGATTAATAATTGACCAGAACATTTTCTAATGGAAATATTTTGTAAAATAGTTTCTTTTTATAAAGGTGTCTTGAAATATGTACCCTGCGTGCAGAGTCTAGTTAAACTACACTCTGCCTAGTAGAAACCATATTACAGTTTAGAAGCCCCGCCCCCACGACGGGTGCCGATGACAGTTCGGGTAATAAATCACTTCTGACTTACGCGCTGACCTTTCTTCCACCAATCAGCGAGCTTGAAGAAACACGCGCCAAAATAAATTGTGAATTTTCATTGGTCAATTCCGGGCTTAACGATGACGTCAGAAGGAATGACCATATATAGAACGTCGGTCAAATTTGGCCGACGAGCACTGATTGGCGCGGTGAGTTCACAGGTTTATTTTAGTTTGAAAGAGTGAAGACGGAGCTCTCTTTTAAGAAATGAAGTCGAACGAATGCAAAGGGTATGAAATATGTGAACAACAGGATATTAACATGAAGGTGTTTGATATTACATTTCTAAACCAAAAAATGAATATTCATAATGATCTTGTCCTTAATTCAAAATCACCTTAAATGGAGTGGAATTATCAAAAATAGAATAGCCAGGCATGAAATAGACACTCTAAAGTATATATAAATTCCAAAAAATCAGGCATTTTATTCAAATTTTTGAGAGATATTTGTGAAATAAGAATGAAAATTGAGTCTTTACGTCTGAGAAAGATGGTGTATTCTAAACCACCTGTTGCAGAATACTGATACTGGTCTTAAGATTGGTCTCTGAGAAAAGAAACTTGTTGAAGCAGACTGTCTCTGATAACTGCCTGAGCTATAAATATCATTTTGGTCACATTTTAAAATGCGAAATAGAGTTACAATCAGTGAATTTAGCAAGGAATGAAGAAAACAGGCATGAAGTCAACATTTTGAATTCTATGGAAATGTGAGAAAATTAGACACTTCATTCAAATTTTAGAGAGAAATGGTTGGTAATAAAGAAGAACAAAAGAAAGTTTAATTATAAGTGTGTATGATAAGCATTATTCTATAATATAGATAACAAGTCTTTGTGAAGATATCAGTTCTCAATACAACTATCTGTCTAATACCATATCTTCTTGTGTAAAAGATGTCCGTCTGCAAATTATTTTTCGACATTTTCTCACAAAAATTTGTATGAATCATCTGATTTTCTTGCATTTCTCTACGACTTGGTGTATTAACTTCATATATGTTTTAGGAATTCTTTGCAAACCCTTTCTTTATCTTATCATTTGGATTAGAAATTACGACTTTCTTGATGTGGTGTTCATTGGTATCAAAGATCTAATCAGATAAGTCAGTAGTTCTAGGCATTGTTTCAGTAACTTCTCTTTCATTCTATTCCTCTTTGTTGTGAGTTATTTCTTGGAAGATGTGATCATGATTTCAAACTATAAACTAGGAAATGATGGTACAGTGATTGTTAATCAGGTGAGTCACTTCCATTGTATTTATCAAAAACATAATCTCACCAAATCTTGGATGAGATGGATGGATGAGGGGAACATATAAGGAGGGGACATAGAGAACACCCCCTCCCCAATAAGGAGTTGTTAGGTGACCAGAGTTGATGCATTTAGGATTGCCATATTACCTTCCCTGTTCAATTATCTAATATTCTTCCCCTATATTTAAAATATTGAACAATTGTTCTAATTATCGAAGCAGCAAGATCCAAGAGTGGTTTGCAAATGAAACTATGAATGTGCTACATGTATAAAGCAATTACACCTGCTAGCTTGTCTCAGAGGCCAATCAGCTTTATTATCATTAATGTCAATTTTCTTGGCCTCTTTTTACATGAATTACATGAAATACCAAGAATTAGCAAGGAATTTTATATTTGGGCGACAAGTTCTTGAGCTAATTCAAACAAAAATGCAAGAAAACAACACAGTTCTTTCGAATTTTTAAAAGATATGACCAAAATTGGAGTAATATTACATATCGTCTGCTTTGTCGTCTGCAAGGGTTTGATGCATAAATGTCAGGTGAACACACAAGTGGCAGCCATTATTCTTGCTGCTGCAGACAGTGATGTATGGAGCACTGCTAGGAGGCCACTCTGCAACCGTGGCATCATTCTTACATGGGCATATCAATATAACATTTGCATCATTGCTCTAAAATTGGCATCATTCTGAATTGGCATTGTTGAACCAGAGGCATCCTTAGCAGGAATGAAATCAATTGAAGGCACAATGATCGAATCAAATATTAATTTCTATTGATGCACTGAATGCCAGTTTTACAGAAAACAATAAGGAACCATTTTTCATTCAGAATTCGGAGCTCAGTAACAATTCAGAACAAATCCATTTTTAATTGTAATTAATTACGAGACAATAGACATTAACCAGTTAATGGGGAGAACCACATGTTGACCACAATGGTAACAGGTGAAAATAAAAGGTAGGAGAACTTCATTATATTACCAGAAACTAATTCGTCAATGTCTGTTTTATCTGAAATGTGATATTTTAATATTTTGTATTGTTCTTTCTTGGTATTCTCTAAAGATCAACTTCCTTATTTGGTAAGGATTGCCATACTAGGATATTTCTTATTGAACGTTATCTTATAACAGCAACAGGTAGAATATTTTCTTGAGAAAGTTTATTAATATATCTTTATGCCATCCCAGGTGTATACAATTGATAAAATAAGAGATAATCTATTGTAAATGATAAATAAAATCAAAAGAATCATATATTTTAGCGATTTATATTTATCAAGCAGGCCAATATCTATAAGTAGAATTTCTATTCTTATAGACACTATTATCAATGTCTCACTTGACCTCGATTATAGTTAAGAGAGGACACAAGAGAAAAGAGGCAAAATCAAGGAATTCAACCCTATTACCTTAAAAACAGATATCAGGTCATACAAGGAGATTTTCTTGAAATATTCTTCATTGACGAGAGTTGCGTTGATCAAAATTCACCCTCTTAGGGGTTACGTTTGTTTGTTTGTTTGTTTTGTTGAAGAATTACTTCGAATTTTACTTTCACTAAGTATTCCAACGTCATTGAGATATCTTGTAGACTTGAGAAAAACAATAACATCTTAATATTGACTTTGCAGCTTATTTATGTTTTTTTCTTCGAATTGATTTTTTTGGAATAAGTGAACAAGTAACTAAAATATGTCATGTCTTTTAATTGTTCAAATTGTTCATGCCACCCCTTGGGTTTATGTAGAGAAATACATGCTAAAAAGAGCTTATTAGTTCACACCCGCAATAGCATGTGAAAGTTAATAATTAGACACAAGTGCCGTAATTTATGCCTATTTCAATAGTGACACCCCAACTTCTCAGAGAATAATTGCTAAAAAGCCATGTGCCAAGATATAAAAGACCTAATAAAAAGGCCAAGTCGTTATACGCTCGAATCAATAATCAATCTGGACTCTTGAGATTTTAGTAGAATTTTATGGAGACATGTCCCTGCTTTAAGAATCTAGTTAAGTTGAAGTCCAAAGTTTGGAATTCTCTTCAAAAAATAAACACACGATAAGAACTCAGAATAAAATATGAGTCTTGAGAAAGGATCGCCAGGTACCAGCGGGTGAGTGGCTCATTACTTTTCATTTTATTTGCTCGAAGAATTTCATTTTTGAAAAAAAAACACTTCAAAGAATATTTGTTCTTTGAAAATAAAGTCATTGTTTTTAAAATTTTTGTTGATCTTATTCAGGAATACAGCATTCATTTATTCTTTTGTTTATTTAATACAATATGGTTAATTAGAAAAACAATATCTTCCAAAAAATGTCTGGACTTTATATGCAAGATAACTAGAAAACGGATAATTATATAGCTATCAATATTAAAACATTTAGCTCTTCATTTGACTGAACACAAGGGACAAGTAGGGGGAATTGTGATCTTCTTAAAATGGTAGTCTATTTTAAAAATGTTAGTTTCACATATTTTGTCTAAGATTTTTGTTATATTCATTTCTCATGGTTATTATTAGATAGTTTGGATGTATTTTTGATGATAAGTTAACGACACCATCGCTCTTGTATCATTAAATGCATCTTATTGAAATATTGTACACAGTATGTTCATGTGGCACCTGAGCGACAACCATCGTCCTCTAATTTTCTACTGACTCGTAACCTTGGCTACCAGATGTTATAATACATGATTACTTTTGCAGAATCACTGAAACTACGTACTTTGCAAGAACATTTTCAAAGTACTCATTATTGTAATTTGTATAAAACTACAATAGAAATGAACAATAGAGATGATTTCTACTAGATCTACACAGGGAATCTAAATTAAAACATTGAACAAATTGCAGAATTTGTTTCAGATTTTTCAATTCTTTTTGTTGGTTTTTGTAGACTTAATGGGGTTTATGTGTATTTGAGTCCTCAGATGTTGCCCTTTGTGGCTACTTATTTAACCTACTTTTACAAGGTAATTAAGGGTAATTAGCTAGCATTTCATATCCAGAATAAATAAGTGAATGCTAATATATGTTCTATAATGAACAATTATTTATAGCGAACACTTACCTCATATGTAATTTGTCAGGTGAACACTTACTTGTGGAGCTATGGTGAACACTTTTTGAAATGAATAATCTGTAAACACTTTCTATTCAAGTGTATAAATGAATTCTAAACGTAACTACCATATCACCTTTTAAAATGTAATTAACTAGGTAAAGGGAATATGCAAGGAATATGGTAAAAAGAGAATTATTCCAAATTCGATTGAAATTCCAGGTTAGTAAGAAAAAGTCATGAAATAAGTACAACAGTCTGACATTTAATTTGATTGCTAGAATAGCAGTTGCATACCAGTCTAACGCAGAGAAATATGGGATTGTCATTATGTTTGTTTGTTTACAGTATTTACACAACGGCTATCAGTGAACAATTTTTCCCAATCATCTCGTTTATTATCAGCTCATTGTAACGGTGTTCAGTGAAACGGCACTGTTAATGGCATCGACCAGTGACATAAATTACAATTCATGTTTAAGTTAGTTGTAGCATTTAAGAACAAAGGGTCGTCAAATGATAAGGTAGCTAATATTAGAAAAAAGTCGCTGAGTTTAAGTTCAAGGCGCATTTATTCAAAGCCTTTGAGCAAGATATGACATTTTATTCCATTTGATTCATGGTGAATTTTGATTGCTAAGATTTTGTGTTTTAATTCCTTAAACGTGCAACATTACATTTTTCTTACACACTCCCCAGGTTCTTTAATGCTTTTAAAGAGTTCTTGTCCTTACAATCACACGTAAGAGCCACTTTCTTGCAGATGGCTTTTTACCTATCGCACATTTTTTGCGATTTTCTCATAAAATATTGGAAGAAGTGATTGAAAATCTTGGATTTTCTTACAATTTAGAATATGAGCATTAAGATGGTACATTTATTTTCACTGTAATTCCTCTCTTTTTGGTGTAATTCGTGAAAGAAATATGATGTTTTTCACGAGGGGTTTGTTTATATAGCAGGTGGAGGGATCTACCTCTTTTGTGTACTTGAATCTTAGCCCGAGTTGTAAAAATCATCATTTTTGCCAAACCTGAATTTAGATTCCTCTTTAAATATTGTGAAAGATTTGCCCTGACTTATATGTTCCACTAATGAGGGGGTATATCTCTTGAATATTGTTGACTTAAAGATTTAGAAGACTTTTTGACTAAAATAGAAAAAAGGAAGCAAGCAATTAGAGACATTAAAGCTCCTAGACTGTTGATTCACTTAATGTCTCAATTAACGAGATTTGAAAAATGGTGTTTCAAATTTTAATCAGATCTTTTGTTCTGTATAACAGTATAAAAGAGACGGCAAAAGTTAAATATCGTCAATAGCCAAGTTCGGGGTAAATAGAGTTCAGTCTGAGGACATACGTGAACATCATCGAGTTGGGACCCCTAGAACATGGCTCCTAAGGGTGAGTGAAGATACATGGGCAATTAAAATAAGTTTATTACATATTATCTTTCTTCAAATTAAAAAAAATCATTTAGAGACATTAATGAAAAAACTAGTTAATGTTAGAATCACAGCTGTTTTAAAAGAGCTGAGATAACAACGATAAGGTTAAGTTTATTTTAGGTGGTACCTAAAATTTTCTGTTATAAATTATTTCTTATGATGGCATCATTATAAATTCTTGATTTTATTAAAATCGAGACTTCTAAAATGTAGGTTTGTAATTTATGGTGACGACCATATTCTTTTATTGGTGCCGTAGGATGGTGAATCATAGATTATCGCTGATCTCACACAACTACTTTTAAACCTTAGGTGATATTTAATATCAATTTCAAAACGATATTATTCTAAAATCGTATAATTAATAGGTAATTGGTAAATATGTATAAGGTTCCATTCCTACAGTTCTATAACAAGAAATGTAAAACTAATTTTGCGTTTTCAGAATTTTACTGTAATGGAATATAATAATTCATTTTTATCGTTGGGAGGAATTTTTTATAAGTTTATTTTTGAATTTGAGAGTAGTCAGTAAAAATGTGTGTTAAGGGTCTTCTATAGCAATGGGACAGTTCTCATATATCAACCTTTATGGCTCTCTAGTCCCAGCATAAGGTCATGCTATTAATGACTGTTCTTTAGGTAGTATCTCTACAAAAAACAGAGAATGGTAGCATTTCAAAAAAGCAACTTTAATCTTTTCGCTTTCATTTGCTTTTACACACTGACTAATTTTCACTGTTTTTCGGTGTAATTTTTCATGATAGGGACTTATCCGTGGTTAAATGTTTTACGAAGATTGTACTTTTTTGTGGGTAGATGACAGATCTTCTCTGATGCTTTCAGTATCCCTACTGGGCCAGAACGGGGAATAAATTCTAGCGTGGCATTTGAGACATTTAATACATAGAACATTTGTCAGATAGACTCTTACATTTCAGAATAAAAAATATCTTCTGTGAGACGCATCAAAAGGAATCAGTCATTCATATAAAAAATCTTGAATTCCAACACATGACTTGAAATCTCTAAGTTGAGGGGAATGTAGTTAACGACTCCAGTCTCACCAAATGGTAGAGTTATACGAGAAAATGTGACGTTTTAATTACCATCCTTTTGTTTTAAACACATAGTTGACCTCTTTTATACCTGAAAGCCACTTGTAAATGAATATGAAATTCTTAATGATTTTTTGTTGATAGTACTTGAATATTTTGTTCCTTATCAGGACTGTTTGATATGTGCTATAACGGAGGCACTTAAAGTATCATAGAACAAATATAACCTGATGCATATTGGGGAAACGTAGTGGAAACTAAGGAAGGGTTAGTCTGGTAGTGCTAGTGTTTATCTCTTCATGTTCACATCTTCCTCATTCTACCTGATAAATTACCTGACAAGAATATGGGGGACATCTCAAAAGGTCGCAATTAAACTTTGGAATTTAATGAATGCAAGTGAAAGTGTTCCAAACAATCAGGTTTTAACTGTTACCATGATCATAACTTTCACTTATTGAATGCAATTACAAATTGATTACATAACAATACATAGGACAATTAGATAAATGACCATTCCTTTGGAATATCAAATTAATAATTTTAATGAGGAATATTGTCAAGCAGGCCTGGAGCTTTTCCTCTCAATATTGCCCCAAGTTTTAATTAATTCAATCATCGTGGCCTGATCAACAATCATTCCCATCATCAGAGCTATAATTCTATACTTTGATCAGAAATATTTTTTCATATAACAGAATTGACATGTTTATAACTATGTTCTTTGTGTGATGTTTGATTTGAGTATGTATGCAGTTTGTGTGCATTTTTATGTTTGTTTCATTTTACCAATTAGGTGGAACTATGATTGATTTTATAATTTGTGAGGGCATTGTATCTGATTTGCATGATAAATCACTCTACAAGTCAGTAACACTTGCTCACTTTCAGCTCATATCGTTCCGTCTGCTGAAACTTGCATTGCATTATGGGTTAAATATTCAGAGTGCCATCTTTCCCTAAAATGTTTTGACAGTATTTTGAAACAAATGCATTAAAACTATTACTTGGTAGAGTATAATCTTGTAATCATATTAGCAATTTAAGCTAAAAATTAAACGTTATTTTTGGAATCGTTAAAAAGTTATTTCGACTTTCTGTTTCGTCTAAACATTAATTTGATAAGAACTATAAGAGTGAGGAAATATTTTATGTTTTATTGAATAGTTGAATTGCGAGATTTATGTTAATAGGGAAGCACTTATGCAAATCTCGCAGTCTGTGATTGACTCGACAATCTGTTACAAGTGACTTGAAATTCTATCGAGTATACATCATTCTCTGTCACTATTGTTTCAAGTGTGTTTATAAAAGGTGTCCGCCTTTTTTAACCAGCTTTGAAGTTTTCATTATTTACTGGGTTTATTCTGTCATTGAGATTCAAAAGTAATTCTACAATCTACATATATTATGAGTATGATTTTAAAATTGTTTCTATTTTAAAGTCAGTCCTGTTCAATTCTGCATAATGCAAATTTAATCTTGTTTTCAACATAAAACTGCACTTTTATAATAATAAAAATGTTTTGTTCTTTGAGTAATGGCTTTTATTAAAATGCATTGTACTTACAATATTAACTTTTATTAAAAAGTCATATTTATGTTTTTCAGTGGATGATGACCATTTAAAGAACCCTATAATTCTGGTGATGCATTATGGGAGATTCTGGATCATTGGAACCAATCAGTGAGTCAGAGCACCGTGATAGAGGTCGGATACGTATGTGCCGCGTCTGCAAGTACACAACCACAGACGGTAAAGAGTTCTCTCATCATCAGCTTAATGCCCATAAAGAGATTGTGACGTCACAGTACGAGTGTGAAGATTGCGATTTTTTAACATTGTCTAATATTGAGTTTGCCCGCCACAGGAAGTCACATATTCGAAACAGCAGAAGTAGCATCTCATCGAGAGTTGGCAGAGAGATGCAAAGATCTGAAGAAGGTAAGTTTGACCCTCACAAAAAATCTCAAATACTGAATATATAAATGTTTGATTGATTTGTGCTTTTTAGCATTGATTTTGTGTTATACTTTCTATAGTTCTTTGTTTATGGTTTTCTTACATTGATTCTTACTTTTCATTGCGATGAATTTGAAATATTAAAATCCCCATGAGATAACCCTAGATTCCCTGAAAATGTTAACGTTTTCCATTTGGTTTCCAAATACATTCAGCTACATGTCCAAGTTTGCCAATATTGCTTCAGGGTTCATTTAAGAGCAATGGCATACTGTTCCTCTGTTCCTGAATGGCTGGATAGCAAATCACGATTGCAATTGGTTGATACAAAAATGAATTCATTTATCATTATTAAATGTTGATAAATTAAAATCTAATGAACTGCCATTGAGTGTGTAGTCAGGCCATCATGTAATTATCTATTTAGTATCTAATACAGAGATGTAACAATGCAGGCTAGAACAACGAAACACAGTTAATCAAAGACCTAAAAAGATTTTTAAGGTTTAGAGATTTTAGTCCAGGAGGACGTCAGTAACCACGGAATTATTTAAAGGATTGTTCTGTTAATAATGGATAACAATGTTCTTGATATTCCAGACAGCAAAATGCCTCCAACCAATGAAGAAGACATCATGATGGAGGAAGGGAACAATGAGTCTAAACTGGATGACACCTTTGAAGATGATGCTCTTGTTATTGATGAGCACGTAGCAGAGTCTAGTCACGCCTCAACTGGCGCTACCTCAGGGATTGAATCACGCAAATATACTTGTCAGAGTTGTGATTTTAGCACAGTACATTATACTGATTATATGGAGCACCAAACGCAAGAGCATCAGGACTTTGAAATATATGAATGTGAGTTTTGTGATTTTGCGACTAAAGACAGAAACGTTCTTGCCACTCATGATTGTGCGAAAGAAAATGAAAAAGAGGCTATTGAGGAAACTCAGGAGCGCCCTGAATCTGAAGCGAGGGCTTATGAAGAAGAGGATGATGAAACCGTTCCTTCACCACAGTCTTTAGGCCCACCTATTTGTGAATTTGAGAATGTTTCAGACAATACGCAAGATTCAGGACCCTTCGTGACCCCATCAAGAACACCCCATGTAGTAGAACAGGCACACAATGAACATTACAATGAGGGTAAATTCCTGGAAATGGTCAAACCACGTAGTAGAATCATCCGCCAAGAAGTAGATCCGGCAAAATACACCCAGATTAATACGCTAGAGGGTATTCGCTACTCATGTTCTAACTGCGGAAATGTCTACAAATGGAGAAAATCTCTAAACAAGCATTGGAAGGAAAAGCATTATGGGGAGACGCCTACATCATCTGTGCCCCTCAAGGTGCCCAAGTTTATCCCATCAGGCCTCGTCAGTGCTGTAGGCCCCTTGCAAAGACCTAGGAAGTCTCCGATATCATTTGCACCAAGGTCAGTAGCAAAAATCTTTAAAACACATGGTCAATTATATCCTCTTTTACTGGTAACCATTGTATTATTTCTAAAGAATTTAATTGAGCACAACAATTGTCATGAAATTACATAAATGCAATTGTACAATAATGGCTTTATTGAAAAAATTATGTCAACATTTTCACGATCTCCTTCCAACAAGTCATGCAGGAATTAATGATGACAAATAATGTCTACGTCTCATGTGACATATTGTTTGAACTCCGATTGAAAATATATTTGTTGTATCAATTGCAATGCTTCATAAATCAAAGAACTCAGCCAATAGAACATACAGTAATCACCTACTGGTGAATTCTCTGTGTAAACATATTTACACAGAACGATCTAGTGAATGCTTTGTTACAGAACAATATGGACATGTAGAGCTTTTAAAATATAAATTGATTTTTTTCTCTAGGTTGTTTTAATGTCTCTGCAATTAGTGCCATCTTTAGGTCAGGTGCCATCTATAGGTGCCATCTAGTACTGAGCAATATACAAATATGTTTTTTGAAATTTCCAGTGTTTTTCTTTGAACTTGGTGGTTCTTGATTCACCATTGTATTCTATACTGGCTGAGATGTTTATTTTTTGAGTTATTTATTTTCTGTGTTGGAATGTTTAGGGATTTTTAAATATAATTTTATGGTTGTTGTTACATAAAGGTAGATTCTGATTATTGGTTGGTTTCATATTGGTTGATATGTTTGATTGGGGTTTGATTGAAATGTTGCCTCTGCCAGAAAGACCTATGTTGACATCTATAATCAGTGATATATACTAAAACAAATAAGAAGCCTAAGAAACAATGCTTGGTTTTACCCTCAGTTTACCTGTATGCTAGACTTACCACTCCTGACATCTTTAGGCAGTGATAACTGATTAAAATTTAATGTTCTATGGTAATTTCAAAATGTTCATTGATTTTCAGACTTCCCTCTCAGTCTCCGTCTGCTAGAAGTACCCCTACTGACATCTATAGGCGTGTAACAACACCAGAACTACCACTGCAAATGCAGGTATGATTCCTCACACATGATTACATAATGTTATTTGATGAAGAGCATGTAGTTCTACACATTGAAAATATAATTTCATAACTGGTGAAGGCTATTTAGAGATTGAATTCATGTTTACCTAGGTGATGGTGGATGGATGGAACTTTAACCAATGCTTATCATAATGGTGTTTTGATGTTATGGCAGTCATTGAGATTTCTTTCTAATTCTTGGAAAGGAGAAAAAGGAGGAATACCTTTTCATCAAAATGTAGTTGTTTTGAAATTTTGAAAAATTAAAACCTGTAGATCTTTGAAATCTCATGACTGTTATGGCATCAAGCCTGGGAAGAGTCCCCATGGATGGGGATGAGGTTCTTAAGGCTTTGGGATTAATTTTGCAAACTGTTTACCATATAATACCATGTTATTCATTTTTCATGCAGGCTTTCAAACCTAAAAACCTGTTTCGCAATAACTCTCACAACTCAAGCTTATTGATTGAGGTGGATTTATGCTCTTTTTGAATTATTTTCAAAATTAAACTTTGGTTGTATATATAGATGGCAGCACCACCATCTGCTTTAAGATTTTCAACAGTAAAGTAGTAAAGATGGCAGTCTTGTTGTTTGAGTAGCAAGAAACCTTTTGTAAGATTCAGAAAGAGTATAGGAAATAACTTTTTTACTTGCACACTGAAATGTTCATATCTTTACACAATAGAATTAATAAAACATGATAAAGATATGATAGAAACTCTAGGATCCACTATTTTTCCACACATTTGCAAATGTTTTGTGTAAAGATGTCCCTTGTCAATCAGGGTGTCATGATATGCCACAAAGTATTAATTAATGGTCAGCTGTTCAGTGTGAGGAAAACAACCACCCACACATTTGAAAATATTTGCAGATTCATAATTCTCTTTTTGGTTATCATGACTTGTACTGAAGCATTGTCTGCGGAAGAATATTTTTTGGAAAGTTTTGACATGAACAACAAACATCTCAATCAGCCAACTTTAGACAATATTTCCCAGGTACATGTCATACCTCACACAAACATTGCGGGCTGTAATATGTCTTTTCGCAGACAGTGCCTTAAGGTTTGACTTCCGATGATTTGATTCTCACACGTTTGTTGATATTCCTTGCAGGGTGATGGAGCGTACACTAACGCTACTTTAATAGACCTTCACATACATGTGTAAGCTGCCATTAATAATTGGCACCCATTCATAGATGTTTTATAGCATTTAGCATGTATTTTAGCATATTTGATAGCATTATGATGTTTTCTTGTATATTCGTCTTTATTAGTATTAGGGAGTTATATACTCTCCCCTGTTGTGCCTTCCTTGTATAAATGTAGTGAATTGTATTTTGTAATATCCTTTATGTAGTATTCAGTCTTCATAATGATGATATTTCTGTTATGTATGAATTATAATCATTTGATGATGTAAACATCGTAGTGCATGACTTTTTGATATTATAGAATAATCAACAAAAAATCAACAAAATTGATATACATATTGTATCTGATTTTAGGCCAATCTATCGGTTTTTAGTCCAAAATTCTTTGCATTTGTGATATTTTTAATCCATAATTCACCTTATTGTGATGTGTCTGATGCAACTGGTATTTTAGAGACATATTATTACACTTTAATCAACTCATTAACAATAAAGTCATTATTAATCTTTCAGTTTTCATTTGATCAAGATCCACAAATGATCTCATTTCTGACACATGTATTTTGTTTTCATCTCACTTCACTTGTATTATTTTGTATTAAGAATGCTACATTTCAACATTTAAGTTTTTAAAGCAATTTTAATTTTTGCCATATGTCATTGCTGTTGTTGTGAAAATAATTTTAACAATAGAACTAGATACAATATATTTTCATAAATGACAAATGAATTGCTCCACTATGCATCTTCTCAGTTGACTGCGCTAAAAACTGCATCAATAAAACTAGAAATGCATCAATTAAACTATAAATGCATCTTGCTAGAATAACTTTGGAATAATATTAAATAAAGGACTTGCTTATAGTGTACTTCTAATCTAGTTCAGTATATACAAGCATCTAATGTAATTACATGGAGTCATTTTAAAGCATACATGTAGTATTGTACTAATTCATTAGTTAGAGGATGTTACTATAGGGATCTAAATGCATTTTGAAACTGCATGAGCTCATTGATTGCAAACATTATCACTATTATGTAATATACAGAGTATGTGTTGATTATGATAAATACATGTGTTTTATTCTTTCATTTCACAGGGAGGTCAGAGGGATTCCCCATTCTCTCCTAACCATTTCCCGGGAATGTACGGCTTCCCAATACCAGTGGCGTCACCTCAAGATGAAGCCCCACTGGATCTCACAAAGAAAGCAGAGCCATCTATCCAGGTGCGCCCAAGGATGAGTCCACCTGAACTTGTGATCCCTAAACCCACACATCTGTTGAATGATGTCCAGCGTAGCGTATTTGCGATTCCACAGGAAGAACCAATCGATTTCTCCAGCAAGCACCTCATAAAGAAGGAGCCTCAGTCTGATATTGGGTATGATCTTAGTCTCAAAGTGGACACAGATCTTGGCGAGGAGTCTTCAGAATTCCCCACTCCTTTATCAGATAACCTGAAGTGTCCAAAATGTCCCTATGTAGCCCAGTTCCGATATGATTACGACCGCCATATTGAGCTTCACATGCGAAAACGCACACAGACCTGTGTGGAATGTCAGAAATCCTTCGTTACCATCGAAGAATTGAATGCTCACTTTGCAGATGCCCATAAGGATGTCATCAATGATGAGCGCCGTAACATGAGCTATAAACTTCACCCAGCTGATTCATGCTTCCCAATGGATGCCTTGCCTTTACAAGATGGGAAAACACTGAAGTGCACCAAGTGTGACTACATGGCTAGATGGCCTACAGAGCTCCAGAAGCACGCAATTACACACTCTACAGATCGACCATTTGTCTGCATGGTCTGCGGGTCAAGCTACAAATGGAAATGGGATCTGGTGAAACATTTCGATAAGAGCCACACAATGTTAACCAATCCATACAAGAAGCGAGACAATAGTCCAGGTGATCCTCCATCCCTAATGACTCCATCTGGCTCAAATGATGACTCGAGGGATGGCGATGTTATCATACTTGATGAACAACCAGAGTTGAAGCGCCCCAGATTGAATATTCCCGAATACACCCCTATCCATTCTGAAGTCTCCCCTAAATACATAGATACCCAACTCCTGGAGGGACCTCCCTTTAACAGACCCTTCAAGTGTGACCTCTGCCAGTTCAGCTCCAACTACAAAGGTGGCCTAGCTGTGCATAGACGACACTATCATCACATCTTGCCTCCAAATATGGACTCAGGTTCCCCGAGCCCTGCATCGTCCACTATGACGTCCCCGTCTCCTACGCTCTCAATCCCTCAGTTCTCTGGCATTGACTCATTGGCCAATCAGGTAAGTGTTTAACTGTCATGTCAAAATAATTTACATAATTTGATTATTATAATTTTGATTCATTTTAATAGTTCAGTCATATTTTTAGACATATTATATGGGTCATATCAAGTGGTGTTAGTTAAGAAAGTATGGTCATAATAGGGCCCATAAATAACAGCATCTCTATTCAGTATTATAGGATAATAGAAAAGAAATGAAGTTCTATTAAGTACAGTATATAACCCTTTGTGTTCTTGAGAATGAATTTATACATTGTAGATGAAGCAACTTCCTGTGACACCCAACAATGTCTCTAAATCTGGCTACACTAAAGTGTCAACCCCAGGGGGGTCAGGGGGGAGGTCGAAGCAAGTGAGGCAACCAGGCCCAGGGGCTAGTGCCGAGATGCTGCTACCTTACAAGTGTACAGTCTGTGAATACAGGTATAGAATTTAGATATTCTTGAAATTAAAATTAGTTTCCTCAGATCTCAATGTTTTTCCTTGTGTGTTTTGTCAAAGAGGGTTGCCAGTTGTTGTTCATTACATTATAAATAGTTTTGTTGAATTTGAATTATGTTTAACGACTTTTGACTTTAAAATAAGCAAAATGAAAAATTAACATTGAGTTAATGGGACTGTGAAAGATGTTCTATCTATACTTGTGTTCCACAAGAACAGGTTTTACTGTAATACATAATATTTGCAGAGCAAGATGGCCTAGCGAGATAACACAGCACATGAAGAACCATTCAGATGAGAAGCCGTACCATTGCCCACGCTGTACATACAAGTCCAAATGGAAGTGGGACGTTGTGAAGCATCTCAAGAGATGCGGAGGTGAGAAAGATTTACACTCCTTTTTACATACCCCTTTATTCAGTGGCAGCATGTTAATGTAATGTTAATAACATTCATGTTAATACCTTGTTAGTACTAAGTTCGTACTATTTTCGTAGTACCAGTTTATTTGGCTAGTATATTTGAAACCCTGTTCTAAATGAGCCTGTTGTTCTTACAGGGGGAACTATTAAAGATGTCATAGACACCACAAAACAGAAGGATCGTAGCAGACCTAAGTTTGCCCCACCGAATGTAACTGTGATGTCATCAGGAGGGTCTAATACAGCAACCCCTGCACAGCCTGGTGAGTGTATTAGAGATATGATTTTGTGTCATGTCAGGCCCATAGCCAGATTTTGCCAGGGGTTCACTTTTTGACAACTTCACTCACCAGGGGTACTGACTACTAGCCTGGACTAATAGGTCTTCTTAGGGACACAAGGCAATAAATAATATCTTGATTCGCATTGGTTTGGGTTCACAGTGTTTCCTGATAGTCTTAATAATGGCATTCTCATTTGAAACCATGTGTATAATTCGTAGTTTAAACTGATTCATTTAGCTAATATAGGTTCTTATTCTTCTATTTCAGCATACATTTACTCACCTCTCCCCCTGAACCAGAACTACAAAGTGGTTCCCACGCCACCCCAGCAGCAGAACTCAAGCCCCCTGGGAGGAAACATCCTTTCCTCCAAGGGACCCCAGGAGACGAGTCAAAACATCTCTGACCCAAATTTTAACAACATGATTAATCAGGGTCAGTATATCTGCCTACAATGTCCATTCATCGGCAATAGCCCAGCGGAGCTTAAGCGCCATTCTGTTCTGCATTCCGATTCCAAGCCGTATGTGTGTAAATCCTGTGGATACGGCTCCAAGTGGAAATGTGACCTAAAGAAACATCTAAGGACATACAACCACGAAGCTCTTGACCCTGAACTTGCTGCGGCAATGGCAAACAGTCAGGCTTCAACAGATGATAAACCAGATGAACCACTTCCTGAGATGGAGAAGCAAAAGTCCAATGAGACTGTCCTTTCAGCGCCTGTGTTCCCCACCCCCATGCTAGTCCAGGGGACCCAGCACTCTATGATGCTTCCCATTCAGCTCCCAGGACAAGACCCAGAGGATGACAGATCCTCACAGGTGTACAACTGCCCCCAGTGTAAGTACACAACTACTAAGAAACACATGCTAGAAGCCCACCAGAGGATCCACACGCAACCAGGGAAAAAACCAAGCAACAGGCTGACATGTAAACAGTGCGAATTTGAAGCTGAAGACCTACCCACATTCCTGCAACATAAACTCACCCACTCTGCCCAACAAACAGATGATGGCACCGATCTCTTATCTGAGATCCAGGGGGACCGCAAACATCGCCGTAAGCCCGTCAAGCAATTTAGATGTCACAAATGTCCATATGTATGCTTTAAGAAATCAGGCCTAGAGCAGCATGAATCGATGCATGAACCTAGAGGAACAGACACATTCAAGTGTGATTACTGCGACTACAATGTCTACAGCCGCAATCTTCTGACTCAGCATATGCGTCTCCACCCTGAGTTCACTCAGCAGTATGAAAATGAAGACAGTGAAGAAGACTATCAGCTTGAATACAACATGGAGCCCAAAGTTGGCTCATCAAAACAGCGGATCTTTCCAAAATCAAAAGATTCACGATATGACCACGAGGGGGCAGCAGTGGACCTCTCCGGGTCAGCAGACGATGGAGAAAACATCCCACCTGTCCTCCAAGCAGTTGGATTGACAACACCTGCTGGAGCTGCAATCATGGAATCCCAGAAGTCTCCAAAGAAGTTATCCCCAACTGAGCAGATTTTCTCCCCTATGTTAACATACTCAATGCAAGGTTCCCCTACAAAGAATAATGGTAGCCCAGTTGCCCATAGATGCCCAAAATGCCCATATGTGACTGGTCACAAGATCAACTTTGAGAAGCATATCCGCATGCACACAATTCGCAGCAAGTTTGTGTGTGAATGGTGTGACTGGAGCGCTGATAGGCTGAACCTTCTCTGGCGTCACGTTAAGCTCATCCACCCAGAGCAGCTTGATACATTCCAGCAAGATAAGGACGAGATATATGGGTTGAAACGCAAACAAGGACGCACATCACCCAGTTATACTCAGCAGAATGGCAGTCCAAAGCAAGATGGCGATTCATCACAATCCCCAACTCCAGGGATAGATTTCAACTCTAATACCTCCCTTAAGTCTATGAGTCAAAGCTCAGCAGGACGTAAGAAAAACTATTGCAACAAATGCGGGTACTATACAGATAATTTATACAACCTCCAGCGCCATCTGGATCAGCATAACAAGCCAGGGAGACATGTCTGTGATCGCTGCGACTATAGCGTAGATAGACTCAACTTGCTGTATCAACATATACGTGGTGTCCACGGTGACCAAATGGATGGTAAAGATCCTATTCTAGATGAGGAGGCAAGATCTGATGAGGATATTGATGGTGCAACACGTGAATACATCAATGAGAAGGTGATCACACTTGGACCAAAACTCTACAAATGTGGGGCTTGCGATTTTACAACTCAAAACATAAGCATTTGTAACAGTCATGCTATGAGACATGGGAGCAATAGCCAATTCACGTGTGACTTCTGCGACTTCAGTATGGAGAACATGAATGGAGTGTACCAACACATGGTCACAGTCCACTTACAGAGCCTTAGGCAACAGGAGAACCTGGAGAGACTCCCTGAGGAAACAGAACCTGAGCTCTCCCACTCTCACCCCCAAGGGGGCCTTGAGTACAGAGAAGGTCACATAATGAAATGTCCCGAGTGCCCCTTCAAGAGCATGGTAGTTGAATCCATGGAGCGTCATAGAGGGAGACATGGGTACAAGGGGAAATACACATGCGAGCATTGCAACTATAGCCTTGACAGAGTTAACCTGCTGTACCACCACATGCACCTACATGAGAAATCAAACTCGAAGTTGATGAATAGTAACAGCATGGTCCCCATGAATCTGAGTCGATCACATTACATGGAACTAGAGCCAAAACCAAAACGATCAAGGGCAACTGAATCTGGAGGGACTAGCTCAAGGGTAAAGATCCGCTACAAGTGCACCAGATGTCCGTATGCTACATTCTGTAAGCAGAACATTTTTAAGCACAAGAAGCAGCATCTTATTAAGAGTAAATACAGATGCGAACTCTGCACTTACAGCGCCACTCGTTGGTTTCTTCTTCAACAGCATATGAAGTTTCACGACTCCGAAGATGATCCCACCACTCAACGTTCCATATTCCAAGACATATTCCTTGACCCTGAAGAAGATGATAGCGTTGTTGAAATCGAACGCAGTAAAGTACCATCTGGCACCTACAAGCAAGATCCAGACAAACTGGAGGCTTTGGCACGTTTGAAAAGCTCTGCTGCTGTTGCGAAGAAGGCAAAGGACATCAAATGTCGACTCTGTGGATTTGAAACAAATTCTGATGTTGAGTTCTCCACACATGTGGAGTGTCACGAATCAGGCCAGAGATACAGGTATTGCGCAATAATTTAAAATATCAAATTATTAAATCATATTTTAACTTCATTACTACGATATATTAAATCATATTTTAACTTCATTACTAGAGAATATTGACTTAAATCAGAACAAATGAATCAAATGCTTCTTTAATGTTTCCATGTTTATTTTGTTAATGTTTTCAACAAACTCCTGACAAATTCACTTTCTTTTTTGCAGGTGTGACTATTGTGACTTCATCACTAACCATATCAACTCTCTACATGGTCATCGTCGCCAGCATTGTCACGATTCCTCCTTTATAGAGAACCCACCACTTGAGAACATACTCAACAGAAACTTTCACGAGATTGAGTACTTTAAAATGGAAGACTCTAGTATCGGAGTGAATATGAATATAAACTATGAGTCACCCAAAGTGAATTATGAATCGCCCAATCCAAGTCCCATGAGTGTAAAATCTGATGATAACTCGAAGTCCGCATCACTGAAAAGCGACCAATCAGATTATGAATGTGCATTCTGCGGGTTTGTGTTTTTGACGGAAGGGGAGCACATGAGTCACACGCAGCAGCACGGTGCCAATAAAAAATATGTGTGCGATTATTGTGATTGGTCGAATGATGTATTAGAAGATGTGTATGCACATAGGAACCTTGTTCATATACGCTCTTCCAACTATGATCCCCACCCGTCTGAAGATGAACTTAAAAACAAAGACACCAGTTCATGTAGTGAAAATGAATCAGTTGATAATTCAGATGTGAACAGTAAAATGATGTATAAATGCGACCAATGCCCATTTGAATGTAGCAGCAAAAGTGCTCTTGGTGGCCACATGAGGTTCCACGTCAATGCAGGACGTCACAAATGCGATAAATGCAATTTCAGCATTGATAAACTAAATCTGTTATACCAGCATATGAAACTTCATTTGAGTGGTTCCACCTTCGCCAATCATTACCAGTGCCGAAAATGCCCCTTTATTACAAAAAATCGAGACATTCTCCAGTTCCATGTTGGTTGCCATGGCAGTAATTGTCAATTCAAATGCAACTTTTGTGACTATGCAGTGGAGAGGTTGGCATCTTTGGAGCAACATAATAAACTGCATTCATCTAAATTCAATGTCAGTGACTCAGATCTGCCTGTACATTCGTTAAAACATTATAAAGAAGTACGTGAAAATCAGTTGTTGAACTTTAGTCTGAAGGCCCCCGAGAATGGACATTCTGATCATGACAAACCACATGTTAATCATGACAAACCCAAGCTTAATGGAGGTGAAAATGAGCCTGATGCCCCTGAGGACTATATGTCTGATACTGATGATTACGAGACCCATGATGATGATCTTACCTCTACATCTGGTGTTAAACTTACCCCAATACGTGGCAAGCCTCTAAAACAACACTTATGTTCAAAATGCCCGTATAAAACCACCAACAAGAGTAACTTCATATCACATCTTGCTCAGCATCGAGCCCAGAGTAAATTCACATGTCCGTATTGCGAC
The DNA here is from genome assembly GCA_903813345.2 of Owenia fusiformis. Taxonomy (NCBI): domain Eukaryota; kingdom Metazoa; phylum Annelida; class Polychaeta; order Sabellida; family Oweniidae; genus Owenia; species Owenia fusiformis. Next base: position 6,380,642 of record CAIIXF020000003.1, on the reverse strand, counting down.
TACAGCAGTGCACGGATGGACCAGATTGGAATGCATATGAGACTGCATTTTCCAGAGGCTGAATTAGAAGCAAAATCAATTGAGCTGCTCGTTGCAAATAATGACTCTCCCGCTGATTTAACAATGGGAGGAAACGTTGATGAGGAAAATAATATAACAGACAATAAGGTGTCTGATTTGAAATGCAAGGCCTACAATAAAACCACTACCTGCCAACATTGTAACCAGAACCTTGATAATATAGAAGCACACGAGTGCCAGCGTCATATCATTGGATACTAACTTATGTATTTATATTGATTTAAAACATGTCCACTGAAAGACTTACTTAACATTAAATTAGATGCATTTATTAGCAAAAACATGACTTTAGATAGAAACACATTTTATATAATATGTGTTCAGATTGTAGATAGATGGTGAGCTGAGAATTTTCTGATGTGAACATAGTAATTACTGAGTTACATGTAAAACTAATACAATGCTGCTTTCTCTCTATATCCTGTTACGAATCTAAAAGTATGTTAAACATGACAATATAGTGAATAAGTCACATACAAAATGTTGTCTATTTGACATTAAGGTGACTTACATCTGATACTAACATGACGAGGTTGTGATCTTTTAAATTTATTTACACCTATACCATTCCATGTTTTTTTTTTGTTATATTCAGCACTTGCTTTTCCTGATGGCCAACTGTTTAGGCCTCGTGTTGAAGATATGTTAAATCTTGAATATTGTAGTTATTGTATTTTGCTTAGTTAGTAATTATTGCTTTGCTTTAACTGAATAATGACACAATAATATGTATATATTGCAATACCATATTCATGCTGCAATATCACATTCATAATGCAATATCACATAAAAAGCAATATCATTGATAAGTAAATGCGTTTACAGGTTCTACAGCAATTAAAATTAAGATGTAAATCAATGATGATTAAATTATAAATTAAAGATGATGCAATAATATATTATGGATTAGAAATAAGGTAGATTATTCATTTGGCAGCTGTATTTGTCTACAGATGTTTCACAGCTGCATTGTAATTATAGATTGTAAATATTTTGTGTATAAAGGTTGAAAAGACCCAAATGTGAATCTATGAATTTATATCATATACAGACGTAATCAAACTTCAATTTTTGGTTTATTTTGAAACCATTTTGCAATGTTGTTGTGGATGTTACAAAAACTGCATAGTTGTCATGGCAACTTGGGCACATTTATATAACATCAGGGGAATCCCCTTTCTGAAAGGGAACGGTGTAGAATGCCATGATTTTTATTATGTAGATTTTGAAATTATCCACTTAGCAATTATTCTCTCTTGCCAGGAGTGCTTTCTTTGTGTAATATAGGATATATATTTTATTTCATATTCTTTTATTTCATGTATACATATTATATCATATTTGTAGCTAATATAGTTATTAGACATTAGGTTAACATTTTTGTTATATTAGGTTTATATATTGGACTGTGTAATATTTACTGGTGCAATCGTATCTACTTACTGTTTATCAGTAAATCTGATTTTCTTTGTTGTAAAACGTTCAGTGCAGAGAGTGTTAAATCATTCAGTCTTTGAAACAAAGCCACTTTAAAGGGGGAATCAGTCACAGAGAATAATATTTTTAATGTTGTGGCAATTTTGAAATCTGTGATTCATAAAAAATGTAATTTCAATTTAAATCTTAGTTATCTCCTCCCATTTAAAAAGGTATTATGAAACATTTCCATATTTAAATATTAAAACGAACAGAAAATATGAATTCCCAGTTTCCTATGGCATATGCTACCTTTAAAACATTTAATGAGATTTGGCTAAAACTTCAACTTTTAACCGAAAATCCAAGATTGGTTTTGGAGCTCGATATTTCCTTTTTCCCAAATGAAAACATCAACTGTTCTGAACTTTTTATGACTTGTTAAGAATTATATTATTACATGATAATAAACTAGAGGCAATAACAAACCGTGGCAGCGTGCAAAATTCCTTGATAGAAACTGTACACAATTTGATGGCAAATATAGCGATAATTAAACCAGTGAAATTAATTTGCAAATATAGATTTTTTCTGTATACTTGGTAACAGACACCTTGGCCATTCGTGTCTAATTAGATGCAAATTTTATGTTTTGGTGATAATTTTCGTAAATATTTGTTTTAAGTTGTTACATCTACAAGGCAGGTGAAGGACGCATATGCAATATAAAGTGATTAATACTAATTAATTAATTAATCAATTAATTGATTAGATATTTATATATTAGTTTATATATATTAATAGTTTAGTTTATAGTTAGTTTAATTAGCTATTAGTTTAAATCAGAATACCGTGAGATTTATTTGTAAAATATGATTTTGCTAGATTTCTATATGAAATACTTTGTATATAATATTCTGTAGTTTTGAATATGGCAGAGCCTTTACTCTGTACTATTATTGTACAGTCAAACTTTGTTGAAGAGGAGGGCTTTAAATTAACTCTTGCCTGTATGTATGTATGTGATAAAACTGATAAACTCTGAACCAGGAAAACAAAAGAAATAGTTGTAAACATACAATGTACTATAATTGTGTATTATCAATTATGGTATAACATAAAATGATAAGTTATGATTTGAGTTTTCCTTTATGTACCTACCTTATGTGTTATCTAAACATAGACAAATAATCCTCTTATTCCTGATTTGAAAGAAATCTCAATATGCAGCATAGTTTGCCCATATTTATTTATTTATATGCATTTTCAAACCATTATTTATGTAACCTAATATGGTAATCTCATCTTAAGTGTATCGTATGAGTCTAAGTATGACATTATAAACAGAGATTTCAGTTACTATTGAGATAAAGACAATATGTAGTCCCATTTTATTGTGAAACCTGGTTTATTGTATATTTATTGTATACTAAGTCATTGTATACTTTGCATTATCATCTGAGTACATAGCTAGTCTACTCAATTGTCTTTCACTTACCTAATAATATCATTTGAGTAAAAGTAGAGTTTTAGAAGTAGAATGAACCACACTACTGCTCGTGTTTATTTAGAAATAATTTTGTGTATTTACATTTTATAATTATGAACAGTGGTGTATTTTCAAGCAGATTGCATTAAAAGAACATGTTGAAGGTAAATGTATTGCAAATACAGGGTGCCCAAAAGTAGGTTTACAGTTAATAGATTTTGTTAAATTGCTGTAAATCTACTTTTTGGCCACCCAGTATATTTGCTATATTTTATTTCCATATATGGACAATAGGATCATTATTATTAGGATTTATTGATCTGAATCTTGATAAAAATGGAGTTTGTTAGAAATGATGCTGTAGAATCATATTCTTAATTTCGTGAAACTGGTCATATTCGGTTATGTTGTATATTTATGTATAATAGAAAATAAAATGTATATAATTATATGGTAAAAAAAATGATATTAATTTCAATTACTAATTTCTTTGGATGTTAATATTATGTTACATGATTCTTGTACATAAATGTGTTTATATTATTTCAGTTGTGTATATGATGTCAGTTCAAACCAAAAGGTGGCACTGGTGGACATGTTATTCACTCATTTTTCTCAAAACCTTATTTTCTTGTAATTTGATTATTTTATCATTTATTTATTTATAGTTCAAATTTTCAGGATATTTCATTCAAATACACAAGGGACATACTGAATATGTACTGTATATGATGGATATTACATGTATATTATATGGATATACATCTATGTACATGTATATGCAATTTACATGAAGTGAAAGCTAACGTTCTTGGTGTGAAAATTCAACATTAAGCAAAAGTAAAGAAGAGCATATGACATTGTAAAACATTATAACATATAAAAGTGTGGAACATTATTTTCATTATTTTTTGATTTTTGAGAGAATTTGAGTGAATAAACCATGCTCATCATAATGCGAGGGTTTTGATGTGATGTTGAGGTGCTGGTAGAATAGATCTGTTATTATTGTTGTACATATTCAAGTCAAAATAACTGCACATTACACAGAACTGCAGTAATGGTTATAATGGAGAAATAAAGGAAGAAATAATTGACTAACCTGAATAAATATTTTGTTTATTATTTGAAAGAAAGGAACATGTTTTAAATACAGTGGTGTAAATAACAGCAATATAAAGGCAGGGTCCATCACGTTTTTGTGTATTAGTTGTTCAACAACATTTTAGACCATTTTCCTCCACTTTCCCAAGCTCTGCAATGACAGGCTAAACATGCTAATCTTGAATCATTTTTTAAAATAATGTTTGGCCATTCCCTTACCTTTATGAGATTGATTTTTTGACCCAGCCCCCAATGAATATAGAAACTTAATTTTGTTTTCCCATACAAGACTGATAAGCGCCCAGTTTTTGATTGAACGGAGCAACAGACTATATATTTTTGAATAGTTGACTGAACAAAACAAAAGACTATATATATGTCTTTGAATAGTTGACCAAACAAAGCAACAGATTATATATTTTTGCATAGTTGACTGAACAAAGCAACAGACTATATATTTTTGAATAGTTGACTGAACAAAGCAACAGACTATATATTTTTGAATAGTTGACTAAACAAAGCAACAGACTATATATTTTTGAATAGTTGACCGAACAAAGCAACAGATTATATATTTTTGAAAAGTTGACTGAACAAAGCAACAGACTATATATATGTTTTTGAATAGTTCACCAAACAAAGCAACAGATTATATATTTTGCATAGTTGACTGAACAAAGCAACAGACTATATATATGTTTTTGAATAGTTGACCAAACAAAGCAACAGATTATATATTTTGAATAGTTGACCGAACAAAGCAACAGACTATATATTTTTGAATAGTTGACTGAACAAAGCAACAGACTATATATATGTTTTTGAATAGTTGACCAAACAAAGCAACAGGTTATATATTTTGCATAGTTGACAGAACAAAGCAACAGATTATATATTTTGCATAGTTGACCGAACAAAGCAACAGATTATATATTTTGAATAGTTGACCGAACAAAGCAACAGATTATATATTTTTGAATAGTTGACTGAACAAAGCAACAGACTATATATATGTTTTTGAATAGTTGACCAAACAAAGCAACAGATTATATATTTTGCATAGTTGACTGAACAAAGCAACAGACTATATATATGTTTTTGATTAGTTGACCAAACAAAGCAACAGATTATATATTTTGAATAGTTGACCGAACAAAGCAACAGACTATATATTTTTGAATAGTTGACTGAACAAAGCAACAGACTATATATATGTTTTTGAATAGTTGACCAAACAAAGCAACAGATTATATATTTTGCATAGTTGACTGAACAAAGCAACAGACTATATATATGTTTTTGAATAGTTGACCAAACAAAGCAACAGATTATATATTTTGCATAATTGACTGAACAAAGCAACAGACTATTTTTTGCATAGTTGACTGAACAAAGCAACAGATTATATATTTTGAATAGTTGACCAAACAAAGCAACAGATTATATATTTTGAATAGTTGACTGAACAAAGCAACAGACTATATATTTTTGAATAGTTGACTGAACAAAGCAACAGACTATATATATGTTTTTGAATAGTTGACCAAACAAAGCAACAGATTATATATTTTGCATAGTTGACTGAACAAAGCAACAGACTATATATATGTTTTTGAATAGTTGACCAAACAAAGCAACAGATTATACATGTATATTTTGCATAATTGACTGAACAAAGCAACAGACTATATTTTTGCATGCATGACCGAACAAAGTAACAGGCTATATTTTTGAATGCATGACTGAACAAAGCAGCGGACTATACATGTATATTGCTGCATTGATGATTAAACAAAGCAACAGACAATATATGTTTGCAAGGATGACAGAACAGAGCAACAGACAACAACTAGCTGACAATTATTTTCCATACTTTAAGTTAATTGACTGCATACTAAGAAATGGACTCTACCATGTCCATGTTATTACTTGAGAGTTCAGTTTATAATGTTCATAATGTTCTCCATGACCAAATATATGGCACTAATGGCAGTAGTTTGAACCACGTTCAGTTCACTTTATAATGTTCACTCTCCATGACCAAATATGGTACCAATGGCAGTAGTTTGAACCACGTTCAGTTCACTTTATAATGTTCACTCTCCATGACCAAATATGGTACCAATGGCAGTAGTTTGAACCACATTTAGTTCAGTTTATAACGTTCACTCTCCATGACCAAATATGGCATCAATGGCAGTACTTTGAACCACATTCGGTTCAGTTTATAATGTTCACTCCATGACCAAATATGACACCAATGGCAGTAGTTTGAACCACACAGTTCAGTTTATAATGTTCACTTTCCATGACCAAATATGGCACCAATGGCAGTAGTTTGAACCACATAGTTCAGCTTATAATGTTCACTCTCCATGACCAAATATGGTACCAATGGCAGTAGTTTGAACCACACAGTTCAGTTTATAATGTTCACTCTCCATGACCAAATATGGCACAAATGGCAGTAGTTTGAGCCACACAGTTCAGTTTATAATGTTCACTCTCCATGACCAAATATGGCACCAATGGCAGTAGTTTGAACCACTCAGTTCAGTTTATAATGTTCACTCTCCATGACCAAATATGGCACAAATGGCAGTAGTTTGAGCCACACAGTTCAGTTTATAATGTTCACTTTCCATGACCAAATATGGCACCAATGGCAGTAGTTTGAACCACATAGTTCAGCTTATAATGTTCACTCTCCATGACCAAATATGGTACCAATGGCAGTAGTTTGAACCACTCAGTTCAGTTTATAATGTTCACTCTCCATGACCAAATATGGCACCAATGGTAGTACTTTGAACCACATTCAGTTCATATCATTTTCTCCCAGTCCCATATAAGTCATTGCTTTCTGTACAAGTTCCCCTTTCTTGTCCTTAGCCCTACATGGAACACCTTTCCCTTTCAACCAGGAAAGCAGGGTTACGGTGTTCACTTTGGACAACTGAAATAGAAATTTAATTGAATATTTAGAAATATATATATAATATATCATATACTAATACAGACTTTAGACGTGGCAGTATTTAGTATAATAGTATTTTCAAAACAGAAAAGATAGTAACATAAATTGAATTTAATATGTACATCATACAGAGTGTTGGGTACAAAGTATTTTCAAAACAGAATGTAATATTGTTCACTTAAGACAACTGAAATAAAGATTGAATGGCAAAGGTCTTAAAAGAATGTTCAAAATTTAGAACTCTCTGGAGAAATATAAAATGGCAATGACCACATAAAAACAATTTTGTACATTTAAATCATATTAAAATTCAATTTTAATTACCTACTTTTTTTACTTTTTTTTTATTACAATTATACTTTGAGAGATATGTAACATGATCTTGCTGATTTAAATTTTGACAACAGTTTCTGAAAGGTTTGGAGGGTTACTAGACACTTTTAAATTTTGTTTGTTTGTTCATTGTTTTTGCTGCTTATGATGTGTTTTGTTGTGACAGGTATGGTATTCAACCCTCATGGCACATTGCATACATGCTAAGTGATGGTATTCAAAATGGCACTGACCTGGTTATTCCTGGCAAGTCCTTCAATGTCCATGTTCTCTTGAATCTGAGGCTTGGGCCGTGCTTTCTTGACACCCTTCTCATCTATGGATGGTGCCTGGGGTCTCTTCATCTGCTGGAAATACATGTATGTAGGGTTGTCTCAGTTTTGCGCTACATTTTACATGTACTCCATTCAGGGTGCTCACTGGGATTCCATTTGAGCCTGAAGCTCAGAGAAGAGGTCAGAGTTTGTGTGGAAAGCACATTTCATGGAGTGAGTCCCTAGAGAGGGTGTCTGAAGGCATGCCCATCATGGATAATTTTGGAAAATTCACTTCTCTCAGATGCATTCTAAGGATGCAAGACATTTTTCAAGTTTGCAATTGAAGAGAATTACTTGATTTTTTTCGAGTTCTTGTTTACAATTCAGAAGAAGCACCTATACTGGAGTATCTTTTGAAAAATGCTGTAATTGATGCAAAAACATTTAAATTCTTAAAGTCCCCATATAAAGTTTAAACCACTTTGGCTAATATTGTAGTCTTACCCAATGTTATCAAAGTGTGATATGTGAAACTTTTTTTTCAAATTTCAAAATATGGTTTTTGATAGACTTTTTGTTCCAAAATTTGTGAATTTATTTAAAACTAACTTTTAGAGGTCACACATGTATTTTGATTAGCCACAATTCACACCAATGCATAGCATTCATCCTCGCATGTTTTTTGCCGAAAAAATTAAACAAGAACACAAATGTGTACAAAATGTCCCCACCTATTGGTGATCCCGTCAAATGGTTATCCTGAAAATGAGTAGACAAGACTTTACCGACACAATTTGAGGACGGAAAATCTAAAATGGCCACCTTAAAATTTACCTAGATTGCCATAGAATTAGTCAGTTCTAGATTTTCATACTAAGAACCATCCCTGAAAATTTGAAATTGATCCGTCACACAGTTAACCAGAAAACATGTAAACAAGACTTTACAGACAAGATTTGAGGACAGAAAATCCAAAATGGCTACCTTGACATTTATCCAAAATGCCAAAAAAACTAATCAGATCTAGATTTTCATACTAAGAATCATCCCTGAAAGTTTGAAATTGATCTATCAAACGGTTCACCTAAAAATGCGTAGACAAGACTTTACAGGCAAGATTTTAAGACGGAAAATCCAATATGGCTGCCTTGACATTTATCCAGAATGCCAAAAAACTAATCAGTTCTAGATTTTCATACTAAGAATCATCCCTGAAAATTTCAAATTGATCTACCAAACGGTTCACCTGGAAATGCGTTTCAAAATTTTAGTTCTCATAGAAACCAATGGTACAGTGATATCTAAAACATAATATATTCTTCATTTTAACCTGGTTAGACAATTAACATTGGTTTATTATTGAAATCTAGCAATTTAGAAAAGATTGACATCGAAAAAAAAATTTGAAAGTTTTTGCTACCTTAGTGACATCACTAATGTTGCAAAATATTTTTGATATGCGAAAACATTGAAGTGGCCCATTAAATATGGCATTTTATTATTGAAATAGAGTGTCCTTTGTTCAATCTTTGCATTGGTGTTAAAAAGATAATCTTTTTTGATATGCAATTAAGAAATATTTGATGATTAAAAAAGTTCAACTTTTTTTGAAAAATGGAGGAAATTTGAATATTTGAGAACTGAAATGCTCACAACTTTTTTTTCAAAATAATTTTTTTTTTCAAAAATCTCTAAAATGACTTTTTAAGTCATGACAAATAGTAAATGAATGATAAAAAAATATTTTCAAACTTAAGACAGGGAACTTTAAGCACTGTCATTCTACTTTATTACTGCAACAGACTTGTAAAGAATATGTTTTGACAAACACCAGACTGATCAGCATTTTTAGTAAAAAAGAGGCTGACAAAGCTTAATCACAAATGTCTTATATTGTGTTCTACCCTAGTTAATTTAATTCTTCTTGAATCTCATTAACACATCATTAAAAAGGGAGTTCCACCATAATAGGAGGCACATGTCCACACATTACAACAACATGTAATGAGGAGGTTGTGGGTTCAATTCCCACCAAGGTGGTGTGACCTTTTCACATCAACCCTTAGCATTATGCTTTGATCCTGTTTTTCAAATTAACCCTACATGTATATCACGAGGCACATGTCCAGTTGTCCACACATTACAATTTTGTCAAAATAGAAATACATCAAAGAATCCCCATGCTCTGCTTTGTGTAAAGAGTTACTAGTGAAATATCACAGTTATGGTGGTCATTACTTTTTCATAATTCTATTCTCAGATTCTGGAAAAGTTGAATAAACTACCCAATTCAATGATAAGTGGCTCATTGTTAGACATCTGTGTAACTGTTACATGTACTTATTTGGGAACATTATTAGTGGTTCCAAATTTCACTCAAATTCAAAAAGCACCAATTTTGTTTTTAAAATTTATATTTGCTCATATTTCAAGAATACCGCTTCAACAGACCTTTCCAATAAACCCTGCCACCTTTTGCTATATAAAAAAATCTTGATCAGATTGATGATTTCATAGGTTGTAGATACTGTATGTTGAGTACAATCAATATTCAAGTTTTCCAAATATAGGAATAAGTTAATCCAATTTTATCTGGAGCAACCTATGTAACCATCAGTCTAGCCAATATGTCTTTATAGCTTCCTTGATGTAGCAAGTGGTAAATGTGGTAGGGTTTCTAAAAAGGGTATATATTTTCATGAATCCATCTGACAAGCCTACTACAAGTATTTTCAATCATTTCCAAAGAAAAGTCCTGCACAAATTCAAAATGTTGCTACTTTTGGGTATTGTCATATACTAGTCGCATTAGTCACAATTGGTGCATATATTATTAATTTTGCCTTTGTATTTTGGATCCTGGCTATGCTAATGTTATGTAACAGTTTATTCCATTAAGCACATTTGAGTGTATGGTCATCAATACGGTATGTCAGTTTTCATGTAGGAGCTGTTATTTTGTGATCATTTCTGTAAACATACTAACACATATTTACTCTCTGTATTTCACTACCCAGATATTCCTTCTGAATTCTCCTACTAACAGTTGTCCCTCATTGTCCACTGCTACAGCTTGAGGGTACTGCAATCCATCTGATGATGTCAGGAGATATTTGATAAACTCGCCATCTGGTCCTAACAAGTGTACTCTGTGGTTGTTGGTGTCAGCCACGATGATATTGTCAGCCATGTCTGTACATAGACCCCTGGGATTATTCAGTTGGTTCTGTCCACTACCTTCAGTGCCATACCTTAACAGCTCATTGCCATCTCTGGTCATGCCCACTATACAGTGTGCTAGATAATCAGATACTATCACTTCATCGTTGCTATTGGTGGCTACATTGAGTGGCATTCTGAAGGTACCTTGTGCAGCCTTGGTCAGTATTTTATCAGTAGCACTATCTACATGGTATACTGTCTTAGTTCTTTTGTCACATATAACAAATTCTCCTCCTGAGTTAACAGCAATACCCCTACATTCTCCTAGGAGGGGTATCTTCATATCTCTGCTGTGTGTACCATCCTGGTTGTATATGTGGACTTCATCAGTTCCACTGGTAAAATATATCTCTTTGCCTTTTGTAGTAGCATGGTAAAATCCTTTACCAAATGTCGTCTTCAAAGTAAAGTCCTTGTCAAAGACTATAGCTGATGTATTTCGCCCATTTGCGATAGTTTCATTGTTACTCGTCACAGCTAAATCATGAACATTCTACGTTTTATTTAACGCCGTCCTTACATTAGATGGACCCCAAAAAATAATGTTGGACGGAAAAATAAAAAACTCCAGAGTCCCTTGGACGCACTTTATTTTTACAGCAATTTCCAAAAACCTTACCTCTTAGAACACTCAAACAGTAGTACAAATGAAAGAATATAAATTGGCCTACCTTGTGAAGACAAAATCTAAGTATAATAGGCAGATAATCAGCAGTGTTTCAGAGAAACACTGAAATAATTATCTTACTGTAATTCGGCCACCATTTTGATTGACCTCTAAAACCAAAACATCATTGCTTTGAGATTAATGGTTCAGTAGCAAAAAACCTTTATCACTGTCCTGCCATCTTTCAATGGATACTATTATTAACAATTAGCCTACACATAAACTTGACAACAAACTGTTTAATTAATACAGTTGATCTTTTTGGCATTATCTTACATCATAGTGAGAAAGCACAAAGGGCAACATTTGAAAACAAATAAAATATTACAAGTCAAAAATACATATCAAACTATTGAATGTTGATCTTTATATTTCATTGAGATTGATAATGTGTCAGAAAGGAATATTGAGTTTATTAATTTACATCAGAGTGAGGAGGAACAAGGGGCAACATTGAAAAACAAAGTAATTAAGAAAAAAATTAATTACAATCAATTATGTATTATAAATATTATTATTGGAAATTTTTTGCCGAGATATGCCAGAATGCACCAGAGAGGGTCTAAATTACAAAATTGTCTGAGCTAGTATGTACCTACAGTACATGTATGTGTATTATTTGAACAGATTTAGATAAAAAGAGGAAAAATTGAATTATCATTACATCCTTCATGTATTGACAATGATGATAATGAACATTATGAAATGTTACAATAAATATGTTTATGTAGTTGTAAGTTTAGTAAATATAAAATCACTCCATAAGACTACATGGTAAAAAAGACAAAAATGCCTTACATTTGTGTTACTTTAGAAAAAAACGAGTACTTGAATTTGCTTTATCCAATTTTTTCATTTTTAATTAGTTTCAGGCCTTTAATTTTTCGGACCCACTTTTTTTGGTTTGGACTCCATTTTTTTTTACCGTGGGGTCCATTGGACCCACTTTTTGGTAACACTAAATAAAACGCTGACATTTCTATTTGATTCCACCTTCTTTAATACTATTGACTTTTCAAGTATTTCTATTGTATTTTTAAGGGTGTTAATGTTCACGTTTCCAAACATTATTCTATCCTCAAACACCTCACCCCTGTTGATGTTGAATGTAATGTTCTCATCAAATTCAGAGGATTTTGGATTGGACCATTCTTTTAATTTTGATGTGATGTCTTTGGCTATGTTCGCTAGCTGTGAATCGTGTCCATGTTGTTTTAATGTATGCAGTTGTATCATTGTGCTCTCAGTGGTGGCCTTTTGCATGTGTAGATGTCCCAGATGTGCCACTGCTTGCTTGGCACATGTGGCTCTTTTTTCAGCCACATAGTTGATGTCTTTGGTGTATTTATCACGAATGGCTTGAATAGCCACGTTCATATCATTGTTCAGTTCATGTGTGACATCATCTGCTTCTTGTTCCATTTTATCCTTCTTGGTATGAGTACTTTGTATTGCTTTTTCATACGTTTCAACAAGCTGCTCACCTTTCTCTATGAGTTCATCAATCAGGGTTATGTTATCCTCAACAGCCTTATGGATATCGACACATTCGTGCCCAGAATGGTTGATTACATAACATGTCGCACATACAGCACATTGGTCCACCTTACAGTATATCTCAAGTGGAGTCATCTTATGTGTTTCGCAAAACACCACACGCTGTTTTATGATCTTTAGTGGGGTGGTTGTATCTTGTGCTTTGTCACCTGTAAGATCAAGTACTGTGTGACCTTTATGAAACTTTGTGTGATATCTGTCACAGTCTTTACACAGCTGCTCATTACATTGTACACATTTTGTTATTGCATCAATGTCTATTTGGTCATTCTTACATAATGTACAGTAAGGATTGTCCCCAACATCCAAGGCTTTGAATAGATCCACTAATGAACTTGTAGTGAAGTTGACCTTAAATTTAGCCACTCCGCCTTCAGGTATTGTATGAACTTGTCTACATTCTGGGCAGCTTAGACAGTATTTCACTCCTTCCGTGATCTTTTCTAATTCATCCAGACATTTACAACAATATGTGTGCATACAAGGCAGTGTCCTTGGGTCTGTTAATGTTTCATAACACAGCGTACATTTTAATGTCTCTTTAACATGTTCATCTATTGCTGTCGCCATTTTGATTAATATCGCATGATGTTATATTGAGTTGTTTTTTATGCATGTTGAAATGATAAGAACTGTATTCTTTACACAATCACTACTCTCCATTCTTTCACTGTAGCCAGTATGTCAACTTCTGATTGTGCAAATAGTACTGCATATAGTAGCCCTATAGAGGATTTAGAGGATACCATGACCTTAGCTATTTACATTATAAAAAAAACTATTGAGCATTGAAGTGTTCCCTTACAAAAAATCATTTATGCCTTCTTATAGGCTGAAACTAATTGTTCTTATCCTTGGGACAATATGATATTTTCTTCTGGCAATCCCAAGCCCTCAGGAAATATCATATTGTCCCTCGAAATAAAACCCATATTCAATAATGCAGATGCGAGTAGATAGTTACCAGTTTCACCACCAGGTGGCTCGTTCGGGTCAGATAGCATGGCGAGTATATTAGAAAGTTCCCTTTAACTTAAATTACATCTGTTTTAGTGGTTCAATTTTCATATAACCCTTATGATTGTATCTACTAGTTATGCAAATTAAAATATGTGCAGTAAAAGAAAATGTTATCTGTCCAATACAAGAAAAGATATTTCACTTTCTGTGATTCTGTAAGATGGGGTCTGTGGGGAATCAACCCAAACTAGAAGTCACATTTTCAAAAAATTTTTAAAAAGTTGATATACCATATTTCTAGATGTACTTTTACATGTAGATTTCAAATATGACATCACTTTGACTGAATTTTGAATATTTAATGATTATTTTTAATGATTAAGATTATTTCTACTCTAGTACATCGCTCCCATAAAATACCTCTATGTTTTTACATGATCAATACTCTTAGATAATATTTAGTAATAGACCAACCATATTAGACGAGTAGCAGCCGGCAATATTTGAAGAGATTAAACCTCCGAAAGGTTACTGGCTAATCTTGGTACCGTTGGAAAGCTTAACTTCTGCACTAACATGCTTGATGACTAAAAACATTCAGAACAGGTGGAAAAGTTCTTAAAATGCTGGTTTCCATGGTAACTGCAATGTTGTCACTTTTAAGGCCCATGAATATACTTTTGAACATATCTAGATAACGCTTTGACCATATGTCTTGATAAAAGTATCACTGTAAAGATAATTTGACACAGTTTTTGAAAAAATGTATTTTTTGGATTATTGGACTCATTGTGATGTCATAGAACTAGAAACGGCTGATTTTTCGGTGATTTTGACAGAATTTAGACACGTGTCGTATGCTAATGTAAGCTACATTATCTAATAAAACTATTTTGTGTTTAAAAGTGACTTAACACAACACTTATATGTATATTATCGGGCAAACAATATCATTATGATTGTGATGTCATAATACAAAGAGATAGAGGCCTAATTCAAATATCTAATATCGAGATTTTTGACAAATCAAGATATATTTGAGGCATTTATACATTTATACATTTTCAATGATAATTTAAAAAATCCTCAACAATATAATGTTATGTTTAATATATCAATGAAAAGGTTACTGGCAAATCATGGTACCGTTGGAAAGCTTAGCATCTGCACTAATATGTTTGACGACTAAAACAATTCAGAACAGGTGAGAAAATTCTTTAAAATGCTGGTTTCCATGGTAACTGCAATGTTGTCACCAGTAAGGCCCATGAATATACTTTTGAACATATCTAGAGAACACTTTGACCATATGTCTTGATAAAAGTATCACTGTAAAGGTAATTTAACAAACTTGTTGAAAAAAGGTATTTTTGGATTATTGGGATCATTGTGATGTCATAGAACTAGAAACGGCTGATTTTTCAGTGATTTTGACAGAGTTGAGACATGTATCATATGCTTCTGTAAGCTACAATACTTAAAGTAAACTATGTTTTGTCTTTAAGTGACTTAACGCAACACATAGTATTAATATATCGAACAATCAATATCACTATGATTGTGATGTCATAATGCAAAGAGATAGAGGCCAAGTTCAAATATCTAATATCGAGATTTTTGACAAATCAAGATATATTTGAGGCATTTATACATTTTATATATTTTCAATGATAATTTAAAAAATCCTCAACAATATAATGTCATGCATGTTAGATATGTCGATGAAAAGGTTACTGGCTAATCATGGTACCGTTGGAAAGCTTAGCATCTGTGTTAACATGCCTCATCCCTAAAATAAATCAAAACAGGTGAGAACATTTTTAAAAATGATGGTTTCCATGGTAACTGCAATGTTGTCACTATTAAAGTCCATAAATATACTTTTGAAGATATCTAGGGAACGCTTTGACCATATATCATGTTTAAAGTTTCATTGTAAAGGTAATTTAACAAACTTGTTGAAAATACATATTTTCTGGGGTTTTGGGCTCATTGTGATGTCATATAAATAGAAACGCTTGATTTTTGGTGATTTTGACATAATTCACACAAGTACATATCATGCGCTTTTGTAGCCGATAGTAGTTACAGAATAAACTATTTTGTGTAAATACATGATTTAGGACATGTTGTACAACACTTATATGTATTAGTATATCAGACAAGTAATATCATCGTACTTGTGATGTTATAATTCAAAACTTTTAGATAAAGGTATATTTCAAATATATCGAGATTTTTGACATATTCAGATAAATTTGTAGAAATCTTAAGATAATTTGAAAAGCTTCAACAATATGTCACGTTCGATACATCGTCGAAAAGATAATTCCACTACCCCATCATAAACACATATCTAAGTTTTTTTTAGTGATTTCTACCAAATGTTATAATATGTGTCAAGTGTTTCTGGAGGCATATGGTGCTTATATGTAAAATTATGATAAAAAGCTTATAAAAACAACATGTACGTGTATCAGTATGTCAGGCAAGAAAAGTTTAGATATTTAGTTGAGACTTTAGGGTGAGATTTACTTAAAGCGCTCGGTTCCATAGTAACCATTTAATATTTTCTATATATTCAGAGATAACAGCATAGTACGGAGTGGGCATATCTCAGTTGTTCTTGTACAATTGAGTTTTAGGATTTATTAGTACTGATGCCCTTTTAGGGCTAAACATACAATTTACAACATACAACATACAATTTTCATTAACAGTAAAAATAGCAATAAAATAAAGAAAATAGGATTACATTCTTCAAATGACATATTTGAAGACTATTAGTTTATGGTTCATTATTCATGCTACAAAGTTGTTGATTGAATTAATATTGGTACCCTATGAAAGCCAAAAAATATTTCTGATGTTTTATGAAAACAATATTCAAATAAGCTAATTTTCATATTAATAATGGCATCATGACCCGTAATTTTGATATATTAACACCACTATCAAATGATCACAGCCGTGGCCTGACTTTGTTTACATTTCCTAGGAACATACCAGATTTCAGTAAAAATGGCGACCCTACCCTACAGAAATGGTGATAATTAGTGCTTTAACAGTCAATATTGGCTCATTAATAGCCTTTAGTGATTCCCTAGTATGAACGGGTTGTGCTTAAATAGTCAAAATTGATTCTTAATAGCCCTTAGCAATTCCCTTATATGCTTGGGTTTTGCTTAAATATCCCAGATTGGTTTCTCAATAGCCCTTAGTGATTCCCTTGTATCATCTAGATTGGCTCTTAATAGTGATTCCCTAGTATGCCCAGGTTGTGCTTAAAATGTCCAATTGATTTCTTAATAGCCCTTAGTGATTCCTTAGTATGCTCTGATTGTGCTTAAATAGCCCTGATTAGTTTCTTAATAGCCCTTAGTGATTCCCTTTTATGCTCGGGTTGTGCCTTAATAGCCCGAATTAGTTTCTTGATAGCCCTTAGTGATTCCCTAGTATGCTCAGGTTGTGCTTAAATAGCCCCAATCGGTCTCTTCATACCCCCTAGTGATTCCCTAGTATGCTCTGGTTGTGCCTAAATAGCCCCAATTAGTTTCTTGATAGCCCTTAGTGATTCCCTTATATGCTCGGGTTGTGCTTAAATAGCCCCAATTAGTTTCTTGATAGCCCTTAGTGATTCCCTAGTATGCTTGGGTTGTGCTTAAATAGCCCCAATCGGTCTCTTAATACCCCTTAGTGATTCCCTTATATGCTCGGGTTGTGCTTAAATAGCCCCAATTAGTTTCTTGATAGCCCTTAGTGATTCCCTTATATGCTCGGGTTGTGCTTAAATAGCCCCGATCGGTCTCTTAATACCCCTTAGTGATTACCTTATATGCTCAGGTTGTGCTTAAATAGCCTCAATTAGTTTCTTAATAGCCCTTAGTGATTCCCTAGTGTGGCCGGGTTGTGCGTAAATAGCCCCAATTAGTTTCTTAATAGCCCTTAGTGATTCCCTAGTATGGCTGAGTTGTGCGTAAATAGCCCCAGTTAGTTTCTTATTAGCCCTTAGTGATTCCCTCATATGCTCGGGTATTGCTTAAATAGCCCAAATTAGTTTCTTAATAGCCCTAATTGATTCCCTAGTATGCTCGGGTTGTGCTTTAATAACCCCAATTAGTTTCTTAATAGCCCTTAGTGATTCCCTCATATGCTCGGGTATTGCTTAAATAGCCCATATTATTTTTTTAATAGCCCTAATTGATTCCCTAGTATGCTCGGGTTGTGCTTTAATATAGCCCTTAGTGATTCTCTACTATGATCCGCTTGTGCTTAAATAGCCAAAATTGGTTTCTTAATAGCCTTTGGTGATTTCCTTATATGCTCAGGTTGTGCTTAAATATCCCTCATTGGTTTCTTAATGGCCCTTAATGTTTCCCTTGTAATGCTCTAGATTGGTTCTTAATACCCCTTCGTGATTTCTAGTATGCTTTGGTTGTGCTCAAATAGCCCTAATTGGTTTCTTATAGCTCTTAGTGATTCCCTAGTATGCTGATTCCCTAGTATGACTTGGTGGTGCTTTAATAGCCTTCATTGGTAGCCCTTAATGATTTCCTTGCATACCCTAGTGGTGCTTTAAAAGCCTCTAATGATTATCTAAGTCTTGTGGTGCTTTAGTAAGTGTCCCAAATTAATCTTATTAAATAAAAAAAGCATTTGACCTCACATGAACAATGTATGACAGGGTGAGTTGAATTGTATGATGAATTTGGCTGAGATAAAGCTTTAAAAGTTTGTTATTTTTTGAAAAAGAAATACCAATGCAAAGATTGGACAAAGGACACACTAGTTCAAGAATAAATATCAAATGTTATTTACGAGCCAATTTTTTTTAAAAACATGTGCGGATGATTGCTATGCATTGGTGTGAATGATCTCTTATTTAAAGATACTCGTGACCTCTGAAAGTTCAAAAGACACTTTTTGAAATTTAAAAAAGAGGTTTCACATATCACACTTTGATAACATTGGGTAAGACTACAATATAAGCCAAAGAAGTTTAAAGTTAATATGGGGCCTTTAAAAATGTTAATGTTAGCGGTAAGACTACAATATAAGCCAAAGAAGTTTAAAGTTAATATGGGGCCTTTAAAAATGTCAATGTTAGCATTGTGTTTCAATGATGAAAATTATTTTGACAGTCAAATCTTAAATGAAACAAAAGGTTTAGAAGATAATGTTAACCCCCCCCCCCTTTAAAATAGGTTACGTTTTAGGGGGTTAATCAACAATATTTCCTCGAGTTATAATTTTCACCAATAAATACTTCTTTAAATACACAAATTAATCTAACTCTGGTCAATTTAAGCTACTAGATAGTTTTTGTGATGTTCTTATGTGTTAGAAATATATATTAACCATTATTTTAAATATGAGGTCAAGTAGAGGGCGTCACCTTTAGGCCCAATTTCTCTTTTCAATTTCTTTTTCTAGGGCCAGGACCAACTTAGAGTGACCTAGGTCACACAATATTTCTCTAATTTTGGCCTTGCTGCTGACCTATTACACAGTCTGTAAGTCTTGATAAATCTTGCATCGGGCAAAACTATGCTATGGCATGAAATGCAATTTTAGTTTTGGTGCAACATGTATCATATTTAATTTTGATTTCAACAGTAAATAAATGTACCTAGATCTAACATAATGCATCACTTCATAGTAAAAAATATATATCTGGTGTCCCAGAAAATGAGACACTTTTTGACAAGTATTTTCTGGGCAACTGATGAACCAAATTCACTAAAAATTTGCACAAAGTAGCCTAAGAGTATCATTTGCAAGTTGTAAAAATCTAAAAAAGATCAAACAAATATTCTGTGATCAGTCAAAATAGCTTGTCTGTGTGTCATGACTAATTAATTTGTTTCATTCTTCCAAAATATCCAAAATCCATTTATTCTCAAAATTCATTGGAGATGATATTGTTAGAAAAAATACGGAAATGTATTTTTGCTTGGAAATGGGTTAATAAGTAACTTTTACACTGATATTGGATATTTTGACATACTGTGTTTAATTTACAAATACACACATAATATATGAGCAATTTCTTACATATTCATAGTGCTAGCAGAAGAAGAATTTGGTTCATCTATTCCTGAGAATTTACTCGTCAAATTATTTCCCGTTTTTTTTGGTGCAAACGATATAAAGTTCTCAGTGCGTTGCTCCGGTATGGGATCTTTTGACATTCTACGTTGAATTAATTAGTACTCACATTTACTTGATCTTTTTCATAGTGTTATACGTTGCTAATGATACTCTTGGGCTACTTTGTACAAATTTTCAGTGAATGTGGTTGCCGAGAAAATACTTGTCAAAAAGTGTCTCATTTTTGGGACACCCGATATATATAACACCATGCTGTATAATTATTTCATTGTAAATATGTAAACTTAAGGTCAAAATTAATCATAATGAATAGTTTGCATATTTTTTCTAGAAATACCAGAAATTATTTTTGCTTTCATATGGTACCAATGTCATTATGATCTCATAATGATTAATATAAACTGTTACTATGGAAACGAACGATTAAAATATTTTTTTGCCTAAAAATCTTAAACAACACCAGTGCATCCGTAAAGCTCAATATGCAAGCTTTTGATCAGTATCAAAGCCCAAAAATACCTTCTACCTTTCTCATTCAATATCTGGATTTGTTAAAATTCTCGATACTAGATACATGTGTTTGATTTAGGCCTCTATCTTTTTGCATAATGACATCAAAATCATAATGATATTGTTTGCCTGATATATAAATACATGTAAGTGTTGTGTTCAGTCACGTATAAACACAAAATAGTTTATCTTCAATACTATTAGGCTACAAAAGCACATGATATTTGTTTGTATTTTGTAAAATCACCAAAAATCGAGCGTTTCTATTTCTATGACATCACAATGATCCTGAAACCTTGAGAAATGTGTATTTTTAACAAGTTTGTTAAATTAGCTTTACAATGATAGTTTTAATATGATATATGGTCAAACCGTTCTCTAGATATCTTCAAAAGTATATTCCTGGACTTAATAGTGACATCATTGCAGTTACCATGGAAACCATCATTTTTAGAAATGTTCTCACCTGTTTTGATTTATTTTAATCATTAGGCATGTTAACACAGATGCTAAGCTTTCCAACAGTACCATGATTTGCCAGTAACCTTTTCATTGATATATTAAACATAACATTATATTGTTGAGGATTTTTTAAATTATCATTGAAAATGTATAAATGCCTCAAATATATCTTGATTTGTCAAAAATCTCGATATTAGATATTTGAATTAGGCCTCTATCTCTTTGTATTATGACATCACAATCATAATGATACTGTTTGCCCGATAATATACATATAAGTGTTGAGTTAAGTCACTTTTAAACACAAAATAGTTTTATTAGATAATGTAGCTTACATTAGCATACGACACGTGTCTAAATTCTGTCAAAATCACCGAAAAATCAAGCGTTTTTAGTTCTATGACATCACAATAGGCCCGAAAATCCTAAAAATATGTTTTTTCAAAAGGTTTTTTAAATTACCTTTACAGTGGTACTTTTATCATGATGTATGGTCAAAGCGTTCTCTACATATGTTCAAAAGTATATAATTTGTCCTTAATACTGACAACATTGCAGTTACCATGGAAACCAGCATTTTTAAGAACTTTTCCACCTGTTCTGAATTTTTATAGTCTTCAAACATGTTAGTGCAGGTGTTTAGCTTTCCAACGGTACCAAGATTAGCCGGTAACCTTTTGGAGGTTTAAACTTCTTTATTTGAAGACTTTATGAGATCTGGCTACTCATCTATATATTCATGTTAATGAAACAGAAATGGAGTTGGATGCACTTTTTGTTTTCAAAAGATATTAAAAATGAAGCAATTTCCAACCAAACCTATTTGTAATAGAATTTAAGGCAAAACATGAAAAGGTACCCTTAGAAAAAGTATACCTATAAGATTCTGCCAAAGCAACAGTGTGGGCCTAATTCCTGTCTTGATTCCTATGACCTAATTATGATATGAGGGATCAGAGATCAAGTACTGTATCCACGCGGTACAAACTTCGATCGTTAATTAAAATTTTTGACCTACCAGGTGTTTGAAAATCAAGGATTGCGAGTCTCATACTGCACCATTTTTCTTCAAACTTGTTTCATTCAAAGCAAAACAAAATTGCCTTTCTGTTGGTACATTGCTTTATTGAAAAGAGTCGCTCGTTTTAGCAGCGTTTTGGTCCCCAGTTGTGAGAAGCCCTTCTCACAACTGGGGACCAAAATGCCGCTGAAAGTAGGGACTCTGTATAGCAGAATAATGTACCAACAGAAAGGCATTTTTGTTATGCTTTGAATCAAACAAGTTTGAAGAAAAATGGTGCAGTATGAGACTCGCAATCCTTGATTTTCAAACACCTGGTAGGTCAAAAATTTTAATTAACGGTCGAATTTTGTACCGCGTGGTATCAAATACTGCTTTAAAAATAAATAATAAATAAAAATACTGATTTTTAAGAAAATCAATAAGCAAATGATAAATGTAGCTTGTAAACAAAATACATGTTATAAATAGGCACAAAGTCCTTAAGATTGCAAGTGGCTTACCTGAGAAGGTGTTGTTCCCCCTTGTTGATGCAGCCTCTGTTGACTGAAGGACATCAGCTTGGGTGTACAACTACCATGGAAACTATGAGTGTAACTGTGGGATGGTGTGCCTGGGTTTGTTGTGAGACCAGGAGTACTAAACCCCTCAAAATCATTTAAATCAGGATCTGTTAGTGGGCCTCCTGGTAGTGGAGTGTGGTGGGTATTAAAGCCTTTTGATGGGCCACTTGGACAATGGGACTTAAGCTGAACCTTGGAGGACTGTGATTGTGTCTTAAACTGGTGCGATTGTGGCATGTGTTGGGATGAAAATGTCACTCGTGCTTTAGCCACCTGTGTTCCTTGAGTGTATACTTTTGGGGTCGTTTTATCAGAAGCATCTACTTTTGCATGTACACTATTCTTGGGAGGGATATGTCTCCCATTGTCAGTTTGAAAATAATCTAGTTGCATACTAGCAGGTATTTTAGTGTTACCTCCAGATGAATGCGATGGTGGTAATGTAGAGCTACCTGGCTTGTTCTTACTCAGGAAGACTGGTCTTTTAGTAGTATCTTGACTAGTAGATTCCTTTGCTTTAAAGACAGGGGCAGCAATCTTCTTCTTGTTCTTAAACACAGGAATTATCTTATTCAGTACCTGGGCTTTTTGGTTGAAAGACTGTTGAGAATGAGTCTGTCCAAAACTCAATCTTCGCTGAATGTTTTGTGCAGCACTATGTGAAGCACTTAGTTCTTTTTTGATCTGCTCACTTTGAGTAACATCAAGTCTGTTTTGTGAAGGTTGATACCCAACATTACCAGTTTTAGATTGGCCGAATGATGAGCTAGGAGTCTCTTGATTAGTGATCCCTGGGTTGCTTTCTTGTTGATCAAAATTTGATGGTCTTGGAATACCTCCTGTGATTTTAGTTTTACTTCCATTAAAAGAGTGATGAGTTGAGTCTATGGGTCTGTTTTCACCCACAGGGATGTTGGGACTGGTTTCCATGGGTGTGTTACCATGGTTAGGCCTTTGGGTATTGATAGAATGGGACATGGTTGACACATTCCCTGGGGGTAATGATTGTGCCCCCAGTGGGGGTTTAGCTTTGAAGACTGGCGCCATAGGTGTAGTAGTGGTAGGTCTGTAACCAATGGCAGTCCCATGGGGTGGTAGTTCAGTAAGCAGGGTCTTCTTGCATGATTCAGCATCCTACATTCAGAAAGAACATACATACAGTTAATAAATTCATTTTTTCAGACAGTACACGGATATGGAATTTTCAATAGACCAGGCCGGTTTAATAGTACTACATGCAATGTATATACATGCATATTGTAAAAGAGCAGAGGAATATTTACAGGTGCAGAATAACAATAACATATAACTATCTTTTAAATATCTATTTATATTCTAGTACTCATTTATATACTCAGATATGTCCAACAAAGTAAACAAGGCATCTGACAAAATGTTACCATGGCAAGTTATTGGAGATGGTTACAAAAGTGTGACAATTTGTTACAGAAACCAAACAGACATATGCTGAATGGTGTTTACAAAAAGTGGTAACCATGACAATATTTAACCTCTTCTTGGAGTTGACTTACAGAAGCCTCAAGGAGGGTAGCCTGGGGATATTGGGGTTTGGGATTGAATAGTAGCTTCTCTCCGCATACACTTGGTAGCTTCGATCTTAGATCAGACAGGAAGTCAGCAATGATTGGTTGAGGATTTGTTCTCGGAAATGTCAACATATTCCGAGTTCTAATACAACAGCCTGGATATGTGAGGAGAGTTAAAGAAATGTGTATTATAAAATAATCATATTACTCCCTCCTTATAACCTTGAAAGAGAATCATACAACACTGGAAATTGATATGTGAGTTTGATACAGCTAAAAATAGAAATACAGGGTGTCTTTAAAGTCTCTTTATACTTCACACATACTTTGTATTGTAATTGTAGAGACTTTATAAACCCTGTATTATCTAATATTAGTGACAAACTTGAACAAAAATCCCTCATTCTAAACAATGTTACCAAAATGCTACATAGTAGCTGGAATTACACCATGCGTTTTAGAAAGGCGCCTAAGGTTTTAACCCAGTTTGAAAAATAGGTGTAATCACGATTGCGGTTTTACAAAAGCTCTTTTCCAAAACTCCTAGAACCCTAGTCACTAAAATAAAATTCCCAAGGCGCAAATTGTTGGTGTAATCAGGATGGCGATTTTGTAAAGCACTTTCCACTTAGCCCTTTTAGCGATTTTTCTGGTGTAATTCCATCAATTGTTTAAAAGGTCTTTAATCTATTCTGTTCAATTGGAGATGTGCTCATCTTTGTAAAGGATATGTTAAGTATGACCCTCCGTTGAAGCCAAAGAAGATTTGGAAATACAGCATCCCCTCATCACTGTCAGGCAGTCTGTAGCCATACTGTAACAATACCAATATCACCAATATAAAATGGACGTTCAATAAAGTGAAACCTGTATATCAAAACACCTCTCTTATCTGAACACCTCTCAATGTGAACTCTTTTTCTTGGTCCAAAAGTTATCTTCCATTAACTCAGGTGTTTATAAAATCTTGAAATCTGCTAATCTGAACACTTTTGGCTTGTCTCAGAGGTGTTCGGATTAAGGTTATACAGTAAATAAGTGGAATCAGTCTAGAATATTAAATGAATAATTAACATGTTACTTTCAAGTTTGAAATAAGAAAGTCAAGAATAAGATGATCATTTGGAAGTCTTCATTGTAGAATAGCATATCAAAGCATCTTAATTTTGCTCCAATACAAGCCTAGCTAAATCTATCACTGCACTGGAGTTTTTCGTAATATAGTTTCCGATCGAATTTTTGTCAAATCAAAAAAATAAATTACTCGGCAATAGGTTATTAAGATGAATACTGGCGAGAGATGTACACTGACAAAGAATGGTTGAAATAACTCCATAAACTTTCAAGATCTAGGAAAAAACGATGAAAATCTCCCCTAAAAAGGACCCCTTCGAAAATGGCATTCTCCAATTAAGGGCAAAAAGGTTGAGTTATAAGCGGACTGACACTTTCCTTAAATGGAGAAGTCTCGATGAATCTCGCTTAAACTCCGCCCCTTCTTCGTGAAAAATCACATGAATTCCGACTTTTGCTGGGTCATATCCGGGCATCTCGGCTTCGAACCCAATCAGAAGTTTCAATTTTGACTGGCGCCGCATACATTATCTCAAGTCTCACCCAATATTTTTATGTATACGTTAATTACATTAAGTTTGGAAAATGGCTTTGATGAGTACTTTCAAATCACCAATTATGAATGTTTAACAGGTTTTGATAATTAAGTGACCCAAAAGGAGACTTCCAGTTACCTTTATGGAGGGAGGTGTATGTTAAGCCAGACTCACATTATTTTTCCAGTGCCTCTTGAGGTCCTTGTATGTTCTGAAAGGTCCATCAGTTGGAAGCTGGTGCAGTATTCTTGACACTCTGCCACGTTTCATGCTGAAGACAAATACTAGAGATGAATATAAGTGTGTTTGTGTTCCATGATTTTAAGCACACATTGGTAATTGTATAGCTAATAGGGAGTTTAAGCTTGCAATAAAATCAAAACGCCAACCTATAAGTATGACCAATCGCCCATACAAATGCATTGCTTAAATATTTTCCATTCACTTTTAGGTTGTGAAAAACATTGCAAACTTAAACTCCCTAAAATCTTGAATTTTCTGTCAAAATTTTTAAGTGGTTAACACTTTAAATGTTTGATCATTACATTTATTAATAGATGTCACTACTACATTGTACCTTGGTAGAACATAGCACCAGCAGTTGTGTATGTTATCCTCTGTTATGATTGCCTCTTTATTCATCGTGAACTCTCTCCTCACATCTATTGCTATATCGAGGTCTTCCAGCTAAAATGAGAAAAAATGAGGCAAAATCATAAATTGAGGCAAAATCATGAAATGAGGCGATATCATGAATTGAGGCAAAATCATTAAATGAGGCAATATCATGCATAGCAATATCATAACGCATTCCTCTGACAAAAAGCCAATACAGTAAAACCTGTCTAATCCGAACACCCAGGGGACCAGCCAAAAGCGTTCAAATTGGCAGGTGTTCAAATTTCGAGGATTTTGTTGGTCGGTGGGGGGGGGGGATTTTCATTGTTCAGTCCACTATATTGAACACTTAATACTAACTCAGAAAACAATAAATGTTGTTGATGAGTTAATTCTACAATAGATAATAATAATACACTGTAAAAGTATATGATAGTCTCGTATGAAATCTTATGCTTCTCAAATGACTTATCCCATATTATGGTAATATAGCACTGCTTTACTTTTGCTTGAAAAGGTCCTTCATTGTTGTTTGTTTCTTGGCACTTTTAGCATTAGCAATATTTGAGTAGATATCCTCTTCAAGTAAAAAGAATTTTTCATGGGTGTTCATTCGAGATGATGTATAATCCTTCAAAATATCAAGGGCATTCAGGATGTCAGATGTATGCCTTTTAGGAGACATTTTAGTGATAGGATATTACAAAGTTGAATATTTTTCTCTTGTGATATAATCTTGTCTGCAAATGTCGTCTGTGTTGTCCTTGTGATTATAAAACATTTGCTGATTGAATCTTAGCTATCATAACAGACCCATGGGATATAAAACAGTTAAGACCTGTTCATAATCCAAATCAAAAACATCCAGTTAATTAACAATAAGGATAAACCAATTATCTCCCAGATTCTCACCTTTCTCTTAATCCAAATCAAAAACATTCAGTTCTTTTCTAAATCTTGTCTGCAAATGTTGTCTATGTTGTCCTTGTGATTATAAAACATTTGCTGATTGAATCTTAGCTATCATAACAGACCCATGGGATACAAAACAGTCAAGACATGTTCATAATCCAAATCAAAAACATCCAGTTAATTTACAATAAGGATAAACCAATTAACTCCTGTATTCACACCTTTCCAAAACATCCTGTTGTTTTCCACAAATTAGGGATGTCACTGAGACTGAATAAGTTAGTTAGGACAATATTGGTTCTTTGATTACATTGTATATGTAAAGATAAATAACAACTATAACATTGACTCAATCTTTGGCTATAATTGAATTGTCCAGACATTTGATTTCTGATAAAAATGTTCAGATTAGACAGGTCACTTTTTCAAATCTGGTTGTTCACTGTTCAAATTAGGAGGTGTTCAGATTTCAAGGTTTTTTTAACATGGGAGTCAATGGGAGGAAAAAATGGGACCGAAAAAAAGTGTTCAAATTGGAAGGTGTTCGGATTAGCCAGGTGTTCAGATATACAGGTTTTACTGTAAATAACAAACAAAAAAACATCAGCCCAAAACTCAAGTCAATAAACTTTCAAAACTGGGAGAGTCTATTACACCTTCTTATATATATATACTCTATTTAAATATATGGTAAAACTTTATTTCTGAACATCTCTAAAATCTAAACACCTCTCAAGATAGAGAATTTTTGGTTCAACATTTAAATGTGCCATAGAATATCATGTTAAAAAAACCTCAACATGTGAACACAAACTAACCTAAACACTTGAACATCCCAATGACATTCAGATAAGACAGGCTCCACTGTACTTTGAATTTTCATATTTTGACTTTCCCAATGTTGTAAAAACACAAATGAGAGGAGGTGGCGATCATAAATCATTATAATTCAAATGAAATGTTAAAATGGAGATGTACTTCACCACTGACTAACCTTTGCTGGGAAGAGTTTGACAGTCTTTGCTGTAATAGCCACAAACAGCTCTTTGTGTTGTAATGTCAGCTCCAGGTGGATTGCATTCATCTTATCAGAATTGCAAAGAAAATTACGACCTAAAAAATGAAACAGTAAGGTAGATCTTTACAGATATGGTTTGAAACAATGTCCATACCTGCCAAATGCCCATGCAGGAAAGTATTGTTGTATTGTCACCCTTTTGATTTTCCAAATTCCCTGTTATTCAACAACTTTGGACTGCCTACAATTCATTTCTAATTTAATAAACACTAGATGCAAAAGTATGCTTTCCATATAGAAACTATGGAAATACACCCATTGCAAACATTGAAATTTTGTTTATAATTCAGTATTTGAATTATAAAACCTGAAAAAAAACAAGCATAAAATGTACCATTTATGAGTGTTTCACCAACTTTATTCCAGTTAGGTGCCAGTTTAGCCAGCATGGTGTAATTCAGACAGCTTTGATAATCTGCTGGGCTCACAGGGCATGGCTTCTCAACCTGAAACAAAGGGCAATTTTGAAAAATGTATTCAATAAGCAGTTTCTGTAAAACTGAACATGTCACTGAATGAGCAGGTATTGTATTTTTCAATAAATATCACCAATTATAATTCAAGATAAAAATGAGACACATTAACAAAGTACCTAGGCCAGCCACAACCCTCTATAACAACCTCCTTAGGAGACACACAACCATTAGATCCTACCGCCGAGTGGGAAGACGAATAGATGGCATTATAAAAACAAAAATATAGTCCAATTATTGTAATTACATTAGCATCACCAGTGGTTGGATTTTGGTAAGTACATGAATGAAAAAGTGTATGTGTGGACCAACTCTGAGACATGATTTGATGTGATCAAGGTGCATTTTCTTTAAAAAATTTGACCTTTTTGACCTGCCTCCATCTGTCAAAATCAGAATGACATTTTTTGACATTTTCTATAGATGGCGTCTTCAACAGGTGAGATCTTTTGATTTTCGTGGGGAGTTTTGATTCAAACTTTTTTGACTGACAGAGGACATACTGGGGTATGATGCAATGATAGCAAAACATGTCCACAAATCTTAGTTTTCTCTTGAAGACAGATCGTTTGTATGGGAATACGCATGTTATAACAATTAGTTGGGTTAACCCTTATGAAGTGGTGAAGTAGACAAGGGAGGTTCAGAGACCTGGAGCAAGACAAGTGATTACCTTGAATCCCATCTTGTTGAGTCTTGCTTGGAGTTTTCCAGACTTGTACATAGTTTGGGTTAGAATAATGAGCAGTTTTTTCTCATAGTTTAGGTCAGGAGTGGCTATGATATCTGGTTCTGTAAATATCAGCTCTCTGGAAGAAATAGCAAGAAAGTAGCCTACAGTAATCTAAAAGATGGCATTAACATGACAAAATGTCACCACCTATTTAAAGACAGATAGATGTTCAATCTTAGCCTATTCACAAAATCAGATTTGAAAAAAAGTTGGTCAATTTGGAGCAAATTGAAAAAATACTTTTTGACCTTTTCACCTTGAGAGGGTCAGTGAAGGTCAAATCTTAATTAAATCTAAAAATCAGTACATGAACAGTGCAAAATCCTGGTAAAATTATGTGGTAAGTTTCGGAAGATGAGTGAGGTCAGCAGGGCTGTCAACTTGGGACCATCTAACATGAGTGACTTCAAAATGTTGAACACCTTCCTTCAAACTTTGGACAGCTTCAGTGAACACTGGCAGATTTTGAACACCTACGTAGCCAGCTTTTTGTAAGGGGGGGCTCAAAAATCCCCCCGCGACCCCCCCCCCCCACAAAAAAATTCCCCATGCTAAACCAAGCTCCTTTGTATTGGTGTATTGGAAGCTAACAAGGGGGGAGGGGAGCACTTCAAGTCAGGATAAAATATCCACGCGGAAAATCTTTTTAAGGCCCTTAAACCAAAATTTAGAAAATCTATGGCACATTTTTTGTAATTTGGCCTAACTTTGAAAAAATAAGTCCCAAAAAGGTCAAGTAATGCCCAAAAAGCCCCACTAAAGAGGCCCTACAATATTTTTGGGTCAACATTTTTTTCTGGGACCATCCTAGGGCAGCACAGAAATTTTTTTAGGGCCCTTAAACCAAAATTTGGGCAACAATTCTGAAAATTGATGGCCCGTTCTTTGAAAATTTGGCCTAAAATTGAAAAAATAAGGCCCAAAAATTTCAAGTAATGCCCAAAAAGGCCAACAAAAGAGGCCCTACAATATTTTTGGGCCAAAATTTTTTCTGGGCCCATCCTATGGCAGCCCGGAAAACCTTTTGGGGCCCTAGAACCAAAATCTTGAAAATTTATGGCTCGTTTTTTTAAATTTGGCCTAAAATTGAAAATATAAGGCCCAAAAAGGTCAAGTAAAAAGGTCAAGTAAAGGCCAAGGCCAACTAAAGAGACCCTACAATATTTTTGGCTCAACATTTTTTTTCTAGGCGGAAGGCCCATCCTAGGGCCGCACGTAAAATTTTTAGGGCCCTAAAACCAAAATTCGGGTGAAAATTTATGGCCCGTTTTTTGAAAATTTGGCCTTAAATTAAAACAAATAAAGCCCAAAAAGGTCAATTAATGCCCAAAGAGGCCCACTAAAGAGGCCCTACAAAATTTTGGGGCCAACATTTTTTCTGGGCCCATCCTATGGCCGCGCAGAAAACCTTTAAGGGCACTAGAACCAAAATTTGGGCCTAAATTTTGAAGATTTTTGGCCCATTTTTTGAAAATTTAGTCTTGAATTGAAAAATGAGGCCCAAAAAGGTCAAGTAAAAAGGTCAACTAAAGGCCAATTAAAGAGGCCCTAAAATTTTTTTGCCCCAACATTTTTTTTCTGGGCCCATCCTAGGGCCACGCATAAAATTTTTAGGGCCCTAAAACCAAAATTCGGGCCAAAATTTTGAAAATTTATTGCAGCCGTTTTTTTTAAAATGAAGACTGAAATTGAAAACAATAAGGCCTGAAAAGGTCACATTATGCCCAAAAAGGCCCACTATTAAAGAGGCCCTACACTTTTTTAAAAATAATGCCCAAATTCGAAAAACAATGCACAGTATGCCAGTATTTTAATCTTATTGCCCAGTTATCGCATCCTACGACCCCTTTAGATTGTGGTCGTAGGCCCGATTCATTAGTAAGCCTGTGTTTCTACAATGTAGGAGAATGAACTATGCATTGCACACATAAATGACCTACCTCGATACATTCCTGAGTATTTTAGAATTCTTTTCATATAGTTGAATCGCAAATTGTATGGGTTTATCGGCAGAACGAAGATATTTTCGTTTTTGATAGCAATATTTGCGTGTAGGTTCAACCGTCAAATTCCTCCATTCAGTTCCCGGCATGCACCAGTCATAAGGGAAATCCCTGGGGAATTCCCCTTCCGACATTTTGAAAATTGCTGAGATATTTCCGATGTAAAAACTAAAATCTCTTCGTTCTGACGATAAACCCATACAATTGGCGATCTAACAACATAAAAAGAATTTTAAAATACTCTGGAATGTATCGAGGTAGGTCATTTAATAGCGCAATGCGTAGTTCATTCTCCGACATTGTAGAAAGACAGGCTTACGAATGAAACGGGCCTGCTACGACCACAATCTAAAGGGGTCGTAGGATGCGATAAATTGCCCAGTGAATGTGGGGAAGAGCAAGTTTTTCTTCAAGGAAGCAAAAAGGTAGGTCCACATTTTTTTGGTGATATCAAGGGGATATCAGAGCCCCCCCCCCTGGCTATGGGCCTGGTGATATATACACATATTTTGTACCAAATGCTTGACATAAATGGCAATCGTGTGCAAAGACCGAACGGAATGCGTTCGCCGTTCGTTTTTTTACCGTGTCGGCATTTCACAAAAGACGATTTTTAAAAATATCAACAAAATGCGTGATTTGCGTGATATTTGATCATACAAGCTAAATTGATGCAAAATTGATCCAGCAAATGCCTGACAATCACGCCTAATGCGTGAGGGTTAAGTTGACAGGGCAGGGTCAGTCTGTCGTTTTCATTTCATAAAATTGAATTCTAAGTAGACTAGATCTATTACCTGCATTTTATTATTTGTGGTGAGCATTTATAAATAACACCGGTGCAAACAAAGTCTTTGGGTAAACACACTGTCAGTTTCCATAGTTTTGTCAACGTTGGAGACTCTGCAAATAGTAAAAGGCGATCTTTAGAGCTCATTTTGCAAAAACTTCAAAACAAAAATGGCGCGACTCAAACTTGTAGATCTAGTCTCGGAGCTAATTTAATTTTAAATTTTTTAGTCACGGCGCTGAGACAAAGGCAAAAATTATTATATTATTGATATATAATATTATGTTTAATTTACTATGGGCTACGCTTTCAACTGGAAGGACTTTCCATATTTCATACTCATAAGCATTGCATTTTGGGTTTTCAAAATTGAAGAATGTAAACATTCCAAGAAAATCAAGAGAAAATCTTATTTTTACTTTTTAGGGAGGGTTTGTAGAAAAAACGGGTACCTTTTGCTAACTTTATTTAAAAAAAATTGATATGAATGTTTCTTCAGGTTCAACAAAGTTATAGGGCTGTAAAGTCAAAATTGTTTTTCAAAAAACCTCTCCCATTGAAATAACACAGGGGACGAAGTCATTTTCAAAAATGACTTTGAAGCGCTGTAACTTTAATATTCATCAAATACTTAGTGTACAAAAAAGTTAGACAATTAAATTTTGTAGCCTTTATGAAAATATTTTTTGCTGAATCTTTTACTGAAAAGATATCCTGATTTCTGATTTGCCCCGAACCTTCCATTTCCCTACATGAAAGACGATTTTCAAAAATTCATCAAATTTATCATCAATTTTCGACCTATTATATTGTAATTGAGGGAAAAAATTGAGAAAATTTGGAGGCATTGGAAATAAAGTCAAGTTACGTTTCTATCAATATACGAACGTCAAGTGAAATATGTTCAAACTGACACCCAAAATGCCAAACTCTCTCGATCTCATTTCCCATCTTTCCGAGGCGGCTCAATGGATAGCCGACGACGGTCGAATAGTCGGGGTGATGATGCTTGTTCAGATGAATAATCTATAAATTGCATTTTTAATCATTTGAAGTTTCAAAGTTATTTACGTGGGTGCACCATAACTAGGCTACTCAAAACCGCACGGGTGTCCAATTTTGAAATAAAAAAATACATTTTGAGAAAACGTGATATTCAAGTGTTTACCTTTATACTATTAAGACGAGTACTTTAGGTTAATGTCAGAATGCCCTTCAGCTGATCAGTTTTGCGCAATGTCCCAAATAATCAAGTTCAAATTAAGCAGATTCTCTATTCATTACCTTGTTATTTGATCGTGTTTTGTGTTTGGTTTTAACTTGCGCTAGCCTGTGACTGAGGGATTTGTTGTTTTTATTAATTACCTTCTAATGGAGTAGACTCCTTATAATCATATTATCAGTTAACAACAGTGCATGCTAAAGAAATGACATTGAAACTATGGATTTTGGGCATCTACGATATTTCACGATCATTTTGCTGTTTGTTTGTATTAATCACTATGGGGATGCAAGGAGGCTTCAGATGAGTTATCTCATTGACGAGAAAACACTCGTGTACTATCCTTCGGTTGCTAGATATAGGAGAGAAGTCCATTTCAAGGGGATCTCCAAACATGACCAACCTGATGGTTCGAAGACATGGTAAGGCAAAATCAATTTACAAAGACTACATCACGTGAGCTTATGCTTTCTTGTTTCTTTGCCGAATCATTCAATGATTGAAAGTGGTAAATAGATTAATAGATACTCGTATATAGTATTAACAACCTTGCTTAAAGGGTGCATATCAGAGCCTTCATTTAGGTTAGTGGTATCCTAGCCAATGGTGTAGTTAGATTTTCTAGTTCCGCTCTTTCACGTTTTTACATTTCTCTTTCGATGATAATGTTGTTGGAATAACAGAATGTAAAGATCAATACACTTTGAAGGAAAACTCACATCTCATTGTTTCAGATTCCTAAATCAAGGTGTATAACCCAAACGCTCCTACATACACGACGGAGCGTTTCATTACTAAAAGTAAACAAAGAAACGCTCCGGAGTAGGAAAACTGGCTGGCGGGAATGATGAGCCGTCTGACGATTTCCCCAATAATGGGAATAAGAGGTATGAGTTACATATTTCGAGTATACCATTCGATGGGAGTGATATTCATGTTGTACGTGGCTGGCTGTTGACGTTTGAAGCAATTAGGAAGAGCTATACGAAGCAGTATAGTTATCAAAATTCAAAAACGTATTTGTCATTCTACCGGTCAAAACCCCTTTTGTCGATACATGTGATTAGTTGAGCCAAGATTAGAGCACCAACGTATATTTTAGTCAAATTCCAATGCTTCAACGCACCATACATTATCGTAATAGTGATTTGATGACCGAAAATCCAGTCTTAAAAATGATGACATTCTCATATTCAAGAAACGCTCCGATCTGATTAACACAGTGAACTGGAAACGCTCCGGTAGTCTAGATCAGTTTAGGAAATATATAGCTTGCCTTTCCTTTTCAGGAAGAGAAAGAAAAGATCTATTATACCCCTTGGCATCAATAGAAGAAAGATTAATTCACATATAAATTTTTGTTTTTTTTCTATAGTTTTATGATTTAGCACATATGTAGGCATGACATCATCTAATGTATAGGCTTAAATCAGCTAGTTGCACGTTAAGCACCACCAGGTTCAGATGTTTCAATTTGCCTAACAAGTACAACACGTTTTTAAGAGATAGATTCGATTCGGGACTCTTCTCTAATAATCTGAAAATGATATCAAAACAAAATGGTAAGAGCGTTTCTAAAATTGTGTTCTAAATCGACGGAGCGTTTCGAGGAAAACAAGCGATTTCTCAAGAACAAGTAATGGATTTGGACTGGGATTTTAGGAAATGAGAATATACGAGTTTGTGACCTACTACTTTAACAGAAAGATTAACGTTTTCATAGAAATGCTAGTTTAATTCGTAATTTGTGGTCAAAACGTCATCTTCAGATTCGTTCGATCTACACTACGGAGCTTTGATCAAGCAAATAACAGTTTACCACCAGAAGTTGAATAAATAAGATCTTTGCTCACGGTATTGTTCATCGAATGGTACATAATATTTCACCATTACATATGATATGTAAGAGAAACGAGAGAAACAATACTTACGGTCATAGTGGAATCTTCATTAGCCGCCATTTTATTTCGCTCCGGAGCGTTTCCGCGTAAATGTAACGCTCTGTCGTGCATGTAGGAGCGTTTGGGTTATACACCGTGTAAATACATTAGGAGACGACACTTACGTACTATTTCCACCGTGATTTCGCATAATTCAGTATTGTTTTTAGGTTTGAGGAGTGGAACTACAACACTTCGGAACATGTGGGAACTCATATTGATGCACCAATTCACTTCGGGAAAAATGGACCTGGAAATCGATGGTACATCGAAGACATCCCGTTTGAAAGATTCATTGGTCCCGCTGTAGTTGTTGATGTGTCCGATAAAGCAGACATTGATACAAATGTGGATTATGGTGCAACGATCGAAGACATTCAGGAATACGAACGCCAATTTGGGGCGATACCTTCAGGTGCAATTTTACTTATTCACACAGGATGGGGGAAATACTGGGGCGACCAGGTTAAATATGCCGGAACTGATACCAGAGATGAGAAAAAGGCCCATTTCCCATCTTTGTCCCCCGAAGCGGCTCAATGGATAGCTGACGATGGACGCATTGTCGGGGTAGGCGTGGATACCTTAAGTTGTGACACAGGAAATCGCTTGGATACAGCGGCGCACGTGAACCTATTTGAAAAGAACATTTATTGTTTGGAAAATGTGGCCAATTTGGGGAAGCTGCCTCGTAAGGGGGCTACAATCTACGTCATGCCTATACCTATCAAAGGAGGAAGTGGCGCTCCCTCTAGGGTATATGCAACATGGGACAATGGACAATCCTCCGGATTTACACTGAAAAGTACTATGGTGCCATACCTCGTTGCACTTATGGGAATATGTAGGATAGTATTTTAAGGAATGCCTTTTCAACTAGCTCTCTTTATCGGCTGTCACTCTCAGCTCATAAATTATTTTTCTTTGAGGAGAAATGAGAAAGGTACTTTAATATAATCCTCAATGCCAAAATTTCTCCACTGGCTTGAAAATAGACTTTGCTTTAAATTCGTGGTTTAATAACTTCTGTTGTCATAAGGTTGCTCCACTGTGGCGTATGGACACAATTTTAGGATGCCCAGCAAATGCTATAATCATGAGCTTTCAACTAGATATAATATAACGTACATGTTGTACATAAGTCGATTGAGGACAGTGTGTCTTATCTTGGAGAAAATGTACAAAGATTAACATTTGAAGAGGGGGTAGAAAACTGCCACCTAATGATAACGTACAGTGTCAAAAATACGGCGTCGTATTGTTGGCCGTACCTTGTCAATTTTTAACTGCTTTAAAGCAAAAACTACCACGTAGATTTTAAAAGATTTAATCTGAGATATACATAAACACTGTGATAAAGGATTTCATGTTTTATCATGTGTATTGTCTTCGAAAGACTTTTTACTTACTTTCTTTCTTTCTGAGTAAATCTACCTACGTCGACAGGTTGGAAAATCATAAAAAAGGACAAAAATCCTAAATTTTCCGCATGGAATACTTACTTTTGTCAAAATCAAAGTAGAACTCTAGTTGAAAAATATATTGTGCTAAATTATTGCCATTTCTTAGTAAAATGTCGTTCTCCGGTACGTTGCCAAAATTATTCGATGGTACCCCGTGGTATTAGCACTACCAAAGGTATTATTTTGCAAGCCATAATTTCCCTTACTTTCGGGGCCACCCCTGGTGTTTGTTAGTAACACTCTTGTAGTTACAATGCGAATTTGAAATAAGCATGATAAAAATTTTATGTGTGGATGGATTTAGAACTGGATTTAACATCAAATTAATTAATATATTTATTAATGTATAAAGTTATATAGCAATTCCTTATCGTGACCTTGAACAAGACAACAGGATGTAGAGCAAGATGACCTTAATTTTGATATTGTTTTCCACATAAATTAGGGCATCTCTTATCTCGGTCGAACCTAGCTACTTATCTCTGGGAGACTTATTCTTGCACGTTTTCTTATCTTACCGTTACCGTTACCGTTATCTTACTTTACTATCTTACTCTTACCGTTCTCTTATCATGAGGGCAACACTGAAACAATTCTGCGTGTCTATATTCTAGTTCATGCTAGAGAAATTACATTGGAACTATGGATCTGTCTAGGGATCTGTGGCATCTGAAATATTTGACGATTGTTTTAATGTTCATTTTTGTTTTGATCTTTTTGGGCACGTGTGCGGTGATCACCTACTTGACATGTATCAATATAACATGCCCATGTTATAACCCCATAGATAGGTGAACATATTTCGTGATGATTTCTGTAACATGCAGACAAATGTGGCTTTGGTAGGCTCGCACATGTGTAGAAAGCGCAACCAACATGTAAAATCACGCGTACATACGTAATGTACCCTGATCATGTTTTGGTGTAGCAAGCGTAGTTGGCGTAGGCCTAGGGTGAACCATGACAGTGTGTGAGTATACCTACAGACTCATGTTTCCGTGTAGCAAGCGTAGCTGGCGTAGTAAACATACCATACTGTTTTTCTTCAAATAAATGCCCGTAGCAGACGTAGTAGTACATAAGGGTGACCCTACAGTGTGTGTGTATACCTGTAGACTCATGTTTTGGTGTAGCAGGCGTAGTTGGCGAAGTCAACACAGTACATACTATGAAGTGGTCATTTTCAATAAAATATCCGTAGCAGACGTAGCTGTACCCAGGGTACACCATGGCAGTGTGTGAACCCTACAGTGTGTGTGTATACCTATAGACTCATGTTTTGGTGTAGCAGGCGTAGTTGGCGTAGTCAACAAAGTACATACTATGATGTGGTTATTTTCAATAAAATACTCGTAGCAGTATACATAGCTGTACCTGAGCAGACGTATCTGTACCCGGGGTGCACCATGGCAGTGTGTGTGTATACCTATAGACTCATGTTTAGGTGTAGCAAGCGTAGTTGGCGTAGTAAACATACTATACTTTTTTTGTTCAATTAAATACCCATAGCAGACGTGGTTTTACATAGGGTGACCCTACAGTGTATATGTATACCTATAGACTCATGTTTTGGTGTAGCAGGCGTAGTTGGCGTAGTCAACACAGTACATACTATGAAGTGGTCATTTTTTCAATAAAATACTCGTAGCAGACGTAGCTATACCCAGAGTACACCATGGCAGTGTGTGTGTATACCTATAGACCAATGTTTTGGTGTAGCAAGCGTAGTTGGCGTAGTCAACATACTATCATGTGGTTATTTTCACTAAAATACCCGTAGCAGACGTAGCTATACCTAGGGTGGACCATGCCAGTGTGTATGTATACCTATAGACCAATGATTTGGTGTAGCAAGCGTAGTTGGCGTAGTCAACATACTATCATGTGGTTATTTGCAATAAAATACCCGTAGCAGACGTAGCTATACCAAGGGTGGACCATGACAGTGTGTATGTATACCTATAGACCAATGTTTTGGTGTAGCAAGCGTAGTTGGCGTAGTCAACATACTATCATGTGGTTATTTTCAATAAAATACCCGTAGCAGACGTAGCTATACCTAGGGCGGACCATGCCAGTGTGTATGTATACCTATAGACCAATGTTTTGGTGTAGCAAGCGTAGTTGGCGTAGTCAACATACTATCATGTGGTTATTTTCAATAAAATACCCGTAGCAGACGTAGCTATACCTAGAGTGGACCATGACAGTGTGTATGTATACCTATAGACCAATGTTTTGGTGTAGCAAGCGTAGTTGGCGTAGTCAACATACTATCATGTGATTATTTGCATATAAAATACCCGTAGCAGACATAGCTATACCTAGGTAGGACCATGACAGTGTGTATGTATACCTATAGACCAATGTTTTGGTGTAGCAAACGTAGTTGGCGTAGTCAACATACTATCATGTGGTTATTTTCAATAAAATACCCGTAGCAGACGTAGCTATACCTAGGGTGGACCATGACAGTGTGTATGTATACCTATAGACCAATGTTTTGGTGTAGCAAGCGTAGTTGGCGTAGTCAACATACTATCATGTACTTATTTGCAATAAAATACCCGTAGCAGACGTAGCTATACCTAGGGTGGACCATGCCAGTGTGTATGTATACCTATAGACCAATGTTTTGGTGTAGCAAGCGTAGTTGGTGTAGTCAACATACTATCATGTGGTTATTTTCAATAAAATACCCGTAGCAGACGTAGCTATACCTAGGTAGGACCATGACAGTGTGTATGTATACCTATAGACCAATGTTTTGGTGTAACAAGCGTAGTTGGCGAAGTCAACATACTATGATGTGGTTATTTCCAATAAAATACCCGTAGCAGACGTAGCTATACCCACAGTGAACCATGGCAGTGTGTGTGAATACCTATACACTCATATTTTGGTGTAGCAAGCGTAGTTGGCGTAGTCAACACAGTACATACTATGATGTGGTTAGTTTCAATAAAAAACCCGTAGCAGACGTAGCTATACCCAGGGTGAACCATGGCACTGTGTGTGTATACCTGTAGACTCATGTTTTGGTGTAGCAAGCGTAGTTGGCGTAGCCCGGAAGGTGAGATAGCTTGGAAATTACCAGTTCATCTCAACTTGATCTAGTGGATTATGATTAAGGCTATGGTCTTCCAACCCCATATTTGGTGGTTTAAATCTCGGTCGTGGCAAAGTTATTTATCTCTGGCCCCCAATGTTTTTTAAATCTCTTTTTATATAACATATAGTCATATCTATTACTTTTTGGGGTTTTAGATTATAGATGTATCGTATATGTGTTACTTTAATCATATAGTGACATCTTTATTTTTGCCATATTACCATTGTAATTGCAAAGACATCTATCAAAATTCAACTAATTGATTTAATTAGCTTTCAGGCTTTAAGAATTGAATATAATACTTTCATAGAAGCATTCATCTTAGGGTCATTGTTTTGGTTGGGCCACATAGCCATAGACTTCCATGCTAAACACTTGCAATTGTCACGAAATTTCATGATTTATTTTAACGTAATTAAATTGTTTGAGATTACAGCTTACATCTATAAATTCAAAAACATATCGCCTCATTGAGAGGTACATGCAGATTTTGGCGATCTATCATTATAAAAAGCTAAATATTGTGGAAAAACATTTGGAAATGAAATTTCCTACATAATTGCCGACTCATGTTAAAAAGTCATGAAAACAAGGTTGAACACAAAACATTGACCCAGTTACTGTCTATTTGGCATGGGATCACTAAGGGAAATATTATCAATGACTTAAATCGTTAACGGTTAAGTTGTATTCCAAGAAACTTATTAATTTAGAAATGCAAAATGTTCAATTTTGTTTTTCAATTATACGAAATCGCACCTGTAGAGAACGTTTACAAAATTATTTAAAACGGAGATATTTACTTATGTAACATTCATTGGCATGTGTCAGGAAGTAAATAAGAAGAATATGCATTTGATTCTATATCTTGTTCCCAAAGGAGTTTGTTAAGGAGCGGTATATCTTAACGTACTTTTATCATCCCGAACTCAAACATTTCGAATACTTATTTTGAGAACGCTTTGTTAAGAATGGATTCGTTATGTACTCAAAATTAATACGTTAAAATGTGTATTATCATCTTAATAACTACCTCATAAATTGTTTTGGAAATCAAAGATGTACGATTTTTGAGATTTTTATTTTCGAATGTTGACTTAGTTACTTGGCTTGACTGTCTTGTGTCTCAATGGATGGACCGTGAACACTATATATATACAAAATTAATAAGCTAAATATCTAAAGTGTCCAATCAAAGTT
Organism: Owenia fusiformis; assembly: GCA_903813345.2. NCBI lineage: Eukaryota > Metazoa > Annelida > Polychaeta > Sabellida > Oweniidae > Owenia > Owenia fusiformis. The sequence goes on along the minus strand of CAIIXF020000003.1, from coordinate 6,339,211 downwards.
ATCAAACACGTTGACTAGCATTTTAATGCACTATTCAATCCAATCTCAGTGCTAGCGACTACTGCATCGAGCCACTTGGTTGCATAATCAACTCTAGAAATAACGTTTAAAAATGACCCGCAGTCATTACAGACTTTTTGCGAGGAATTTTATTTATCGTACAAGAAAAATACCACATTCTTGCTTCGTACTTGCAATATAACTGAATTATAAGGTATCGGATGCGTTCTAGGTGCAAATCACAATAATTATAACCTGACGATGAGGTAGCGGCAACTTGTGTCAAGTGTAAACTGACTGTAATCGTTAAGTTTCAATATGACATGCATCTGACACCCCCCGCTCTAATTTCCAAGTTAACGTGATGAAAAATACTTTGCCTGCATTAGGGTTAACTGTGAATTGAGGTACGAGCATTGAGACAACGTACATTAGAATTGACAACGTACATTATGTACAAAATACAACTACGCTTGCTCCACATAAGAAGGAGTATACAGGTATGTCATGGTCCATGCTTGGTATAGCTACGTCTGCTACGGTATTTTATTGAAAATAAGCCCAGTGTAGTATGGTATGTTGACTACGCCAACTACACCAAAACATGAGTCTATAGGTATGCATACACACTGTAGGGCCCACCCTAGGTGTACCTACGTCTGCTACGGGTATTTTATAGAAAATAACCAGATCATAGTATGTTGACTACGCAAACTACGCTTGCTATACCAAAACAAGCATACACCCTGTAGGGTCCACACTAGGTATAACTACGTCTGCTACGGGTATTTTTTGAACATAACCACATCATAGTATGTTGACAACGCCAACTACGCTTGCTACACCAAAACATTGGTCTATAGGTATACATACACACTGTCATGCTCCACCCTAGGCATAGCTACGTCTGCTACGGGTATTATATTGAAAATAACCACATGATAGTATGTTGACTACGCCAACTACGCTTGCTACACCAAATCAGTGGTCTATAGGTATACATACACACTGTCATGGTCCACCCTAGGTATAGCTACGTCTGCTACGGGTATTTTATTGAAAATAACCACATGATAGTATGTTGACTACGCCAACTACGCTTGCTACACCAAAACATTGGTCTCTAGGTATACATACACACTGTCATGGTCCACTCTAGGTATAGCTACGTCTGCTACGGGTATTTTATTGCAAATAACCACATGATAGTATGTTGACTACGCCAACTACGCTTGCTACACCAAATCAGTGGTCTATAGGTATACATACACACTGTCATGGTCCACCCTAGGTATAGCTACGTCTGCTACGGGTATTTTATTGCAAATAACCACATGATAGTATGTTGACTACGCCAACTACGCTTGCTACACCAAATCAGTGGTCTATAGGTATACATACACACTGTCATGGTCCACCCTAGGCATAGCTACGTCTGCTACGGGTATTTTATTGAAAATAACCACATGATAGTATGTTGACTACGCCAACTACGCTTGCTACACCAAATCAGTGGTCTATAGGTATACATACACACTGTCATGGTCCACCCTAGGTATAGCTACGTCTGCTACGGGTATTTTATTGAAAATAACCACATGATAGTATGTTGACTACGCCAACTACGCTTGCTACACCAAAACATTGGTCTCTAGGTATACATACACACTGTCATGGTCCACTCTAGGTATAGCTACGTCTGCTACGGGTATTTTATTGCAAATAACCACATGATAGTATGTTGACTACGCCAACTACGCTTGCTACACCAAATCAGTGGTCTATAGGTATACATACACACTGTCATGGTCCACCCTAGGTATAGCTACGTCTGCTACGGGTATTTTATTGCAAATAACCACATGATAGTATGTTGACTACGCCAACTACGCTTGCTACACCAAATCAGTGGTCTATAGGTATACATACACACTGTCATGGTCCACCCTAGGCATAGCTACGTCTGCTACGGGTATTTTATTGAAAATAACCACATGATAGTATGTTGACTACGCCAACTACGCTTGCTACACCAAAACATTGGTCTCTAGGTATACAAACACACTGTCATGGTCCACCCTAGGTATAGCTACGTCTGCTACGGGTATTTTATTGCAAATAACCACATGATAGTATGTTGACTACGCCAACTACGCTTGCTACGCCAAATCAGTGGTCTATAGGTATACATACACACTGTCATGGTCCACCCTAGGTATAGCTACGTCTGCTACGGGTATTTTATTGCAAATAACCACATGATAGTGTGTTGACTACGCCAACTACGCTTGCTACACCAAAATATTGGTCTATAGGTATACATACACTCTGTCATGGTTCACCCTAGGTATAGCTACGTCTGCTACGGGTATTTTATTGCAAATAACCACATAATAGTGTGTTGACTACGCCAACTACGCTTGCTACACCAAAACATTGGTCTATAGGTATACATACACACTGTCATGGTCCACCCTAGGTATAGCTACGTCTGCTACGGGTATTTTATTGCAAATAACCACATGATAGTATGTTGACTACGCCAACTACGCTTGCTACGCCAAAACATTGGTCTATAGGTATACATACACACTGTTATGGTCCACCCTAGGTATAGCTACGTCTGCTACGGGTATTTTATTGCAAATAACCACATGATAGTATGTTGACTACGCCAACTACGCTTGCTACACAAAAACATTGGTCTATAGGTATACATACACTCTGTCTCGGTCCACCCTAGGTATAGCTACGTCTGCTACGGGTATTTTATTGCAAATAACCACATGATAGTGTGTTGACTACGCCATCTACGCTTGCTACACCAAAATATTGGTCTATAGGTATACATACACTCTGTCATGGTTCACCCTAGGTATAGCTACGTCTGCTACGGGTATTTTATTGCAAATAACCACATAATAGTGTGTTGACTACGCCAACTACGATTGCTACACCAAAACATTGGTCTATAGGTATACATACACACTGTCATGGTCCACCCTAGGTATAGCTACGTCTGCTACGGGTATTTCATTGCAAATAACCACATGATAGTATGTTGACTACGCCAACTACGCTTGCTACACCAAAACATTGGTCTCTAGGTATACATACACACTGTCATGGTCCACCCTAGGTATAGCTACGTCTGCTACGGTATTTTATTGCAAATAACCACATGATAGTATGTTGACTACGCCAACTACGCTTGCTACACCAAAACAGGGGTCTATAGGTATGCATGCACACTGTAGGGCCCACCCTAGGTATGTCTACGTCTGCTAGTATGTTTACTACGCCAACTACGCTTGCTACATCAAAACATAAGTCTATAGGTATACATACCCACTGTAGGGTCCACCCTAGGTACTTCTGTACGTCTGCTACGGGTATTTTTATTGAAAATAACCACATCATAGTATGTTTACTACGCCTACTACGCTTGCTACATCAAAACATGAGTCTATAGGTATACATAGGATCCACCGTATGTATATCTACGTCTGCTACGGGTATTTTATTGAACTAACTACATGATAGTATGTTGACTACGCCAACTACGCTTGCTACATCAAAACACGAGTCTATAGGTATACATACACACCATAGGATCCACCGTAGGTATACATACACACTGTTACCTTCATGTACTACATGTATTTTGATGAAATGACAACCTGTGCTCATGTTATATGGATGCATCTTCATCTGTGCATAGCATTGAAATGGCCCGTAAGATCAGAATTTTCACACGTGAGAATTCATCAAGACCTTACATTTAAATATCACTGTTTGTGAGAATGGCATGTGGGTGATACGGATAATGCACTCGTAAATTACATTTCAAATTTCCCGTGTGGGTGATACGAATGATACACTTGTATTTGCATTTTTAAAATTCCCGTGTAGGTGAGCATGGCACAAGAACCTCTTTTTGTTTGGTCACCATGGAGATGCAAAGAAACAGACGCTTCAGATGAATCACCTCGTTGACGAGAAAACACTCGTGTACTTTCCAACGGTTGCTAGATACAAGAGAGAAGTCCATTTCAAGGGGATCTCCCAATATGACCAACCCGATGGGTCGAAGACATGGTGAGTCAAGCAGGGTGAGTTAATAAAGAATATTTCATCTTAAAGTGTCTCACATATTCGATCAAAATTTGCCATGCAAACATGTTAGTCTACTTTACTGGCCCCCCTTGCTGTAACAAGGAACACAAAACACATTAAAACGTAGACATAAACCAATTAGTCACTTCACTATGAAAGTTAGGGGTGTTAGCAACTGTGTATTAGCAGAATACGCTGTGTGCTAACACAATGTTAGTGGTCATTTACTGTGTCAACTTAGTAACCCTTGCATATCGTGCTCACTCAAGTATTGAATAAATTTTTTTATGATCTAAATGTTTGTGGTTTATAAAAAAATGTGATATATTTTAGTTGGAAATACATTAATAAATATATTCATTCAAACAGCACTAGAATGCGGGAAGAAAGAGCAATGGTGACAAAATGCAGACAGAATTTTCCGTAAGGGTTTCAAACATTGCTGGACACAATCATACATGTATTTCATGTGTACTGTTATTTTTGGTGCTGTATTTATAGATAAAATTTCACGTATTAAAATCATATTTTCCAGCAATGACTTCAAATTCGGAACCACCCTCATATCACATTTTCTTCAATAACTCCAAACATGTGTAAACATTGACCATGTGCATATAAATTCAGATTTCACGAGCTTTCCTATTCGAGTACCTCATACACCCCTGCATGGATTTGAGTTGGATTCGCCTTTTATACATGAGCCGATACACATCGCAAACGCTGATTGGATAAAGATTGCGAGAATCTTTAACTTGTTCTTTATTACCACTATAGGCGTCCTGCGAAAACAAGCCATACCACATCGTTTCAATTTCCTAGTTCTAATATGAGACTACGCTTGTTTCGTATTATATCACACAATCCGATTGTTTTTGGAAGCTCTAAAAACCGTTTGACCTGAAAATTCAACCTTCGACTTAATTAGTGTTCTGAAATTCTTTAAATAAAGTGGTGTTAAAATTGTAAGGTTTATTTCATTACAATAAAAATCCAAATTTTGGCTACTCCTAAATCGTGACACTGTGTTATATAAAAACCCTTCGACCTACGACCTTATTGAGTTCTAAGTTGAGATTCGTAAGTTGTATACTCATCAATGTGAAGTAAATGAAAACAGTTATTAAATAGGCTAGATGTTTTTTGATTTTATTTATTCCTCTTCACCCAATTTAGAGTATTAGAGTCTCAAGCAGTACAAATTTTAGCAACAATAATTAAAAATAATGTAACAAACATACATGCAGTCCCTTATTATTTTATAAAAACAATTCTAACCAGTCTTTTGGAAAATCAACCCTTACATTATCTCCCTTATCACATTTGTAACATAATTTTGAAATTTTCGACTTCGACACAAAACAACCAATCTCTACACCTTAGCTAAAAACTTTTTTGAATAAATACAGGATTTACCACTTATGATGCTTAGTCATCAATACATTTGCCTCCTTTATAAAATGTGCCAGTTTAATTAACAACTTTCTTTTCCTAGTTCTCATTAGTTGACTAAACTTCAAGGTATTAACATTATTACAGAAATATCTAGGCAAAAATTGAATTCTTAAATGCTGAAGAGATGTACATTCCATAATAAAGTGGTATTCATCTCAAATTTATCTGAATCACATAAATCACAAAATCTATTCGTACGTTCTATACATTTATACCGACCTCTCTCAATAGGAAGCTTATGATTTCCTGTCATAAACTTACATAAGATATTCAAATTACAAGCAAATCATTTCTATGGATCAGTTCTTAGCTCCCCATTGAAGAGTACAAAAATTACGCAACACCAATGCGGGGGCCAATCTACTTCAGTTTTTTAGTTCGGTTTACTGTGCACGAGCATTGAATCCATTTTTCTAGTAATGAAATGCATGCGCTAACTAAAACACAACCGGTCAAAGAAAAGCAATTTGAATAATGGGAATGAAAACCAAAAATGGAACTTTGCGCAGAATGCCCCTATCATGCCTATAATAGTGCTCTTCGAGACCGACAAAAAGCTCCCATGAACTGTTCTTTTTTGTAGGTTCGAGGAGTGGAACTACTACACTTCGGAGCATGTGGGAACTCATATTGATGCACCAGTTCACTTCGGGAAAAATGGACCTGGAAATCGATGGTACATCGAGGATATCCCGTTTGAAAGATTTATTGGTCCCGCTGTAGTTGTTGATGTGTCCGATAAAGCAGACATTGATACAAATGTGGATTATGGTGCAACGATCGAAGACATCCAAGAATATGAGCGTCAATTTGGGGCGATACCTTCAGGTGCAATTTTACTTATTCACACAGGATGGGGGAAATACTGGGGCGACCAGGTTAAATATGCCGGAACTGATACCAGAGATGAGAAAAAGGCCCATTTCCCATCTTTGTCCCCCGAAGCGGCTCAATGGATAGCCGAAGATGGACGCATTGTCGGAGTCGGTGTGGATTCATCCAGTTGTGACACGGGAGACCAGTTAGATACAGCAGCCCACGTGAACCTATTTGAAAAGAACGTTTACTGTTTGGAAAATGTGGCCAATTTGGGGCAGCTGCCTCGAAAGGGGGCTACAATCTACGTCATGCCTATACCTATCAAAGGAGGTAGTGGCGCCCCCTCTAGAGTGTATGCTACATGGGACGATGGACTTTTCTCTGGATTTACACTGAAAAGTGCTACGGCGCCATTCCTTGTTGGTGGACTTATATGGGGATACATACTCTATTTTTATAATCATAACATATAAGGGAAAATATAAGCAAAACACCCCTTGCTACCTCTCGTTATTTACTGTCACTCTATGAGATCATAAATTATTTTTCTATGAGGCAAAAGTGAGTAATGCCAAAATGAATTTCTCCATCATCTTAGAAATCATATTATGTTTAAGTACGTGGTATGATAACTTCTATTATCGTTAAGGCTGCCCAACTGTGGCATAGGGACGCTATGATGTCCAACAGATGATTTAAGTGTGTTAAAGACGGAAATGTTCACCTCTACTCTACGTAGAATTGGAAGGTTAAGTTACACGTTTTCTTAAAAAACTTGTACGTGAACTTGTAGAATTTATGGTCCTTTATGTACTGGTATTAGTTCTCTCATATGTAGTGTTTACTTGCCAGATTGAGTATAAAGGTATACAGAAAATAATTGTCATTATGTATGTGGGAAAGTGAATTGAGAGTGGGACAGTAATCCCCGAGGGTCGAAATATTACACACTCACGTGCAGGATCCCTTAAAAACGTATTACTTAAACCTCTCTAATATTTAGAACTGTGTATAAAAAATACCAAATTGAAGCAATTTTGAAGGATTTTATGAGCACTTACGTGACTTATGAATATTCTAGATTCATTTAAAGGAGAAAATTCAATGACCTACTTTTTTGTAATATTAAGAAGTAGGTCACTGTATTTTCGTTATGCTCATACATTGTACAATTTTACTAACCCTCAACTAATAGGCTAATCCGAATGGTCTTCCTGACCAATGAATGATAAAAACATATTTCCAAAATTTCCATGGGGCCTTTAACAGTCAATGAATGCAAATTTCCACTTTCGAGGAAATATTTGACGTCAAGTAACACTTTTGCTGTGAATTTAGGTATGCCAAATATATTGGAACCAAACACGAGATGGTCTATCAGAGGAACCAATAAATAATATTTTTGACCAATAAAGAAGATGAGATGGACTGGTTAACAAAATGGAACTGGTGCACCGACTTTTTGTTGAAAAAATGAACAAGAAAGAATAAATCTCAGAACATTGAAAAGCAAGTTTCACAGTTTATTGGCACGATCGAACACCTCGCCGATCTTCTTAACCACGAATAAGGTATCGGAATAGTAATACATATGGCTAAATAAAGTATACCATCATACGCTATATTTAGGATAAAATTTATATTTAACGATGATGATTGGAAGGAAGGTCCTTTACTTTCATTTTTGAAGTTTCTTAGTTATTGATGGGAGGGGGTGTATCATAGGTTATACTACTCAAAACCACTCAGGAGTCCACTTGTAAAAGTAAGACGTTTGCAAGCGAACAAGATATTTACCTGTTTACCTGTTACCTGTTACCTGTTTTGCGCAATGCCGCAAAAAAGTTGAGTTCAAATTAATCTTCTCCATTCATTATAAGATCAATAGTACATTGTTAGATGATCATGTTTTGTTCCTCGATCACTTGCGCTGGCCTGTAAACAACTCGTTGGTTTTTTAGTTTTTGGCTTGTCTATAACCATATTAGCAACTTACAGTCTTAGCAGTGCACGCTAGAGAAGCGGCGTTGAAATTATGGATTTGGGGAATCTGAGATATTTAATGATTGTTTTGCAGTTTGTTTGCTTTGGTCACCATGGAGATGCAAAGAAACAGACGCTTCAGATGAATTACCTCGTTGACGAGAAAACACTCGTGTACTTTCCAACGGTTGCTAGATATAAGAGAGAAGTCCATTTCAAGGGGATCTCCAAATATGACCAACCCGATGGGTCGAAGACATGGTAAGTTATAAAGAATATTTCATTCTTTATTTCCTCTTTGGCGTATCTTTCAATGATTAAAACATGGATCTCTAGATGACAACGATTAAAAATGGTAACTAAATTGAATGAAACATCTTTCTGAATTGGGGGCGCATCAAAGTCTTTATTAAAAATAGGCTGGTAGCCAGGCACCCGAATGGTTTCCTACCCAATGGTGTAGTTGGCTTCCTAGATTTTAATTCCGCTTTCTCATGTTTCTGAGGTTATTCAATTCGTTGATTAAATAAATTGATATACAGATAACGATGAACAGAATTAAAAAGATCAGTTAATATACTTTGAAGGTAATAGCTTTAAAAGTGTATATGCAATAGGAGACTACCCTTGTAAATCTATTATTTCAAACACTTCAATTGTTTTTAGGTTTGAGGAGTGGAACTACAACACTTCGGAGCATGTGGGAACTCATATTGATGCACCAGTTCACTTCGGGAAAAATGGACCTGGAAATCGATGGTACATCGAGGATATCCCGTTTGAACGATTCATTGGTCCCGCTGTAGTTGTTGATGTGTCCGATAAAGCAGACATTGATACAAATGTGGATTATGGTGCAACGATCGAAGACATTCAGGAATACGAACGTCTATTTGGGACCATACCATCAGGTGCAATTTTACTTATTCACACAGGATGGGGGAAATACTGGGGCGACCAGGTTAAATATGCCGGAACTGACACCAGAGATGATAAAAAGGCCCATTTCCCATCATTGTCCCCCGAAGCGGCTCAATGGATAGCTGACGATGGACGCATTGTCGGAGTCGGTGTGGATACATCCAGTTGTGACACGGGAGATCGCTTAGATACAGCAGCCCACGTGAACCTATTTGAAAAGAACGTTTACTGTTTGGAAAATGTGGCCAATTTGAGGCATTTGCCACAAAAGGGTGCTACCATTTACGTCATGCCAATACCCATCAAAGGAGGTAGTGGCGCCCCCTCTAGGGTGTATGCTACATGGGACGATGGGCAATCTTCTGCGGCATGTACATCCAAAGGTGTTCTAGCGCTATTCCTTATTGCGCTGATATTGGCATATAGAACTCAATTTTTATTTATATAACGACTGGAATGACTCTTGGACATCGACGGTCGCGCTCAGCTCATATTTTCTATCAAAAAACTGAGAGGAAGCTGCTCCATTAAAATGTGTGTTGACAAAATAAAACGGTTATTTTCTCCACCATTTTGGAAAATAGACAATATGTACAGTAAAACCTGTGTATATTGAACAAAAAACTCCTGAGAAAAAACAATACCATTAAAGGAGGTAGTGGCGCCCCATTAGGATGTATGTTACATCATGGGACGATGGGCATGTACATCCAAGGGTGTTCTGGTGCCATACCAGTGTTTGTAGGTGTTCACTACAGAGAGGATAATTATGAATAAGTCGATAGGGTATAATTTGGGGGGGAAGGGTGTCCACTAGAGACAGGTGTACACCAGAGAGAGGTGTTCACTAAGACAGGTTTTACTGCCATGTCATGATAACTTTTGTAAACGTTATGTTGTCCCACTGAAACATAGTGGCGCTTTATGATGCGATGGTGCCTAACAAATCATAATCATTGCTTTTGCTAGGTGCATTTGTGGGATTATATTTAGAACCCTGTAAATAACTAAATAGTTAAATACCAAATTGTAGCAATATTAAATAAATAGCAAATCGAGTTCAGTTGTCTGGATGTATTCCTGGTGTAAGGTGAATAATTCGGATGGAGAAACCCATGTACAAGTTCACCTAGAACTGCACTGGGGATGAACTGGAAACGAGGGAGGTTTTGCCTCGTATCAAAATGGCGGCGCGTGAAAAAATTTCATTCGGTAAGATTTTTGTTTTTTACAATTTTCGTGCTTTAATCCTTCAAATTAAAACTTAATATTTGGCAAGTAAATAGTTCATAAGTTCCGGTTTTATAATATGATTACAAATTAGAAATCAATACTGGCATTGCTGAGATATTTACATATCAATTCTCTCACTTAGGAAACGAGGCATGTTTCTCAAGGAAACGAGGCAGCTATATAGCATTCTTAAGAATGAAACGAGGCAACCATATTTAATTAAAAATGTTTTTGTTTTTATTACAGAACGGGGCCTACAAAAAGAAGCGTCCCTGTTCAAATGCTATTTCTGTAACACAGGAAACGACAACGTTGCTGATATTGTATTCCATATGATGCAACAGCATGATGGTAATCTCTCTGTACGGAAACGAACGTTAGATGAGAAAACAGGTTCATATGTATACACGTCTCATCATTTTGGCGTTGCCATTGAACGTGTAAGAACGCTTAAGAAGGAAGGGCATACTGTGATGATAAATTCTGATATGCAGTTGAGAATAAAACGACGGATCGAGAGAGAATCAAGTAAATATATATTCAAATTATTAACAGTTTGATTGTGTTTTGTTGGTTAACAGCAACTGAGTTTCTATATGGTATGCCTTTGGGCGAATGTTCCCCTTTATAAAGGCGCACATGAGGGTTTACTTCCTTTTAACTGATGTCGCAAAACTTGTAAATGTTTTATACTTGATCGCAAATGGAGTTATGAATTGCCAGAAATGTAAAATTATTTTGACTACCCTGTACGAGGTATGCATATTAGGAGTTATTAATGTGCCCTAAACCAGGGTCCCTCTACATCCCGCTCTACATGCACATGTAGCAGTATAAGCTGCTATCAGATATATCCTTTATAGTAATGGCATTTTCTTTGTGCAATGGATCTATACAATCGCATGACGAACCAACAATTGATTAGACGATGGTCTCGACGATGATCCAGACGGTGATCTCGACGATGATCTCGAAGAACTCAAAACAATAATTCCCCGAGTAGTTGAAAAAATGCAGAAAACTAGAAAAACAGCAACTCCACGTAGCAAATTCGAATGGCAGTTGAGTTACCAAAGATTACGAAAATGAAAATGAAAAATGGCAGCCATTCTGAAGATCAGCCGCCATCTTAAAGTTTTTTCTCGAACAGAGCTACTGTGTTTCTAGGCATCAGCATATAAAATTTCAACCAAATCTGTTCACTGGTATTTGACTTATCAAAGATTACGTTTTTTCTTATGAAAAATGGCTACCATTTAGAAATTCAGCCGCCATCTTGAAAAAAAATTCTCGAACAGATCTACTGTGTCCCTAGGAATCATCATATAAAAAATGAGCCAAATCTGTTCACTGGTATTTGAGTTATCAAAGATTACGTTTTTTACGAAAAATGGCGTCCATTTTGAAATTCAGCCGCCATCTTGAAAATTCTTTCTCGAACAGATCTCCTTTGTCCCTAGGCATCATCATATAAAATTTGAGCCAAATCCGTTCACTGGTATTTGAGTTATCAAAGATAACCTTTTTTACGAAAAATGGCCGCCATTTTGAATATCAAGCCGCCATCTTGAAAATTCTTTCTTGAACAGATCTATTGTGTCCCTAGGCATTATCATATAAAATTTGAGCCAAATCCGTTCACTGGTATTTGAGTTATCAAAGATTAAGTTTTTTTACGAAAAATGGCCGACATTTTGAAATCTAGCCGCCATCTTGAAAATTTTTACTCGAACATATCCACTGTGTCCCTAGGCATCAGCATATAAAATTTGAACCAAATCCGCGATCTAGTATTTGAGTTATTAAAGATTACATTTTTTACAAAAAATGGCGGCCATTTTGAATTCAGTGGCCATATTGAAAATTCCTTCTCGAGCAGAGGTCCTACACCCATAAGGCATAAGCCTATAAAATTTGAATCAAATCCGTGAAACGGTATTTGAGTTATCGCCCGGACAAACAGACGGACGGACGGACGGACGGCTTTCCTATATCCCTCTCGAACTTCGTTCGGTGGGATAATAAATAGATCATCAGATTTTATATCCGTGTTGAATAACATTGCAAGTGGAGAGCATTGGATCATGTATATCGTGTAAAACGTAATCGGTCGTATGTGACCAGAACGGTTGAAATAAGATCATTAAATGTAGACACTATCACAGAAAGAATAGTTGCCTCGTTGCAAGTCAAACATTGCCTCGTTTCATTGTTACAAAATGTAGACAGGTGCCTCGTTTCCTAAGTGAGAGAATTGAAATGTAAATATCTCAGCAATATCTGTATTGATTTCTAATTTGCAATCATATCATAAAACCGGAACTTATAAACTATTTACTTGCCAAATATTAAGTTTTAATTTGAAGGATAAAAGCACGAAAATTGTAAAAAACAAAAACCTTACCGAATGAAATTTTTTCACGCACCGCCATTTTGATACGAGGCAAAACCTCCCTCGTTTCCAGTTCATCCCCAGTGAAAATGAGTAAAAGAGTCTTAAATCGGCAGAGTTTAGGATGCTAACCAAGAGATACGAGTCAAAAATATTCTAAAATGAAAACAATGTTTGTTTAAGTGGCAACAAGGCCTGTAAAGAGACTGAGCTATCAGGGCAATGATTGCCTTAACATCTTCTTAAAATTTCTTAAAATGTATGGACATGCCTATCTATTTCAGCATTTAGAAGTGTATAAATTAGTTTAAAGTTTCCACAAGAGGCGTTCCATTGGATCATGTATATCGTGTAAAACGTAATCGGTCGTATGTGACCAGAACGGTTGAAATAAGATCATTAAATGTAGACACTATCACAGAAAGAATAGTTGCCTCGTTGCAAGTCAAACATTGCCTCGTTTCATTGTTACAAAATGTAGACAGGTGCCTCGTTTCCTAAGTGAGAGAATTGAAATGTAAATATCTCAGCAATATCTGTATTGATTTCTAATTTGCAATCATATCATAAAACCGGAACTTATAAACTATTTACTTGCCAAATATTAAGTTTTAATTTGAAGGATAAAAGCACGAAAATTGTAAAAAACAAAAACCTTACCGAATGAAATTTTTTCACGCACCGCCATTTTGATACGAGGCAAAACCTCCCTCGTTTCCAGTTCATCCCCAGTGAACTGGGAATAGAACCAGTAGTTCATTTGTCACCCCTATACATCCAATAGTGAACCTAGAAATTGTTAAAAGTACGATGTCGATGTCGATGTCGATGTCGAGTATGGTCGATTTATGATAATAAGGGTTCTCTGAAGTGATTTAACTGGGTTGCCCAAAAATTTTGTTTGGGGAAAAAATGATATAGGCTGATTAGGGAGGGGTGCAATCGCTTAACATGGCGTTGACTATTGACTTAGCGTTTGGATACCACCATATACCTGGTATGTTACCATGGTAATAGATACAAAAATTTTCCCCAAAGTTATTTTTTTGGCAACCCAGCTAAATCACTCCAATAATCCCTAATGATAGTATTTACACAGAAAAACATCATACTTTTAAATATTTATACGTTCAGAAAATGACAAATGGACTACATTGAATACCCAGTACTTGTTCTGCAGCAAAAACAGAATGCTCACCAGAAAGCTTTTGTTTGGGACTTTTGGGGGTCCCTATTCCAAAAATGCCAGGGATTCGATTTTCGAGGGATATCATTTGTATCCATGAGTGGATATCGACGATCTCCACGAGTGAGTATAGATAAAGATGATAGCCCCAGATCCTATTGTTTGAATTGAATTAAGATATCTTGACCTAAAATTGATCTAATATCTGTCGTATTCTAACATTTGCTTCTTATTGAGATGGCCTCGTACTCACTGTCGTCTTTTTAAGAAGGTTAATGAAAAAACTTGCAAATAATTATTCAAATCCTAAATTGATAAATGTCCATCACATTAAGTTTTCACCTCTATTTCGAAATTTCAGATAATAATTTCAACCCTTTTCGGCGCTAGATTCAAAACTAAATGTAATAGTATCCGTCTGATACGTTTGGTTACCACGTCGTATCTCATACTTGAGTGGGTTTGGGGTAGATATCGCCCGGGAGCGGGCAGGATATATTGTATATGTCCCGCTTCAGGCCAATTGCGGGCAGATATAATATATCCATCCCGCTCTCGGGAATTTTTCAAAAGATTTAAAAAGTTGAAAAGTTAAATAAATTTTATAATTTTTAAAAAGTTAAAATGTTACAATTTCATTGTATTGAACTTGAGGAACATTACGAAAATGCTAGATATAAATTGTGTTTTTACAGTATCGGCCTATCTTTTCATTTGAAAAAGGTGGAAATGTTATATCTACCCGAAACCCACTCAAATATGAGATACACCAGTTATTTACGGTCGGTTTTGGATATAGGGTACATCCCTCGGGAAATATTTATATCTCCCCTTGGTCCCTTCGGTCCCTCGGGGAGATATGAATATATCCCTCATGATATACCCTATATCCAAAACCTCCCAGTACATAACCCTTATATATCAGCTGGATACGATATTAGTGGCGCACCAAAATTATATTGTGTTGTTATTCCCATATATTTATTTTATTGTTTTTTATTTCCCGTAGATTGCGATTTGTGTTGGTTCGAAATTAGTACCTATGACATGTATGATGTGAAACAATCGTTCCTTCCTAATTCACGTCTTATTTAGTTTTGATTCCTGGAACCGTTACATATATGTATTACAAAGATCGTATCTTACAAACCCATCGTTTATTTTGATTATAATACATTTCGATGCATAATACATTTACATACCTTTATAATACATTTATCTATTTGTAATTTGATTTTGACGAATTAAAACCGTAATTGGTTTAAAAGTAAATTGTGACATCAAAATACTTTAACATATTTGAACCTGATTGTTCTTTGCAATTGCTTAAGTCCTCAACATTCGTTAACTAACGACCTTGTACAGTGCTGTTATTACTTCATAGTCTGGGAGTTTATGGAAGGGTTTCGTTCCATCCTCGGCTTCCCATTGGTTCATCTGAATACTCTTGACTTTGATATAATTGTGTTCGAGTTCATCCAATGCCTATAATGTTGGAATAAAAATGATGTCAGTAGAATTTTAAAAAATGAAGCAATGGTTAGGGAGCATTTCAAAAGATCGACGACGGAAAATTAAATGTGTTTGAACAATTATGGGGGAGGGGTCATGTGCCTTAAAAGTTAGCTTTCCGATATCGTTCCCGGGAATTTTATTTGAGCAAGTTTTGTTGGATATAAACTTAGGATTCTACAGTGAGATACACTACAAGAGATAATCATATGCTGATACTGCTGTACGAAAATACAGTTTGGAATAATTATAAAAATTGACTGTATTACCATTACATATAATGTTAGATATAGTGTGAGTGGCCGTCTCTGGAGTGACTTATCAATAACATATCAACATTTCTCAAACACAGTTATGAGGGGAGGGGGTCCAGATTAATTGTTCAAATACTAATAGGCTACAGTTAATTGTCCCTCGTCGATCTTTTGAAGCGCTCCCTTATTTGAATCTAACACTAATCAGGTTAAAGTGACCTCGTTTCACTATGTTAATCATTGGAATTAATCAACCTGATTGGACATATTGGTAACCTGAAATTAGTACTGCACCAATATCAATAAATATCAAGGCCTTGATGCAAAACTTCTTCAACCTGTCCTTCGACTTTGATTTTCAGGACAACCGTCGCGATGACATGTATATTGCCTGATTGTTCCATAAAAAGATAAGTTAAACAGACGTCGAAGTGCTATAGAACAAGATGCTCATATCATTCTCATAACATTTATACATATTGAAGTCAAAGAAGTGTACGAAGTGATTTGTTATTCTAGAAATCTGGTGCTTTCAACATTTTGCAATCTATTATTGCTCCCCCTTTAATCAATAGCATTCACAAATAAACCAACACCATTTACCGACAAAAGCAACTTTATCATGTTTTGGCATATTCTTTGCTGTATACTACTTACACATGTAACTGGGTTAGTATCAGTTATTGCAATCCCTTTAAGACCCTTAGCCTTGGCGAATGGTTCGGCGTATGCACATGCGATGTTTGTTAGCTCCAGGTTCTCCTGGTGGGATAGTGTCTTGTCGGTACCAAAGATGAACTCAAATAGCCATGTTCCTCCATGTTTCTCAATGGTTTCTTTCTTCATTGGCGTCTCAACACTCTCTATCATGTAAAACACTGGTAAGATACATTCGGGGAACGTTGATCCAAAATCGAAATCGGTGTCGTACGTAGCAAAGTTATAATTCATCTGACAGGCGACCATTTTACCGGATTTCTTGTTCACAATACCAACAGATAGGTTCGCTCCTAAGGTATAAGGCCAGCAATTCTTAAATGCTTCGTACATATCTTCATATTTGGGATTCAGCGCAACACACATCTCATCTCTGACGCCAAATGAGTGTGTCATATATTCGATACCATTCGCGTTGTCCTCACACTCCTTTAAATCAACGACAGCGTACTTATCAGTCTCATAGTATACTTTAGAGAACTTATCCATCGCTTTTGGTTCTGGTTTGACAACAGGAGCAGCAGCAGCAGCAGCCGGTACCCCCTTTTCACCAATTACTTTCACTTTATCGGCCAATTCATTTAAAGAAGTTGCAGCCAGGAAATCAGGCATGCTTATCTTAAGTCCCTTCTTCTTCAATCCTACGAGAATTCTTGCTGCATTGATCGAGTTGCCCCCAATTTCAAAATAGCTCTTGTTTGGATCGATTTCTTCCTTGGGTATACTCTGAATGGACGCTATGATGTCCAGTAATATTTCCTTCGACGCCATGATTTGCTGTTAATACAAAACGTTTCAAAATTTAATGTTTTCAGATTTAATTTAGACATTTCAGTGGTTAGTATCAGGACTGAATAACGACCGGTTACCTCTTCTTTCGAAATAGAGGACGGTAAATGTCGACAGGTCGCATGGTCGTTGGATCATGGCATCCAAACATGATATAGGAGTTATTAATCAGATTGTTGAGTTCTTATGTCATCCACGTTTGATATTGTCGAAATTTTAAAGCCGAGTGACCACGACTAATCCGATGAAAGCTATAAATATCGAGACTCATCATATGCCATTTTGAAAGAGATTAACAACAGTTACCTTCTCCTGATACTAACCAGTGTTTCGTTGAAATCAAGTGATAAATTTAAATAAGTGGCTATTAAGAATAGCTTTTAATTTTTACGATTTATTTTTATAAAAACTTACTCAGTTCAAGTCTGTCTACAGCTGATGCAGAAACAATCACTCATGAACAGCGTGTCCTATAGAAACCACTCTGGGTGTTCAAATTTAGCATATAATTTAAATTAAATTAAGTCGACTGTTCACCTCAGAGCGGGGATCAAAGTCCGTCTTTAAATGATTTTTTCAGTTTACATTTGTAGTGCTGACGTTTTCGGAGGTTCGGGTCAAGTGGTTATGTATCTTGTATGAAGATTACAATGAATCATAAAACATGTAAAACCTAAATCGAAAAATTGGAGAGCAGAAAAATTTTCGGGGCCCAAGATTTAGCGCCCTTCTCCACATAAATGGACAGCAGATAAATTTTTTAAATAAACTGACATTACTGGGCATTATTATTTTATTTAAGGACCAAATAAAATGGGCCTCAAATCACAAAATTGGGCCAATGTTTGAAAAAGGCGCGAAGTTTTTTTTCAAATCAATTGTTATCTCTTCCCCTTGATTTCCAGGACCGCCCCTGTTCCAGTTTATAGCACACCTTCCAGGACCGCCCCTGTTTCAGTTTATAGCACACCTTCCAGGACCGCCCCTGTTTCAGTTTATAGCACACCTTCCAGGACCGCCCCTGTTCCAGTTTATAGCACACATTCCAGGACCGCCCCTGTTTCAGTTTATAGGACACCTTCCAGGACCGCCCCTGTTTCAGTTTATAGCACACCTTCCAGGACCGCCCTGTTTCAGTTTATAGCACACCTTCCAGGACCGCCCTGTTTCAGTTTATAGCACACCGTCCAGGACCGCCCTGTTCCAGTTTATAGCACACCTTCCAGGACCGCCCCTGTTTCAGTTTATAGCACACCTTCCAGGACCGCCTCTGTTCCAGTTTATAGCACACCTTCCAGGACCGCCCCTGTTCCAGTTTATAGCACACCTTCCAGGACCGCCCCTGTTTCAGTTTATAGCACACCTTCCAGGACCGCCCCTGTTTCAGTTTATAGCACACCTTCCAGGACCGCCCCTGTTCCAGTTTATAGCACACCTTCCAGGACCGCCCCTGTTCCAGTTTATAGCACACCTTCCAGGACCGCCCCTGTTCCAGTTTATAGCACACCTAACACTCCAAATAGTATTCATCTTAGTACACTACAGGTAAAATGGCTATCGTGGCCTTGGAAGAGTACCTTATTTGTAATAATGTGTATTTTAAATCTTGAAATTCCAATTGTTATTAGATTTTACAATTAAAAGTCAACAATTTCCCTCAAGAAATTTCGCTATCAGTATATAACATAACCAGGACATATCAACGTGGAAGCCATGTTCAACCCAATCGGGCTTCATTATTTTGTGATTAGATAGATTTACTTCTAAAGAGTTAGCAGTAGCTCGCTATCCATCAAGGCCAAAATCTATTATCGTTACCAGCTTCAAGACTACCGTAACAATGTATAGAATAATTTCGACAAGTTCTATTGCCTGTTTTATGTAAGAGCCTCGCTCCGTCATGCAACGATGAAGAAAATAACTATCTCTTCTTCATCGTACCCCCATGCATGCGCCGCTCTATTTGACCAGGAACGTGCATGGAACCTCACCAGTTTTAATCAAAATAGCGAACGCTCAAAAATATTCACGTACTTGTTATATATTTTATATAATTATCTTTTTACAATTCTCACATTGATACAAAAGTACAGATCAGAGTGAACAAAGTCAAACAATACACACAATGTGTAAAGGTTGGTACTTCAACCAAGAACTTATCATCTTGAGTGACCTTCCCCTGCTCCTTTTAAACACACTCGTGTTTTAATTAGGCCTAATCTTTTAAGGAAGTGAACGTTAAAAATTATAACCAATCCGATATCCGCGATAACAGACTTTATGTATAAATAGTTTCAAATGATTTTTAGTACATAGATGATATAAAATGTCAATGATCCTCTAAAGTTGAGTTCTTTTTTATATATTTTACAGTATGCCAGTTATGTTACTGTATCATTTTCACATTATTTGACTAAAGCGGAAAAGGATAAAAAAAATATGGATATGACAAGAACATAAATTATAATTTAAAAATATTTTTATCATAAGCTCCAGTGGGGCCTCGATGAAGTGCAGATTTGATAGCTATGTTGTTTGTTGAGTAAGAGTATATCATTATCAGATGTTCTTTATCCCGATAAACCACTCAGAAACAAGAGGAGAAAAGTCATAGATCATAGTTGAAAAAGTGGTTCTTTACATGAGCCTGAAATAAGTTCATCTTCGGATTTTGGGCTTCCCTCCTTACCTCTGAAACAGATAAACGAAACTGCCATCTTTCTTTCTACCCAGAACCTAACATCATTATATGGTATAAATCCCCAAAATACATCTTTTCAATATAATGGCTTAAATTGTTGACACTGTACCCTTTGCATTCGTTTGACTTCACTTCTTAAAAGAGAGCTTCGTCTTTAACTAATTAAAGATTTGACAAGTTTTATATGTCTCTGCTTTAAAACATATTATTTATTTCCTTCATAATCAAAAAATACACAAAATATCTACTACTACCAATCGCCATAGGCTGAGACAGTCATTTTAAATCATCCTATTTTAGCCATTTCAGTCAAAGTTCTTCACTTTCATAGACATCTATATTAGCTAATACTAGGAAAACCCCCAGGTAGGTTAGTTGAGTACTTGTGTTTTGTACTCTCTTCCCCTAGCCTAATTCTTATCAGAGACGCGAAATAAAATCTTGCAAAGCAGAGACACATTTTATATGTCTCTGTGCAAAGGGCAAAAGGGGAGAGTCAATGATCTCTCATCTCACAAAATTACACAAAATCAATTTTTGTTTAAGATAGATGTCACGACCAGTAGTCGTTGCCTTTGATATTTGAGATGGTGAAAGCCTGAAAAGCCTCATTCAAACCCAACGTTGGCTTAAAATCCTAATAGTCATAAAAATATTATCAAAAATGTGCTCTGAAAAACTTTTCAATTTAATTTCAAATAGCTGAATTTGAAGGACTTTTAGTTCAAAATATCGTGAATTTATTACAACCAACATCCTAAACTAAAAGAAAATTGGTTGAAAATAAGCAAGAAATTAAAATAACTCATATGTGCAGAAAAGTGGTTCGGAAAGAATCATTTTTAATTTCAGTTCTCATTGAATCCAATGGTACAAAAATATTTAAAACATGATAAAGCTTTATTTTCAACTTAGATAGGCCAACAATATACTTTATTTAGAGATTTCATATTTAGAAAACAACAAAAACAATATTTTGCCACCTATCACCATATATTTTGAAATTGCTAAAACAGTTATATGCATCAAATCATAGATTAAATGGTTAAATTAATATTACATTGTGCCTGATCTATTCAATGCAACGGAGCAGAGAAAATAGTGTGCTTAACACTGTTAAGTTAACAGTGTTAATTAAGTAAAGTGTGTTGTGTATGACTATGATTCCCAACAATTAACCATTTAAACGAGATTAGGGTTCACCCATACACCCGCTTATAAACAACGCACCAAATGATGCGATAACAGTAGCCAGAATTTTCCAACAAGGTGGGGTTCACTTTCGCCCGAACCACCCCCCCCCCCCTGGCTACGGGCCTGACCAGTTTAACATCCTTTTGGCAGAAGCATGAGAACGTATTCCTTAGTATGTATAGAGGTTTGTTAGAACAGTTGACGTGGTTCAAGTACTCTCACAACACAAAATATCACAACAATCATCAAACGTTAAAGTTAGTTCTTTGTTCATTGAGTTCTGCTGCACCAAATCAGTTAAAGGGGGCTCATACCTGATGAACACTTCCGAATTTTCAGAAAATCACACAGAAACTGTCTTTTTTATGTCACAGGCGCCAAAAAGTGTCGACTTATTGTTATGATCTCCGTTTTTGTGACGGCGGACCTTCAACAATGACCTTCTCAAGGTCTAAAAAGGTTAAAAAAAAGGTCAAAAAGGTATTTTGTCAACTTGCTTCGAATTGACCAATTTTTTCACAATCATCTACAAGTTCTCAGAAGTTCAAATCTGCCTTTAGATTTGAGATTTCACCTACAATGACCTTCTCAAGGTCAAAAAAGGTCCAAAGGTTTTTTTCAACTTGCTCCAAATTGACCATTTTTTCCAAAATCATCAACTAGTTCTCAAAATTTCAAATCTGTATAGATTTTACCATCTCAAGGTCAAAACTATAAATTTGGCCTTGAATGGCCTTCTCAAGGTCAAAAAGGTATTTTTTCACCTTCAATGACCTTCTCAGGGTCAAAAAAGGTCTTTTTTAACTTGCTTCAAATTGACTTTTCAAAATCATCTTCAAGTTCAAATCAAATTCAAATCTGACTTGAACTCATAATATTGTGAGCATCCTCCGTACGCAGGGCTCCACAATCAATTCAGAGTACCATTTTTCTTTTTGTACGGATTCTGGACACCTGCTTAGGAGGATGATTGTGAGTAACTTGGTGACATTTTGTCATGTTAATGCCTTGTATGAATGCTTGGAACGCTGTATAAAAACGACAATTTCAAAATATGTCGGGGAAAGGTTGAATGCATACTGCGTCGCTACAGAATGAATTACACTACTCATGATATTAGTGCCTAATGCCTATTAGGTGTCAACCACATACATATGGATATATTTGAAGACCTAAAATGGCTTAGTTTCAGAAATGCCACAAATTTAAACTTAGAAATGACCATTAACTCTGTACCAAATGCTCATTCCTACTGCACCAGAGATTTCCAACAACCTTTATTAATTTACATACATTTACATGGGATTGTCTGTTATGTCGATTTTCAAAAATTCATCAAAATCATCAATTTTCGACCTATTGGAATTGAGGAAAAAATCGAGAAAATCTGGAGGTATTGGAAATAAAGTCAATTTACTTTTCTATCAATATTTTAAGTATTTTCATCACAGGTTAAGTAAATAAAAATCCAAACGTAGGGAGGCTTTAACACGTAGTTCAATGGGGGAGCTAAGGTTGCCAAACTTATTGAGGGGAGTGTATATACACACACACATAACAGGCGCTCCGTCTACGTAGGGTTGTATTGCTAGCCTAGTGTATGATATAGGCCTACAATGATGGATATAATTCAATTTCCAATAAATTGATAATTTCATATTTGAAATCATTGTCCATATTCACTCAAAATTGTCGAATTTCTCTTTTTGAAATGGATCACCCCGAACCATCAAAATCCCCGAAACATCATTTTATTGAAAATGCCGAGAAATGTCCCCTTTCCCATTTTTTAGAATTTTATATTATTTACTTATAAATATTCATTTTAAATGGTGCTTTTATGAATTTATGTGTTTTTAACGTAAATCTCTTTGTAAAATGGTATATCATATACAGGCTTAGGTGTGTGGCCATGGTGTCAACAATTATTATATGGAATTTTTGATCACCAAATTGAAATCTCCGCTTTCAAAACCACTGAACCACCAAAACAAATTATTTTATCCCAGGTCTGCTTTATTTTACCCCGGGATTATTGATGTGTAACGGCCACGCCCACACTCACTTTGCACATTGATAATCCCGGGATGTTCTAGATTCTGGAGAACAGTCAAATAAGATTAGGTTTTTATCGAATATTTAGTGTATCCAGTTTCACCCAGCTATCTGTATTAAAATTACAAGAGTGTCCAGATATTAGATTGCTTGTTTACCAAGTTAGTCAGTCGGTGCACTTAAGTTATACTACTGAGACGGAATTTAATACTACAACTTGATTCATTTCCAAATTATGAATGAACCGAATGTTATACTGACGTCACCTTTAATCCTCCGTTGTAGAATATAACACGAGAACAGTCAATTATGATCTTTCAACAGTAACACTTTGGTAATCTTGTGATTTTGTTCAATATAATTGAATCACATTTACGAAAGCACAAGTGTTCTTGTAAAACTGAACTACAAATTATTGTATTAATAACCCTATTTAAAAATTAATCGCGCATTGATATAAGCTTAATGACGTCTGGGTACTACTTTTAGTTAATCAACTATAAAATGTCCACGCGATAAGCATTTCATCAGAACAACACAAATATCGAACTACAGAGCAAACATGAGCGCTGCAACAATTATAAACGGTACCAATGGTACAAACGGACAGGTGAACGGAACTAATGGGAAGAATGGAGTGTCGCAGTCTTCACAAAACATGTAAGTTTTGTATTGGCTCTTCCGGGGGCTCTCTAGTTCTTCAGTATAAAGGCTATTGAAGGTCAGGTAAGGACAAAAAGCTAACACGATATATACTGAAGTTGAATGACCTTTATCGATAACCTATTGAGACTGATGACAAAAACAGTAACTGAGAGCCCATGAACAAACCATTCATGGAATTGAATTATGACTCCATAAAATTCCATTATATCATTTTCAAGTGCAGTCAGCTAATGAAGCTGTTTGTCTGGGACTCCACATTCTGCTCTCTGATTGGTTAGTTACATAGGTGTGTTTTATTTACATCAGTGCATGTCAATATTCTTATGAAATGATTCCATGTTTTGGCTGCATGCCAATGTCAGGTGAAAATTGTAATTAGTTTTCCAGAATTCAAGAGAATTTGATGGCATAATGCAACTTACTTGCCAAATGTTGCAAAATGTTTGTTCATACCAGAGGGGGGGGAGATTACCCAAAGATGACCTTTCATATTGGCACGTTCGAATTTTTTTTATAAACAGGCCTCATTTGCCATTGAATTGAATCTCCCTATGTTTGCTGTAGTTTTATGAGTATTCTCTACAAGTTTGGATCAAGTAACTTTAGTAGTAATACCGTAGGTTTAAAATGATGATATTGAACTGATGTTAACGTCATTATCACGATTTCAAATTTTACTTTGCGCATGTGCAGCCCTGAGAGAGCACATGCTCATGATTGTTCACGTGATCGCATCCTGCAATTTGATTGGAGATGATGCGGGAGAAGATGTAATGGGGAATCCCCGAATACGATAGAATATGAAAGAATTATGGGAGCTACTCACTTTTTCTGTGTTCATACTGTACCCTAATTGAAAAAAGTGAAATGAAGTCCAATGAAATGAAATTATTGTGATGATTGTCCCAAAGGTCCTAAACTTAATGTTCTAAAATTGCTTTTAGATTGTATTCAAGGACTTAGATTTCATATGTACAATGTTTATTTTTGTGTGCATTTCAATTTAGTAGTGCAGAGTAACAGGTCAAATTCTTTTTGTATCTTAAATCAACAACTCACAAATTGGGGACATATTACTATAAGTTTCCAACTTTATTGTGGACAGTGTTTGGTGGTTACCATGTCTGTAACAAATGGCAGGTATTGACATGTTGCATGTTAAAGGTGCAACAATTAGATGAAGAGGGGCCATTCAACGATCATGGACCTGAGTGTCAAAATATTTAAGTTTAGATATTTCATCAAGACTAGTTTTTTTTTATCTCCAAAGAAACCCCCTGGATGAACATTATTTCTGCTGATATTTCACTTGAAACATGGTGGATTTTGAAAATCTATTAGTGGGACTCCCTTTATAGAAGCTTTGAACTGAATTTACACTTCTTAATGCTAAAATTGATAGTTTATCCCTCCATTTTAAGAAAATAGGCATGTCAAAGAAGATGTTCAGCCAAATGTTGCCCTGGTAGCTCAGAAAAAGTAAAAAAAATTCAAATTTTTCTCAGGCCTTAAAATATGGGCTTAACGATAATGATATGATATTCATATGATATAATAATATTCATTCATTTATAATCACATGATGGACCACCACCTAATTTGGTCAACATCTAGGAGCAGGTAATTTTTACAAGAAATTTCAAGATTTTCACACATTTTAACTGGAAAGCTACTTATTCACATTCAAAATGAACCAAGACATGCTACAATACAGACCCATAGCCAGGATTTTTCAAGTGGGGTTTAACTTTCTTAAAATTTTGTGTATTTTTTTGCCTGTGTGTGAGTTGCCCACTTCCCTTTTCACTTTAAATATATCATGCATTGATCTTGCCTCTAAAATGGATGATGTTACATAAACAGCTTAAACTCTAGTTTATTGTAAATCTTTTGAAATTTAGACTCTCTCTGGTGCAATCTGAGCTTATCTGAGCCTGATATTACATCATTGAATCAAGTTTTACACATCTGAAAATCAAATGAAGAACAAACATACATGTGTAGTTTATAGTTACAATAATCGGCGATCGCTGTATATAGCACCTACTGTGCTTCATAAAGTTCAAGAACAATCGAGGAATGACCTGGTATTAACAAATACAGCAGAAAAATCTACTTTTTCAAAGAAATCAAGAGGTTACTATTACAGTACTTCGCCATTATTTACTCTAAAATGTGGTCAAAGAGTGACGCATTTTATGATTCGCTGCACCCCCCCCCCCCAATAAAAATCTATCATTCGATGCCTTCTAATTATGATCCTATATGTCAATAAAAGTTATAATAATACACTAAACTATCCTAAAACAGTCAATTCTTTTTAACATTTTGCCTTATTCTCACAACTTTTATACGAAAAATAATGATCTATAAGGTATAACTTCAGATTGATATCCAACAATCTCCAGTGGAAGATTTTAACATATTTTAATGTATTTGAGTTACCCTGTATTCTTACAATCAAATACACACAATTTTCTTTACAGGTAATATTTCATAATAAAGATGGTAGCCTATGATCTCATATTTGCTAGTGTATAATAATTGTTTTGTACAAAACCTGCCTTTTAATAATCTACCAGCTATTAACGCCTATTAACACATTGATGGTTTGGTGCCAATTATAAGAACCAATCAATGACATGCTACATGCAAGTCTTCTGTTTTTGATAGATAACAACAACTTAATGTTTGATAAATGTTATGATACACCACTCTTTACATAATATGTCCTTCCTAAATATATTATACCATTATACATTTTTGATTAATTTGATAATTAACGGAAATGACTAATTCTTTTTATATCCTTTGAATTTATACACTGCTGCCACATTGGAACAAACATTGAAAGTCTTTTTATATCGTATTTGCTTCATGTTCTTCACATTTGATAGAGTGTGTATTTTGAAAGGTATTGGCACGTCATACAAGTATTGATTACCAATCTCTTGCTGAGCGTTTCACACTGATATAGGTTTACATGTCATATAGCACACAAAAATCAATCCATTTAGCGAAGGCCCAGGAACAGGTATTTATTAAATCGAAGTTAACTATATGACCGTCCCTTTAGAAAAAAGCCTTCCATTGGACAAACTTTAATTTTGCCCCAATTATACATGTTCCCAGGCCTATGAATTGATCATATATAATACAATCATTCATTCACCCAAATCCTTTACGATTCTATATTCCATCAAGGTTCATTCAGGCTTTTATTAAAAAAAATTTGTAGTGCAGTGTATCATTGATTAATAGGGTTTTAAATAAGTTTAATACCTGTATATAAAAGGTTATTTTAGATCAAGTATACATATATTACATAATACAGTCACAGGTGTATACTTATTAAATAATACAGAGAACTTACCTGTTTATTAGAGCCTTGACGTTCAGAAGCAAGCAGAAATCAGAAAGTATTTTCTAAAACTCAGAATGAATATGCTGGATAAGGAAATGTTGAAAAGGTAGGCTTATGGTTACAAAAATGTAATGGTAATTCTTATAGAAGGATTATGTAAGAGTTTCATCGTTAATTTTTGGGTAGAAATCAATTTTTTAGTAGACAGTTTTCATTTTGTTTTCAACCTTCACTATGATTTGCCAATGGATAATATACATGTATATAATTGATTGATTGATTTTGTAGAATTATTACATAAAGTTCTTCACAATTTTGATTTTAGTGAGTATAGGCGTGTGAAGGGGATAATAAAAAATCAGTTTGGCGTGTTAAGTCATATATTTTTCGTAATTTACACACATCATACTGTTTTGTCAAAAATTATTTTAAAAGCATTGATTGGCAAATCTTTGCTGTACAGAGCAAAAAACAACTCTCTTTATATGTTTAAAATACCTTTCTTTCAGTTTAATGTTTGAAGGCACTTAAATGGTCGGGTGTCATTGCAAGAATCTAATAATATATGAAATAAACATTTCAACATTGTAAATTCAGGTCACATTAATTTGAAAATATCATTTATATTTATCTGAATATTCAAAACGAAGCTTGGAATTCTTACTTTGTATTCATTTTTCTTCGAGTAATTTACACACTAACATATATGAAATTTGTTTTCAGGTGCAGTTATGAAGAATGCGACAAGATTGCCCAGCATTTACTATCCAAGACGAGGCACCGCCCTAAGATTGGCATCATCTGCGGCTCAGGACTAGGGGGTCTGGCTGAATCCGTAGAAAACAAAGAAAGTTTCTCATACAAAGAAATACCTCAATTCCCAGTCAGCACAGGTAAGACAGTCTTTAGCAATTAAAATTACAACATTTGTATCTTTACTTCTTGGACACCTTATATGTACTTTAGTTTATGATACAAAAAATACCTCAATTCCCAGTTAGCACAAGTGAGCCAATTAATTGTATTTAAAATTTCAGCGTTGTTATCTTTACTTTATGGACAACTTGTAAGGATTGTTTATATCTGTAGGTTCATAAAAAGTAAAACATCAGTTTATTTCAACCAATTTCAAGGTTATACTGTTTATATCACAGTCAATACAAAAATGTCAATTAGAAATCCGAGATGATAAAATATAAGAAGATGTAATTGTATTCAGGGAGCGGGGGGCAAGAGGGGAGAGTCGAGGGCATGCGAGGCGAATCCTGGAAACCTGGGTTCAGGAAAGCAGGATTCACTGTTTAGTGTTTGTTATCCCAATGAACGAAGTTCGGTGAGGATATAGTGAAGCCCTCCGTCCGTCAGTCAGTCCATCCATTCGTCTGTCCAGAAGATAACTTGAATACTAGTGGATGGATTTTCTTCATAATTGGCAGAAAGATGTATATTGGTGAATAGTTTTTACGCAACAAAAAAATTCCAAGATGGCCACCGCTTTAAAAATGCCAGCGGGATTTTTTCATTACTGATTCCAGACCACACATGGAATTGAGTAACAATTAAATGAGGCATTTCAGGATCGCCATTATCGTTACATGCCAGTGAACTTATGCCAAAATTTTTAATAGGTAAGAGGTCATTTAATAGGTAGTAAGAGTTCATTTAAAAGGTATGTATCAGATGGCTTCTTATCTAAAACATTAACATTATTAAGTATTTTTAATGTTTTTAAAGTCATATCAGTCAAGTTGAGTCCTTAACAGTTGTTGAAATAAATGGTTATATGAAGGGCCTCAGTATGAATCTATCTATAAGATAGAAATCACGTAATCCTATGACGTAAGTCAATTTATCATTATTTCATTTTGCGGAGGCAGGGCTGCAGTTAAGTCATACACTTTAACTTTAATTTCAATGGTAAACTTATTTAATTGATATGTTTGATTGTTATTGTTATGTTTGATCCACACTGGTGTGGACTGACTGTTCACATCAGGCCTGAATTTCATTGTATTTTCAATTGTTAGTTTATTAAAGTATATTATTGGTGATCCCTGAGAATGTTTCGAAACAAGAGTCTAACAGTTGCCATCAAGCCATAGATCCAGACAATTGGGGTGAAATGAAGAGAGATTCAACATGCTACAAGGGACATATTTGTAGCATGAGTTGGACATTAATGGCTAGTTCTACATCTTCATTGTCAATTGTAATTAATCAAATAAGTACAATCAATATTTCAAATTTGTTAATGGGCTTTAGTGAGATGGCAGGTCATTGCTAGATTTTTGCTTATTATTGGTCTCTAAGCCAACCTTTTAAGACATCGGAATGATTAGATTTAACTACATGTACTTTCTATACATTATAAAATTATGTTCTTATTTTAAAGGAACATCCATTTTCAGGTTCTCTCTTGTTTTACTTAAAGAATTTATTTTGAGAATTCAGTTTTTCATCATCTGTTGCATTGAAGGTTAAAGTAAGGACAGCCTCATTTGACATTGATGCAAAAAAGTAAGAGTAGCAGCATATACATTTAATTCCTATATTACACTCCAATTAGGAGATGGTTGCTGAACCTCTATATTACAATACATGTTTGTTATTGATTTCTCTGTGTAGGGAGAGGTTTAGTAATGTCGCTATCATGAGAATAGTCAAGGTCTGCTTTATTGATCGGTTCAGCGAGATCAATCCAGCCCATTCTAGAATTGTTGTTTACTGAAGGAATAAATGAATTTCTTTAAGAATTCAAACGACATTCTTACACTTGGGTCTATTGACAGTTCTATTTTTTACCCCTATACTATCAATATTCTGTTTTACATGAGTGCCTGATATTAAATTTAAATATTTTCTTTTAATCCATGAGTGTAATGTAAATGAAATGGAAAATATTTAAATATTTTAATTTGACAAATTAAAGTAGATTTACTTAATTTATTGGATTTTGACCAAAAAACATTTTAACTATAGAGTTTTCAAGGGGGGATCCCCCTAGTGTGCATTTTTTGATAATTTTTGAAGTTAGCCTCGGTTCTGCCTGATTTTTCATGTAGCTGCTCCTAGGGATATAGGAATAATTTAGTGCAAAAATTGTGTATGGGGGTCTACTAATCAGTTTTTTATTAATTAGCAAAGTCAAGTACCCTGTATATTTTTCTATGTTGCTCTAATACACAAAGTACAGTTTACAGTGCTAAAATTAATTAATTAGTTTCTATTATTGATTATAATTGATTAATTAATGAATGACATTCATTATGTAATATAGCATTTTAATTTTTTCACATCAATATGTTAGATTTGATGTTCTAAATTGACAAAATACATAGAGACATGGCAAATCACAAGAAAAGCAAGTTCTCCATATTTTGTTATACCCCTTCAGTAATTAAGCAGTGATATCTTCTATTACAAAGGAGATAAACTATCAAATTATACATCACTACACTCCCAATAGAATGAGTTGTCATCAGGCAATAGTGGTAAAATAAGGATATTGAGAAGTATAGCCACTTTTCACCAGGGGGGGGGGACTTTGTACCCCTTAGGAACTCCCGTAAGTGCAATTAGCTTAGGAACTCTAGGGTTAAGAATGAAAACCATTTAATTAAAAATATGTTTAAAACATTTGAATGCAATGCAAAAATAAACAGAAATATAGTAATGTTTGACTATAAGCCTGTCACTTCATAACATTTTTAAAGAATAAAAAGGAAATAAAATCAATGAGTCACTATTATAGGACCATCCAATAATTATATCTAGTTTGATTTAGAATCAGGTAAGGCACAATATATTTATATCTTGAGGTGCAGTATACTTGTACAACTATAACATTTAAATATGTAATAAATTCAATTTTATTGTTCTATCTGGCATCTGTCGGCTAATTGACATTGAAACATCATAGGTGTGTCTGAAAAACAAAGCTTCTGGTTGGTCGATATGTACATTCCTCTTTGGATGATTTATTGAATCAGTTCAGAAAGGTATTGTTTGTCATGTATGTGTCGTTAACCTACAGTAAAACCTGTATATCGAAACACCTCTTTTCTCCTAAAATCACTAAATGTGGACACTCTTTCTTGGTCCCAGTTTTGTTATCTTCCATGATTCACATATTGTGAAGCCTTGAAATGTGAACACCTGCTAATGTGAACACATTTAAGCTGTCCCTGTGGCGTTTGTATAAGACAGTTTCTACAAGTTGCGTTTATTAGTTGATGGCAGTCAAGTACAATTGGTTAAGTGTACTTATGAGCTGAAGGAGAGTTTCAATTTCTGTAAAGTGGGAGAACTAAGCAGGTCAACACGTCACCAATCTTTCTCCCATAGCATCGTGAGATATCATAGCCTTCTCTCAGTGTCCTTCTGGAATTCTTGTGCATAGCAGAGATGGTCTGAGTATCAGAATGCTCCCATAGGAGTATTGGAGACCTTGTATTAAATAGGCCATGGATGTTTATACAATAACAAGTGAAATGTGAATGACCTGTGCCTGCCAGGCCCGTAGCCAGGGGAGGCTTGGGCGAACTCCCCCTGGCCAAAATTTCTTTCAAAATCATGCAGTTTTTCACCATTTTGACTATTTTTTGAGTGATTTTTGGCCAAATTTGCCAAAGTGAACCCCCTAGAATTTTTTGAAAAGTGAACCCCCCTTGGAAAATTCTGGCTACGGGCCTGCCTTTTGTCAATATAAGAGGGGGATATTTTGGTTGAAATACAGATCTTAATAGGACTGTTGCATGTGCACATCAACTGTATATTGTTATCTCCTAAAGGAGAAGTAACTCAACCAACATTCCCTCCCCTGAATCCTATCTGATAAATCACATCTCTCACATATCTTTTGCAAGGAGTTTAACTTCACATGTCTGAGAATGAGCTTCATCTACTAAGTTATTTTACTCCAAGATTTTAGGTTTAACATATAAAGGCCAAATCAGAACCTGTAGCTTCTTAGATAGTCCACAGCATCGTTTTTTACTAAGATTCATGTCATCTCCAAGTGGGACAGGCTCATCATAAATAATTTACATTTTTCCATTAATACTTAGCATTGCAATTTATTAGTGCTGCATTGGTTTACAGTTGAGGGTGTGTCAATCTCGCAGGTTAAGGAGAAATGAAGGACACATGTGTCATCTCAATTAAACTGACACATGTGTCATCAGTCAAACTGACACTATTCGTCATCTCAGTCAAACTGACCTTATTTATCAAACTATTGATAACAGTTTTTAATTGACATGTATTATCTAATATGCTAAATATAAAGGAGGAGATAAGCTAGAGATACTTTCGTTTTGAAACAATTGAAGCACCTGAACACCATGTACATCTTCACGTGATGTTTTGATCAACATTAAACATATTTCTTACATAATTCTTGATTTGGAATGACAACTTATAATACTGTATAATTATACCAGAACCAGAAACAATTACATTGTTTAAAGCAATTTCATAAAAAAAATTAATCAAACATTTTGTTTCATTTTGATAATAAATTATCGTGATGAGTCCAATAAATTATTTGCACATCTTTTGAAAAGCGAGACTGTACTAGATTAATTGCTTTTCTTGTACTTTAATTTTTAATTGCACCAACATTAGATATTTGCCCTATGATACGCAAACAAATTCCAATGTTTCTGCCTGATCTAATGTTAATATGACCACACAGGTCCAATGTACAACTGGCAAATGTCTCCCCCCTTCCTTCTTCTATGAAAGTGACCTTGAAAGCTACCTGCTACAAAATATGTTTTTAGGGCTACATTGTATGTAAAATTGTCACATTGTATGTTTAACATGACCCTTCAAGTAGGTTATCAATAGATCACATGACATGTTTTAAATTGCTTTTGGGAAGAGTCTAGACCAATTTATCAAGAATTGACAACTGCATTGAAGGTCATTGTCCAATCTGATTTTATTGCATTACAATAACAAATCTTAAAACTCCTTTTTGTGCTTAGTTGGTTAGGATTTGTTTGTTTGTTTGTTTGTTTGATTGTTTGTTTGTTTGTGTGCTCGTATTCATTGTTATTATTGTTTGACGAGGGTGTATATATCTTTTGGTGCAGTGATTTATATATGAAGTTTCTTAGAAATACTCTTCATTAGCTGTAAGTTCTGACCATATGATAAGGTTACTATGGTAATGTGTCAAAGAAAGTAATAAAACTGGATTTTGCTGGATTGTCTGGTTTATGAAATAGTAAATCATGTTTAATCCTGTCGTTAGTATAACTGATACACATGTTCAAAACAAATCAAATACTTATGTATAAAGATATGACGATTGACTCATGTTATTAAATTGATTTTTTGTATATTTGCAGTTCCTGGCCATGCTGGTAGGCTGGTCTTTGGTAAGCTGGGGGGCAAAGAGGTGGTTGCTATGCAAGGACGATTTCACCCATATGAAGGGTACCCTCTGTCCCTTGTAAGTACTCTAAACGTTTGTTTGTTTGTTTATTTGTTTGTTTATCCATAACCATTCTCTCTAATACTCCAACTGATTATTAGTAAATTGAAAATCCATAAACTGTCATTTTAATTATAATTAGATATTTGAGGTTAAAGTGATGTTTTCATGGAGTTTTCATTCAGTTTTCTGTTCAAAAACAAAACAAATCTTGATCGAATCATTCCATTCTTTTTCAGTGCACACTTCCTGTGAGGGTAATGAAGCTGATGGGAGTTGAAACACTTATTGTCACAAATGCTGCAGGAGGTCTTAACGAGAGCTATGAAGTTGGGGACGTCATGGTCATCAAGGACCACATTAATATGCCTGGATTCTCAGGCAATAATCCCCTCATTGGCGAAAATGAGGACAAGTAAGTTGGGCTTGTTATTTATTTATTTATTTAGAAAAAATGTATATACAATAATAATACATGACTAATACTGACACTAAATGGCATATAAAAGTATAATGTCAAGTATCATAAAAAAGTGTTTGTTTGTTTGTTTGTTAGATCACAGTTTCAGTGTGTTTTTTGCTTATGACTGGTAACAGTGTGATGGTCTTTATTGTTCACAGTGTGCCTTGTTAATTTGATTATTCTTGTGTTGTTTTTATATTTGTCTAAGAGGCCAAGGACGCAATATAAAGGTCAACTGGGTTAAAATGTCCTGATTCATCAATCATTTGATTAAATTTTTATTGCTTATTCATAATGACAATTGTTATCTAATATGCTATTTATAAGAGGAGTAAAGGAGACATTGCTCAAAGGTGACTTTATCATTCACTATCATTCATTATTACATCATGTTTGTATCACTTTCGTTTCATCCATAATCTTAATATGTAACGATCATTGGTGAGATGTTGTAATTGATAAAAACATTTTCCTCAATCTTTATATTTAATGACAGCTCACGATTCTTTAATTATACCAGAAACAAACATTTAGTAGTTTATTATTGATCATCATACATTGTACATAATATTTTGAATCATATATTCAATCATTATTTTCAATTTTTGTCATATTGATATGAAAATGATGGAGATGCAAACATTTGTTAATTTGACAAACAGCATCTTAGAGTTTTTAACAGCATACATGCTCTGGACCTTTATATAAATTTTATTTCTAATTTTCTATTCACAAGGCAGATTAGGTTCAATGGCAAAAGACATAAATTTTATCATCTGCCAATAAGTTCTAATTTTAAATTATAGGGGTCACCTTCAAAATATTTGAAGGATCTGATAAATAGTTATAATATATCAAGTTATTTGATAAGTCATGCAGATTAAAGATAAGTATAGCAAAGGATACGGGTCGCAACTGAAGATGTCATGTTTGCGATAAGAGAACACTACTTCAGATATGGAATGACTGTTCCTAATATTTGTTAGCTCAAAGGTCAATTGAGGTTATCCTTGATGACCTGCACATTAACAATTGCTGTTATAAATGTTATATAATTTAGGCAGTGTTTGTATGTGCCATCTTATCTTGAAATAAACATAAATGGATAAACAAAATCATTTAACACCGTAGCTGTCATTTTTTGGATGATAAGACACGATTAAGTACATTCGTTTTATTGCTGTCGATTTAACAATATTTTATATATCTATTTAATATTTGGATTCTACGCTTTTGTAATGTAACAGCGGCACACCAATTGTGTGCATCTATTTGAACATTAACATTTTGACATTTCATACTGAGATAATAAACTAATATAATGTAAGAATCAATTGGATTGAAGAATTGAATGATGTTTGACAGAGTGGGTATTTTCACTTTTTTTGTTTAAGTTCATTTTGCATTCTGAATTTGGCTCAAACTGCAAAATGTAACGGATTTGTGTAATTGTCAAAACTGATTGAGAATTTTATTTACAATGTAAATAATGAAAGCATTGTATTAAAGCATTTCCTATCAAGTATTGGACCCTGAGGTGGAGAGGCCAGTAAAAGGATTGGCACATGGCAAAGCTTTTCAAATCTGTAAAAAAGGTCATTCTCAACCTTGATCTTGTTGTTGGGCCCCGAGGCACATCTTCTCGTAATTTTTTGACAGGTTGTTATTCAAAAGTGTCAAGGTCATCTCAAATGTTAGTTAACATGGATACATGCAAGATAAAAAATGACTTTAAGAATTATTAGTCACCATTGCTGGCTGAACGCCAAGCGTTTATATTATACATTTAAAAATAGATTTATTTTTTTCTACTCATGTCTCCTCGACGATCTATGTACATCGTCAAGTTTATCATGTTTCCCCAGACTTAATTATATAAATAGGGGCAAGGGTAAGAGGGCGGTTGTGCATGATCATGGTTCTTGCCAAAACTGCACGTCAACACTGTTGCTTTTTGGAGATTTTCACTTTTATATTGTTTACATATATTACATATATTGTAAATATAAAATGTATTTATAATCTTATATATACAAGAACATCTAAATACTTGTACTGTATTGTATTCTTTATCTACCTCTTATATTTAAGAGAGTTACAATTGTACATTAATTGGGAGTTAATACATAAATAAGAAAATAGATAAATTGTTTGCTCATGTTTATGAAATGAGCGAAGTAGTGAGCGTTGCTTTTTTAGCTCCTTTTCAAGTTACATAATATGCTTATTTTGTGCAAAATTAATGATTTAAAGAATTAAGGGGTTGTCGTGATTTTGAACAGCAAATTACAGTTATAAATTGCAGCAATGTAATAAAGATGTATATTTTTACTTCCAGATTTGGGCCTAGATTTCCTGCTATGTCATCTGGGTATGACAGGAATCTGCGCAAAATGGCCCTTGAAATTGGCAAAGAATTAAAGTTCGATAATTTCATGCATGAAGGGGTCTATGTGATGTTGGGAGGACCATGCTTTGAAACTATTGCCGAGTGCAAGTTGTTGAGGATATGTGGAGCTGATGTTACAGGTAAATAATGAGTACAAGTGAAAGGTTAAATCGCAGAATGTATAAGACCAATTCAATACCCAATGTATTTACTAAATTTATAGAACTGGATTGAAGGGTCTCTGCCTTGCTTTTATACTGAGGCATAAGCGTCTTTTTTGCTCAAACCTTTTACTGGCATCTGATTTATTCAAAATCTTTAAACAGCAATGAATATGTCTGAGAGAATAAACTCAGATATTCTGAAGATATAAACAATGTTTTGTGGGTTAAATGATTGCTGATAACCAAAAAACTTAAGTATGGTGACGTAACCATCAAGTGTTTTTCAAGTACTACCCTTTGTACTTATCGAAGATCGATTTATTGAAGATATGTTGTGTTCTTGTAACATTTATTATCAATTCAGGGGGAATTTTGTCTGATCACATACTGATACATGTAGATAACAAACATGATCGCATTCATAATGAGTGTACCTATTTTATCTTGAATGCATAATAGAAACAGATTTTTAAAAAAAATGTTTGATTTGGTTTTGGAAGAATTTTTCTGAACGAAGCAAAAAATGTCACATAACTGGTCAAAATGGTTCAATTTCATGTTTTTTCTGACTTGTGATTTTAAATTCAAAGTTTATAAGCACCTGATTGATTTAATGTTGTTTCAAATGCTTCTCGTTATATATTTAAAACT
Source organism: Owenia fusiformis (assembly GCA_903813345.2). NCBI lineage: Eukaryota > Metazoa > Annelida > Polychaeta > Sabellida > Oweniidae > Owenia > Owenia fusiformis. The sequence continues at coordinate 6,301,745 of CAIIXF020000003.1, read as the reverse complement.
TAATATGACATCATGAACCTTAATTATTTCATTGTATTTTTTAGGAATGAGCACTGTCCATGAAGTTATCATGGCAAGACATTGTGGAATGCGGGCATTTGGCATGTCACTCGTTACAAACAAATGCGTTATGGACTATGACGAAGATAGGAAAGCCAATCATGAAGAGGTGCTAGAAACTAGCAAACGTCGTGGAGAGGACATGCAAAAACTTGTCACAAAAATGATTGAAAGAATTGAAGTTTAAATATCCAAAGTAACCTCAATAGGGCAAGCATAATCAAAATTTGGCCATGTGTGCGTTTACAGATACCCATGACCAAAACATATAGTTATCTGAAAAAGTCACATGGTCAGTTATACGAAGAAAATTCTGCTTTTGGGTGGAGTAAATCACTTAGCGTATTTGCCCACAACTATTTAAGAATATCGAGTACAGAAAATATACTAGTACATGTTGAGGGAAACTTGTTAAATTTCATCTAAACTGATAGAACTTTGTGTTTAAGTAACCAAAAAACATTTTGATATTCATCCTTATTATTTAAAAAACTTTAAAAAACAAAGCTGACAAATTTTTTTACCAATTTGCAACAATAATGCAAAAATCTGAAAAGAACAGTAATAGGGTAGCAGTGAAAGCAGCTATATAAAGACATTGAGATTTTAGTACCTAAAAGCATTTATAAGTTATGTTTATTCCAAAATGACATGGGTTGATGATTTTTCTTGTTTGTGTATCAGTACATCTTGAGTGAAGTCTGGTCACCCCCTCCTCTTGTGACCTGTAACAATTGGGAGGGGATGGGTGGGGGGTCATTGAAAACTATCTTGTTATGTGTAATGGGCGAGAGCATGTAAAAACATTCCATGTTCTATCAAAAGTACAAATATACACTTACTTTTGAAATGTTTAAAAAATTCTAGGACTGGTCATGAATTTGTATTTTCAAGTTCAAAATTATAATGTGAATCATTTAAAGTTCATTGTCAAGTAAATAAGGTAAATTTTCCTATGTGCTTTTGGAAATAATATGGCAATCAGCAGCTGGAAGATGATTCTATTGATCTTAGTATATTTTGGCAAATACCACTATATTACATGGTTGAGCATTTATACAACTGCCAAAGCTATTTATAATATTTGTTACTGAAAATTATTGTGTTTTACTCTACTTTAATTAGAGTAACAATAAACAAAATGGACAATGGTCTTTATTCTAGAATATGTACAGAGTGACCCAAAAACAGAACCAAAGATTTATTTCTGTTTTTGGTTCACTCTGTATAAGGCTAAAGCTAATTATAAAGAAGGCCTAAAATAAATTCAGGAAGATGAGTGTATGTTTATCATATATGTACATGTACACATACCACAGTATATACATTTGAAAATGAAGAGAATATAATATTGTATCTTTTCTTTACCTCAGGCTAATTCTAATAAAGTAGGCCTAAAATAGAATAAGAATAATTACTTGTACCATGTGCCTATTTTAGGCTGAAATCTAAATATAATATGCACAAATCTTTGCAAATCAGAACAATGAATGATTTTAGTTGTTTGGGACCAACAGATGAGTGAACAAACATTATTTTTTTAAATGTACCCCATTTGGCATCTACTGTTATTTATTTAATATATTTTATCAATCAGAAAAATTGGTAAATTTTTTTTGTACATATTGTATATAAAGATATATTGTAGTAGATGTACAATACAAAGGCATATTTGTTTCTGTATTCACAATAGAATATTGATCTATTTACAATAAAGGGCACAATTGCAAATATATTACAGATAATAATTTATTCTTGTACATTACTGAGAATATATATATGAACACTAAAATGTTACATTACATTACAATAACAAAACTTGAAATGTATTCAAGCTAACATTTAATTAATTCCATATAAAATTCATAAAAAACGAAATGTTGGGCTGTTGGATTTTTATGTATGCATGTTATTAAAATATCATGGGCTTTAATGTTTATGTACTCTTACATATATGTACATTTTACCAACTTTGGACCATGCCATCGGCACCAGAAGTATGCAATAGGCACGAAAATGTAAATATTCATATGTTGTGCTAATAAATCTTTAACTAAAAAAAATCTTGTTGTGTAAAGTTTAATTAGAGGTATGATTAAAAAATCCCTTCACGAAAGTACTACATGTAACTGGGCAATCATGCTTATGGCATGTATATGGCATATGCAGGATTCATGATCGTCTTCTATAAGATTAAGAATCATCTTTTTAAATCTATCAAATAGTCAGGGTTGTGCTTAAGTGCAAATGTTCTTTGAATAAAATATCTGTATGATAAATTACCTTATTCAATGATATTAAAAGTGGGTGTATGAAAGGTTATCATTGAAATTACAAAATAAATGATTCTTATCTGTCTTAAGATATTTTAAGTTAAGATTTACTATTATGTCGCCGTCAAGGAGTGTTGACATATCATTGTCGCCGCCAGTTATTACATAACATGTTTAGTGTCAATTTTTGATGTCTCACTTTGTTACATTTTTATCATTGTCTCTTACTTGATGAGCCTACCTGTATAGAATAGAGCCAACAAAAAGTCCTAAAAAGAAAGTTCAGTTACCTGTTTAGAACCCCTATTCTTTATTGAAAATTGATTCTAGCAATACTAGCTGAAATGAATCTACTTGTTGAGACTCAGTCAACTTGAGATCTGAGAAAATGAGGATTTCAGCAAGAGTGCATTGACTTAACATGGGAAAACAATGAACTTTCAATCGTATGGTGTCATATTGTAAGAAAATGATTCATCTTTAAAATGATATATAATACATGGCATGATTTAAAATATATGGTATGATATTTATCTTTAAACTTGGGTATTGTTTTTATGGCCCACCCTGTATACGTGGAAATTCTCAAGAGAGTGTTTAGTCTTATGAATCCCTCTATCCCATATGCATTGCACTACTTTATATAGTGGAAACTCATACTGACATCTATTCCTCAGAAAGGTGTATAAAAGCATGTTTTTATACAGAATTTATGTGAAAACACTTGTGAAATAATACATGTACTAAGATCATGTGACTGCAAATGTGGACAAAATGGCAGACAAAGTGTCTGAAAATGAGGATAAAATAAAAAATGCTCAAATTATCTGGGATTTTATGCTGATGGGACATAAATTATCAAAGGTATGTTGTTGATACTCATTGTGTGCCAACAATATGTTATACTTGTGAGTCGTACATGTATATTTATACAGGCCTGTAGTCTTGGTCTTGTTGTAAGTGGAACAATTATGCATATGAAGTATGAAGATATGGGTATATATCCATACTTTTTCTGCTTAACACTTCTTAACACAGGGTACTTACCAAATTAAGCATGACAGTTGAACGTGCCGGGCACGGTACAACATGAGGGTAATGAAATGTGAGCAAACAGATGTTTTCATAGTTTCAGAAAGATGTGGTCTAGTTTCTAGATATTTTTATATGCAAATGTCTACATTCTAGACAGTGAACTCGACGATGCATTTCATTGTTAAATCTACACAAACTCCAAATGTACTATATGGTATAACGCACAGGTAAGATACTGTATAATGCAAATTCCTTATGTTGTACCTTACTGTTGCTGTGCGTTATACCATCCCCCACACGTTCAACTGTCACGCTTAATTTGGTATGTACCCTGTGTATAAGTACGTATACTGTATAGTCATGCACTTTTACTATTACACCATGATGTCAGAGAAGGAACAATACAGGGTTCAGTTGTTTAAATGTACCTTTCCTGTACTGCAGGCTGATTTGATTCTAGTACTTGGCAGCCATGATATCAGAGTGGGAGAATATGGGGTTCAGTTGTTCAAAGATGGATGGGCCGCTCGCATCATGTTCAGTGGTGGATTAGGCAATCTTACACATGGTATGTATTGTAATACAGGACCACTAAATTTTATGTTTGCCATGAAAATTTGAGATAGAAAATCACATTTTCAGCTTCAGGGGGCTGTTAATGGAAATTTTGTCAAGTTAAAAATTTCCAAATAAATTGTTCAAATCATAGATATGACATCACAGTCACAGAACAATTATATAAGGCCATTTACAGTTTCTGTGTTATCATGTTTAGTTTTATATTACTTTGGCATGAAATAATTGTGACTAATAATTGTTATGACATCAGAGAGTCAATACAAGATATTTTTGGATTACTCGAGAGGCCAATTAAAATGTTATGAAATACTAAACTGAATGTTGTTAATAATCAGCTGGTTCCATTTACTTGCAGGTATATGGGATAAATCAGAGGCAGACATTTTTTCAGATATCGCAATTAAATCAGGCGTTCCACCAGATTGTATTCTGATTGAAAACAAATCAACAAATACTGGAGAAAATGTGAGATTTTCTTATGAAATACTCAAATCTAGGAATCTTCTTCCAAAAAGTATCATACTTGTGCAGAAGCCTTATATGGAGAAAAGAACCTTTGCAACATTTAAGAAACAATGGCCAAGTAGCGCTGATGATGTCACAATATCTGTGACATCACCACAATTGACATTTAGTGAATACCCAAATGATGGTGTTGGTGGAGTTGATAATGTCATCAAAATAATGCTTGGTGATTTGAAAAGGATCCCTGAATATGCGGAAAAGGGTTTCCAAATACCAATGGAGGTCCCAGCTGATATTTGGAAAGCATATGATAATCTTGCAATGCTTGGACTTGCACCATTCGAGACAAGATATTTTGGGAATGCTATACAAGAATACAAAGAGCTTAATAAAAACTAATCTTGCAAAAATACAGGTTTATCAATTTTGATTATTCATGTACCTTTCAACTAAATAAAATTCATATTTCATTATCTATATGTTTACTTTTTATTTATTCATTTCATATGAAATATATAAAGATATACATCTTGTACAATTCAATTTCACAAAGATGCAACTAGTAAACTGTATAAATCAGGATACATTATGAGGTTATATAATGGTTCTTTCTGTATATCGTGTTTATACTCGAGTGAGTATATGATATATTCACAAGTGAGTGTAGCGAACGAGTGAATATATAATATTCTCACGAGAGTATAAAATGCACGATATACAGAATGAACCATTATATAATCTTATTATGCCACTCTAAGTTCAATTACAGTTGATTCGAACACAATCATAACAATTGTAAAAACCATAAAAATATCCCATAGCCAACTCAGTAATGCTGATGTTGATCTCGAACCATTTATGACGTGGCTTGATTCTAGCAAATCATGCCGGAACCATTTATGACGTCACTTGATTCTAGGAAATCATGAAAATTTTCATGATTTTTTATTCATAAGTTCCCAGAATGCACTTCTACAGTGGTATGCGCTGGAGTGTATACGGAAGAGTTGTATACGATGACGATATACCACTCTCCACTGTATATCGTTGTTATAGACCCATGTTATACAACTGTAATTGGACTAAGAGTGGTATAAGTAAGATTATTCAATGGAATGGGGACAGTATCCTATTGCATACATTTTTGTAGATTGTCAATTATTTCATAGTCTAATAATCATTTCTATTAATAGAATATTTGGCACCTTGTATCACAGCAGAGACATCTAAAACATGTCTCTGATCACAGTATACACATATTACAACCTGTGATTATATCTGATTTCCTCATCACATAATTACTTGGGTTTATTTGGTGCTTGCTTTAACTTGGTCAATTAATTTGAAAATTCACACCTTCAACAAAATTTAAACTGAATTCCAAACAATCTTACAAAACTGTCTGTCAGAAAACTGCTCTTCTACTCAAAGTCTTACAGTTTGAATGTGGAGTTGAATTTATGTGTGAATATGACAATGCAGAAATTGAATATAAGTCACCTAGACTGACAACAACATTAAATCGCCTTTGGGTGTCTTTCTTTATAAAATGTGTGTGAGCAAACTCAACCCTGGCCAAAAAAATCTTTCAAAATCATGCAGTTTTTCCACCATTCCAGGCACTTTACAACTGATTTTCAGCCAAAATAGTCAAATGTGAATCCCCCTGTAATTTCTTAAAGTGAACCAATGCGGGTTTGCTTTGGTTATCTTTTCATGTTTGTCTCAGTACAACTTTAGGGACACCCTGTATCTCCTTTCCAAAGAGTTTATAATTTTTGATAATATTGTCTCGATAAAAACATTTCTATGATCTAGGCTTAAACTTTGAGAGAATTTTATCAGCCATTTCAACAACTGTATCATCAATAGGTAACTTCATTTCATGATACAATGCTCTCAATGTTTTCTGTTGCTTTTTAGCACCCATACTTTCATAAAATGGTACAAGTTCTCTTTTGCACCCTCCAACAAGGGTTGAGATGTTTGCACTTCGCGCAGTCTTTAACGCAAATGCACACATGGCCTTCCCGAGTCCTTGACCCCTAAGTGGTTTGGAGACAACAAGGCCTGCAACACTTAATGTAAATGTCTCCTCTGCTTCGTATGTGTTAGCTTCATCTGGATTTGCGATCATTTCTTGCAAGGTCCCATAATCTAAATTATGCGTTTTTGCTGTAATTTCTAATGCACCAGAAGGAATGCCACTTCTATGCATTTTTAACAGTTTACCATATGACATATTCATAGATGTTCTACGTGTTAACTTAACATGGCCAACAACTAATGGTTTACCTGTTGGCCGGAATTGTGCTAGGGCAACCAGATGACATGGCTCTAATAAGTTGGAGGATTTAACCAATGTTTTAGATGCTTCATAATCTTGAAATTCAATATCGTCAGTTGAAACACCATCACGCTCTGGCCATTCTGATTTCAGAAGTCTGTCTGTTTGGTCCACATAAGTCTGGTTCAATGTATGCAGTTTGTGGAATGTGATTTTGCGCTGACTTTGTTTTTCTCGTTCTTTATTGGAATACTGGAATGTGATAATTGTAGTCATTGTCATCATAAAAATTATGGTTGAGTACTCTGGGAAACTTCTCACCAAAACAATCCCTATAGCTGTTATCAGGACGCTGTATACAGTATTTGCAGAAAATAAAGCCATGGTGGTTCTCTGTACATGTACCTGAAAAATATTGAATAAAATATTTGAAAGCTATCAGTTTTAGTGAGTTATAATTGAAAAACATTTGTGTTAAAATCTCTGTAAATTATAGATTAATTGAGTTATAATTTATGGTCATTAAAGCTACAAACTTTATTTTTTTAGAAAATAGAGTATTCCATCACACACGGATCGAGGATTTTGTTCTAGTGGGACGCTAATATATCCCAAAAATGCATGAGAATAAATGTTGACCTGGGGGATGCTGCACCTGATCACCTGAAAATTTTTGAAAATATAGCGCAATTTGGGTCTTGCAATGTGAGAATTTTCCCACAATCAGCTATAAGAATATGAATGACTTCATGAAGGCTTCTGTTTGACCCCAGGTGTTTGACACAAGTTTTTATTTTTTATCTTCTAAATAAATTTTCTGAGAAATTATAACAATATGACAGGTTTTATCAGATTTTTGAAAAATAATCTTTTTGAAAGATTTTAGGGGTGCATGTGCCCCAAACGCTAGCGCTACCCACTTTATCTGCTAGTGGCGATGAAAAGGCAAAAAAAGATACTAAACAAGGCTCCATAGATCTGATAAATAAGAAGTGATCTAGCTGCTACAGAAATACCTTACCTCAATAATATCCTATCCTCTCAAATCTGACAAAACCACCAGCAGTGCTGACTGTATTCTCCTCATATGGACTTCTTCCTTATATGGGCATGATGATGATTCACTTCATACCTGTTAAAATAAATACAAGGAGGATTGACTCCCAGAATAATTCAGTTTAATTCCTGAAAGCAGGAGTGAGACTGCTGATGAAGCATATCAGCAGCCAGCACTGTTAGAGCATCTAAGATGTTTAAATAACTATCATGTGACAGGTTTCAGAAACATGGAATCATGAATCTACCCTGCGCGCAGTCTGACGAGTTTAGACTATATTACAGTTTAGCGGCCCCTCCAAAGATTGTGCCTGTGACAGTCCAGGTAACAAATTATTTCAAATCTACCACGCTGACGCTCAACCAATCAGCGAAGTGGAAGGAACGCATGCTAAATATGTGCAGTGATGTCATAGGAAATGACCGTAAAGAAAGTCATCAGTATTTCAATGATGAACTCTGATTGGCTAGGTGAGATATGAGATTTATTGTAAACTGAACAAATGAAATTGAACGAGTGAAGTCGAACGAATGCAAATGATATCATGAATCGGATGTTATAGCAGTACTGTCAACCCCCAAAGATTTTCTCGCGGGACAGATTTTTTAGACCCAGTGCCAAATATTTGCGGGATTTCGCGGGACATCCACCTAAATTCGCGGGATTTCGCGGGACATTTAAGGGATTTGCGTGATTGCGCTAATAGGTCAAATTTTGATCAAATTCGCGGGATTTCGCGGGACCATTCGAGGGACAAACACGCTAATTGCGGGACAGTTAACAGGGTTACCACCAAAGACTTCATAGAGGGACAGATTTTTTTAGACAAAGTGCCCTTTTGCGGGATTTTGCAGGACATCCACTTAAAGGACGATTATCGGTTTGGTGAACAGTCTCCTGGGCTAATAATTTTTTCATGAAAAATATAGAAATATTACCCAAATTAAACTATGAATATTCAAAAGAGGACATTTATATCTACAAGATGTAAAAATAACAAATTGGTCTGAAGCAGGGATAACGCTCAATTTGACCGATTCAACCAGAACAACGGCAACGCCAAAGCGTAGCGAATCCCATCGAACAGAAATAGCTGGCATTTTTACAAACGAATAGCAAATATCATAAAACAACACACCAGAAAGGCCACCATTTTCAAAATGGTTGCTCACTAGCCAAGTTGTCATCAGAAGAAATAATATGCTTTTAAGTAGCAACCTCTAAAATTTTTGAAAAATCGCACACGTACTTGTAAAATAAAATAACACACATAAAAATGGTGGCCATTTTTCAAAATGGCCGACTACTCCCCAAAGTTTTATTAGACAATGTGCCATGCTTAAAGTATTCACATATCAAATATGAACAAAACCGCTTCACTACTTTTCGAGTTATAGTAAAATACGTTAAAATGGCGGCCATTTTTCAAAATGGCCACCTTCTACCAAAAGTGTCATTAGAAATAGACAGTGTGCCATGCTTATAGTATTCACATACCAAATATGAACAAAATCGCTCCACTACTTTTCGAGTTATAGTAAAATACGTTAAAATGGCGGCCATTTTTCAAAATTTTTTTCAAAATGGCCACCTTCTACCAAAAGTGTCTTTAGACAGTGTGCAATGCTTATAGTATTCACATACCAAATATGAACAAAATCGCTCCACTATTTTTTGAGTTATAGCAAAAATCGTAAAATGACTAGTAAAGGCCGCCATTTTTCAAGATGGCTGCCATTTGCTTCTTTAATATCTACATTTGTAGCATTATTAATGTCCTTTATAATTTTTTTACATTTAAAACATATTGCTATTACAGTTTTACATATTGCACCTAAATTACTGTAACATCGGCACTAAAATGGCCGCCATTTTGAAATGAGCGGCCATTTTGAAAATCGGCTTTCGAGCAGAACTTTTACCCCCATAGGGTATATGTGTACAATATATGAACAAAATCGGGCCAACGGTATTTGAGTTATTGCCCGGACGGACGGACGGACAGACGGACGGACGGACGTACGTACGGACGTACGTACGGACGGACGGACGGACGGAGGCGTTCCCTATATCCCTCCGAACTTCGTTCGATGGGATAATAAATTACAAATCTCGACTTGGGAAAAGAAGTTCATCAGTGTACTGCGCGAATATGTTTTTGCGAAAAATCTAGAAATATTACCCAAATTAAATTATGACTATTCAAAAGAAGACATTCAAATCTATGTTATGTAAAAAAAATCAAATTTGTCCGAAGCAGGGATAATGCTCATTTAGATTGATGAACTTCGTTCTCCAAACCGAGAATCGTCCTTTGCGGGATGTCGCAGGACATTCTTGAAAGGGATTTACGTGATTGGGGCTTAATGTAAAAGTTCTCAAATCAAACTTACAGATACTGATTTATCAAATATAATGCACTTAACTTAAGTAAACGTCAACACAATTCCACACAATACGCATAGAAATATTATTAAACTACGGGGTGGTCAAAAATATGGAAATCCTAATACCATTTTCCTCATATCTTTGTCATTTTAAAAAATAACTCCCTGATATTTTACACGTTTGTACATCATTCAATTTGCTTCCAGCGTTACTTATTTCCCGACCATCAGATTGATAGTCACAATGTTACAGTACTCTTAAGAACTTTCCCAGTGGCCACTATTGGGTTGTGAGGAAACTTGACTCATCGTCTAAAATGTCCCTACCTGTGGGGATATGGCAGAGATAGAGTATATGAGAATGACCTCGGAATTGCAAACCTCAAAAGTGAGATCATTTGTGTCATTCAGGCCACACCTGGAGGAGGAATACGTTCGGCTCATTGACAACTGCAATGGCCAAATCTGAAGCATGTTATTCTAAGTGCTGTAAATTTGTGTCTATATCAGTCCGATGGTCATGAAATATGGTAGAGTGGTAGAAAATTGAATGATGTACAAATGTGTGAAATATCAGGGAGTAATATCTTAAAGTGACAAAGATATAAGGAAAATGCAGGGTTTCCATTTTTTGACCACCCTGTATCAACAAACCACGCTTTAGTTGTGAGTACCGTAATCCAACACGAAATTCAAAAATTCTGAACAATACTTTGCACTATATGGTGTTCGTGACCAACTATGAAACATTTACCCCCCATAGTGTTACATATTAAAATTTACCTATTCATATTGGGGTTCGATTAATCTACATCAAATTATAGGGAGTCAGGTTTCTTTTCGAGATATCAGTTTCCATTTATTGGAACTCGCGTTTGCTAACATTTGCTCAGTTCTTAGATGAAGGCCGTGACACGCGTAGTAAAACGGCCAACGTTGGAACTATACGTGACATACATCCCTATTTTCGTAATTAAAATGAAAATTGCACTCTTCCTCTTTATTTTAATACCAAATAACGGCATTCTAGGGATGCCAACTATGGTGTTATTTGGATCAAAATCATAGTTTTATAAATGGACTATATGCTCTTTTCAAAAGCAGTCTTCGATGATCTGATGCACTGTGAGTTTTGCAGCACTTTTCAAATTAGGTAACTTTACTCCCCAAAAGCGCAAAAACTTAGCTTCTTAATCACAAGATAATCACAATTATTTAGCCTCGGGGATTGTTACAATTTTGAAAATTCGCGGAGGTCACGCGAATTAGCCAAATTTTGATCAAATTCGCGGGATAATCCCGCCATTCGCGGGACACTTGACAGCTCTGTATAGCCTACTAAGCATAAGCCCGTGAAAATGTGTAAAAAAGATCGAGTTGAATACATCATACATGTTCCTGGGCCTATGACTTTTTCTGTGCCAAACACAGACACGGGAACAAGAGTTCATCCCCCTCCCACTCACCATGTATTACTTAGAAGCGATACAGTGACTGGGGGGGAGTGGTAAATCTCCCTGGGCCTGTGGTGCCAAAGTTCAGAATCAATCAACAAATCTGAAAATTATAAATAAAATTTTTGAAGCTTTGAAACTTTCATTCTCATGCCTCAAAGCCAGATAGGAATTTAAATGTGTTCAGCATTAATTCTCTATTTATAGTACACGTATAATAAATCATAAAACAGCTTGCATAAAACATTTATATTGCATTTGAGAAAATAGTAAGTTCTTTTGTTACAATTACCTTGATGGAATTCCCCTCAGCCTCGTTTGCAAAGAGTCACGTGACTGGGGAATACCCCGCCATATTTGACTTTCCTGCAGACGGTGTTTGGGTTGTTTACTGGTCTTTCGACAATGTGGGTACTAAATCCACAACCTGAAACTAGTAAGCATAAACCTTTATGATAAACCTACCCACTAAATTTGTTTGATGCAGTATTAGGCAAGAATTTTCACGAAAAACTTAGCACGAGAAGATTCTTATTTTTTTTTATTTTTAGGTTTTCGAAGTGGCTGGAAAACTTTGTGAAATTTTAGGCTATTCAGCTGTGAACGTAGTATTTTGGCTAGAGAGCCTTTGTGTTTATAATCCGTGTTTATATTTTTTTATTGGTGTTTTCGCAATCTAAACAATAAAACAGCAGTCTCGAAAGCTTAGAGAATACAGGGAATCGCATTTGAAGGTGGCAAAAATGATGAAGACCTGGAGATGAAAAAAGGATCTTGTTTATTCTAGATACAGCACATCTTAACGCAGTTTATCATGAATGCAGGGACATCAGCCTGGGGACATCACAGAATACACTTCAAAATCTCACGTGACGAGATATTTTGCATAAATTTTTGCAAAAACGTCTTCCTCAAAAATCCTTCATTTGAATTGTTCACTTGTTTTTTTTATCCTAGCCTCCAATCTTACTTCGGTCCAAAGCCTTCTCTATATTCCGGCTTTGAGTAGAAAGATTGAGCTGCCTTGGTACAATGTATTGTAAATATTGTAAATCATTGTGTCACACGCACAGTAAATACGGCATAATAATATGAAATATACCTCTATGTATAGATTTGAGAAACATCAGCACACATCTCTGTCTGAATCTATCGTTATATTTGATTTCTTTAAGTGAGAATAATTCCAAAGTTTCCTCCATTTGGAACCGGAAGCCATTTTTTAGCTACAGTGAGAAAATTTCACCATGTGTCAAACTCCGAAAAGAAATTTTGAAATATCTAAATCCAGACAAGCAACGCTTCATCCTAAATATAATTAATATTCTTAAAAATATTTATAAAATTCATTAAAAATGATTTCTAGGTGCGTGTAGCAATTTTTACATACGAAATACTAGTACAGGGTGACCCAAAAAAAATGCAACCCTCCATTTCTTCAATATTTTTCTTAAATGGAGGTTAATTGCTCTGAAATTTGGCACACAAGGACTTCATTCAATGTGGGATCCTCTGGCAAAGTTTCAATAATCATAGTCTTACATTGATAGAGTTATGGTCATTCCAAAATATGCTCCAAATGTCGTCCATTTCCAATGTTAGGTTTTCAGATGAATCTCATTCTCTTCTTTCTGAACATGTAAACTCAAGAAATAATGTGTTCTGGGATCACAAATTCCAGATGAAGTGCATCAAAGGCCCCTTCATTCTGTTCAATGCACAGCTTGGGCTGCCAATTTCCAAACATGAAATCATCAGCCCCTTTTGGTTTGAGGTTGATAATGGCAACACTGTTACTGTTAAAACACAGCGCAATATTGGCGTTCCCAGGAAGTTCTAGGCAGTTCTAGAGTGACATAGAGGCTTCAATAGACAAGAACAGTGGTTCTAGAAGGATGGAGCTACTCCTCACACTTCTAATGATAGCATAACCTGGCTCACTCGTCATTTCTATGAGAAGATTATCTCTTCTAGGATGGAGAACCCATGGTCATCCCACAGTCTTGATCTCAATGCCCCTAACTTCTATATATGGGGTTATTTAAAGGATAATGTGTATGAAAATAACCCCACTGCAATTGCAGAACTCCAACAAGCAATGGCTGCAAAATTTGAGCCATACCCATGGGAAAGAAAGCATCCGTGTTATGAACAGTTTTCCTTGAACATTGCAAGTTTGTTTTCAGCGAAATTGATGACATCTGGAGCATATTTTGAAACAACCATAACTCCATAAATATTAGACTATGATTATTAAAACTTTGCCAGAGGATCCCACATTAAATGAAGTCCTTGTGTGCCAAATCTCAGAGCAATTTACCTCCATTTAAGAAAAATATAGAAGAAATGGAGGGTTGCATTTTTTTTGGGTCACCCTGTACATACGAAATCAATGAAGTTACATCTAGCTGTAAGCTAGACACTCGAGTAACTCCAATCCATCAATAAATGTGACCCCCACACCTTTATCCCCGAAGGGTCTTTTCTACAGTATACATCAAAATCTTTACTTAACGGACGTTGCGATTTATAAAGGATAAAATGGTAAAAATAACATTTTTTCTGGCTATGTATACATGATTGCCTGGTCTTACACCTTCTCTGGTTTCGATATATGCATGAAGGTCCATTCAAAGTCGATGTTTGAACCTTTAAAACGCCAAATTTAGACTGAGGATTGAAAACGTTCTTAGAACTTTTATTTTTTTTCTTCAGACCGGAAGTAAATTTATGAGTCGAGTAAAACGTGATTATGTTCTTTTTTTATGAAGTGGGGAAGTCAAAACAGTACTGATAGAAGTCATAGTAAGCATTCGAAGATCATTTAGAACCATTTGAAATCAAAGTGACAGCAAATTTGAAATGACTAAAAACTTTTTATGTTTTCTTCATCTTCTTCGCGGACCTTAGAGAAGACATTTCCGGTTTATTAATCAGTGATTTTATCGATCAAAAAATATTTTTTATGAATTTGTCCGATATCTGCTTAATATGGTATGTATATTTGTGCTGATTGTTAAATTACAAAATAGGTTGGGTATAGAATAGTCAAAGTCGTTTGATCTCGTCCCAGAAACAATATTTCGTCATTTCTGTCACCTAGATTTCGTTTAAGGCTCTCTAGCGAAATTGGCTATCAAAATACTAAAGAGCCTAAAATTTAAGGCTTTTTAGCCGAAATGCTAAAGAACCTTAAAATTTAAGACTCTAGCCAAATGGATTACCAAAATGCTAAAGAGCCTTAAAATTTAAGGCTCTCCAGCCACGGCCTTTAGTTTTTATTAGGATTTTTAAGTGATGTTAGTATAAAGCCTAGATCTAACTTTAGTTTAGTACAGTCACATAGAGCTCAACTTAAATATAAGCAATGAAGCAACCGAGTCTACAGTATGTTTAGATAGTCACCAGTTCAACCTAAAAAATAAAATAAGAAATGTAGCCTAAAGACCTTTGTGAATGCATTGTAGATTTTTATGGAAAAACATATTCATACTGTACATGTACATGAATGACATTTGTATATCTTGGATTGCTTCTAAATGGCTTATAAAGTCTGTAGCCTTTTATATTTTGATGCTTTTCCTCCATGTTAATTCTGAAAAAGAGATAATACATGTACCTCAGAAAAATTCTAGACTGCTCCCTCACTACACTGTTTTTATCTTGCAGAATCTAAGGAGTACCAACTGGTTGTGAATAAGGAGCATGTAGTTGGCAGAAAAGACTGTGACATTCTGGTGGCAGAGGATCAGAGCATCAGTAGGAAACATGCAACCCTCACTGTCTCACACCCAGAGTCACACCTGGTATGTACAAGCAGTAGACCTGGTCTAATGAGCTAGATATAGTATATATGGGAGCGTATATGATATTAGAAAATAGGATTCTTGAATTTCTATGAATCCTAATTCTGGGAGCTGGACTTGTGAATAGTAACAATATTACACAATTTCAGTTGTTTCAATTTATTCTGAAGAGCTTGAAAAAGGTGTCAAATTTATGTATCCTCCCATTGTCTCATGTGAACACCTCCTCCCATTGTCTCATGTAAACACCTCCTCCCATTGTCTCATGTGAACACCTCCTCCCATTGTCTCATGTGAAAACCTCCTCCAATTGTTTCATCTGAACACCTCCTCCCATTGTCTCTTGTGAACACCTCCTCCCATTGTCTCATGTGAACACCTCCTCCCATTGTCTCATATAAACACCTCTTCCAATTGTCTCATGTAAACACCTCCTCCCATTGTCTTATGTAAACACCTCCTCCCATTGTCTCATGTAAACACCTCCTCTAATTGTCTCATGTGAAAACCTCCTCCAATTGTTTCATCTGAACACCTCCTCCCATTGTCTCATGTGAACACCTCCTCCAATTGTTTCATGTGAACACCTCCTCCCATTGTCTCATGTGAACACCTCCTCCCATTGTCTCATGTGAAAACCTCCTCCAATTGTTTCATCTGAACACCTCCTCCCATTGTCTCATGTGAACACCTCCTCCAATTGTTTCATGTGAACACCTCCTCCCATTGTCTCATGTGAACACCTCCTCCCATTGTCTCATGTGAACACCACCTCTAATTGTCTCATGTAAATACTTCCTCCCATTGTCTCATGTAAATACCTCCTCCCATTGTCCCATGTTAACACCTCTAATTGTTTTATGTGAACACCTCTTCCCATTGTCTCATGTGAATACTTCCTCCCATTGTCTCATGTAAACACCTCCTCTAATTGTCTCATGTGAACACCTCCTCCCATTGTTTAATGTGAACACCTCCTCCAATTGTTTGATCTGAACACCTCCTCCTCCCATTGCCTCATGTAAACACCTCCTCCCATTGTCTCATATAAACACCTCTTCCAATTGTCTCATGTGAACACACCTCTTTCAATTGTTTCATGTGGACACCTCCTCCCATTGTCTCGAAGTTTTACAATCGTTCTTTCATTATAGGGTTTTCCTCACAAACCCCCAACACTGACCCTAGCAGACTCCTCCAAGTTTGGTTCCTGGTTCTGTGATGTAACTAACAATGGGGGAACTGTTAAGAACACAGCCTCTTGGCATCAGATACATGGGTCGCATGAAGTGCTTAGTGGACAGATGGTTAAGTTTGGTCAGTTAAAGAGCATCTTTAAGTAAGTTCAATATGTATTCTGTACTTTGATTTGTGTATGTACACCCACAGTTCTTGCGTGCGACTCAATTCTGTCAGCAGGCAAATGAAATGTCACGTGAAGATTTATCAACTGTGAAATTGAATTAAAGATTTGGGTTTGGTTTGATATTCTGCATAACTGCAATGTTTTTGTTCTGCTTCATTTTCTGTGGTTTTATATGAACTTAATATTTGAATATAGGAGCCAACAAAAGGCACTGACAGGATAACAAAATTACATGTTATTGAAAACTGATAAACCTTCACAGGAAAATCCAGTGAAATATACCGGACTGCTAAGAATCGATGTACAGTATATGTTATATGTTATATTTCATATTTATATGTTATATTTCAGGGTTGAATACAAGCCAATGATCTTAACTACTTCCTGCTTAGAACCAAGCATGAAGAAAACTGTCAAGTCAATGACTCGCTGCCTGGGAGGTCATGTTCTAAGTGATTGGAGAAAAATCTGTACCATGTTAGTGATGAGCAATCTTAGTGTCACTATCAAAGTAAGAAAGATTTATTAGATTAAAACATCAATTCTTTCAAGTCATTGAATATTAAAAAATTAACTCGTCCCTTAATATTATATTAACTGTATTTATATGAGTAAAACAGTAAAATCTGTATATTGGAACACCATTTAACAACTCTCAAATGAATCATCCTTTTTATCGCACCCTTGGGTACTATATTCTGATCAGTTTTTTCAATCTGAAATAGGCTTCCTTTTAAAGAATTGTTCAATTTTGACATATGCCGATCCAAACACTTTTGGCTGATCCTCATGGTGTTCCAGTTAGACAGGTTATACTGTAGTAATATAATGTTGAATTAATATGAGATGTTTTCTGTGAAACATATAGTCATTTTAAGATTGCTGTTTCAGGTAATATGTGCTCTTGTCTCACTGAAGCCCATTGTAACACCTCAATACCTGTTGGATCTCAAAAAAGCTGTGGAAAATAACCAACCTTTGCCCAAAATCAACAAGTAAGCATCTAAACCTTTACTTCCAATTAAATGGAAAAAATCTTGATTTTTACCCTAGCTTATTAACCCCATCAAAGAATAATTTATTATCAAAAATGAAATTGAAAGTGTGAATTCCATTTCATCTTTCAGAAAACTGACCTTTTGGATTGAGTTTTCGAGGTATGCCTCATGCGCATATACACTTGTGTTATTCAGGCCTTTGTTATTCATATACTTTTATGTGTTATTCATGTATAGCACATGTCTTTGTTATTCATGTGCATTTACGTGTTATTCGTGTGCATATCTGTGTTATTCAGGTACACACCACCATTGGCAGAGTCCCAACTAGACCCCAATGAGGTCTCCTTCCAAGCTAATCCTCTGAGAAGTTCTCTTTTTACTGGAAAAATATTCATCTTCCTCTCAACAAAACAGGTACAGTAAAACACTAACATAAGTGGCCCAACATTTCTTGTTTGCATAATAGATATATTTAAATAGTAACCCAATAAGTGAAAGAGGGCTGCTCTGATTTGTTTTGTTGTGCTTTGTATAATAACTCTATAAATATTCATTACTGATAGACATTGAGTCAGTTGCAAGGGGGTAAAAATGATAAATTCAGAACTCTTCTTTCTTCTGACAATATTTTGCTCCATAAACCATTTCATAAATCATGAAATAAATAACAGTTTTAAAGATATTTTGATCTTAGAAAGAGAAAATATATTTTTAAATTCATAGAAAAAAGAAATAATTGAATTTCAGAATCCATTTCAAAAATTCTAAAAAGTTCATTCAAACCTTCTTTCCATTTTCCTCACAGTTCAAGAAGTTGAGCCTTGCAGTGGAGCTGGCTGGGGGTACCCCTATGCTAATGGAAGAGGGGACTGATGACAATGATGATGGGATCCTGGTTGCCAAGGAGACATGTGTCATGCAGTGTGACATCAATGACATGTCACAACAACTGTCACAGAATGCTACTGAGTGGGTGACGCATGTCATGAAGTACTTGAAGAGGTGAGATATATTTCATTGTTACTCTATTATATAATAAATTTCTAAAATTTCTAAAATGTCAAACCTACTCTAAATCACATTCATGGTTCTTCAGAATATCTAGTTTTTTATCCCATCTGTAGATATTTGCATGTCTTTTGGTGCATATTCAACAGACTTGAGAGGAATTTTTAAATTCCCAACTGAGTGTATCAGTGAAATGTGAAGATTTGGACAAACATTTTATCATTTAAGATACACCCCTGCTTTGTGTAGTTTCTTTAAATCTATTGTTTAAATAATATTTCATATAAACACTTTGTCTTTGTAGTCACAAGAGGAGACCTATACCAGATTCAGAGTTGGGATATGCTGTGTTATACTGTTCTACAGAAAGATACTGCAACCCTGATATAAATGCAGGTAAGGTACAAAGTGCTAGTATTTCTTGCATTTTTATGAAACATTACTCAACATTACAGTAAAACCTGTATATCTGAGCAGCTCTTTAATCTAAACACCTCCCATTTGAACACTTCTCTGGTTCTGTTTTTCCTTCCTTGAAATGTGAACACCTCTTAATCTAAACAGTATGAGCTGGACCCAATTAGGCATGCAGATTAGACAGGTTTTACTGTACATATATTTATATATAATGTTCAGAGATCTGACTGTATGGGTGTACATGTAGCTGTACTGTACCCTTGCACAATACCCTTTCATTACAGTACACTTTACTTATCACAATACACTCTCTCACTACAGTACACTTATTCCTGTACACTTTCTCATTACAGTACATTCAACTCATTAATTACACTTTGAAGTTCTTGTTTTGAGAATACATAATGCGGAGGTATGCTTTTCAATGTGAACTTAAGCTTGCCAAGGATTGTGCCAGCATTAAAGGTTGACACTTTTGACATTTTCATGATAAAGTTTATATGCCGAGCTATGAGATACATACACAGGTAAAAGGTGACTTCCTTTTCTTTGGTCTTGTACCAAAGGTAGTGTTCAAACCCTGGAAGAACGTTCACCTGAGGAAAATCCATATCTTTAATTGACTTATATGATACATATAATATTGAAACTTGTTTGTTATTTTCTTTGGTTTCGTAGCACTCAAACATCAACTGGGTGATATCATTGAGACATCCTGCCAAGGCATTCCAGTCGCTAGGATTGTCACATGTTTCACATTTTCTTTGATGTAGAAGGACGAATGTTTTTAACAAGTGTGAGTTAATACATTCGTTAGCAATGAATTTTAACACCATCAAGATTCGTTTGTGTCCTGGTGTCAGCATTCCTTTGTAATTATGTTTATAACGTGTCAGCGTCCATCCATTTGCGGGAATATGTCTGAGTAGGCGTGGATAGGGAAGCACCAAACATTTAACATCATCTTCATTTGATGAACTCTGTTTTTCAAAGCAGAAACCAAGATCGATTGAAGCTGGGCAGATTGGTCCTTTGATTTTCAAAGTTACACATGGACCATTTAAAGTTATTCTTTGATTTTCACTAAAAGAATCATCTAAGTACTGGGGAATGTTATCATCATTGTTAATACATTCACTCACTGCTTCTAAGAGAGCTCTCCTTATGTTGCTTGGGGATGGTGAATACTTTATGATGTCATAGGCCACCTTACAGCATACAAGGAATATCAAGAGGAGAGTTAGCTCAAATTGTACGATGAACACAATACAAAATACAATAAAAAACTGAAATTCTGTCCAAACTATCGGGAGCTTTAACATTAAGCCTAATAAGATGATTACAACTTCAGTCATAACTCCAATTTTTCTGTTGTGAAAATCAATTTCATCCTCATTTATTTCAGATTTTGCTGTTAGCTTATTTACTGTCTGTACAAATAGTTTATCGTTAATTGAAACCTTTGTATCACTCATATCATCTGCTGCTTCAAATTCATCTGGTTTACCGACTTTTGTTCCATCATAAAAGCTCCCAGTATTAAGAATGTCAACTTTAAACGCAGGATATTGTTCTCCCAGTTTGGTGCACAGATCATGTATGAATTCTTCAACAAACACCTGGTGTTTATTTATCTGATATTTGGTGTAGTTTCGATATATTGATGCCCTAGAATATACTTTGTGTATAAAGTCAGCAAGGTGGTTTCTTTCTGTTCCACTCAATGTCCAAGCCAGTGGTTTGTAACCATTCCACCAATCAACAGACTGGGAAGTCAGTCTATTAATCCTTTGTGGAAATGTTAATGCCAATCCTAGTAAACACATCGACGTACATGTGAATGTTAAATATCCCATTGGGTATGTTAAAATCACTGCTAAAGTGATTTTACTTCTTATGAGGCAAATAAATTGTATGGCTACTGAAACAAGTACAAGGATGATATTGTCATCCATCTTGAATTCACTTTATCGTATTTATTTTTATCCGAAGGTTTGAGTCTAATACATGTATTTTCCCTTTATATCACGTTTCAATGCCGTAGTCTATTTGGTGTCAAACTTAAATGAAAATACTGCCAGTATGTTTATATTTTAAAGAACATGACATGCTTGTTTAAATAGTAAAATACTGCAGCTATACTTTAAGTCAGAGTTCAAAGGCCTATCATATGGTATTATATTTTGTTTTAAGCCTCGTTTAAGTTTAGTCAAGTGCATTGCAGTTTAATTATTAAACAACTGTTTTGCTTTAGATTGTTGGAATTTATTTTATTTAGCCTCGAAAGTATAATTACAGTTTTTCACTATTTCTCTATACTCAGTAATCTAAAAGTTTGAATATAATTCAATTATTGAAAGCTGCAATGTAAAGTGCATCTGAATAATATACATCTATAAAGCAGTAAGCTGTGGGTTTTTTATTTTGCTTATTATTTAATACCACAATTACGGGTATAGGTACATGTATGTGGTATGCTGTCAAACCTTTATTGAAAAATGTCTCTTTCTTTACTGCAATGATAAAAACTATGTCCCAAAGTAGTTCATCTTACATGTAAATCGATACCAAGTCATTTAGCCATGGCTGTAGTCAGGCATGAATCAGCAGGGCACCTACATTTCAACATTTGAAAGAAATGTAGTTTTTCAGATGTTTTTTCCAACTAAAACCATGAAAATGAAGTCCTAATGTACTAATATACCTCTTCTAGTCTACTTGTAAGTTTGCTTTGCACAATTTTTATTGAGGCTTTAATAAACTCCCCTGACAATAGTAAGTGGCAAGCTATTTGGTACATGTACCAAAAACAGATTGAACCAGCAAAAATCCCATTCTCAAACAATAACCCAGATGCGAGTAGAAATAAAAGTGTTTAAAAAGTGTTTATCAACTTTGAAAAAATTACTTTTCTTTGAAAATGTGACTTCTAGCTCGGGGAGATTCCCCATAGACTCCATGCTATAAAATCACAAAAAATTAAATATCTTTTCTTTTAGTGAACAGATAATATTTTGCTTTACTGGACATATTTTCATTAGCATAAGTATTAGACACATAAGGGTTATATGAAAATTGAGCCACTTAAATTGATAATATTCAAGTTTAAGGGAACTTTCTTATATACCTGCCATGTTAATTGACCTGAATCAGCCACCTGATGGTGAAACTGGTAACTACCTACTCGCATTTGGGTAATTGACCCTTTTCCATATAAATGGAAAAATAGATGGCATCGTGGGTATTGGTAGGGTTAAATAACATGGCAGCTCCATAGCATGCAGGAGTCACTTGATTTCTTGATTTAACAAGCTATTTCATTGCATTCCATTTGGATCAACTTAAAACACCGTTGGAATGTAACTATATGATATTATTGACATGTGGATTGTGATTTCACATTAAAACTGTGATCCTTAAAAGAGTAAATGAACTTTTAAAGGTTTTTCAACATTGTGTCAATGGGGATTTAGCCCGACCATTTTTAGAAAACTTGAAAATCTGTAGAATCTGAATAAAGGTAAATAACAGTGCAAATCAAAGTTGTTTTTAGAGAAAATTACACAAAAATTCAAATATGCCATCAAAAAGAAGAAAATGTTAGTCTTTAGTTGTTATAAATGCAGATCTCCTAAAATCTCATTAAAAACGAGACTTTAACGAGATTTCAAAGCTATATGGAAAAGCCTCTATTCATATGAAGTTTATAGTGTTATTTCCTTTATGTACATTTACAGTGCCCCCTGCAGTAGGCGCTAGTGCAAACAACCTTCCTTCCCAGACATTGTCACAGGCAGCAGATATCACAGCTATACCAGAAATACAAAAACAGAAGTCAAAACCAACATTTAAAAAACCAGAACCTGAAATTTTGGCAACAAACACTGAGTTGGTTTCACCAGTAGGGTAAAATTGAAATCTTAGTTTAACTCTTTTCACTTTTTCTGCCATTTATCAAAATATCTGAAAATGATCTAGATTCAGGCCTGTAGCCAGGGGGGGGGGTTCACCCTGGCCAAAAATTCTTGCAGTTTTTCACCATTTTGAGCACTTCTCAAGTGATTTTAGCCATATTTGGGCCAAAATTGTCAAATGTGAATCTCCCTTGGAAATTTTTGAAAACTGAACTGGCAAATCCTGGCTACGGGGCTGAGATTTGTAGATCTGGTGTCAGAATGTTTATTGCAATTAATGCATGATCATATTATATACAAATTATAAGTACCTTAATCTTAATACTCAATTTTGATTGGAAGAGTTGTCAATATTTTTGACTATTGACCATGCAAAAATAAGCACTTCCCGAAAAATGATGTCATGATGAGGAATCAGACTCATATTTCTCTGTTTGCCCTTGAACGGACCATATACTAGTAATGAAGAAGGCTTATATTGAGAGAAAGTTACACAGAATTGAATGTTGTTTCATGGTTACTAATATTCCAAATTTATATTTTATCTAACAGGGTAAGGACAACACACCGCAGAAGTTTGGGTGATGTCACAACAGTTCCAGACACTGAGCGCTCTTCCTTAAATGCTTCAACATTTAATCAGGTATCGTACAGAAATGTTTTATATCTGTACAATTTCGCAAGCACTGTTTTAGAAAACAGGATGTATTGTATGGTACTGTTTGAGATTGGCAGTGATATTATATGTTTCTTTCTATCTGTGGACCCATTGCAATTCACATATCCTACTGTGTACAATTTCAGAAAACCCCAGTTGAGCAGCGAACGAAAAGACAGATCAAGCGTGAAGAGGAAAGACCTCATTCAGAGCAAACCAACGTAGCAACTACAAGCAATGACTCTACAATGCCACCTAAGCGAAAAAGAGACAATGTTATTGGGGATAAACCAATAGGAGTTAATGGTGAAATTAATAATACAAGAAAAGATACAGCAATGAAGATCAGCATTAAGGAAGAACCAATTAGTCAGCCTTCAGTTCCTATGGCAACAGATGATGTTGCTATGCAACAAGAGGATATTGGGCATACTGAGCCAAAACTTGAGTCATCAACTCCAAAAGTTAGATCCAAGAAAAGGTATGTTCAAGTATTAATTTGTGTTCGATTTTTATTCCTTGATTTCAAATTCACATTATTCATTAATATTAATATGTGAACAGGTTTGAAATACTTTTAGTTCCAGAATGCAATATTTCAAAGTTGTGCAGTCATTGTATATAACAGGTACTCAACAGATACTCTGTGTTGCCATGGTTTCCCCACCATTCACCCTATTGAAAATCTGTCAAAATAAACAAAATTCAGAATATTTTAGCCTTAATAGGTAAAATTAGGATTTTGCGGCTTGTTTAAAAGTCAGTATTTCATCTCAATAGATAAACATAGGTACTGGTACTTTGCTGGTATAAAGATGGCAGTATAATGAGTATATTGAATCTAAATGTGTCAGTTTAGTGCTTTTTAGATAAAAACTCTTATTTTAGGTCAGTGTGTACTTTGATGAAATTTCTTGACCATGTGCTGTTTTCAGATAAACATAACTCATTCCACACATGGTCTACATCTTTAATTTTTGCACAAAATGTGCATTAGTGTACCTAGATTATTAATTGAGGGTTGATAATTCTTTAGAATGTATGAATATTAAACTAGAATATTCAGTTGTCTACTTTTCAAAATTGCAAAAAAGTCCAAAGTACACACTGGCCCTTATGTCAATTTAATCAAGTGTATATATTATTGATCAAGTTGTGTTATCAGTGAATGTCAAAGTCACATGACTTTAAGAACACCTCTCATATTTCAGAATGAATTCAAATGTGATATTTGAATACTTTTACTTTTCCACCTCGTTGTGTTACAAACAATTCCCCAGCTCTGTAGCTAATAGCCCAAGGTTTTTCCAAGCCATCTTTCTCACTCAGTAACATCATTAAGAACTCCCCTCTTGTGTTCAGGACTTGGATACGGTTGTTGCCATGGTCACAGACAAGGATTCTCCCTTGTGGATCAACTAAGACTCCCCTTGGTTCATTAAGCTTGTGATCTTCCCTAGATGGTTCACTGGTCTTCTTCTTAGAATCGCCTGTGTATTCAAATAGAATCTTTGGTTCAGTTTCTGTAGTGATTGCAACCAGTTTGTGTTCACCAGAGTCTGTTATGTAGAGGATATCTCCATGGCTATGAATGTAATATGGGAGTTGAAATAAGGGAAGGTTCTTAGCTGTAAGTTGAATCGTCTTCTGAATTCCATCCTCATTGATAAACAAAATCCTTGGCTTTCCTGTTGCTATGGAAACAATGCAACTCCCAGAGGAGTCAAGGCATATTCCATCACAGAATTTTGGCATGGATATGACGTGGTGAATTTTTCGACAATTCACATCCATATGGAAAATTTTATCTAGGCCATAAGAGGTGAGCACAAGCGAGTCAAGGTGCTGGACAAGTTGTTCTGGATTCTTTAGCTTCATCCCACCAATCTCTTCAAACTCCTCAATAAGAGCACCATTGCATTTGTCAAATGCTTTCAGTTTGTGATTGATATTATCTGCTATGATGATGGTATTGTCTGTAGCTACAATACCAGTAGGATCACAGTCCACAGTGTCTGTAGGTGTTGTACTGTCAAACTCTAGTAGTAGGTTCACAATTGGGTTTATAGCATCCATCTTTATTAAATAGTTGATCTTAACACATTGATTGAAGTACTTTGTCTGGCTTATAGTTCATGTTTGTCTTATATTTATGTCACTTTGTCTTTGTGTGCCTATAAGGCTGCATTTAAAAAAATGTTTAATGAAATGTACTTCCATTGTAAAGAATCTATTTGTATGAAAACCAATTCTCCTTTTCGCGGTTCGCTCTTTGAATCAGAACGTTCGTAAATATGCACTGAAAAAGCACTCAAAAAGGACAAAATTTGATTGGTCAATATTTTCCCACTATGCATTTCGCGTAGCTATTTGCGTGACACGAAAGTTCTAAATCAAACTAATTACTCAATTTTGTTTTTACACCCGCACGCTAAATAAAACAATGACACCATCGTAAGTATTCTTCTTTGTCATTGCTTTAATAGCCAGTATACCGAGTTTAATCAATAAAAGATTGTACAATGAACAACAAAATTCGGAAACGAGTACTATAGATTTGCTTTCGGACCACTGAACAGATTGACCTATATAATAGCGACGCGTCTTCTTTGGTCTACTGCTCAGTTGTTTGTGGGTTTTCAACGTAACTCTATAATGTAATTTGAAGATGAATACTTTTATTCAGTTGTTGCATCGATGTCGCAGTTTGTAGTGCGGTAAGATTGGCATGAAAGTATTGAAAGTCGAATGGAATTGTTTTTTCCAATATGGCGACTAGTCAACTGATCACGTGACCTTCTCTTCCGGAATATTTTCTCACTTTTCAATCATCGTTTTCACCACGCTATGAATTAATACAATGAAAAAAATAGCTGTTATATTAAGATTAATGAGAGATCAATCGTTTCTAATAATTTTTTCTGTACTCTCGTACGGGAATATGAACGAATATATCGTTCGAAAAATAGGTGTGAAAATCCCCATGTTAAACCTACGAGGGAAAATAAGGAAGTATAAATTTGTTCCTCCGCGAACTGCATCATGGGAAATATTTTGCCCTTATAAGGAAAGATTTTCGCGTCTTCTCTTTTGAAGAGGGAACAGCGATTTCGAGAATTAAAAGATACAATTTTGATGACAGAAATCCCCAAATTTCAAGAAAAACAATTAATACCATCATATACCCCATTTCTTTTTTTCACCAAAATCTACTTTAAAACAAAATATTAAAAATTGCAGCCTGTTCTAAACCTAATATGCCCTATCCATTATTTGGTTCAGTGGTCTCATAGTGTAATAGAATTGAAGTTTTTGACTGAGTGACCCACAACTGGTACATTAAAAAGGCTGTTGTGTGTGCCTGTATTTCTGTGTTTCAATTCACATGAAAAGAGGAAAGATTAGGTGAAGTATTTGAGGTGAAGAGGTCCTGTCTTTCCTAATTTTACACACATGGAAAAGTCCATATTAAAGATATATAACCCAGGGTACTCACTAGGCTTATAGACTCGGGAGAATCTCCGGAGTCTAATGTCTTTAGACCCTCTTGCTCCTGAGTCTACTAGCTTCTCCGGAGTCAAAAGTGTTTTTTTTTCGAGAGTCTAATTTTACATTTTTGTCCAATTATTTGTGGTAAAACTCTTGAGAAAATACATAAAACTAGATACAAACAAGGAATAGGAAGTCAGAAACCTTTTAGAAAAATATATTGTGATTAAAATAGGATGATAATCTTCAGTAGTATTTTGAAAAGTATTCAAATAGGATATCTCTGATCTCACATGGGTGAGGAGTTTGTTGGGATACTTTGATAAATCTGGTACATAGTTTGTCTATCGAAGGATAATTTATGATCTGATGTTGTTGCATGGGCAGACTACAAGATGATGATGATGATGATGATGATGAAGATGACATATGTAGACGTCCTGTGGCTAAAGCTCAGAGAAAGACACACATTGAAGATGATGATGATGATGATGATCCATTCGCTTCCTTAGGAACAAGACCTCGTTCACGGAAAACGAAACCCCAGATAACTACAGATAATCAAATTACTGAAAAAGACATTAAGATAGAAAATACGGAAAAGGACACTTTTCCCAAGGTTATTGACAAAAACAAAGATCGAACGTCTCCTATTGGTCAAACATCAACCAATCATGTGGCAGCAGAAAAGTCAGACAAAAGGCCAAGGTCGAAAAAGTCAGATGCTAAAGATGTGGAGATTCCTCCTGGTTGGCTGAGCACTGAAGCTAGTTTAGTGGTAGGTTTTCAGTTAGATTTAAATCAAGGATTAAGGTCAAGGTTGTTGGCATACTGTCACAACCTCCTTTGAAATGTCTATAAAATATCATTTTACGTTTTAAATGCTAATAGAATTAGAAATAGTGAAGCCTTTTAAGATTTCAAATGCAAACATATTAATTATAATAAGCCTAATACAAAAATAACACAGATGTTTGTTTCTATTGCCCGGGCATAAGGTACGAATTTTATACAATAGGGATGAAAAAGGAATGAAATGAGTAAGGCAAAGAATCTGTAATAAAAACATGTTATGTTGTCCATATTTAGAATGGAGATTGTGTTCCAACTGATCCCAGATTTGAGAAAGATGCAGAACTTCCCAATAACCTTGTAGTCACAGAAACCACATCATTGGTAAAGAAAAAACAGCAGGAAAATAACAGACAGCGCCCTATGACAGATATTGATGGCTTCTGCGAGTGGAAAGGAAAACGAGTCCGAAACTTTAAAAGGTTCAGCAAGGTATGTGTCTTATTTTATAAAGATAAATTGATTTTTGCTGACTACATATATGTTTATTACTTCATAAAACATTATTATAAAATACATGCATGTAAATTAGTTTTGACCTCAAGAGTTGATTACTATTTAGCAAAACTCAGATATTTTAATGTCTCAAGCAGGGTGACAAAATAATGCAAAAATTGAAGTCAAATTTGTTATTCTAGAACTGTTACACAATTGCACCAACCCTAACTCCAATTAACGTTAATAGTTTAAATATAATATATTACAATAGCAATATTAGTACTTGTAGAATTTGTCCTGAATCTGTTTTTAGACTACACATGCTGGGGCAGGGGGTGTTCCAAGAATAATAGGAGGCAGAGATCTAGAGTGGCACTCTAACAAACAGAGACAAGAGCTAGATGATTGGTTCAATCAGGAATTGCAGGTAGATGTTTGAACATTTCTTTAGGATTGCATTGAAATGCTCTATTTAGAACTATGGCACTGTGAAAAGGAAACTGATAGAGAAATGAACACATAATTTCTCCAAATAAAGTATGTTTTCTTGGGATTTTTAGAAAATAGATATGACAAGGAATGATGATATGAGTCCAAAATATTCCAAAATTGAGTCAGTTTTATGTTACATTTGCTCACTAGATCAGATGCTACCTTTAATAGCCACAGTTTCTTTTAATTTTTAGCATTTCTATTGGTGTAATCTGAGTATAATTGAAGTATAAGATTCACAAATGTTGGATATTTAGATCAATGTTTTTCCAATTTACAGCTGTGTGTAACACATTATGAGAATCTATCTTGTAGAACCTGTTTTTATACTTCATTTTTATGTCACCACCACAAGTGGTTACATATTTTTACTTTTTTGTGGTCAGTAATCAGTGGTGTCTGGTGTTTGGTTGGTGTTTGGTGGTTGGTTGGTGTTTGGCGGTGGCATCAGTACAAAACAGCAGATGGTGACATTTTGCATGTTAATGATTTGTTTTGTTTTATTTTTAAGATTGAAAGTCAACAAGATCAGGATGAATTGCTGGCCAACAAGCTGTTTGAGTGAGTAACATCATTGATTGATTGATTTGTAAACGATTTATAAATTGGAAGGAGAATTTGAAATAAATAAATCTGCAGCTCAGATCAGAAGTTGTATTTAAGAAAAACTAATTTGTAACTTTTGAAAGTTAACTTTCACAATTTGGTATTTCCTGTAAATCTGCTGTTCTAAAATTCAATGTTTTGATATCCAGGAGTGTTGCTGGTCCTACAAAGAAGACCACTGGCAGAGGGAGACGATGAACGGAAGAAAGGCTGTAACAGGGTGGAACAAGCTAATAGAGAAAAAATTTGGAGAATGGGAGGATGCAATAAAGCAAAACTGATACATTTTGTGATATTGAACCCTAAAGTGTTTTAAATGGACACATGTAAAGAAACATATGTACAGTGTACATAGATTATTATTAATTAGGAGCATTTCAATTGATAGAAACAATCATGAGATTGATTAGATATAATTTCACATTACTTGGGAATGTTTGCATATAATCTAGTATGTATGTGTAATAATCATTCACCAGAGAAATGAACTTTAACATTGATTTGAGAATGAATAGGTCAATGCAAAACTGAAGATTACATTCAGGAAAATTTTACGTAATATGAATATACTATTGCACACAAAATCATATTCTAATTATTGTTTTGTTCTATTTTTATAAATATTGTGATTTTGTTTTATTCTCCGCATTCTGATTGATTAAGGCTAGATCAAGGATTACCTCAGAGTGTGGATGAAGCTCTCTTTAAAGGAAGCAAAATCAAACTATTGTAATATTGTACTATTGTATTATTGTACTATTGTAAAGCGTATTGAATGTAGTTCCTCATGCATCATTGGGATTGGAGGAAACAAGTCTATATTTTAAATTTTTTGATATATTAGTGCAGTGAGTGATAGTAAAAATAACATCTGCAAAAAAGGTGAATTACAGTTTCCGTAGAAAAGCCTGCATTGGGTATGGGTAGTAAACGAAACATCTTTTGCAGATGTTATTTTACTGGGCCTCTAGGAAGACCAGTTTTGTACTGATAGAGCTACCCAGAATAAAAAAAAATTCAAATCAAATCAGTCACTCACTTTAAAAAATAATAGCAGATCTTACAAAAACAAACAAACAAAGAAATTATTGGAAAAGGTGAGTCTAATTATTATCCCATCGAACGAAATTCAGAGGGATATAGGGAACGCCTCCGTCCGTCCGTCTGTACGTACATCCGTCCGTCCGTACGTACGTCCGTCCGTCTATCCGTCCGGGCAATAACCCAAATACCGTTGGCCCGATTTTGTTCATATTTTGTACACATATACCCTATGTGGGTAGAAGTTCTGCTCGAAAGCCGATTTTCAAAATGGCCGCTCATTTCAAAATGGCGGCCATTTTAGTGCCGATTTTACAGTAATTTAGGTGCTATATGTAAAACTGTAATAGCAATATGTTTTAAATGTAAAAAAATTATAAGGGGCATTAATAATGCTACAAATGTAGATATTAAAGAAGCACATGGCAGCCATCTTGAAAAATGGCGGCCTTTACTCGTCATTTTACGATTTTTGCTGTAACTCAAAAAATAGTGGAGCGATTTTGTTCATATTTGGTATGTGAATACTATAAGCATTGCACACTGTCTAAAGACACTTTTGGTAGAAGGCGGCCATTTTGAAAAATGGCCGCCATTTTAACGTATTTTACTATAACTCGAAAAGTAGTGGAGCGATTTTGTTCATATTTGGTATGTGAATACTATAAGCATGGCACACTGTCCTATGACACTTTGGGTAGAAGGCGGCCATTTTGAAAAAAAATTGAAAAATGGCCGCCATTTTATAATGTCTTTTACTATAACTCGAAAAGTAGTGGAGCAATTTTGTTCATATTTGGTATGTGAATACTATAAGCATGGCACACTGTCTGTCCTATGACACTTTTGGTAGAAGGCGGCCATTTTGAAAAATATTTTGAAAAATGGCCGCCATTTTAACGTTTTTTTACTATAACTTGAAAAGTAGTGGAGCGATTTTGTTCATATTTGGTATGTGAATACTATAAGCATGGCACACTGTCTATTTCTAATGACACTTTTGGTAGAAGGTGGCCATTTTGAAAAATGGCCGTCATTTTAAAGTATTTTACTATAACTCGAAAAGTTGTGGAGCGATTTTGTTAATATTTGATATGTGAATACTTTAAGCTTGGCACATTGTGTAATAAAACTTTGGGGAGTAGTCGGCCATTTTGAAAAATGGAAACCATTTTTATGTGTGTTATTTTACAAGTACATGTGTGATTTTTCAAAAATTTTAGAGGTGGCTACTTGAAAGCATATTATTTCTTCTGATGACAACTTGGCTAGTGAGCAACCATTTTGAAAATGGTGGCCTTTCTGGTGTGTTGTTTTATGATATTTGCTATTCCTTTGTAAAAATGCCAGCCATTTCTGTTCGATGGGATTCGCTACGCTTTGGCGTTGCCGTTGTTCTGGTTTACATTTTTATTAATTACATTACATTACATTTTTAATTACATTTCTGATAGATTAAGGTATGCGATTTGTAGATTAAAGACTAAATTACACATTTATAAATCGTATGATTGAAGTAATCTTTACAACTTCATTGTGTTCTCAAATGTTTCCCCGTAACTTCTTTTTTTGAATAGTCATTTATTCAAGCCAGATATTGCTATATACTTGCTATATACTTTTTCAGTTTGAATATAAGACCGCAAACCATTTTAATGGGCATATGTCTTCAACATGTATCCTGTAAGAAGTCAAGCCAAGAAGCGAAGAGATGCTGGAGAACATGGATTCTTGATACATGCATTTCTGACTGAAGGTATAGAAAACTAAAATTTTGATGATACTTTTCTAAGATTTTAGAATAACAGATAATCTAAAAGACTACTATTATAGATCGGAAGGTAACTTTTGTATTATTGTTTATTTCTATAAATTTCTAATTAGTACAATAATTCATTTTTAGGGTGATGATCAGAAATATTGTTTCTCTATACACCAATCACAGATGAGATACAGTTAAGGCCCTGGACATATGTATAAGGCCGAAAAGATGAACTGTGCAGCTAACTTAAAAGTGCATCCCGATTACAGAATCAAGAATAGTTAAAAGCAGCTGTGAGAAATCGGGAAGGTGAGTTTTAATTATATTTTCTTTAAAATGTGAATTTATTTAAGAGGGTACAACCTCTGAAACTAGCAAAATCATGGCAACCTGTAACTTTTATGTTATATTATGAAACAAAATAACAATACTTAAGAAACATCATTGAATAACATTCTATGAGGAGCACTTCTTGTTGTACCTGGTACATGAGAATGTTGTTCATAGAGACCTCGCTGGAATGCCCCTAGCCTGTACTATAAACTCTACCCTTTGCATTCGTTTGACTTCACTTCTTAAAAGAGAGCTTCGTCTTCACTCTTTCAAACTAAAATAAACCTGTGAACTCACCGCGCCAATCAGTGTTCGTCGGCCAAATTTGACCGACGTTCTTTATATGGTCATTCCTTCTGACGTCATCGTTGAGCCCGGAATTGACCAATGAATTGCGCATATTTAATTAGAACGCATTTGGCGCATGTTTCTTCAAGCTCGCTGATTGGTGCAAGGTCAGCGCGTAGGTCAAAAGTGATTTACCCAAACTGTCACCGGTACCCATCGTGGGGGCGGGGCTACTAAACTGTAATACATGTAATATGGTCTCTACTAGGCAGAGTGTAGTTTAACTAGACTCTGCACGCAGGGTATATAAACTCATATATCTTGGAAATTTGTAGTCTCTAGCAAAACAAATATTTGGTAGATTACAACTTGAAACTTAGTATTCTTTCTAGTAGCATTAAAATGAACAATGCACTGTGTACAGTGACACAGCCAGGAAGAAAAAAGCGACGAGGCGAAAAATATTGCCAAACCTTGCCTTGATTTGCTTGCCTGGCAATAGAAGAACACGATGATAACCCTGAGATTGTTCACAATTGAATCAAAAATTGATGATTTAAGATTAAAAATCAATAAAAACTATACCATTAATTTACAACTTATCTTTGCAAGAGGAATATTTCTCAAAAGATGTTAAAAGGCGACAATGCAAGCGTCTCATCTGCCTCATCCTGGCTACACTAGAGGTGTACTGTAGATGACCCTAAGTCTAAAGTGAACTAGATCCATAAGGCAAGAATGGAATGTTGAGATCACCGTCCTTTTCAGAAGCGATAGATCCACCATGTCCCCAGCGGCCATATTCAAACCCAGTTAATACTTTATCCAAGGCATATTTGGCAGCCTCCAGGGGTATTTCTCTTGGGAAATGCACTGCTGGGAACACTTTGCTTTCCTTGCTTGACCTTTCTAGGTGAATCATGTGACTAAGGAACTGGCCAATCAAAGAATTGATGTCCAAATCACCATAGTAATCAATGTCATACACATCCCCATATTTTGTTGAATATTGTGTTCCAAAACTTAAAGATTGGATTCTGTTGTTGTTTTGTTGAGACTTCATGATAAAGCATGTGCTTATCCTTTCAATTATCTCTCCGATATTATCAAGTTTTGTCACATTGAAACACTCCCAATTTACGATAACTGTGCCAGTCGGAAATAAATGCTCCCAATGTGTACCATTCTGCAGAACATCTTTAGTTTCATCCATTGTTAATGGAAGAATGTTACCAATTTGGTCAGCTGCAGGACAATTTGGGATTCTATTTGTGTGGAGTAGATTTGATAGAGTCTCTGTGGTGACTTGGAAGCTCACATAGTGCTGGAAAAGGATTCAGGATATATTTGAATTAAATGATATAAATGATATGAATGATCAAATCAGGGGTAAAATATATTTTGTTGTACTATGATCTGATTATAATTTCCAATAATTTGCCTGTTGTGTCATTCAATCCGCCTATTTTCAGAAAATATAACGAAAAAACCCTCTAGATATTTTAATTGTACTCACTGGATTAAATTTTCAAAAATATGCTACTAAAATTAATTTGGTGACTTATTCCTACTTAGATGATGGAAATATTATCTTAAATCTATGGTTTGAATAAAGATGAGTGTATATAACTAATGATACTTGTCTACATTTGAGCATTGAAATGAAAGAGGAGAAAATCAATTCTTTTTAGAGTATAGCATTAAAGGCATATCATACTCTTCAAATTGGAGACTGTATTATTATTCTATGTTACCAACATACTGTTCTGAGAAGTATTTTCACAAGGGGATCAGCTTCTTGCTTGGCTAAGTTCTCAAGTGTCTCCCTCTGCACATACTTGATCAGGCTCACCTTGGGCCATTTTTCTTTGATATATTTCCTTACATATTCTCTTGTGAAACCAGGAAGACTTTTGCCTGAAATAATAATTTCAGTACATTTAGAAAGTGTATTTTACCTCATTAATAAGCTCAAGTAAAACACTGGCTTTGAGCCTTTTAGTATGAATCACAATAGTGTATATAGTCTTTAATCTAACAAAGTCTAAAATCTAACAAAGAAAATTCTTAGATTAAAAATAATTATTAGTTTAAACTTTTGTCTTAGAATTGTTACCTTGATGTAAAGGGTGTGTCCTTGCTGCTTCACTTAGTATGGTCTCTCCATTGTCAATCACATGCAGAATTACAAAGCAAACCTAGAAATGGATTCTTTTGATTAATTTTGGGGATGGTTTTGGCTGGGTCCTACTTTAATGTAGTGTTTCACCAATGCATTTTTTCAAAAAACAATTACAGAATACACAGAATAATATATTAATTTTAAATGATTTTTGAGTGAATCTCTGAAAATTATGTCTATAGTAGTATGATGTCCTCTTTAGTTTGCCTATTAAGCTTGCTTC
Source organism: Owenia fusiformis (assembly GCA_903813345.2). Lineage (NCBI taxonomy): Eukaryota > Metazoa > Annelida > Polychaeta > Sabellida > Oweniidae > Owenia > Owenia fusiformis. The sequence continues at coordinate 6,266,272 of CAIIXF020000003.1, read as the reverse complement.
ACCTATTTTTGGAATTTGACTAGGTTTCTTATTGACTTACAATTTGTTCCTGTTTAACACAGACAGCGCATACACGATTTGACTGCTTAAGGAACTGCTGATAATAGTGTGGAAGATAATCCAGTCCCCAATATACATTAGTATTGATGTTATATATGCCTTGGAAATCTCCTGGTTCAGCTAGCCTAGCACTATAGCCTTCTGCTTGCAAAGACTGGATGCTGCTACGTTGCCTTCCCATTTTGTTTGAATCTTCTCAATTAATTTCCTTAAATATTTCAAGATTTCTTTGTTGTTCAAGAGTCCAAAAGTTGATCTGTACATGTAATAATGTCATATTGAAGTAGGTTTAACTGATAAAGGTTGTTGTGAATTAAGATAATCCATGTTAGCTTAAAATCACACCACACACCTTGTATAAGGATGTTCTACATGATTACAGATTTAATTATCATTAGCCTATTTATATTATTTATATTATGTTATGGAAAGATAATTATTGTTGAATAGTTTTAAGCAAAGAAAGTTTCTGAAATTGCTGCCGCTTTAAAAATGGCGGGAATTTTTTGCGAAAATCTAACAAAAGTAATTAGTATTGGTACTGTTTGGAATTTTGGTACTTTATCCATGAAATATAACTATTTGACATATGTTCCATGTTTTTCAGTGTGACCCCTAACAGGCCATATATGGGGGTTGGGAAAACAGGAGTTTTCATTAATTTTGAGATCTCTCTAAAGTATAGCTTTATCATACTCAAATGAAAGACAATTTAAAGTTGATTGCAAATATTGTATTGTTTTACTGATTCAGGCCTCAGAAAATTCAAGATGGCCAACTAATTTGGGATTTTGCAATAATTTACTGATCTTTTTATTAAAGTAAGGCTCCATTATATTCAAATTCAAGGAATTTTAGAGTAGATAACAATTATCATTGTTTTCTGATTTGTGCCTCAAGAAATTCAAAATGGCCAGCTAATGTGCAATTTCGCCAATCTCTGTCTTATAATTATCTGTAAACCATGGGTAGAGTAACCATGGTAAATATTACATTGTGACATGAATAATTTTTTTGTTGGGATTCGTTACTCTGTCAAATTATGAATTTCTAGTTGACAGCTAACTTCACCTAACTCTCCCTTTTTTGTTTACCCAGGAAGAGATCAGCAGAAGAAGTGAGAAGGCCAAGCAGAACCATATGTTGAAGAACAGTGAGCAACAAGATGGAGCACCACCTTTTCCTGTTCAGGAATCAGTGAACACTCAAGGTAGGTCACTTTGATCACAGTATGGTAACTGTCAGAGGGGAGATCTCCCAGAATTCAGTGTTGGTATTGGGTCATGCGACATCCATGTGATAAATCCATTTATCCCACGATTAATGTGTTATCTGTACAATAACAGCTATTGATATTTCTGATATCATTGAAATCTGTGTGATATTTTCCAGAAAATGGTTTATCAAACTCATTTGCGTGTGATATCGTTTATCTCACGCATATCCGTGTGATATCACATTTGCATTTCGCGCCACAATATTGTTGGAAATTAGGTCAGATAATTTATTCTCTTTTGAGAAAATAGGTCTGTTAATTTATTCTTTTAAAGTTTCATTGGTGTATTAAATTACGATTGTGTATATAATTTGATTAGAAGGCTGCTAAATAACGATTAAAAATTGTATTTATGACGAACTATATCACAAGGTGATCGTAATCATGGGATAAACCCAATATCACATAATTTCTCGTGATATCATTTTATCGCCTCGTAGATATCAAATATCAACACTCATTCGCTTCGCTCACTCGTGTTGATATTTGATATCAACTCGGCGATAAAAATGATATCACTCAAAATGATGTGATATTCTGTATATCTATACGGCTTGTAGGACCATATAGGAATCAAATTTTCTGAAACCTAACTACCCAAAGATTTATGTTTTGTAAAATTTGTATGTAATCAATAAAATGTTCTTTCATAAAAATGTTATTTGATCATGAGAATTCTTCTTGTCTTGGTACAAGCCTCTGTGACCCCCCCCCTCTACCACTTGACTAAACACTCACCTGTGGACAAGGTCTTGTAGCTAGACTAGAGTTCTTCAAGACCCCCCTGTGTTTATGAACACAATTCTGTAGATGACCCCCCTGTGTTTATGAACACAATTCTGTAGATGACCCCCCTGTGTTTATGAACACAATTCTGTAGATGACCCCCCTGTGTTTATGAACACAATTCTGTAGATGACCCCCCTGTGTTTATGAACACAATTCTGTAGATGACCCCCCTGTGTTTATGAACACAATTCTGTAGATGACCCCCCTGTGTTTATGAACACAATTCTGTAGATGACCCCCCTGTGTTTATGAACACAATTCTGTAGATGACCCCCCTGTGTTTATGAACACAATTCTGTAGATGATACAATGCATTCTGTTAATTGTTCATTATCATTTTAATTTTGAAATGAAATTGGAGAAAGATATATTATTATTGACACTCACAGGCTGGTATCGAAATATTTGTCCGCTGTGACGGAGCATGCTATTTTTCATAAAAACACTAAGAATACTTCACGATTTATTTTTTAACTCATATGTTTCGTTATGTCATACAAAAATACTTACTCCATGCAATGGATATATCATTTGCAGGTAACTTTCACTTCTGTTTGAAGTCCAATTACGCTGGGAAGAAAAGCTATTGAAAATGGCGCCGGGGTATCAAACTTCAAAATGTACCATTTCTTGTTTAACTTTCTAATGGCACGATATAGTGACTCGATAATATTTACACATGGTTTCAGCATAACTATGAAGGTATAAATGAGATGTTGATGTATATGGTCTTTTTAATTCTTTTTCTAAAAAAAATAATGTTTAATTTTTTTGTCCGCTGTGACGGAGCAGTTGCAAATGTGAACTGTGAAAATGCTCCGTCACAGCGGACAAAAAATATTAATATTATTTTTTATTAAAAAATTAAAAAGACCCAATGCATTAATATCTCATGAATACATTCAGAGTTATGCTGAAAACATATGTTAATATTATCGTGTCACTATATCATGCCATTAAAAAGTTAAAAAATGGTACATTTTAGAGTTTGATACTCTTGCGCCGTTTTCAATAGCTTTTACTCCTAGCGTTATTAGACTTCAAACAGAAGTGACGGTTACATGCAAATGGTATATCCATTGCATGGAGTAAGTAATTATCTTTGATATAACAAAACATATGAGTTAAAAAATAAATCGTGAAGCATTCTTAGTATTTTTATGAAAAATAGCATGCTCCGTCACAGCGGACAAATCTTTCGATACCAGCCTGTGACACTACAATTTAAAAGCATTTAGAAAAATTAACATGTCTTTTAAGCATACATGTAATTGAAGACAGTTTTCCCATTTTGTGATAGTATGTTTTTCAAATAACATCGTCTGACTTGTTTTTCATTCATTCATTTCAAGATTAATGGTAATTTATAATTGCTTAAAAATCCAAACTTTAAGTGGTTGATAAGCTCAGATAGGGTAGGTTGAGTCATGTTAACCTATGGCTATAAAGAACAATTATACTCTTATCTCATATACCGTATTTGCCGTAATTGGCGCCCATGTTCCTATTAGCGCCTCCCCAGACTTTTGAAGGCCCGAGGGTGAGTCCGTGGTTGAAGAATCAACGATCATTGTGGTCAAACGTAAGAAGTCAAGTGGGCGATAATAGGTCCTGACATGTAATTCCAAAACGAGGCTGAGAAAAAATTCGAATTCGATTCAGCAGGTATAAGTCCGTTTTCCTATAGATTTATCGAGTAAAATACTGATTTAAGTACATATTTTATATTCCATTAGTGTAGCAAAAAGAGTGGGATAGGTATGAACCCCACGGTCTATGCAAACGTGGCGAATTTCACGAACCAAAATTTTCTTCCAATTTTTTTCTAAACTGAAAATGAGACTCCGGCATCTTTTCTCAGGCGGGACTCATATGGGCGCTAATAAGGACAACTTTTTGAAATGATTTGACTTACTTTAAGCGCCCAGGCGCCTACTACGGCAAATACGGTAACTGTAAATATGGCATATTTGCAATGATAATAATAAATGGCGTCATAGACAAAAATTGGTATGCGGGAACGAGGAGGACATATTGGGCATTTACTTTAAAAACAAAACAGCCAAAGACACCTATTTTTTATAATTATAAGTAATTTTTTGAATAGAAATGTCTCAACTATGTACATATTATTTTATAAGGAATTGCATCAAAAATAAGAAAATTAGATTAAAATGAAAAAGATGGAACATTTTTTGGCCCACCCTGTGTATACATGTACCTAGTTTACCTGTCAATAGGGGTTGATTGCTACTCAGTATTGATAGAAAGTAAGCATGGAACAAACATGTCTAGCAGTAGTGCCTCGAAAAAGAAAACATAATTTATTATACTTTAAATAATATGATTTTATGAAAAAGAAATTCATATTTTTGTTTTTCAAAATTAATTGAAATTCAATTTCATACTACTTCGCAATATTTTTATTATTATTATTTAACTTGAATATTCTGGCATAGTATTTAGTGGCCATAATGACCTTTTACAAATTTGATTATAGACATCAATTAAACAAATTTCAAAACATTCAAAAAGCATTTTCCTCGATTAATGGGACTCATCATACCATATATGGCCGTTTCTCCTGAGACTTATCAGTACACTGTTTTTTAATGAGATCCACCTGTTTGAAAACTGATAGAGAAGATTGATGTCAAAACAAAAGTGCTTTTTGTTGACACTTTATCATGATTTACCTTACAACTACACGTACTGTGATACTAGAATTAGTGAATATATCATAACAATACCCTACATTATATCACCTATTTAGAATGTCAATAATCCCCATTATTAAATTATGAGAGTAAACAGACGTTCTACTCTTTCTAAACAGACAAGACAACGTCTTATTTTTCTGTGTTTTTTTCATTCTGATAGTTTGAATGGGATATTGAGAAGCTGTTTGTCCATCTGTCCATTCGTCTGTCCAGGATATAACTCAAATACCAGTTGATGGCATTGGTTAAATTTCATAGGCTTATGCCTTATGAGTGTAGGACCTCTGTTCCAGAAGAAATATTCAATATGGTCACTCAATTTAAAATGGCCTCCATTTTTCTTAAGAAATGTAATCTTTTATAATTCACAAACCAGGTGACGGATATGCTGATGCCTAGGGATGCAGGGGCTCTGCTCCAGAAAGAAAAGAACATAACCTTTGATTTGTCAAATACCAGCTTACGGATTTGGTTCAAATTTTATATTCTGATGCCTAGAGACAAAGGAGCTCTGCTCAAGAATTCATTTTCAAGAGAGCAATTGTTTAAAAATGGTTGCTGAATTTCAAAATGGCTGCCATTCTTCATAAAGAAGTATAATCATTGATAACTTAAATACTAATGAACAGATTTTGTTAGAATTTTACATGCTGATGTCTAGGGACAAGGAGCTCTGTTGCAGAAAAACTTTTCAAGATGCTCACTGAATTTCAAAATGCAGTGATCTCCCCAGCATTAAAGCAAGTGGATGTAGCACCCACCTGAGATTTTAAAAACAGGCTTGCAACCACCTTAAAAATCCATCTGCACCCACTTGAAAATGAGAAAAATCATGAAAAATAGGCATGTTTTGATCAATTTTGACCTGAATTGGGAAAATAATAATTTTGCACCAACTTGAGAAAATATCCTGTGGAGAACACTGAAATGGCCACAATTTTTCGTAAAAAAACATAATCTTTGATAATTCAAATACCGGATGATGGATTTGGTTTAAATTTTGCCTAATGACACAGGGGTTTGCTCAAGAAAGAATTCTCAAGATGGCAGCTGAATTTGAAAATTGCCACCATTTTTTGTAAAAGAACATAATCCTTTGATTACTCAAATACCAGTTGATGGATTTGGTTTAAATTTGATATGCTGATGCCTAATCACACAGGGGTTCTGCTCAAGAAAGCATTCTTAAGATGGCCACTGAATTTCAAAATGGCCAATGTTTTTGTTAAAAAATATAATCACTGATAATTTGTGTATCAATAATAGCAAATTGTATACGCTGGTGCCCTAAGGTAAAAAGAACAATGTTAATGAAGTAATTTTTAAGACAGCTGCTCAATTCAAAATCGCCATCTTTTTTGTAAAAGGTAGTCTTTAATAACTCAAATACTAGTTGACAGATTTGATTCAGATTTTATATTGTGATGCCTTAAGAGACAAAGGAGCTTTGCTCAAGAAGAAATTTACAAGATGGTTGCTTATTTCTGCAGTATTTCTTATTACTGAACCTCTTTTGTCCAGGCAATTAGACTATTTGGTGCATCCATTTTGTTACCATAAATCAATGATTGTCATGGTTTGGTTACATCCTAGTTATCTTTAGAGTTAGTTCAGAGTGTGTACTCAAACTCTTTCGATACTATTCTGTCCAATATTGATACCAGAAACATTCAAGCCAAAACTGCCGTTGATTCTAGAGCAGACCAAACTGAGAGAGTTGTAGCATGGATCGCAGCAGCACCCCACAACGGCCTTGTAAAAGATTTGCATAATACGTATTAACATCAGGAACATTCTGACAAATGGCTGCAGGCACCAGACGGTGCAGCAGCTACACAACCCAAACAGCATTCCACACCCCAACGAAAGAAAGATTCCAAATACAATCGATAGGAGGTTGTAGACTCCATACTGAAAGTAAACAAGGGTTCAGATATAGATCAAGCAATTTTTTTATTTATTTGGCATTTAGCGTTCTCTGCTACTAGCACTTTATATCGCTAAGGGTCAAGAACTGATAGACCTTATTCAGAAATTGGAGAACACGTATGAACTGTAATCAGAGATATTTATATCATAAAAATGGCTGTAGATGTTTCAAGGAACAAATCAAATTCCTTGAAGGGTTACACTTAGATCTTTGACCATTTTTTGCTGAGAAAAATCTTTACCTATACAGAAATGGTTTGATTCATGATTTAGGGATTATTTTCAAATGTATACCCACCAGGCCAACATTGTAGAGAATTTCAAAGCAACATGAAATTGGAGCCAACATCTTGGGTTTATCTGGTTCAAAGAACATACTCTCAAAGTCAATATCGATGTGCTCAGTGTAAGTAAAATCATCTTTGACTTTTCTTGTCTTGACTTTTGTCTTGTCTTCTTTTTCTGGTTTTGTTGGTTTTGTCTTGACTATTGCCTTTGGTGAATGTATTTCAGGTTGCTCCCTAACCTCATTTCCTGTTACTAACATAGATTGCGGATTGAATCCTGGGTTGTAAATAGCCCTGTCAAGTGTTGGCCGTCTTCCTCCAGGATAATCAACAGGATCCTGGGAATAATCACTTATATCATATGGCAATGGTGACCTTGACATGTTGTCGTATTTGAATATTGTTGTAGATTGTCAACTTTGAGCAACTGCTTAGAGCTGATCCTTGAATATGAACTGAACACCTGGATTTTAATTATTTTAAGTCCCTGTGTAAAATTTGAAAATGTGTTTTTATTATTCATTTACTATTTGTAATGACTTGAAAAGTTATTTTAGAGATTTTTGAAAAAATGAGAACTAAAAAATGAGAACTAAGATTTTGATATGCATTTTTCTCTGAACCATTTTCATGCACTGATGAGTTCATTTCTCGCTTATTTATGAACCGATTTTCTTATTTTTTTCTGCAAAAAACATGTGAGGATGAATGCTATGCATTGGTATGAATTATAGCTATGTGTGACCTCTAAAAGTAAATTTTAATTAAAGTCTTGTTTCAAAAACCACTTTTTGAAATTAAAAAAAAAAGTTTCACATATCACATTTTGATAACATTGGGTAAGACTACAATATAAGCCATACTTTACATGGGGGCTTTAATCAAGCGCTGCTTAATCTCAGGTTGTCTGTTTTGTAAAATTGATTAATTTATTCATGTTATCATCGATAACCTATTATTGAAGTTAAGTTATAAATTTTAGGGTAGCCTTGGGAAGGGCTTGTGAATATTTTATTTACCATCCCACTAAATGAAGTTTGAGTAGGGATATAAGAAGCTGTCCATCTACTGTACTCCCAGTTAATTTCGCGGGTTCACAAAATGCAATGGAGTTCCAGGTTATAAATCCCCAGGGATTAAATTGTGAAAATATGACTTCTATATGTAGGTCGTGATGCCTCATAGACCCCATGTTATAAAATCACAAAAAGTGAAATATTTTTTCTTGTATTGGACAGATAATATATAGAGGATATCCTATCATGTTCTTTTTATTCCACAGTTAAAGTCATCATCATAATCGTCGGAAATTAATTTGATTTAATTTGAATTTTCCAAACGATCAGGCGATGTTGACACTTAGCCTCGTTTTGAGTCTGGAGTAGAAAAAATCCATAATCCATCGCACACGGCGCCGTATGTCATGGCTAAAAAACCGTATGCTATGGTTAAGTGAAAATTTGTCAAAAATATCATATTTTACCACTGATTACAAAAATACCGTTTTTATTTTCACATGTTATCCTATGAATATCATGCTAACTATGGAATAATTTCTTTTATCATATGAACTGTAAAATGAAGCCCTCTGATTGGTCAGTTCATCTGCTGTACCAATCTGTAGTGGCACCTGTAACCTTGTATTGGTACGGAATTGATCATCTCTGTAGCAATACAGAAAATATTGGTACGGAGGCGACAATCTCAGAAGCAATACTTGAAATAAAAGTGTCTACATTGAATTAATGATTTTAGAGCAAGTCGGAATATTTCCTTGGGATAATCTCTAAAGCAAAATTTATTGGCCTAATATCACACGATTAAACGTTATTGAAAATGATTTGAAGTGCAATACATGATATATTGTGCTCTCTATTTTCTTTATTGGCACTCGACTTCGTCTTGTGCAAATACAGAATCTCTACAATATATCCTGTATTGCACTTCAAATCATTCAATAACTTATGTACAAGTATATAACATATTTTAATTTAATTTTGAATTTAAAATGATGCAATTAGAAAAGTTCCCTCTTGCACATTTCATATTTATTCAAAACTTAAAGAAGTGGAGGGTATACATGTATATAACTTTTATTGACATCTTGTATCGTAACATGATTACATTAGTCATAACTATGAAAAACTAAATATCTAAACTACAAATATTAACTAAAGCAAAGGTATCCTTGGTGGTCTAATACAAACATAAAACTATTGTAACATAAAGAAACTGTACCTTTCATGTTTATTGATCCCAATTCATTTTTAACTGAGGCAAGGGAGGCAACTGCCTCACCAAAGTATTATTGAGAAATAAATTTCAATGTTTTGACTGGGAACTGTAAAAACAATGTCTCGATGTAGTTTAATATCACTTTTGACAGTTTTGCCTCCTCTATTTGAAAGCCTGTTAAAATAACATATGACAGTTTTGCCTCCCCTATTTGAAAGCCTGTTGAAATAACATATGACGGTTTTGCCTCGCCTATCTGAAAGCCTGTTGAAATAACATATGATAGTTTTGCCTCACCTATTTGAAAGCCTGTTAAAATAACATATGACAGTTTTGCCTCCCCTATTTGAAAGCCTGTTAAAATAACATATGACAGTTTTGCCTCACCTATTTGAAAGCCTGTTAAAGTAACATATGATAGTTTTGCCTCGCCTATTTGAAAGCCCGTTAAAGTAACATATGATAGTTTTGCCTCACCTATTTGAAAGCCCATTAAAGTAACATATGACAGTTTTGCCTCCCCTATTTGAAAGCCTGTTAAAATAACATATGACGGTTTTGCCTCACCTATTTGAAAGACTGTTGAAATAACATATGACAGTTTTGACTCATCTATTTGAAAGCCTGTTCAAATAACATATGACGGTTTTGCCTCACCTATTTGAAAGACTGTTGAAATAACATATGACAGTTTTGACTCATCTATTTGAAAGCCTGTTGAAATAACATATGACAGTTTTGCCTCACCTATTTGAAAGCCTGTTGAAATAACATATGACAGTTTTGACTCATCTATTTGAAAGCCTGTTGAAATAACATATGACAGTTTTGACTCATCTATTTGAAAGCCTGTTGAAATAACATATGACAGTTTTGCCTCACCTATTTGAAAGCCTGTTAAAGTAACATATGATAGTTTTGCCTCACCTATTTGAAAGCCCGTTAAAGTAACATATGATAGTTTTACCTCACCTATTTGAAAGCCTGTTAAAGTAACATATGATAGTTTTACCTCACCTATTTGAAAGCCTGTTGAAATAAGATATGACAGTTTTGCCTCACCTATCTGAAAGCCTGTTAAAGTAACATATGATAGTTTTGCCTCACCTATTTGAAAGCCCGTTAAAGTAACATATGATAGTTTTGCCTCACCTATTTGAAAGCCCATTAAAGTAACATATGATAGTTTTGCCTCACCTATTTGAAAGCCTGTTAAAATAACATATGACAGTTTTGCCTCACCTATTTGAAAGCCTGTTAAAGTAACATATGATAGTTTTGCCTCACCTATATGAAAGCCCGTTAAAGTAACATATGATAGTTTTGCCTCACCTATTTGAAAGCCCGTTAAAGTAACATATGATAGTTTTGCCTCATCTATTTGAAAGCCTGTTAAAGTAACATATGATAGTTTTACCTCACCTATTTGAAAGCCTGTTGAAATAACATATGACAGTTTTGCCTCACCTATTGAAAGACTGTTAAAATAACATTTGCCTCACCTATCTGAAATAAATGAATATATTTATTACATGTTCTTTGCAAACTTACATCAATACTGGTTAATACAAATTATTTTCAAAGTACAGGTTTAATGTTAAAATAAACAGTGTGATTTGTTCATGACTTTAAAGTGAACTAGATCCATATGGCAATAATGGAATGTCAAGACAAAAGTCTGACTCAGAAGCGATAGATCCACCATGTCCCCAGCAGCCATATTTAAACCCAGTTAATACTTTATCCAATGCATATTTGGCAGCCTCTAGTGGTATCTCTCTTGGGAAATGCACTGCTGGGAACACTTTGCTTTCCTTGCTTGACCTTTCTAGGTGAATCATGTGACTAAGAAAGTGACCAATCAGAGAATTGATATCCAAATCACCATAGTAATCAATGTCATATACATCCCCAAATTTTGTTGAATATTGTGTTCCAAAACTTAAAGATTGGATTCTGTTGTTGCTTTTTGATTTCAGGATAAAGCATGTGCTTATCCTTTCAATGATCTCTCCGATATTATCAAGTTTTGTCACATTGAAACACTCCCAATTTACGATAACTGTGCCAGTCGGAAATAAATGCTCCCAATGTGTACCATTCTGCAGAACATCTTTAGTTTCATCCATTGTTAATGGAAGAATGTTACCAATTTGGTCAGCTGCAGGACAATTTGGGATTATATTTGTGTGGAGTAGATTTGAAAGAGTCTCTGTGGTGACTTGGTAGCTCACATAGTGCTGGAAATAGATTTTGTAATAAACAGGGTAGTCAAAAAACGGAAACTTTGCATTTTCCTTATATTTGTCACTTTAAAAAATTACTTTCTGATCTTTCACACATTTGTACATCATTCAATTTCCCACCACCCTACCATATTTCATGACCATCAGACTGATAGTCACAATTTTACAGCACTCTGAATAACATGCTTCAAGTTTGGCCATCATCGCGCTGTAGGCAAAACAACACAGTTATCAATGACCCGAATAGATTCCTCAGCAGGGTTGACCTGAATGACAGGGATGATCTGACTTTTGAGGTTTGCAATTGTCCTGAGGTCATTCTCCTATACTCTGTCTCTGCCATATCCCCACAGGTAGGGACATTTTAGACGACGAGTACAGGTTTCCCGAGAGCGCAATAGTGGCCACTGGGGCATATTCTTTAAAGTGCTGAAATATTGTGACTATCAATCTGATGGTCATTAAATACAGTAGGCTGGTGGCAAATTGAATGATGTACAAATGTATAAAAACTCAGGGAATTATTTCTTAAAGTGACAAAGATATGAGGAAAATGGTATAAGGGTTTCCTTTTTTTGACCACCCTGTACATGAATGTATATTTGTACTAAAACGAGGGATTTCATTAGTAGCCTTCCTGTTTAACCAAAATTGCATTTTGTTTTGAATTAGAATTTTGCAACTGTTTCCATGTTAAAATTATAATTGTCCCATTTTACCTGTTTTAGTATATTTTCCCCATTATCTAGGTTATATAGCTATTTTAAGTATACTTTTTGCATAAGATTTTCTTAATTTGAAACATTTGATTTTTATACACATTTTCACAAGAATTCATGAGCTGAGAGTAGGCTTGGCAATTTAATACATCTTTCATTAATTAAAAGATGAGGGAGGTGTGAACATTGTGGTATTTTTGACCACATTCATACAGTTTTGGTACATTTGTATGTACTCCATTTACTGATTAAGTACAGAGATTTTAGCGATTGCATAATAATCGTAATAATTCATTGTTTCAAACATACCGTTCTGAGAAGTATTCTCACAAAGGGATCTTCTTCCAGTTTCGCAAGAGTCTCAAGTGTTTCCCTCTTTACATTCTTCATTAGTTTCACCTTGGGCCAATTCTCTTTGATAATCCTCCTTATGTAGTCTCCGGTGAAATAAGGAAGACTCTTGCCTGAAATTAAGGATTTAAAAACACTTTCATTAGCATAATGCAATTTGGCTGTGAATATAAAAAAGAAAATGTTCTTCTATTTTTTTTATTTATTTCACCTGGAATGAGAGGAATTTCCTATATTTAAATAACAAACTTATATCTTGGAATTACATGAATTAAAAGAATTAAATGTTCTTTAGGAAATTCATATATTGAAAAAAAACTTCTTGGAATTGACCAAGGTTGAAATATTACCTTCATGAAGAGTATGTGTCCTGCCAGCTTCACTCAGTATGGTCTCTCCATTGTCAATCAAATGCAGAATTACAAAGCAAACCTAGAAATGAAATCTTTCATTACTTGATTTGGTGAATCACTAATTCTGTATGAGATCCACAATGTTGAAAATTAAGTCTGTTGTAGATAATCTTAACTCCTAAATAAATAAATGGCAGAATAATCAGATCTAGCCAGCTATCTGTATACTATTTTAGTTTTTAGAATACTTCCATCTCATATCATTCCTTCTTTTGTCTACATTCAAAAAATCATACATAACATGCATTTATACTTATTATCCCATAAAACGAAGTCTGGAGGGATAAATAAAACACCTCCGTCCATCTGCCTGTCTGTCTGTATGTCTCTGTCCGTCTGTTCAGGCGATAACTCAAATACTACTCGTATTTTGTTCATATTTTGTACATATGTGCCCTTTGTCTGTAGAAGTTCTGCTCGAAACTCAATTTTCAAAATGGCCACTTGTTTCAAAATGATGGCTATTTTAGTGCTGATTTTACAGTAATTTAGGTACAAATGTAAAACTGTTATATTTATATGTTTTCAAGGTAAAAAAGTTTGATAAGACATTAATAAAGGTTGAAATGTAGATATTTAGGAAACACATGGCAGCCATCTTGGAAAATAATGACTATTTTACGATTTTTGCCCTAACTTGAAAAGTAGAGGAGCGATTTTATTCACATTTATTATGTGATGACTTATAAGCATCGTACACTCTTTTGACACTTTGGCTTTTAGGCGTTTGAAAATGGCTGACATTTTACGCATGTCATTTATGTTTTTTTTTACTATAACACGAAATGTAATAAAGCGATTTCGTTCACATATGATAACTTATAAGCATGTCACACTGTTTTAGGACACTTTGGCTAGTACGTGGTCATTTTGAAAATGGCCGCCATTTTTACCTGTTATCTTACATTTCTACTATTTTATTGCGTTGTATTCACAGCTGACCTAAGAACTGTTTCCCATCAAAACACTACAGCAGACGCAAGTCAACATGCGGCCACCGTGGGACTGTTCTGTGGTCTGGCAGTTTTTCTATGGGGACCGCAGAAATGAACAAATATTATTATATTTTAATTTATCTGAGGTCAAATAATGGCCGTCGTACGACAATTGTGACTGGGGTGTTACTAAAATTGTAGTGAAGCAATTTTGTAAAGAGGACAGTCATGGTCATTTGATGGGATTTGCCACACCTTGGTATTGCTGTTGTCTAGTCATTTTTGGGCACAGTCTGATCTAAATTACATGTAAGTGAGAAATTACATGATGCAGCCCAAATACTGAATCAACTACATGTTTTTTTAAATTTTTTAAATCTTTGAAATTTTAGAAAATTGTCTGAAACAAAAATGGCGATCATAAAAAGGAAAATAGATCGCTTTTCAATTCAGTTTTTTTTATTTTTTGTTTTTCAATGAATGATACCAAATTTTAAAGATTGTATCATTTAGAGCAATATATTAGGCACAATTTCTAAAAAATTAAAAGATTATTCTCTTCAGTGACTTTTCCTTAGCTCCTACTTTTAGCTATTTTTCAGTCACATTTTCAGAGGGCTGAAAAAGTTATTTCATCATGTGGAACTAGTTTAACTGACTGGAGATCAAAACAGAACTCTGATATCTCGGTTAAAAAAATGGCATGGTTATGTCACTTCCTGTTTTGTCATTTCCTGTTAACTACCATGGCACCTTAACTGCCTCATCTACATTTCATGGAAAAATATTTTTAAACCATTTGTCCAGAAGGACTCAGAAAATTAATTTTACAGCCGATGAGGATTACTATGTAGTGGTCGGACTCGCCTGAAAATCTCCACTCGAGTGGGCCATGAAAAACCACGATTATATTCGCGATTTGACTTAGTTGAGTTACTTCCGGTTTCAGTTTCCCAAGTAGCGGCCGAATTAATAAATTTGATCAAGTCTTTCAAGGGCCTCTATACTTTTTATCGCACTTTGAAAAAGTGCTATATTGTCGTCGTCTTGTGCTGTTCGGCGTGCGGGCGGGCGGCACATAAACCAAATCTTGTCATCAAATTTCCAGGATAACTGCTTACCTGTTCAACTTGAAATTTTTACAGATGCAAGAGCAGACTAGTACCAAGATCTGATTAGGTTAAGGGGATGCTGGGTAAACTATGTGGCGGCCATTTTGAATTTTTCAACAAATCTTGTCATCAAAATTCCAGGAAAACCACTTATCCGTTCAACTTGAAATTTTTACAGATGCAAGAGCAGACTATTGCCAAGATCTGTTTAGGTTTTGGGTATGCTGGCTGAATTACATGGTGGCCATTTTGAATTTTTCAATTTGGTGGCCATATTGAATTTTTCAACTTGCTCCAAATTGACCAATTTTTTTTTTAAAAACATCTTCAAGTTCTCAGAAGTTCAAATCTGACCTTAGATTTCAGATTTGACCCTTCATTCACCTTCAGTGACCTTGAAAAGGTAAAAAAAGTTGATTTTCTAAATTGATATTTTGGATTTAAATTTATGTCAGCTTAATTACAAAACACCTACTGAGGTCTGAAAAGTGAAATTTTCAAGGTCGAAGGTCAAGGTCATTAAACTAGGACACAGATTTGACCTTTCATTCACCTTCAGTGACCTTGAAAAGGTCAAAAAAGTTGATTTTCCAAATTGATATTTTGGATTTAAATTTTGAAATTTTCAAGGTCGAAGGTCAAGGTCATTAAACTAGGTCACAAATGATGTTATCGACGTTTCTCAAAGTTTGAGACTACAAATCAATTCTTGTCATCAAAATTCCAAGAAAACCGCTAACCTGTTCAACTTGACATTTTTACACATGCAATAGCAGACTAGTGCCAAGATCTGATTAGGTTTAGGGCATGCTGGGTAAACTATGTGGCGGTCATTTTTAATTTTTCAACAAATCTTGTCATCAAAATTCCAGGAAAACCACTTATCTGTTCAACTTGAAATTTTTACAGATGCAAGAGCAGACTATTGCCAAGATCTGATTAGGTTTTGGGTATGCTGGCTGAATTACATGGTGGCCATTTTGAATTTTTCAACTTGCTCCAAATTGACCAAATTGTTTTTTTAAAAACATCTACAAGTTCTCAGAAGTTCAAATCTGACCTTAGATTTCAGATTTGACCTTTCGTTGACCTTCAGTGACCTTGAAAAGGTCAAAAATTTGATTTTCTAAATTGATATTTTGGATTTAAATTTAGGTCAGCTTAATTACAAAAGACCTACTGAGGTCTGAAAAAGTGAAATTTTCAAGGTCGAAGGTCATCAAATTAGGTCACAAACAATGTTTTCTAAATTTTCCCAAAGTTCAAGATTACAAATAAATTCTTGTCATCAAAATTGCAGGAACCGCTAACCTTGTCAACTTGAAATGTTTACAGATGCAAGTGCAGACTAGTGCCAAGGTCTGATTAGGTTTTGGCCATGCTGGGTAAATTGCATGGTGGCCAGTTTGCTCTTCTAAGTGCGATATTTATCACTGTGTGTCTTGTTATTGTCTAAATCGTATTGCACATCCCTATTCACCTTTCCCCAAAGTCCAAAGTGTACTCATTTGACCGCTGCGCTGATTGGTCGGTGAAAATCGATGACGTCAAAGCAGGGCACTTTTCGCGCGAAAACTCCATTTACTATTAGATCGCCCAATGAGTAAAATAGATCTCATCTAAAATGATATCAAAACTAATTGAAATTTATTTTTCTGACTTTTTTGTCTTCGGGTGTGTCTTAAATACACTACCCGGTAGATGAAACCATAGGAATAATGTGAGTGATATAACATTGGTTAAAATACATTGATGAAATATTAAGGGCAGGTTTAGTAATGAGTAAGGTAATGTTGTTCAGTTTCAAATTGGCTCAGTATAGCGAATATGGTATGTTAGTATACTTTAAGGAAAAGAGAGCTTGAGCGACTTTCAATTATCATTTGGCATAAGCGTGTCTGATTTTGGCATACACATGTCGCATTCTGGCATAATCGTTCATATCATAAGGAAAAGTAAGTTTGCTTCCACACGAGGTACTTGTTCCTTGTCTTGAATGTAATTGTATCCATGTAACTAATCGTGTATCTTAAGAAGTATGATGGGATATGTCGGGCTCGTTCCAGACATTATGTAAACAATCTTCTCACAGAATCTCTTCCACATTGCATTCCAAAGGAGGTTGATCTATGCAATGTAATTCTTAGCAGTTTGTGTGTAATCTATTTTGGGAAATCTTCTACAGAAGTGGGAAAGTACCTCTTGTGGAATTCGGCTGTAAATGGTGAGGCAAAACGTCTTGAGAAACAGAATCTATTACCTTAGAGGCAAAGCGCAGTTTGAAAGTCAATATCAGTGTAGTAGACTAAATGTCTGGGTATAAAATGTGAACAAATATGACAGGGGCCACATGATGGATTGCGGGTTTTAAGAAAGATAAGAGCAGGTTAGCGAGAGCAAGATAGAAAAGTAAGATGGGTTTGGAAAGTGGAGGAAAGTTTAAGATCTGAAGAAATGGAATTGTGTAGAACTTTGTACAATTAGAAATTAGAAAATAAAGTGAAGAAGAAAATTATATAAAGTCTCGGCCTTAATGTTTAGGAACTTTAGATCCGTTTACCAATTAGGAACACCAATGACATTGATCATAAAAGACTTTAAGTATAATGAACATTTGGTCAAGAAGAACATTGGTGGTCATTTTAAATTAACGGACATTGGTGGCAGCGGTGTCTTGCGAACTCACATAAAGTAAAGGACTATGGATACTTAGAAGATTAAAATAATTCGACAATTTGGAATATTGATTGGACAGATGTAAAACTTTAAATTTGGAAAGGATTTTGGACATACATAATATAATATGGATATATTCGACAGTAATTTTTGGATATTTCTTTCAAAGGAAATAAACATGGATTAATGATATGGAATTATCCTAGAAACTTAATACAATGGTAGGTGCAGTAATTTTGATTTACATTTGAACTTTTATTGACATTAAATGCTCTGAAAATTATTGACATTAGCATAATATAGATACGCTAGCCTGTTTTGAGAAACATTTCTTCTGACCTGATTTCAAAAGGAATATTAACGTTATTCGGACTTTAAGAGTGATGGGAGCTCGAATTTTGAAAAGAACCATTTACAGAACATTGATTTCCCGTGAACTGTAAAATGTTAAAACGTCTAAAGATTGAATTATCAAATTAATTTGGGACAAAAATAAACATTAACCAAAATATTCTTCACGACTTGGAAGGATCTAAATATTAACAATATAAAACATTGGAGTAAACTACATGAATTTTAACATGATGATCTCTGTGTAGACTCTGTCTATGTCACCGCAACCTTTTGAAAAGAACTACAACGCTACCAGAACCAAGCTTAACATTGTTTACTTGAAATATAAAATATGTTATTCGATATTCTGTTTATGTTTAAAGTCTACAGCGACCTATTGTTCAGCATCCAGAAACTCAGTCTTGTGCAATGCTGCAAAACATTTAATAAGCGCATACGTCCCATTGTTAGAACTTTATATGGACAATTCTTCTTGAACTGCATGATCTTAAATTGAAAACTGCTAATAGCACTGACAAACCATCGATAAAATGGATAACAACTCTGAATCTAGGAATATTGTCGCCAAAATGATTGGTAATGCTAATGAGAAATTCAGACTATAAAGAGACACACTCTGTGATTTACTTGGATATGCGTGAGGCAGTTGGATTTTCATATCACAGTCTACACAAGAAAGGTGTATTTGGGGAACATATTTAAATGTTTTTTGGAACAAAGGATTTCCTATATATCAGCAGTAACACAGCTAAACAGCAAAAACTTTCGCTAACATTTCTTCTTGATAAGGGGCATATATACGTATCCATGGTGATATATCGATTTGGACCCCATCCATTTTAGAGACCTAAGACTTTCGTTTGAAGATATCAAGAAGTTGTTGCTGGTTTCAGGATAATAAGACAGTAAAGACTGAAAGGACCCAAGAGTCCTTTATATTGAGAGAATCGTTGTGGACAGACTTTGTGACTGTTAAAGGAAACTATGATTGCTTACCGGTAAGAGGATTTCCTTCGGATGTCGAATGTTGAACTTATGAAGCCACTAGGGACAATTATGACCAAGATAGCCATAATGCCATGTATTGCAGTGATCGTGAACAAGCAGTTCCTTGTTCTTGGGACTATTGAAGCCATTTAGAACTGATTTTTACGAAGCGAAAATGTATATTAAATATGGAAGACGATATTTTATTAGTGATCCAGGAGGGGACGCTCTGATCAAGTGTTACCCAGAGGATACTTTTGATGTCTGCATGGGTGCAGATACTGACATACCTGGTTGGTCTGAGTGCATAGTACCAGCCAGGGTAGTATGTCATGAGAACATATGTGGGGATGAGGATTTTCTGGTGGAACAGAGGATGAGTAACAGTAGGGAAGACTTACTCATATATCGTATATTGCTGGCCAGCGCGTTGAACAAGAGTTCCACATCGTGTACTGAATGTAGGAGAAGAAAGAAGGCTATAAAAAGGAACTGACATGGCCGTAGCTTCTATTGATTTTCAAGGAGACGTCCTTGAGTCAGCTAGACCCATGCCTATGATGAACAGTACCTGTCCTATAGATCTGGAGGAGGTTCAGTACAAACGTGATAAAAGTGTCTAATTATATAAGTGAAAGTGATGGAGGACATCACAATTTAAGAGAAAACTGTGAAGAAATCAGACAATTCTGAGAAGGACATGGCTTATATTTCTTTTGTGACTAAGGAGGCTTCAATGGAACTGTTAGAAAAGAAGAATTGTAAGATGAAATGGAGACTTCCAAGTGGAATTCAATAATGCAGTCTCAAAGATTGAAAAGACATCGGATATACACAAATTCTCCCGTATACCAGTATGGACAGAGAACATTGTTAGTGTTGGGGTAAATCTAAAAGTATATGTTTACTAAATTGGTAATTATTTTCAGAACAAAACTGAAATGTCTATAAGTTTATCAAATTATTAATTATTTTCAGATAACATGATTTTTGATTGTAAAAGTTTGCATAATTTTGAACTGAGGTGATGTGTAGTGATTCGAGTGATTGTATGCCCTCTGTAATATAGTACATATATGTTACTCTCTATTATTATTATTATTCAGTTGTCATCTTATATATCTATTGTAATTTCAATCATTTTATAGAGTGTTAGTCTTAAATGTCATAATATAAGTAATACACAAGGGTTCTCATTTGTTTGTAAATGTGGATATTGTTTGGAATTATCTACATAATTGTGAATTTATTATTTAGGCTGAACTGGTGTAGTTGAAATTCATGAAATTCTGTTATCTGTATCATTGGAGTGTTGCCATGTTTACTTGTAGTATTTAGTCATATATATTTTAAGTTACTTACTCCATTTATATATCTCTTGTATATCAATTTTTCTAAAGAGCATGGACTGTAACAAATTTACTAATTATTTTGTGTGCGGATAATGATGAACATTAATATTTTGGACGAATTGTAGAGTTGGGTAGTTGTTATACATAGGGTGCTATGTTGCACTTATTAATGTTATTATTTTGCAGACCAGGAGGTCTGAGGCTAAGAGGGGGGTAATGTGAGTGATATAACATTGGTTAAAATACATTGATGAAATATTAAGGGCAGGTTTAGTAATGAGTAAGGTAATGTTGTTCAGTTTCAAATTGGCTCAGTATAGCGAATACGGTATGTTAGTATACTTTAAGGAAAAGAGAGCTTGAGCGACTTTCAATTATCATTTGGCATAAGCGTGTCTGATTTTGGCATACACATGTCGCATTCTGGCATAATCGTTCATATCATAAGGAAAAGTAAGTTTGCTTCCACACGAGGTACTTGTTCCTTGTCTTGAATGTAATTGTATCCATGTAACTAATCGTGTATCTTAAGAAGTATGATGGGATATGTCGGGCTCGTTCCAGACATTATGTAAACAATCTTCTCACAGAATCTCTTCCACATTGCATTCCAAAGGAGGTTAATCTATGCAATGTAATTCTTAGCAGTTTGTGTGTAATCTATTTTGGGAAATCTTCTACAGAAGTGGGAAAGTACCTCTTGTGGAATTCGGCTGTAAATGGTGAGGCAAAACGTCTTGAGAAACAGAATCTATTACCTTAGAGGCAAAGCGCAGTTTGAAAGTCAATATCAGTGTAGTAGACTAAATGTCTGGGTATAAAATGTGAACAAATATGACAGGGGCCACATGATGGATTGCGGGTTTTAAGAAAGATAAGAGCAGGTTAGCGAGAGCAAGATAGAAAAGTAAGATGGGTTTGGAAAGTGGAGGAAAGTTTAAGATCTGAAGAAATGGAATTGTGTAGAACTTTGTACAATTAGAAATTAGAAAATAAAGTGAAGAAGAAAATTATATAAAGTCTCGGCCTTAATGTTTAGGAACTTTAGATCCGTTTACCAATTAGGAACACCAATGACATTGATCATAAAAGACTTTAAGTATAATGAACATTTGGTCAAGAAGAACATTGGTGGACGGATTTTCCCACTTTTGGTCTGGAATCTCACCCCGCGTTCGTAGTGGTGTTTCTGTTAAGTACTCTAGGACCCCTAAATCCTCAGCAGCTGCGTCAAATAGATGAAGCAAAGGTACTTCTTTGGCCCTAGTTATGATAACGTCTCCCCAATCTCGGTAAAGCCGCACCTCGTCCTCCCATGTTGAGGCAACTACCATCCGTTGATATGAAATTGGCGCTTCGTAAGCCACTTTCATGATAGGTTTGATAACTCCATAAGAGAGTATTAGTGCACCCATCATCCGTTCTCTTCTTGGAACGTCATCTTCTACTATGAGGCACTGCCAGGCTTGCTTCTGATACTTATTTACACTGAGGGCCTGTCCGGCTTGCATCTTAGATCGGAGTTTTTGCAGGATCGCTTCTTTCTGCTTTCCCTTGTGACCTACTCCCGCCTGATTTCCTTTCAGGATGCTGATGCATTTAAGAAGACCTGCCGGGTCATTCGATTTATTCATGTTCATCTTCTCGCCGTCAGATAGATTCATGGTCCTTGCCGCTAACCATGCTAGGTAGGGCGCTATGTTTGTTTTACCAGAGATGCTTGGGCTTTTCTGGTATACTACATTTTCTCTCCTGTGGCAACTAATGTTGCTTAGAATTGCAGCAGACTTGAGGGCTTTCAGCTTCTCCAGTAAGGGTGCCGTTTCTTCGAGGACTCTGCCTCCTCGTTGTATTAGTTTCGGACCAACGTTCAGTGCTGTCCAAATCAACAGTCCAGCATCCCGAGTGGGTAGCCTTCTATTTTCTGTCAGAAGACTTTTCTCTTTGATGTTTATCGGATTCCAGACCTTGACGAGGTCTCCTACTCCATAGGCGTCTTCCTTGGACTTGTCCAAAGCCCTTTTGAGAAGTTCCCGGGTTTCTTCGTCAGATCCAGTATATTCGGGTGAGGGGAAGTAAATCTTTCTTCCGAGTTCTTGTATGTTTTCCGGTTTGTCCGGGAATTTGGCCTCTGTTACCAGATTGTCGATCACATCTGTTCTTTTCCTTTTTTGGCCCGGTTCCTTTTTCAGAATTTCTCTGAAAATTATTTGTTGTTTACTATCGTTGATTCTATATTGTTTTAATGCGTCGTTGAACGATGCATATATCATTTCTCCGGTCTCGTACGCTAGGAGACCAGTAGTAGCGATTCCCCATGCGCCTGAGATGATGCGCAAGAAGTGGTAACCTGAAACCTCATTTGCGTTTGGTCTAATTCCTCTCAATCCTTCCTTGACAAGGTTAATGTATCGTGCCTTTTCGGCTTCAGATACAGATGTTTCCACCCTTTGGGGATCAACTTGCATTGCCATAACCTGGTGTTCTCAGGTGGTAAAGGTTGTTTTATGTATCTCTTGCTACTGCGTTTAAGGCACAATGTCCGTTAATTTAAAATGACCACCAATGTTCTTCTTGACCAAATGTTCATTATACTTAAAGTCTTTTATGATCAATGTCATTGGTGTTCCTAATTGGTAAACGGATCTAAAGTTCCTAAACATTAAGGCCGAGACTTTATATAATTTTCTTCTTCACTTTATTTTCTAATTTCTAATTGTACAAAGTTCTACACAATTCCATTCTGCTTTCCCTTGTGACCTACTCCCGCCTGATTTCCTTTCAGGATGCTGATGCATTTAAGAAGACCTGCCGGGTCATTCGATTTATTCATGTTCATCTTCTCGCCGTCAGATAGATTCATGGTCCTTGCCGCTAACCATGCTAGGTAGGGCGCTATGTTTGTTTTACCAGAGATGCTTGGGCTTTTCTGGTATACTACATTTTCTCTCCTGTGGCAACTAATGTTGCTTAGAATTGCAGCAGACTTGAGGGCTTTCAGCTTCTCCAGTAAGGGTGCCGTTTCTTCGAGGACTCTGCCTCCTCGTTGTATTAGTTTCGGACCAACGTTCAGTGCTGTCCAAATCAACAGTCCAGCATCCCGAGTGGGTAGCCTTCTATTTTCTGTCAGAAGACTTTTCTCTTTGATGTTTATCGGATTCCAGACCTTGACGAGGTCTCCTACTCCATAGGCGTCTTCCTTGGACTTGTCCAAAGCCCTTTTGAGAAGTTCCCGGGTTTCTTCGTCAGATCCAGTATATTCGGGTGAGGGGAAGTAAATCTTTCTTCCGAGTTCTTGTATGTTTTCCGGTTTGTCCGGGAATTTGGCCTCTGTTACCAGATTGTCGATCACATCTGTTCTTTTCCTTTTTTGGCCCGGTTCCTTTTTCAGAATTTCTCTGAAAATTATTTGTTGTTTACTATCGTTGATTCTATATTGTTTTAATGCGTCGTTGAACGATGCATATATCATTTCTCCGGTCTCGTACGCTAGGAGACCAGTAGTAGCGATTCCCCATGCGCCTGAGATGATGCGCAAGAAGTGGTAACCTGAAACCTCATTTGCGTTTGGTCTAATTCCTCTCAATCCTTCCTTGACAAGGTTAATGTATCGTGCCTTTTCGGCTTCAGATACAGATGTTTCCACCCTTTGGGGATCAACTTGCATTGCCATAACCTGGTGTTCTCAGGTGGTAAAGGTTGTTTTATGTATCTCTTGCTACTGCGTTTAAGGCACAATGTCCGTTAATTTAAAATGACCACCAATGTTCTTCTTGACCAAATGTTCATTATACTTAAAGTCTTTTATGATCAATGTCATTGGTGTTCCTAATTGGTAAACGGATCTAAAGTTCCTAAACATTAAGGCCGAGACTTTATATAATTTTCTTCTTCACTTTATTTTCTAATTTCTAATTGTACAAAGTTCTACACAATTCCATTTCTTCAGATCTTAAACTTTCCTCCACTTTCCAAACCCATCTTACTTTTCTATCTTGCTCTCGCTAACCTGCTCTTATCTTTCTTAAAACCCGCAATCCATCATGTGGCCCCTGTCATATTTGTTCACATTTTATACCCAGACATTTAGTCTACTACACTGATATTGACTTTCAAACTGCGCTTTGCCTCTAAGGTAATAGATTCTGTTTCTCAAGACGTTTTGCCTCACCATTTACAGCCGAATTCCACAAGAGGTACTTTCCCACTTCTGTAGAAGATTTCCCAAAATAGATTACACACAAACTGCTAAGAATTACATTGCATAGATCAACCTCCTTTGGAATGCAATGTGGAAGAGATTCTGTGAGAAGATTGTTTACATAATGTCTGGAACGAGCCCGACATATCCCATCATACTTCTTAAGATACACGATTAGTTACATGGATACAATTACATTCAAGACAAGGAACAAGTACCTCGTGTGGAAGCAAACTTACTTTTCCTTATGATATGAACGATTATGCCAGAATGCGACATGTGTATGCCAAAATCAGACACGCTTATGCCAAATGATAATTGAAAGTCGCTCAAGCTCTCTTTTCCTTAAAGTATACTAACATACCGTATTCGCTATACTGAGCCAATTTGAAACTGAACAACATTACCTTACTCATTACTAAACCTGCCCTTAATATTTCATCAATGTATTTTAACCAATGTTATATCACTCACAATAATTTGTGATCCGAGTGCTGGTCTTCTAATAAATTATATTGAATCCAATTACCGTACCAAAGACAAACAATTATTCAGACAAGACTGTGCATATTATAGGAACATTCATTTAACATAAATATCCAAATACATAATTATGTTTCTAATAAAAAATATAACATATGAAGAACAGTTTTAAATGTAACAGAGGCTAATGATATTTTTCTCATGCTTGCACAAACCTAATAAATAATTTCCAAACTCATGATGGGTCGTGGAAAATTAATTCATTTTAGATGCAATTTGAAGGAATGAATAGTCATACATCATAGCTTGTATTTTTAAAATTGCAAATGCAATTACAAGATAGAACTTCTCCCTTTAAGGTATTACGTCCATAAATATCTTGAATATTCTCTCAGCAGTTCTATATTTAAAAAGAACGCCGGGGTTGCAGTTGGGGTAAGAAGACCAAATGACTCAGGTATCGAATCGTAAATAATACCAATGTTGCGATTATTGTCCTTGTTTTGTTGCATAGGATAAAAGGGTATTTTTCTCTGGTTGCTACAGTTAGTCGTATTCATATGTGGAACATCTACCCAACAATCAAAAACATGAGGTATAACATCTTTTTTCAGAGAACGTTTCTTACTAAAACCATGATATTCAAAATCATCATCAGTGAAGTGTAAAGAACAAACTTTACAAGAAGGTTTCAACTGAAATGATTTATCTTCCATTCGATGGATAGCAATTAACCACTTTCTTTTATTCTCTGGAACGTTACGACCTTGTCTTCAACAACTGATGTCCCATTTGCGTTGCATCTTGGAACTATGCAATGTGTTTTTTGTGTACATGTCTTGCGTTTCTTGGAGCTGTCACCAAAATATTTATATTCGAGTTTGTTTATGTGATATTCATGATACTAGTATGCTGATGTATTTCAATACTTGTTCATTAACTGGACTGTACACAAGACTCTAGTAGGCCAAAACCTTGACAATCAATCCCACTCCCCCCAAAACATATGACTCGTTTTTACTGTTGATTGATCAATTAATATCTATTTCACCTAACACTAGAAAAAATAGTACAAGCTTATTATTACAGTGCAGTAGTCAATGGTATGTTGGCAGTAAAGAAGTACATATCAGGGTCAATGCGCTGTAAACATTGGACTCTTCTCATCAATTTTACTCAGTTCATTTGATTTCCCAGAACGGTATAATGAAGGGAGAATATGAACGAGAGTGTTATCAATGAGATTCCATCACATTTATGATAGAGATTATTAAGTACTCACCATAATTCAACAATTGAATGAGCCCGTCTCTGTCGCGATTCACATTGACTTGTAATGTGTTCAGATTTTGCCGCGAAAATCTGCCCTACTCTGACGTCAGAGATTCTAGATTTGCTAATTATAATATTCATGAGCTGACTTTAGGGAAAGGTGAATAGATCGTTAAAATTCACCCCTAGTCCCCTATAGATAGTAAAACTTATCGGATAAATAGTGAAAACAAACTTCGTCAATCCAGAAAGTTCCAGGATGCACCGCGGTAGACAAATTTTAAAATTCCCGGCTGTTGGATACTCCCAGAATGCATCAAACCGGAAATGAAACTTTTGCATAATAATAACGAAAGCAGAATAAGATCCAAGCATGTTTGTCTTCCGCACATGGCATTAAATAGAAAATAAGTTGTATTCTATACAGATTAAGTAGAACATTACAACTATCTTAGTATGGAAATTGCGAATAGGAGAGACGAATCGCGAGTCAAGGTAAGGTGAAAACGAGTGAAAAATAATTTTTGGTAAAAATTTCAAATCGTGAGTTCAAGTTTTCAACTCGATCAATTGATTTTTAGGACAAATGCGAGTAAAACTCGAGTACACGAGTCAGTCTTCCAACCACTCTTACTATGGTCATAATTTTTTCCATTTCAGTCAAAAATACATATACTACTGTACATATGTAAAATTAATTTTAGTTTTGCCTTGCTTATTTTGGATTCTGACTACATCCCTTTGACTTACAATTTGTTCCTGTTTAACACAGACAGCGCAGACACGATTTGACTGCTTAAGGAACTGCTGATAATAGTGTGGAAGATAATCCAGTCCCCAATATACATTAGTATTGATGTTATATATGCCTTGGAAATCTCCTGGTTCAGCTAGCCTTACACTATATCCTTCTGCTTGCAAAGACTGGATGCTTCTACGTGGTCTTTTCATTTTGCCTAAACTTCAATATCCTTAACTTTTTCAATATTTCTAGCTCTGAAGTTCTAGCTTGTCCATGAGTTGACCAGTGTATAATTTCTGAAATTATTAACTACTACAACACAGCGGTCTTGGTCCAGCTGATTAAACTTGCTGAAGTTGGGACTTTAAATGGCTTAAAGTTATAAATAGGGGTATATGTTTAATCATGAGCTTTGTGTTGAAACCCCATGGTTTAATAACACACTATGGTGCATTATCAAAATCAACAATTGCCTCATTGCCAATACCAATCATGGAAAACTGGTTACCTATTGGCAATGGGCTGAGGGCCAATATGAATATTTTAAATTATGTCAATTATGTTTTGGTTGTGAACTTGTTAGGGTTTGTTGAGGCAAAGCCATGGTCTAAGATAAGGCGAGGCAAAAGCTTTGTAAGATTGCTCGCGATATTCAGTCTCTAGTTATTCATGTTTTGCAACTCAGTTTTTCTGCGGTATAATAAGTTAAGTAAAGGGGCCAGTAAAAGTCATGATGCCTGGCCACTTATGGGAGGGGGGGGGGGGCAATAGCTGGTTGGTTGGTTTTGATTGCATCAACAGATCTCATTGCCTCCCAAAGGAGAAATCTCTCAGTCAGATGCCATCTATCATGCCATTGACTGTTTAAAATCATTCTCTACATCAGGCTTTCCTGCTATTGTTACTCTTTTGCTTTAGCTGTTTCTGTGTTTTACCTTATAATGCCTATCACATTAAGGCTATTTTTATTCCAAATGATTCATTTGGAATTCAGTGTTGTTACTTCAGAGGATAATTTGTTGAACCTTGGGATTTTTACATAGAAGAGCAGTTGGATTATAGATACATGGAATTTCATTTGTTTTGCTTAACACCTTAAAGCTGAGGTGCGTGCGCAATCTTATCAAAAACAAGAAATCATTTTATTGCTATTTTTCCTAGTCACTTAGTAAAATACTGGTTATAGTGTGCACTTTTCTACATATATTAGTTTTCAAATCATCTTTCAATCCGATAGAAGCCAATTGAAAGCAGGATTGATTCACACGAAATATTTAGGAAGGAGGCCTTTTGAAAGGGAGTCTGGAAGGTCAATTTTTCAAGAACTGTAATAGTTTCAGCTGATTTCAGTAAATAAATGATGCATATTTGTAGTATTACTCATTTCTATTCTTTTCAGTTTAACATTTGATAGGCAATCATCACACTATAATCAATGATAACTCAATTTGAACCGACAAATATGTTATTTCCGTCAGATGGGATCTGGTGACATTATCAAAGAGCAATGGTTGTGTCATTTATTATCACTAATAGACAAATACAGAAAAGATAATCTATTTAACTTATCCAACCTCCTCTGGGAAAGGTATACTGCAGTATAACAAATTGCCATTTAACCGATTAATAAGTAGTTGTTTTTATGTTAAAATAACAAATTGATTTTGTTTTGCAATATTTCGATTTATTCTTTAAATCTTTTTCAAGCAACTCCTATTGTATATAGTCCACTACTGTCATAAAAATAGTCCACTAAGTGTTCAAAAAGTAGTTGTTTTTATGTTAAAATAACAAATTGATTTTGTTTTGCAATATTTCGATTTATTCTTTAAATCTTTTTCAAGCAACTCCTATTGTATATAGTCCACTACTGTCATAAAAATAGTCCACTAAGTGTTCAAAAAGTAGTTGTTTTTATGTTAAAATAACAAATTGATTTTGTTTTGCAATATTTCGATTTATTCTTTAAATCTTTTTCAAGCAACTCAACAGTTGCTTGAAAAAGATTTAAAGAATAAATCGAAATATTGCAAAACAAAATCAATTTGTTATTATAACCGATTAATACATGACAAAAAGTCTCAAAATTTTAATAGAGAAATATAATGAAAAATAGGATCTTTTTGATCATAGGTTCTGTTTATTTTGCATTGTTGTTGAGGCCATGTGATACCATAAATAAATTGCCACATTTACTATATTCTATTTAGTCTTACTTATAAGACCCTGGACCCTTCCTGCTCTAATCAACTTCTTTCACCAGGTCAAGGTGAACTAATTGTCTCATGAATGAGAAGCCTCACAGCCATTTGCCACCACCTTTGTCATTTATCTAGACTCCTCTTATTAAACCATCACATTATATAACAGCTACTTTAATCCCTTTAATAATACCAATGATGTAACCTTCACCCAGAGCTTTATGACTACTACTGCACTAAAATTCAGTTTATTATGATTGAAAGGGACTCATTCACCCCTAGTTCAGTCCACTGGGAATAATGCCAATCATACTAGCATTTGTTATATCTTATTTCATAACTGAGACGGCTTTAGATCTTGGCTGGTTTTGGATCAGTGCTTTTACAGAATTCTTTACTTAATTTAACTCAAAATTATTCTGTAAGCAGTCATGCATATTTCCTCAAACATTTGTTTCAAGTCCATGCAATATGAGTTAATCTGATTTTTAATTTCTTATGATTTTTTTCATTTTAAAAATCAATGTACGGTTTCTAAGTTTGACAACAGGAGATCTCTTGCAACTTGACATATTTTTGCCATTTTTAATACTTTTAAAGAAATTCAGGTGAATCTACTTATTATGATGATCAGTACAGGGTGTTCCAAAAGCACCAGTCCTGTTACTTTTGCAACACCTTGTATTATTCCTTATTATTTGATAAGCTGAAATCAAAAACACAAATAAGAAAGCAGAAATGTAACATGAATATAAAACGCATTTTAAATGCACGTTTTCACTGTTATTTAAGACTACCAGATTTTTAATGTGATTTAAACCATGTACTTATGGGACTTTTAAAGGGGTAACAAGGCCTGTAGAGAGAAAATAGGAAAATTTTAACATTATCTGAGCTATCAAGGCAACATTTGGCTTAACATCTTCTTTGACATACCTATTTTCTTAAAATGTATTGATAAACTATTAATTTCAACATTAAGAAGTGTAAATTCAGTTCAAAGCTTCAAAAAGGGGAAATCCACTTTTATAATTTTAAGATCCACCATGTTTCAAGAGGAATATCAGCTGACATAATGTTATCTAGGGGGTTTCTTTGTAGATAATAAAAATAGATGTAAGTCTTGATGAAATATCCAAACTTAAATAAATTTTGATATTGCCATGATCGTTGAATGGCCCCCTCTGCACTAATTGTTGCACCTTTAAAGGATAAGCATGACAATTAAAACACAATTGGACACTTTGTCCTCTGAAAATGTGCTCAAATTGCCTCATATTTCAGTTATTTACATATCATTTCTGGAAAATATTTCAAATCATCAACTTACAATTGAAGACAAGCTAAACACTTCAGCATAATGTGACTACTCTTGCCAATCACATTTGGTATGAGGTCAATTCAACAGGAAATATATACATCCACATCTTGGAATATGAAAGGAAAGTAAATCAGACCTGAAAATTGGATGTTACCTTTCTTGTTTTTATTTATTTGATTCTGACCGACCATGCATATACATCATGGTGCAATGTTATTTATCTGTTAACCTTTTTTGTAGAAATTGTTACATCGATGCCCAATGGTTTGCCATAAACTGCTTGTTGCCATTTTAGTACAATAAAAGCTATTATGATCAAAGGTATTCTAACAAAGGATGAGAGTCATCGGGGACAGAATAAATGAGTAACAGAACCATGTGGGCATGTGGCCATAATTAAACAGAACAAGAAAGGAATTAGGGCTAGATTAATAATGAACATTGTTAGACAATCCATTGGACATTTCGCTTGAATCTTTTTGATTAAGTTAGATTAAGTTTGAGACACATTATCACAGATATCCAGTATTGTTATCCTATAATGGAGAAAATGACCTTGACATTACAATATTGCAATGAGTTATGGAATAAAATATCACCATGTTCTTCATTTCTACTCACATCTTTCCTTTCTAATTTATTTTAACTTCACAAATCAAGACAGGAGAGTTCAAAATGAGCATGACTTAGTTGTTTCAAATGTGTTTATTGTACTATTATGAATTTGTAGTACAAGAATCACAATGACAATGTTCCATGTTATTTACAAGAGTCTGCGTTTTATAGCGGAAGAGGATGCTATTTCAACACTTATAAGAGCTCTAACCACTTTCTAAGAAGACTGTCATATTACATGCAATAAGCCTATTTATTACAATACCTGCAATTAGCAAATAAATAACAAGTTGTTAACTTGAAAGGGTTCTGACCACTTAACCCCAAATCTCCTTGCCTCAGACGAAGTGCAAATCATAAGAGTTGCATTCTTATTTTTTAAACTATAATGTTTATGGAAAAGTAGGTTTCTGTGAATTTTCTATCTGTGATGCAAGTTAAATTTTTAGTATGTTTTAGTACTTTTTCACATTAAACAGGTAGTCATTGATAAAGCTACGTTCACACCAACGGCACTTTGATGGCGCTTTAAAGTTGCTTGTAAAGCGGCACCAAAGCGTAACAAAGCTTGATTAAAGCGTCGGGGTCGTAATAGGTCGTAGAAAAGCTCAGAGTAAAGCGGGATATTTGGCAAGAGCGCCAAACATTTTTAAAGCTACTTTCACACCAACGGCGAATGCCACGCTTTAAATCAGCGAGCAAAGCGCTGTCATTTATGTTTACTTTTCCAAAAATATTGCGATCTCCTAAGTAAAGTTACGCTCTGATAAACTCTGATACGCTCTGATTTCCCGACTTGTTACGGTTCCTCACGCTATGATCCTGCTTCAACCAGGCTTTTTTACGCTTAAAATCACGCTTTGATAAGCTTTGGTAAGCATTATTACGCTTTGATGCGATTATGATGCTTTAATCAGGCTCTGATATGATTGCCAAGCTCTGTTGTGCATTTTCGAGATCGCCTTTATCATGACGCTTTTGATCAAATGGCTGTATAAAGATGCAGTAGATCCATAAAACCATTGCATCTGTGACTCGAGAAGACGATGGCAGAACAACAAGATCCAGAATTTCCAGATGGACCAGATCATGACCTATCTGAAGAAGACATGATGTTTGTCTCACGGCGTGAAAGAGCGTGAGAAAGCGTGAGGAAGCTTGTCAAGCGTAACAAAGCTTAACAAAGTGTTTCAATCCTTGATTAAAGCATCTCAATTCGTTAAAAAGCTTGAGAGTCCTTCATGAAAGCGTAACAAAGAGTGTCAGATATTGATGAAAGCGTCTGACCTCGTGTCAGATCTTCATGCCAGTAGCAAAGCTTGAGACATCTAAACGAAGCGTGTCAAGTGGTAACAGACCGTAAAGAGACTGGGCTCCCCGCTTTGAACCAAGCTCTGTTAAGCTTTCCTACGCTTTGGGTCAAGCTTTGCTGAGCTTTTTATTACGGTTTGTTAAGCTTTGATACACTCTCGGCGCTTTAAACAATTTGTAACGGAGCACCCAAAATTTTTAAAAAGTTTAAAAAATTTTGGCGCTCTTGCCGAACATCCCGCTTTACATCAAGCTTTTCTACGACCTACTACAACCCCGATGCTTTAATCAAGCTTTGTTACGCTTTGGTGCCGCTTTACAAGTCCCTTTAAAGCGCCATACTTTGGTGCCGCTTTGCTCGCCGATTTAAAGCGTGGCATTCGCCGTTGGTGTGAACGTAGCTTTACAAACAATATCTTCTTGACAACGTTTACCCTCTCAATGTAACTTTCAAATCAGCTTTCTCCTGATGCCAATTACTATTAAGTTAAACGTTTTCACGACCCTGTTGTTGGCTGTATTTCTTTAAAACAGGAAGTTCCTTGTATTAAACTGTATAAACATAATCATAAATAACACACCCTGTAAAGTTATCCCTTTCATTGAGAACAATATAGATTAACTCAGGTGCATAATTGTAAGATTATATCAAAGAATGTGGCTAAAGGATAATAATATTTTGTGATTTTATAGTATTTTGTGAAAACTGCAATAAATTAGCATCATAATATTTTATGATGTTAGAGTGGTCCCATGAAAACGAGAAAACTAGAATAACATCATGCAGACTGACATCAAACTAGAATTATATCAAATCAGTGGTGTCAGTCATATGATACCAAATTGAAATTATATTTAATCTATGGCTGCAAAATGATACTGAATTAGAATCATGTCCAATCTATGATCTAAAAATGGCTTATAAATTGAGTCAACTTTCCATTGATATACATGTATAGAGTGGTGTTGTTCTAATACCTTCTCCAATAGAATTGAATTAATTAGAAAACAACATTATTTATTATTCGATATTGAATCTTTTGCTTTTTTATTTTAGGTGTTTCATTATTATTACTTACAGCATAAATTGGAAAATGATCTGATATGTCATATAAAATTATACCAGATTGGGTGATATTATTTGCATTGGTAAAAATGTTATCAATTAATGTAGCACAGTTACTAGTGATTCTTGTGGGTCTATAAATTAAAGGCATAAAATTATTAGTATACAAGTTACACAAAAAGTCATTTGTAAGGTCATGTTCATTTGATTTCAGAAGGTCAACATTAAAGTCCCCTAAAATATAGGCAAACTTATTTTCAGATGCCATTTTCTCTAAGTGTAAATTAAAAAGATTATTAAATTCATGTAAGTTAAAATTAGGTGGCTTATAAATAGCTGATACCAAAATATTTTTCCCTTTATTTTGTTTGATTTCTATGGAAACAGATTCACATTTATCAGAGTTTAATTTAAGATCTGATCTTTCAATAAAATTGTAAGTTTTTGCAATATGGAGGCAAACCCCGCCACCTCTTGAAAGTTTCCTTGAATCAAATACAGTATTATATCCATCTAATGTAAATTGCTTTTCAGATGATTCTGTTAACCAGGTTTCTGACATTGCTATGACAGAAAAAGAATTTTTACTAAGAGAGTTGAGCATTTCAAATTTCCAGTTATTCTTTGGTAAACTTCTCATGTTCAGATGAAGTAAAGAAAATGAGTCATATTTAATTGTTGAGTTTAATTTGTCAATATTATCAAAATTACACTGTTGAGAAATGCTATGCATTTGAGTTTGAACATTGTTAAACTGGTCTTCCGTGGCTAAGTGTTTATCAAAGTCAAGTGGATTTAATAGAAGATTATCATAATGATCTAGTCCATGTGAAATAGCAATTGCAATGTAAGAGTTTATTATGCAATACACCCCAGTATAAAGATTAATAGTGAGATATTAGAAAAATAAATAAACAATTGCAAGGGCAATTCCATCAGTTCATTTCCTCGACAAAAGTAAACAACAATTGCAAGGGCAATTTGATCAAAAACATTTACCTGAGAAGTAAAGTGAAAAAACAATTGCAAGGGCAATTTGATCAAAACATTTCCTCATGAAAAGTGAAAAACAAATGCAAGGGCAATTGTAAATGGTGAGTAAATTATAATGTGTAAATGTTCCTGTTTACCACTTTCAAAGAAAGCGCAGAATCAAAAATACAAGTAGATTCATCAAGTTATAAATGCAGGGGAAAAAAGGTTAAATAACCTAATATAGTACATGGGCTTGAGAAACTCACACTACTATACCTAACACCTAGAAATGCATAAGATACTTTGTTTGTCTAATTGAATTGTTTAATATATTTTTGAAAGTGCCCTACTAGCATCTAATTTTCAACCGATAAACCATTCATAAGGAACAGACAAATAAAAACAAATACATAATCATTACTAATAAGCCAAATGGGTTGCTCATGAACACCAAATGCAAGGTATAGTAGTGTGAAACTATGTTTTTGTGTCTGAATAGAGCATTATACAAAATCTGGAAAGTTTCCAATTTTCCCTTGCAATTAAAAACTTTTAGAATATAAATGGTGAATTAACAGTTGAATGTTCAATGTTTTGTTGCTGGAATGAATTATTCCAGAAAGCATACCAGGTGTTTTGGTAGAACTACGTTGATAAATCAAAAAAGGCTAATTGTCACCCATTTTGTCTTTGATAAGTTTTGAGACAAGTTTCCATTTTTCAGGATCATATCGACCATTGTCCCATCGTGATATTATTATCATTGTATCTGAGAGGCCAAGTTCTGCAATTGTATTCCTGATTGTACGTCCCATACCATTGTCTCCATCATCTTGAAAATCATAATATTTCCTGGCACCATTTTTGATCACAAATGCATAGCTATTATTTGTAGCTTTTGCAACATATGGATCACCGCATGCTTTCAGAAGCGCTGGTTTCACATCAGTCAGGTTTTGCACTCTGGCTACATGTACTTGGTAAGACCCTCCAGCGCCTGTCACCACTGGACCATTTTTCAGATTAGTGTCAAGGGCATCTTGGACAGTATCAGAATTAGAGATAGGGGTCTTGAGGGGATATATCAATCTACCATTCACCAACATTTTATCCTTAGTGATGGTGCATCTTACGTCAGGATTCTCTTGTAGGATTTG
Source organism: Owenia fusiformis (assembly GCA_903813345.2). Lineage (NCBI taxonomy): Eukaryota > Metazoa > Annelida > Polychaeta > Sabellida > Oweniidae > Owenia > Owenia fusiformis. The sequence continues at coordinate 6,230,487 of CAIIXF020000003.1, read as the reverse complement.
TTTCTTTGTTTCATACATGTATCGCTGTTTTTCAATCTGAGGCTTAGGATGCTGTTCTGTTATGAATTTGCCACTTCCTTTTAGCCGCCATGCATTGGCAAGGACTAATTCCTTACCCTTATAAGGATTAAATTTGGCAACGATACTTCTTGGGTAAAGGTCTTGCTTCTGTTGTCCGATCCTGTGTACCCTATCAATCATAATCTCATCTTCAATTTTTAGATCATTTTTCAAGAATTCATTCAGTATTCTTCTTGTATCAGTTGACGACTCATCTTTGATCTCTGGAATTTTGAAGAATAATAAATTGTCTCGCATAGATCGGTCCTTCAGGCTCATAACTTCATCTTGTGTATCTGCAAGTTCTTTCTCGGATCTTTCTGCTCTTCCTTCTGCAAAGAGAAGCCTATCTCTTAAGTCCTTGTTGTCGAGTTTTAACGATTTAATGTCAGCGTCTTGATTTAGGATAGTTTCTTTCAGTAATTTTAATTCATTTGAATGTTCTTCCTTCATGTTCTGTATATCAACTTTCATTTTAGAAAGTTCAATAAAAAGCACTGAGTTTGAGGCATCAGGCAACTTTTCAAGATCTGAATCAGAAACTATTGTTTCAGGATCTGGTGTCTCTAAGTTAGACATAGCATCTGTGTTTTTTATCTGCTTTTTAGACTTTTTAGTATCAGGTAATTTAAGAGGCTCTTCTGTTGACAGTGTTTTTGATCTCAGTCTTTTTTCTCTTTTTTCAGAGTTATTCTGTTTGAGCTTGGCATTGTTTGTAAAATTTGCCTAATGTTTACAAAATAATTGGACCAATATAATGAAGAAATGTTACTGGTTATTGACCTACTGTATGTTGCATGGGCTCAGTGCATGGCCATATAAATGTTAGTAAATTGTAAATCCTTTGTCAGAAATGTTCAATCCTATGACTCCAAATATCTCATAAGTATAATATCCTATTAAAATACGAATTAGTCCATCATGTTCCTGATAACTTCACACAGATATATATATAGATTAAAACTCCAAATTATCCATCTGTAGCAGTAAAATCAAGTTTATTTGAGAGCTACATTTTTGGCTTCCATGAGCTAACTGTCAAACACCTTCAACGACTTTTGGATCAACACAATTGTTTTTTCATCAACTTAAAATTTATTTCTAGAACTTCTATCTCTTTGAACAAAGTAACTTAAGGATTTGTTTCATTGACATTCAAAATATTGCCCCACCTACCAAAAGCATAAGTAACAATAGTAACAATATTTTGCTCTCAATAGGTTGATGGTTATACTCAATGAATTTTGCATCTCATGTGAAAAATCAAATAACATTATATCGGAACTTATTAATTGGCCTGGTAAATCCTATCTTCAACCTATGTGGTGTCCCATCTCTCAACTGTAAGACCATAGTGCGATGGAAAGTGGTCTTTAATATAATATTAATGTTTTTATTGCAAATGCTTCCTGTATCATTCTCTTCACCACATGACATTGATGATAAAAGATAACATGCACATGAACAGAATCAGGTACACTCGCACTATTTAATGCAAATGTAAGAAAAAGTGAATATCGTAAAAACCTTTACAGTATTAGATAAATACCATCTAAAGTTCAATATAAAGAAGACCTTTAATTATATGAAAGATACATATTGCAAGAATCAATACCTACTCCTAGGTAAAGGTTAATGAATTAGTTGTACAAAAGATGAAGTTATTTTTGAAGTATGTTTGGAATAAGGTCAAAGCAACAGCTGCTTTGAGAAGGAGTATTTAGTGACATTCATCTAAATAAACAACTACATTTATAATTAACTCAGGCTGTATTAAAACATAGGCTTTTAGGTCAAAGTGACACAAGTATACTGTTTAATGGTTTATGGCTTGTGGATGTGCTATTTTAGAAAATAATACATAAATGACATTTTAAGTAAATAAAAGTCATATAAGACTTTAATGGCTGAAATCATTATTATTATTATCATGAAACAATTTTTTGTGATTGTTAAAGAGTATTAGCCATATTCATTTAACCCAAAACCGGAATACCGTAGATTAAATACCTTTAATTAGAAAGAGACACTCAAATAAGAAAGAATTTCTTATTTTCTTGCAGAATTGTGATTTCCTCATGCTGAAAACTAGTATGTGTGATCCATGTAGTAATGTACTTTACTCAGCTGGCAAGATAAATTGATTTTACTCTAGAATGATATGAACTTTGCCACTCGAAATGAAAATTTTTGATTTTGTAATAAGAATTCTAAATGACGTGATATTGCAAAATTAAAAAATTAAATGATAAATATTTTAAGCTCTGATTTCTGCATTTCATTTATCTTTTACGATTTATGATGTTTTAAAATTCAATGAAATTAAGCTTTTCTTAATTCTAAATATTTCTAGAAAGAGGCCAAGATACTTAACTTTTTTTTGCACTTGTAAATGATGATGAAAATAGATGAAATAAAGTAGTCTGCATATTTGAAATAATGGGCAGGTTGACAGGAAATTGCTGTCTACGGCTAATTGTTTCTAATCCATCCTATGGGTGTCCGTAAGTAGGCCTAGTAATAAGATGGGATGTACGGCCAGGAAGACCTTTTGCATTTGTTTGATCTGCATTAGTTTCTAACTAGATTCTCTGAGTGCTCGGGATAGGTCAGACTATCTCTTTTCTTTTTTCTTGTACTTGTTTATGGCCACAATAGAGGTTTTATGTTTTAAACAAGCCAGCCATATACTAAAGAATGGACATGTCATAGGCTAAAAAGTTCAATATTATGCATCCATATAACTAACTCTGATCTTAAGATATGAAAAATAACCTAAATTGCACCATATATAAACAGGGATACAAACCTTATTTTGTGTAAACATTACAGTTTTAAAAAATGTTAGCTTTCATCTGCTTCTTGGAATTATTTTTTGAGACTAGGTTGAGAATGCACCTTTTATAATTTGCATTGTTTTTGTGGTTACTAAGGCAATAAATAAGTTTGTATTATAGTCTATTTATGGAGCAAATGTCTGTTTTGGTTATATATTACCATGTACCAAGAAGAAGAGATGTCATAACTACCACTTTTTTGTGGCTTTGACATTTGGCTGTCTCTATTTGGGAAGATGTTGATGCATCTCTTCTGCACATTAATATTGCTATAATCTGACTTTATCTGATTAAATTACTTCTTATTTGTAATATTTGATGACAGTACGTCAACAGATCTAGAATTGAATAATTGCTGCACTGCAACAGAAAAACAACTACTTATTTTATTTAAGTATTTCCATCACTGCATCTGGACTAAAGTCAGCAAATAAAGGTCATTGTGCAATGTTACTAATCAGTCACTGGACACCTGGGTTTTATCATGGGCTTTCAATTCTATGGTTCTATCAAAAAGTATTTCATTTGCAATTGTTGCATATCAGCGAATGATAAGATTTTGCTCAGCCAATTTAAATGCAAGTTAATAGACACAAATGACTCGTTTAGTGAAATCTTGGAGAATTGTCACATTATAGCTACAAGACCTTGGTTGTCACATTATAACTACGATATCAACATCAACATTGGACCACCCCCCATTCCCCCTGGTTACGGGCCTGCACTTCTATGATATCGATAGTAATGAATATTTTTTTGTTTGTTTTTTTAAATTACATTATACATTTTCTTCATTATAGTGTTTTATTTGCGCATTTGAAGCAAAAGTGCTATGGTCTTTTTCAAATAACGTTATCTCAACAAAACAACTCATTTTGTCCATTATAAAATGTTTATTCCAAGATGGCAAAAATGTGAATCGATGTTGTATTCTTTGTCTAATAAAAAGATTAGTAGAAAATAAAAAGCTAAGAAAATTATCTGAAATGAATAACTTGCATCATGATTGATGATTAGTATAACTGCTATGAATTCACAATAGTCTGTCATATATTATAGTATTATCGACTGGAAGAAAGTCAATTTGTTGGTCAAGTGTCTTATTTCTAATGAGTTTTGCTTGACATATTAAGCATTTGAAATAAGACTTTTGACTCATTGACTAATATATAAGCACTGCGTTGTCCATTGAGCAAATGTTATATATATTAAATAAATAAACAAAAGGAAATGTATGCCGAGTGTTTTTTACCGTGCTCTCAGAGTCTAGTTACTACTACCCTCTGCCTAGTATAGACTATATTACGGTTTAGCAGCCCCGTCCCCATGACCGATGCCCGTGACAGCTCGGGTCATAAATCATTTCACACCTACCGTGCTGGCCTATTCTCAACCAATCAGCAAACTGGAAGGAACAAGTGTTAAATGCATGCACAATAATTATGCAATTATGTCAGAGAAAATGACCATGTATATAGAAAGTCGTTCGTATTTCGACGACAAACTCTGATTCGCTTGGTGAGTTCAGAGATGTATTGCAAACTGAAGGAGTGAAGATGAAGCTCTCTTTTGTGAAGCGAAGTAGAACGAATGCAAAGGGTAAGTATGTTTTATTCTGCACACTTCTTGCTGATGTTTACATCCATTTAATAGGCAACATTTAGGCGTGTGGCACTTTAGATGATTTTAAAAGGAAAACTGGCATTAAATAATCATGTTGGACTGGATTTTATCTATTCCACATCATTTGAGACTGAATGCTCCATCTTGTATGAGTACTTGTATCTACAACTATATTTAAGGTTATGAGTATTGGCTATCAACTTCCAATTTTTTCTTCAACATGTATTGTAATGACTTCAGTATGAATGAAATGTCCCTTGGTCTTCTGGTCCTGGATTGTGATATTGGTTCTTGAATGGTGGGGGGAAAGGGGGTATTAGACATTGTTTCTTTTCACGTTAGATCATGGTTTTGGGCTATATGGGGTTTGTTTTTCTTGACTGGTATGCACTTAGAGTTTGCTTTTTCTTGCTAAATTCCATTACAACTTTTAGTCCTTTCCCTTTGGCACTAGTGCTTATATATATATTTATGATATTCATATACATACTAATGTGAGTTCCAACTATTTACTAATTGACTTAAATAATCATGTTATGATATTGATACATACTTATGTCAGTTCCAACTATTTACTTATTGACTCAAAAATAATCATGTTATGATATTAATACATACTAATGTCAGTTCCAACTATTTACTAATTGACTTAAATAATCATGTTATGATATTCATATACATACTAATGTCAGTTCCAACTATTTACTTATTGACTTTAATAATCATGTTATGACATTCATATACATACTAATGTCAGTTCCAACTATTTACTTATTGACTTAAGTAACATTGTTATGATATTCATACATACTAATGTCAGTTCCAACTATTTACTTATTTGACCAGGTCATTTTCTTTTATAGCAGCACATCTTCACTAATATAAAAGTTGTGAATTGTAAACAACTGTCTGATGAGCTATAAATGTGTTTTACAGCCGTTAACTCGAATGTAGTTTTTCTTAATTCTATGTTGTATTATAGTCCGCTCATCTTTAAATTAATAAACGACACAAACTGACAGCACAGAGTAGCGACAGCCAGAAATTTAAATTAATTGTAAAGCAGTAATGTGGAATAGCCATAGAAAGCTTTATAAAGGGAGTAATTGCATAGAAAGCTCACTTAGATAATGACAGTCAATACACAAGACATGGATGTTAATGTATTAGGTAGCCACTTTTCATCGGCTTATCCAACTATGCTGTTTATTTTGTATTCTCTTAGTTACATTGTTGTGAGTACAGGGGGAAACTCGACAAAAGATGAAGGTAAGGGTTTATGCTTTTCATTGTGAAATCACACAATTATATGATGAAACAAGTGAGGTTTAAGTGAATATGTGTATACAGATGACATCGTATGGACCTACTGGATATTTAGTTATTTTTAAGGGAAATGAGTTGAATTCATTTTGAGAAAAATATTTGGTGTATTTCTACATATTATGAGTATATATACTTTGATGATATAATTTCTCAGTTAAGGTATTTGTATAGTTATAAATAGTTTGAATAGTTTGTGTTGTTTTGTCACATCATGGGCATTCAATAATCTATTGAAAGCCCATGGTCACATATAGTTATGCTCTCATTTCTTATCTTTCCGTGGACAGTGTTCAGTGGTTGGTGTTTGGTGGTCTGTTTTTGGTGGGTGGTGTTCAGCATCTGTAACAAATGGCGGCTGGTGATATTTTGCTTGTTTACACCTTGTTTTGCCGATAGAGTATATATATATATTAAAGGTCCTGTACTGCTCAAAGTATTTAATATCAGTACTGATACATGTATTTTATATTTTTTAATGTATTTTGCTGTGTATCACCAATCATCTAAAAATGATTATTCTTTTTAATTTGATCACAAACTTTATTTTGGAGTTTTGTTATCATTTTACATGCTTTTCTCAACAATGTTTTTAAATCATCGCCATATGTTGTTATTTGTTCCATTTTTATCTGATTGATTTATGGGTCAAATGCCAGGCTAGCTTAAGTGATGGACATTCTGCTTAGGATTCATACAGACAATATTATAATGCAGGCCTCGGGATAATTGCAATATCCTGAACCTCGAATAGGATAATCTCTATATATGGTGTGGGTGATTGCATTATTTTGTGTATCATATTCTTAGCTACATATTGAGATAGATATCAGGTTGTAAGAGCATGTATCATATAGAACCAATGTTAGGTATATATTTATGAGAAGTTACCATTGAGTACTACTAGCCTTATAATGTAAGACATAATTATTCTAACATTGTTTTATAGGAAATTTGTATGCATTATTTATTTGCAAATCCCAGTTTTTTATGTTATTTTGAAGTACAAAAAAATCTGCTGCAAAAGCCATCAAAGCGTGATACCATGTCAGGTTAGATAGGACTATATTAAAATTAAAAATGTTTTTAAAGTAACCAAAACAAGGATGTACAAAATTCTAAATAGTTTTTATGGTAATAATAAAAAAAATTTATATGTGAGGTAAGGCCATTATTTTTTCACTTTTCTGTTGAAAATTTTATTTTTATTTCTGTTTCATCGTTTGTCATGTTACAGTTTGTTACCATTGTGTAGTTTCTAATAGCCGCAATACGATATTGCTGATGTTTATTATGACATTGTGTATATCTAAAAATATATAAATGTGCTATAAATATTGCTCTAAAAGCCGCATACTGACAAAAGTAAAACCTGTATTATCCAAACACCTGTCTAATCTGAACAGTTCTTTATATGAATGCTTATTTCAGGCCCATTTTTTCATCTGATATAGACTCCCATGTTAAAAAACTCAAAATGTGAACACCTGTGAAATGGAACATTTTTTGGCCAGGCCCAGTATACACTAGTAGTGTTCAAGTTGGGCAGGTTTCAGATGAATGACTCCTCTAGGATGCATGTTTATACAGATTGCCTCAAAAATGTTCGCAAGAACATTCACTTCCATTTACTTGGACAATTGGCTAGCGGATAACCTTGATTAACTTATCTAATACTTTTCTGGCTCATTTTACGGAAATTGACTCATGTGTGCAAAAGATAATGAAGTCATTATTTTCAAGTCTATCAACACCATTGTACTGTCAGGGACATAGGCAGAATCTAGGTCTTGGTGAAGTGAGTTTGATATGGTGAAGTATATTATGATATAATGACATCATTGACTTCAATTTTCAAAGTTTCCACTGAAAAAGCTGTCTACGTGCAAATATTCTCTCGTCTTTGTTGCTACTTAATCATTGTCTTATGTTTGCTCTCTGATTATGTCCATATTTTCTCATTTAGAATTGTACTACAGTCCATTGATTGCTTATTTTGTCATAAAAAGAGCAGAAGTAACCTTAGCTTGTGATTTTAACTGTAGTAATGAAGACTTAATGAAAAAAATCCCATCCAATTAATATTATGAATGTGAAGCCATTTATTTTCTGTCACTCAGTTCACATTCTGCCTACCTGGGGAACAACTCATTTTGAGTCATTTTTTTTCATTTTCATTATATATTTATTCAATTCAAAAGTATACAGAAGTTACAGTAGTGCTGCCTAGCGCATTTTGCATTATAGGCTAGCATTTCAAGTTATACATAAAACAAAAATTAGAGAAGGCGAGTGAGTAAGTGCCAGTAAGCTTAAATGCCAACAGTAAATCAAGAAGAAATGAATTAAGTAATACTAGAAACGAATTCAACAAACTTTTCTTTTAATTCAGAATCATTTTCAAGTGAAAGGGAATTTTGAAAAATTAGAGATTCAATTTTTGAGTAGAGAAATGTTCTCCATATTTGGTGGTTAGGATATATAATGGGAAAATGTGTATATAGATGGATATTACTTTATTTATCATATTGGATTGCGGATTAAGAAATCAGAAATCAGATATTTGTGTCATATTTTCCAGTGGAAGAAAGATTGTATTGTATCAACAACTTTGAGATTTTGAGACATCACGTGTTCCATCCAGGTATGATCTTGGTGAAATTGTAAAAAAATGTTCAAAAGTTCAATTTTCTGAAATTTGGATTTCTGTCTTAGCCATTATTTGAATCATTTTTGGATTGCTGTCACATATTTTATCATTAATATGTAATTTCTACCCACTTTCTTCGATAATTTTGTAAAATTTGATAAACTGACTCTCTTATAGGATAAATTAAAAAAACAGATTTATACTTTTGAGTGATTTTGTGTCAGAGTATATCTGAAAATGAGATATCTCTTAATATCAAACTTGTTGATGCTATGCAAGCATACCAAAATAAATTCCAAAATTAATGGGTGGCATATTTTGTGATACCATATATATCTATTTGTTTGTTATACAGTATATTAAAAAAGAACTTTGGCAAGTAGCCCATAATGGTTTGCTATTCTGTGGAGTTATCAGTTTTTCTTTACATCACATTGAGGAAAACAATACACAGAAAGGTTCAATCACCATTTTATTTTTGAGCAATTTTGGGAGATTGTAAAGCAATAGATCTAAATTTTCTGTTTTTCTCATACATCTTAGGTGTTTACTTCAAGCAAGTTTACTTCAACCAAAACATTCGATTGATTGTATTTTTCTAAAAAAAAAGTTGAAAACACAATTATATCAATTGTGCAATTGTAACTTAATTACATTAATTTTGAATATTTGCAATTGTCACATCCGGATTTGAGCATTTATGACTAATCAAATGGGATGCAAATTGGATTTCAGTATTTTTATCCTCATAAAACTTCAGGAACTTATCAATAGACATGAATAGGCAATCTTAACATAATGTACCCGCTATGCACAGGAATTCCCAATTGGACATCTTGAAGTGCCCATAAGACCACTTTCGGAATAAAATTCTTTAATTTGTTGATCAGTAGAATGATCAAACAAATTCAGGTTCCGTGGATGTTTTGAACAAGCCTCGCAAAATTTAATTTGAGGAAAGGGATTGTGCTTCAAGAACTAGTGCTCTATTAAACCCAGTTTAGTAGGATATTAAAGCATAATAGCAACATCCTTGTACTTTATGATTGAATTACTGTATCGTCACAAAGCTAAGGTTAACACCATTTTATAGATGGAATATTGCTCCATGAAGTAGCATTAGCCTCATTAAATCGCAAATAATTAACTTCATTACAGCTCTGTTATATCATGTAGGAGGAGGGTACAAAGCAATTTTCCTTTTGCTGGGTTTCTAATGTCTTCCATAAAACTCTACAGAAATGGAAATCAGCCTACTATTGATCTGTTTATGACCATGGACAAAACAAAAATATGAGTACATTGTTAATTGGATGTTAATGAGTGCATTGTTCTCATATAATATTTTGCTAACCAAGGGTTTCCTTCAAGCCTAGAGATCCCAGGAAAATGTGTTTTTTTTCAAGAAAATTTCAATGAATTTTCAAATTATACGTCTTAAAGCCCCGAAAATGTCAGGTAATTTAGAAATTATGAAATGTGTCTGAGTGTTAATAAAGTTATCAATGAGTTACATGGAGCATTGTGAAGAAATAAAAACTAGAAATAAATATTTGAGCTCAATTAAATGCAAAGGGTACCACTTGTTCATCTATCCTTTCATTTTGTTAATCCATCACAGATTGAAAACATAGCAGTGGCTTTATCTGGATCACAAATTTAGTGAGGCAAATATAAATAGGCGAGGCAAAATATGACTAATCAATGGGATGATGAGGAAAAAATTACTTATATATGTACTACATTTGGGGATCATTTCCACAGATTTAATTGGAAAATTGTAGATATATTTCTGTAAAGTTTTGGTTAGTGCGACAGTTGCCTCTACTGCCTCTTGCCTGGCTATATTATTTCTTTTATTGACTCAATAATCATGTCGTATAAATGACATATCAGTCAATAAAGTATACAAAAATACTTTACATCAATTTCACATGTTAAAAGTATAACAAATAACAAAATATCAGTTTGGTGTATCCATAATATGTTTTTGAATTTTTACGACATTCTATACTTTAGAAGGTATTTTTGGTTGTCTTTATTTCATATATTACAAGATGAGGGAAGATGTTTAGGGCTGGAGCCTGAGGCATGTAATTCTCCTTTAAAAGTCATAAAATTAATACCAGGTGTATAATGTTCTTAACAAAAGGAAATTTCCATTTTCCATATTGATATTGCTTGACTTCAATATTGTCACTTAGACATTAGAATGGGGCTCGCAATTAATTGAAGTGCTAAAACTGTTAAATTACACGCCTTGGATTAACTTTATTTCCTTGGCTGTTGAGGTCAAAGTAATTTAAATCACAAGGCTTAATCCCTTGGATATAATATAATTAAGAAACAAAGTTGTAGAGATTCCAGAAAACATGGTTTGATTTCAAGTTAATGCATGTAAAAGGACCTCTTTTCCTGTCTTCTGGCTTCAACATGTGATTCTGTTTGTCTCATACTGTATTCTTTCTAAAGAGTGCACTGACCCCAAAAGAGCACACATGACATGGCAGTGTATATGATAGATTCAGTGAAAATTAACTTACCAGGAAATGATATTTTATTTATTTTCCAGCAGGGCTTTGAGCTTTTTGATATCTTCTTGATTATATTTGATACAAAGAAAGTAATGTGGAACCTGTAGATCTAAAATATATGATTTTTATCTATTAACAGTAATATTTTTCTCTAAAGTTTTCGTAGCGTTTCCTAGTTACTTGCAATAGATTTCATTAAAGAGTTATATCCAGTTTAAGTGCAATATAAGAATTTCTCAATGTTAAACTATTTTACATGTAAATATGTGGGGTGCATTGTGCTCTTTTTCAAGATAATATGGTATCTTTGTTTTGTTTCATAAACACATTAGACATTAAGTCTAGGGATGGACTCATAGATATGAACTCATATTACGTTACAATTATTAAATGTCATATAAATGTCATGTGAATCTCGAATATAATACACAGCTATTGTTAGCGTTTGATTAAAATTATGTTCCTAAAGTCTTTTTTATTGTTTTTTTATTGAAATGTACATGATATTTCTAGTACATTGTATTGGATCTGTTTGAATTAATCTAAGTCATGACATTTTGAATGTTATGTCATCTGAAACAGACAAATCCTAATGTGATTTGTCTCTTGTATGAAATATAATAACTAGCATCCTGGATAATAAATTTATTTTGAGACAGTTTGATTGAGGAGATTATGAAGTTAGATCCATATAAAAGTATAAGGTATAGTTAACAGTATAACAAATTGTCAAGGAAATGACAAACAAAAATAGATACATTATTTTTTGTCCAAGCTACTTATAGTTATCACTGTTCACTTAAATTGCAATAGATTTCATTAATATAGAGTTATATCTAGTGATTACTTCTAAATGATAAGTTTCAGTGTTCATAACTCTTATTGCAAGTTTATTATCTTTGTGTGTAAATGATGGTTTATTAACGATGTGGCTGTACAAAACTGGAAATGGGAAATTCTCTTGAAAATTATGGGATTCAAAATAATGCACTAAAAATTTGGAAAGTCTAGGTTCAAAAATCCTTCTACTGTTGATAATAGGGTATCTACATGTTGATAATTGGTTGATTTAATAGAAATATTATTATATTAAGAAATAAGGCCTGGGAAAAATATATTTGTTTCTAGTCACTATGGGCTTTTAAGTTTTTGATCTGCCATGCTGAAACTTTTCGTTTTTATGTCATCACCACAAGTGGTGATGTATTGTATTGTTATAGTTTCCTTTTTTTACTTTTTGTGGATAGTGTTCAGTGTTAGGTAATCGTCTTTTGTAACAAATGGTAGGTAGTGATATTTTGCATGTTAATGCCTTCCTTGTTGTCTCTGTTGTTACAAACAAAATTGTGTTCTCAAGCTGTTGCAATGTTTTATGTTTTTATTTTTATTGAATGGTAGGATTGCTAGATAGCATGAAGAGACAGAAATTGGTACAAATTATGTTTTCCTTGAAATTTTCTGACATTTCCCAGGCTTCTAAAAACTAGCCCAATTTTCAACAGCCTTGATCATGTTCACAAAATATTGTTATATAGTGCTGTGTTAATACAAGAAGTGTGGTCTAATGTTCCTACTAAAACAACAAAACAGATTCCAATATAAGACAATGTCCATGCATGGTACATGACAACAATTATCTTCTTCATAAAAACTAAACAATTTTTCATTTCTATTGTTGTTTCAATGTTCTCATAGAGATATTTGACAGATTATTAATTAATTGATTCATTGTTCTGATGTTTGTGTTTTTATACAGAATGGTGCATACAAAAAGAATTCACATTACCAGACAAAGAAACAACTGATTTTATAAATGTGAGCTTCACAGAAAGACAGCAGAGCGATTTCTGTTTCCTATTAATACACTTCAGACATGACTCAGAATTCAGGTAACTATTTTAATTATGCCACTAACAGAAGAGGTGACATATTGTCTCCAACTATTTTATGGACAGTGTTTGGTCTAAAACATCTTTAACATGGTGTCTGTAACAAATGGGAGGTGGTACATTTTGCATGTTAATGCCTTCAGTTGCTTTATAAGATTCTAAGGTCAAGGTCATTGTTGGAATATGTTACTTTAGAATATGCCAAGTTGGAGGGCTTATGTACTGGTCAAAGAGCTTATGTAATTAGCATATCCAACATGATGAACTTTTTACATGCTCCCTTTAAATTTGTCATGTCTGTCGTGTTGTAGTCATTTTATTTTGATTTTTATACTCCAGGTAAGTATTCAATATTGTTAGATTGCCCCCCCCCCCTTCCCCCTCTATCCATCTGGCATTTGCCCAACTATGAGTCTTTGGTAATATTTTTTTTCTTCCCATTACTTAATAAAGACAAATATCAATTTATAATGAGCTTTTGTAGAAGCCACAGTAAGTAGTGTTTTATTGAGGCTTATATGACCCCAGTATTGTGGTATTTATTTCTAGAATTCCAGATAAAAGCAATTGTGTCAGTAAATCTGCAATATTGTAACAGTGTCCCTAGCTGTTCTGTTCATCTATAAAATATAATGATGGAAAATTGACTGATATGTTTTTGGGGAATTTGAAATTAGAATACACATTACAAGTCAGGTCAAAGGTTAGGATCAAATTAAATTTTTAAAGTCATCTTATTTATCAAGTATGTCTCCCAATGTTTATTTTTGATGTCAAATAGTTTAGTTCCTTTCAAAGCTGCAATATTTTACACACTGTGTTCTTGTTTAGATATACATGAGAAAACCGCTCAACCATGACAGTTTTTTTTATTTAATCACAAATTTTAAATGGTATGTAAAATATATGCTCTTATCAGTTTATGTTCTTTTAATGATGTAGATTAAGCATATGCTGTAATAAAGCTATAGTTTATGTCATAATATGAGTTTCTCTTTAATACCTTTTAGCACTATTAAACTGTTGATTCAAGGTGAGAATCCATTTGTTCATTATGTGATTCTTTAATTTTCAGTTTGGAGTTCACTTCGAACCACTCAGAAAATGGGTGCAGAGATGCCTATATGGTAGTCATGGAAACAGGGTATGCAGCTTATAATGTTTGTATCCATAGCAACCAGGGTGATTCATCTTTGAATAATCAATCCAGGCTCTCAAGTGTTAATGCAGCTAACAATAACTCAACATTCTACAATTATTCATATATCGACCAATCACTGAGAACCTCCAGCAACTATTACCATAGCAACCACCACGAGTTGCCAAGCAACAAAAACAAAATGCATCATTTAAAACTTACACCTGTATTATCAGAATCAAACACTGTAAATATCAGTATCAGATATACAATCATACAAAAAGACATTAAACAATGCAAAAATGATATAATTGCTCAAGCATTTGAAACAGGTATTATTGAAAGTCCAAACTTTGGGCATGAGCCTTCCCCTGACAATTTTAAGTGTGTTACAACAATCAGAGCCCCGGAAGGACATCGTATCCAACTGCTGTTCAATAGCACTTTTGAGTTGGAAGATTCGCCTTCTTGCACCAATGATTATCTCCATATTGGGAATGACATCACAAGGATCGGGGAGCCCTCTATGACATCATATAAATTCTGTGGGAGTGCATCCCCAATTGAGGTTGTCTCCAGAGGAGAGGTTCTATGGATTGTATTCAACACTAATTATGCAAAGACATTCCAAGGTTATCAGGCGCTTTATTCCATATTACTTCCAGGTTAGTATGAATTGATAAAAGAAGTAACTAAGGGATGGTGTCAAATTATCAACAGTTGTGGATTAACGAAGTTAATTTCATTATGGTTTGACCCACCCTCCCTCAACTCAACACTATTCCCTCATGAAACCATCATTTACCCCCTCCCCTTAATGAAACTAACTTAGTTATTCAACAACTGTTGATAATTGGACACAATCCCTAAAAGCCCTTAAGATGTAGCCTATGTTATATGGAATGAGTTATGTTTACCTTAAAATTGCATAATAGGACTTCAGTTTAATTGGACACAATCCCTAAAAGCCCTTAAAGATGTAGCCTATGTTATATGGAATGAGTTATGTTTACCTTAAAATTGCATAATAGGACTTCAGTTTAATTGGACACAATCCCTAAAAGCCCTTAAAGATGTAGCCTATGTTATATGGAATGAGTTATGTTTACCTTAAAATTGCATAATAGGACTTCAGTTTAATTGGACACAATCCCTAAAAGCCCTTAAAGATGTAGCCTATGTTATATGGAATGAGTTATGTTTACCTTAAAATTGCATAATAGGACTTCAGTTTAATTGGACACAATCCCTAAAAGCCCTTAAAGATGTAGCCTATGTTATATAGAATGAGTTATGTTTACCTTAAAATTGCATAATAGAACTTCAGTTTAATTGGACACAATCCCTAAAAGCCCTTAAAGATGTAGCCTATGTTTATATGGAATGAGTTATGTTTACCTTAAAATTGCATAATAAGACTTCAGTTAGAAAGCCATTAAAATTTTTCGAAATGCAGGAAGTACCTTAAAAACTTCATGTTTCTAAACTAATCATAATAAGTAACGATCAAATGACAATAAAAAAAATTACATTCCTAAATTGAGGAATTTGCTTTTTCAAATAGGATACTCTTGTCTAAAAATATTATTGGATCACTTCATATAGATAGTTGTGGTTTTCTAGTAGATGATTGTGCAATTCAAAAACAATTTTCTTTTAAGCTAGCTTAAGTGAGATCTATACAAACTACTTCCATTTGATTACCAATGCGTTATCTAGTTGTAATGAAGCGTAATATTTTGTAATAAGTCCAATAAAGCTTGTAATATATCTGAACACATCTCTAATGTGAACACTTCTCAAAGTTATGCTTTCTTGGTTACATATTTCATCTGCTGTAGGTTTCCCTGTTAAAATCCTTGAAAAGTGAACACCTGTCAGTTTTAGCACTATTGGTTAGTGATTAGTCCTTGTTGCATTCAGATTAAACAGGTTTTACTGTATGTGCATTTATTAATGATCTTCAGTCTATTTTCAGCATTTCATCTTCTTCAAATTAAGGTCAGTCCAAAACAACTGCCCCTTATGGGAGAAACCTCTTAGTTTGTTTCACTGTTTTTGATAATTTCTCACAATAGGTTATAGTAAGATATACGTCCATTGCAGATTGGATTGGTACACAGATTCAGGGTTTGTTTGAGAATCATAAGGTCTAATTGACTGTCAAGTATTTTCAACCCTGGGAAATCAGCTGGGTCAGGTTGACATCAGAATAAAATAGCTGTGTTTAGTACAACCCATCATATCCCAGACATGCTTTTTCCAGAAACTGGTGTTTGTGACAGAATTGTAAATATTGCTGCATCATAAAAATTCAATTTTGCTCAATGCTTTCAAACAAAATTTGAAGAATTCATCTGAAAGTTTCAGGGATGTTTATACCTATGAAAGTTAACTGATTAGTTTTTGACATTCTGGGTAAGTGTTAAGGCAGCCATTTTGGATTTTCCATCCTAAAATCTTATTTGTCGAGGCTCGCCTACAGGTTTCCAGCCAAACCATTTCATGGATTCATCTGAAATTTTCGGGGATCTTTTTGGGCAGTCTGGGTATAATGTTAGGGTGGCAATTTTGAATTTTCCATCCATCAATTTTGAATTTTCCTGTTCACTACATTTTATTGTTTGATTGTAGTGAGTTGTAATAAGAGTGACTTTCACTGTTCAGATGTCCAATGTGTCCACCCAGACAGAGTATGTGATGGTGTACAGGACTGTAGCAACAACAGGGATGAGTATTGTGGTAGGTTGAATATTGGCCACTTGTCCAATTTTGTTTTTCTTTCAATTCATTTGTGTGTGTTGTCTAAAGACATTACCTGTAGATGTCTGTACTTTGATTGGTTCAGATATAGACCATATCATATTGTAAATGCTCAGCAATAACATTGTCTCAAAAATCTGAAAAAACACAAAATTATGTGGGGAAAATGCAGATTATGCAACCATTTTCAGTATGGGTGATTTTAACACATAATTCTGGGATCTATGATAAAATAATTTTATATTGTATACAGTAGAAACTGTCAAGTGGAATTCTGTAATATAAGTGAAACACATAATTTGTAGAGTGTCATGGCCCATTGGCTCAGTGTTTTATGAACCAGCTCTCAGTGTTCAGATGTTCAGATACCAAATCTGTTCCGCAAAATACAAGTTTTACTCTATGTTGTCCCTTGCATTATATGATTTATACTTTTCATTCATTTTGTTTTATTAGGTCTGACCACCAGTCAAGAGGAACCATGTTTTATGTGTAAAGATGGCGCTTGTATCAAGCCAAGACTCCTACGCTACAGTGTTGACTGGGGTAGGAGCTACTGGTGGCTATGTGATGGCTTCAAACATTGCTCAGATGGCACAGATGAAAGATATGGTATGTACTCATTTTTGATTCACAGATCACTCTTATCTACCACTTTTCTTTCTACTTATTAATCTGCCATAGATTTTCATGTTAAAAAAATTAACAGGGTTTACTTTATCTTTTTGCCTTATATTATTAAGCAAATTAATGTCTCGAACTTCAATGTGCCCCTTGTTCATATACTTCTCAGCTTCTAGGACACAAACCAGACATTGTTTCAGCTTCAGCTTTCAATCATGAACTTCATGTTGACGAACACCAGGCTTTTCTAATGAGGGGTTTCACTGGTCTCCCACTGTAAAATACGTAAAATATGGGGTAGCCAAAAGAATTTAAGAAATCAATCTACTTGCAGATGTGTGCCTTAGACTAGATGGGCGGTCAAATGCATTGATGCAGTGTCAGCCAGCCAATCACAATCCTTCACAGGACTTCAATGTGCTCATTTTGAAGCTGTTCAGATGTAACGGCAAGAAGGATTGTTACAATGGGGAGGATGAGATGTGTGAAGAGAAGATTCCAGGTATAAAGCATAACAGCACTGTGTTATAATAAGCATAAAGCATCATTGCAGTAAACCCTGTCTAAGTGAACACCTCTCTCTCTCTCTCTCTCATGAACACCTCTCTCTAGTGGGCACCCTTCCTCCACACATACTATACTAACTTCTGTATAAATAACCCTCTCTGTAGTGAACACCTGTCTCTAGTGGGCACCCTTCCTCCACACATACTATACTAACTTCTGTATGTATAACCCTCTCTGTAGTGAACACCTGTCTCTAGTGGGCACCCTTCCTCCACACATACTATACTAACTTCTGTATAAATTACCCCTGTCGTGAACACCTAGCAACACTGAACTTTTATTCTCAGCAAAAGATGTTCAATGTACAAAAGTTTAATACTTGTATATTACTACAATAAACACAAAACATGTGTTATGTATAAGATAAGGATAAAAAATATAATGAGTGACATTGAAGGTCGATCACTAAAAAATGGGCGTGATAACAGTATGGTTCCACTCCATGGTGGTGGCATATTGTTATACAAGTGGTGGCATATTGTTATACAAGTGATGACATATTGTTGTACAAGTGGTAACATATTGTTATACAAGTGGTGACATATTGTTGTACAAGTGGTAACATATTGTTGTACAAGTGGTGGCATATTGTTGTACAAGTGGTAACATATTGTTATAGTCTCCAACTTTTTTGTGGGTGGTGTTGGATGGATGGTGTTCGGTATCTGTAACAAATGGCAGGTAGTGACATGTAAGTGGCATGTAAGTGCCTTGTATACTATCTTAAAAACATAATATTTATTTTCTGTAAATTCATATTCCAGAAAAATGGTTGATTAAACCTGAGTTTGTCTGTGTTCCCATTGGAGCCATGGTCCTGGTTGCACTCGTCATGACTGCCATATATTGTATGAGTAAGTAAATGTACATATATTGTATGAGTATTGAGTATAGGCATATGTTATATGAGTAAATAATATATTTATGAGAAAGTAAAGGGATTGTATAAGTAAAAATAGTATGAGAAGGTATATACGATATATTGTATGGGATAGTATGAGTATGAACATATATTGTAGTAAAACCTGTGTAGTGAACACCTATGGAGCCACAAAACTGTGTTCATGTTCACTACAGAGAGGCAATGTGCTGAGAACACCTCTTTAATGGGAACACTTTGGTAGGAACCCTTCTCCTTCCTATTAGCTTTCATATTTCATATCCACCTCTCTAAGATGAACATTTAACACCCCCAAACTTGAACACTTTTTGCTTAGTCATATTAATTGTATAGGGGTTTTAGTGTACTCAAAGAATGATCTGACTGTTTCTTTCAAACATATATTTCCAGGCAAACGCAATAGAAAACCTCCATTGCCACGTTACAGATTGAACTCCAGCCAGCAATCTGGCCCCTGTGATCAAACACAAGCTTTACAAGGCACAGAACAGCTGAACAACAAAGACAAATATGACTCTCTTTATAAACCCGAAATCTTGGAGAGAAAACATCCTCAGAGTAAACTTCCAATATGTCAAAGTGACCCTGAGTCAAGTTTAAAGTTCATTGAATCAAATTCCAAGCCTCTAACTAAAGAGAATAGCCTCTAACTAAAGAGAATTGTCTCATTCAGCAGACAAGTGTATAGTTACCCTGAGCTCAATGTTTAGTCCACCATGCTCTAACTAAAGAGATCGTCTTCAGAAGTAGACAAGTGTATAGTTACTCTGAGCTCAATGTTTAGTCCACTAGCCTCTAACTAAAGAGAATTGTCTCCTGCAGCAGACAAGTGTATAGTTACCCTGAGCTCAATGTTTAGTCCACCAGGCTCTAACTAAAGAGATTGTCTTCAGAAGCAGACAAGTGTATAGTTACCCTGAGCTCAATGTTTAGTCCAAAAGGCTCTAACTAAAGAGAATTGTCTCCTGCAGCGGACAAGTGTATAGTTACCCTGAGCTCAATGTTTAGTCCACTAGCCTCTTACTAAAGAGAATTGTCTCCTGCAGCAGACAAGTGTATAGTTACTCTGAGCTCAATGTTTAGTCCACTAGCCTCTAACTAAAGAGAATTGTCTCCTGCAGCAGACAAGTGTATAGTTACCCTGAGCTCAATGTTTAGTCCACCAGGCTCTAACTAAAGAGATTGTCTTCAGAAGCAGACAAGTGTATAGTTACCCTGAGCTCAATGTTTAGTCCACCAGGATCTAACTAAAGAGATTGTCTTCAGAAGCAGACAAGTGTATAGTTACCCTGAGCTCAATGTTTAGTCCAAAAGGCTCTAACTAAAGAGATTGTCTCCTGCAGCAGACAAGTGTATAGTTACCCTGAGCTCAATGTTTAGTCCAAAAGGCTCTAACTAAAGAGATTGTCTCCTGCAGCAGACAAGTGTATAGTTACCCTGAGCTCAATGTTTAGTCCACTAGCCTCTAACTAAAGAGAATTGTCTCCTGCAGCAGACAAGTGTATAGTTACCCTGAGCTCAATGTTTAGTCCAATAGCCTCTAACTAAAGAGAATTGTCTCCTGCAGCAGACAAGTGTATAGTTACCCTGAGCTCAATGTTTAGTCCACTAGCCTCTAACTAAAGAGAATTGTCTCCTGCAGCAGACAAGTGTATAGTTACCCTGAGCTCATTGTTTATATTTCATTATAATTTTTGAAGGTGATTTAGATTCAAACATGATTGTTCTCTTATTGAATTTCTCGACCAACCATAGAATCGAGGTCTTTGTTTTGATTCTAACATGATAAGAGCAACATGTATTTTTCTTCCAATTCAAATTTTTTCAAGATGGAAAATTCTCAATGCTTTGGACATTCTGTTTAAGGAATAAATAATGATAGGCCATCATGGTAAAATTCAGCATGAGCTGGACAGAATGTTTTACAATGTATGAAACGGAAAGTAGAGTGCATTTTTACTATCATTCCGTCCAATGAGTGTAGAATTTCACCATATTGAATAGCCTATCATTATTTATCATACTAGGTTTATAAGAACATGTATTTTTACATATTATAGAGACTTATCAAACGGTGTAGATAGTGTCCAAGTTCTACTATATTATTACTGTAAAACTTGATCTAGTCTGTTGAAAATATCACTTGAATTGGTCTGATAATAAAATCAATAAACTTGGAATTTCTTCTTTTGTTTTTAGTGATCAGAATAGGCTGAAAATAACTAAAACATCAAGAGTTTCAGATATGTATGTAAGGCAATGTTTATTTACATTAAAATAAAATAACATAGTATACATTAGATTTAAGTGTGCCTTACATAACATGCAATATTTATACATTCACATTGATATACATGTATATATAATACCCAGGACAAATTAAATCACCTTATATATTTATAAACATTAAGTTATTTACATTATTTCTATTCTTAAATGCCAGGAAACAAAAAATTATTGCAAAAACATTGGCACGTGAAAAAATAGTTCTTGAGCTGAAATGAATGCTGTCATTTTTATGGGAAACTTATTACAAAAGAGAATTCGTTAAAAACATTGAGTGGGGGATAATGGAGAGCATGGGTGTTGCAAAAATGAGATTTAGTCTGACCCCGATTGACTGCTTTATTTGTCATTCATTGCAGTAAACCTAACTCTGTTAATATCTACATGTTCTTCATAATTTTATTCACATATTGAATACATACATACTAAAATCATTGAAATAACATGTTTCCCCATGATTTTTAAATAATTGAATCTTACATTACCTTTACATTATCTTCTTGGAAACACTGAACACTGAATAGTACTAGATAGAAGATGGTCTAATTTAATACCCCAAGAATGAGATGGATTATTAGTTCCTTGGCACTCTAAATTTATCAGCTGCCAATATTCTTAAAGTGGCAAGTTATCCATTGAATTAAAGAGTATTGGAATTAAACCAACTTACATACACTCCTTGTGTTATTATGGTAAATACTAGAGCACCTGAATAACGGCTATTTAACTCCTAGAGACGCTGGTTAAGTAAATAGCTTCTGTTTCAATACAAGGCGCCGGGGAGACATTGTGAATTGAATTATCACTTTTTTTCATGGCAGCACACATGCTATATTTCCCTAAACAATTTCCACATAATCAATTTCCTTGTAAGCTTCACTGTATAATGTTGCATATAATTTCATATTCCCTCACTACACATCATGTTTGACATCCACTTGGTGTTATATTGAATAATTCCTATTACATCATGTATGGTAATTATTATAATCCATTTATGATCTATTTGAGATTTCATATGTCAAATGTTTTAATATTTTTGTCCTTATGCCTCCTCGTCTGAAAATATAAGAAACAATTTTAATTTGAATATCAGAATTATAGAAGTAAATAACAGTTGAAAGTGAAGGGATTTAAAGTGGCTATAACAGTTGAAAGTGAAGGGATTTTAAGTGGCTATAACAGTTGAAAGTGAAGGGATTTAAAGTGGCTATAACAGTTGAAAGTGAAGGGTTTTAAAGTGGCTATAGCAGTTGAAAGTGAAGGGAATTAAAGTGGCTATAACAGTTGAAAGTGAAGGGAATTAAAGTGGCTATAACAGTTGAAAGTGAAGGGATTTAAAGTGGTTATAACAGTTGAAAGTGAAGGGATTTAAAGTGGCTATAACAGTTGAAAGTGAAGGGATTTAAAGTGGCTTTAACAGTTGAAAGTGAAGGGATTTAAAGTGGCTATAACAGTTAAAAGTGAAGGGATTTAAAGTGGCTTTAACAGTTGAAAGTGAAGGGCTTTAAAGTGGCTATAACAATTGAATCTCACCATCTAGAATCTCATCAAAGCCAAATGATGTCTCAATATTCTTCCTCTTTTCTTCCTCACGCTGTCTCTCCTCTACTTCTTCAGCTGCAAATAAAGCAATAAACACATGAAGAGTTGACAAAATATCTTTTACAATTATTGTTTCAATATTTCAATTATAATTTCCAATTATTTTGCCTGTAATATTTATTTGAGTATTGTCAGTAATTGCCTAATGTTATCATCCCAAGACCATTTCTCTTAGTTTTATGCTTTTATGACCCAAACCTTCAGATCCCCCTAAGCCAACTAATGTCCAATATTCAAATCATCCTTTCCATTGAATTAGGTCTGCCTGTTCAGTGAACCATACTAAGAGGCAGCAACTTCAAACTAACTAGAACTTTGATCTACCATATGTTATATCATTACCTGTTTCTTGAGGAGCCTTTTTTCTGCCCCTGGTGGACCTTGGGGTTCTTGCTACTTTAGCAGGGCTTGCTTCTTCCACTGCTTGGGCAGCTGCTCTCTTTGGGCGACCCCTGGAAAAATTCATCAGTAGAAACGAGTTATAAGATAATGAAAATAGGTGATCATTAAATTTTATTCTCTGATCTCATTATGCATCTTTAAAGGAATATTCCTTGCCAAACCATCTCTCTCCTCATATGGTAGCTATAACCATATATATGCTTGCCATGTTTAGCAAAACACGCAAAAATGTTTTGATATGGTCAAATTTGATCACTTAGAAATGTGATGCTCAATTCCAGTAAGCTGCCATCTTTTAAAATTTCACACAGGAAGTGATGTCATCGACTCTCAACTTTGCATATAACATTAGGTGAGGAGCTATTAAGAATTACAAAACCAGTTAAATATTCTTTTTCAACTTTGTATCTTATTTAATCCTTCTGAAAATCTCTTCTTTTATTCTAAGTTTACAAGCCCTGAAAATATTTTTGCACAGAAAGTAATGATCACTTGTCTAGAAGTGATTTTGTGCTACTTTCCTATTCTGTTATGGGCAAGGTTATAGAAGTTGAGAGTTGATGACATCACTTCCTGCAAGAAATCTTAAAAGATGGCAGCTCACTGGAAATAAGCACTAGATTTTTAAATGATCAATATTGACCATATTAAAACATTTTCCCATGTTTTGCTAAATATGGAAACTATATATATGATTATAGCTACCATATCAAGAGAGAAAGGGTCTGGCAAGGAATATTCCTTTAATTCTATGAAATATGCTATTTGTATTACATTTTATTAATTATTTCAGTTCAGAATTGACATGTCCCTAACTTATTTTCAAAGTTCCCTGACATTGCCATGTCTGAACAGAACGAGACCCTGAGCATGATTAAAATGAAAAATGTACCTTTTCTTAGATGGAGTAACAACAATCTCAGGTATAGGCTCTTCTTCTTCCTCTTCTTCTTCTCCCTCTTCCTCTTCTGCTTCCTCCCCTTCATCATCTGGGGCTTCTATCACATGGTACCCAGACTCCTGGGATACCTCTTCACCCTCCTCTTCCTCATTCTCTGATGCATCTTGGCTATAACCCTTCCTCATTTCATTCATCTCCTCCTGGTTGGAATCTTCCTCTACAGCTTGTGCGGAGACTAACTGAGCGGCAGTTAGATGACCTGGGGTGGAGAGGTGACTGTCCTTGGAAACTGGTCCTCGGTCATTCTTTGGAGGACGTCCTAAATGTGTCAAGAATGAAACATAAATTGCATGGAAAGGTGAAATAAATAATTTATAAAAGAAGACGAAATTTTTAATCAACTGCATATTGATCTGATGCTAAGAAGTCTTACTTATGATAAGTTCAATTCATATAAGCAATCTTCCTCTACCAAGGCTATGGATTGACTTCTAAGCAAAACGAAACCAAAAAACAAAAAGAGAAACTCTGGCCTAACACACATTATCAAATCAACACATTTAGACTTACCTCGTCTTGCCTTAAAGCCTCTTGCTACAAAGGACTGTCCAGGGTCAAGGATCTTAGAGTTTGAAGGTCCTGCCTCTGAAACTTGCCTTGGGACTTCAACTACACGCTGGCTTTGTTGTGGTCCACTCTCCATGACAACCTGGCCAGCCTCTGCAGGGACCTCTATCACAACATAACCTTCACCTGCAAATGAAGTTAAAATGTGTTGTTTAAATTTGGGTGAAAAAATGTGCATGAAACAGTTCAATCACTAGCCCAGCCACTCACAGCTTAAATTGTCAATTACTTACTTTGTGATGTCATACATTTATAGAAAATACACCCTTCATATGCAACAACTAACTTTCTTCCGCTTTTAAAAGCTCATGCAATGTTGGTTCTTAGAGTTATCAAATAACTTGGTAAAATTCACTCTAACACACCACAATATATAATTACATTACTAAACAAGGCATTACCATGTAAAATGTCACCATCTAACATTTTTACAGACGCTGACCACTAAATACCATCCACAAAAAGTTAGAGACTATTTGTGGTGACAAAACAAAAGATCAAATAAAGGTGTTCTCTACTTCAGTGAAATATTTCCTTATAAGAAGTTTCAAATGTAGCATGGTAGTGCATGTGTACTCACTCTCAGATCTTATTGGCTTTATCTCCACCTGTTGAACACCATCTACATCATGACTGATGATTTGAGCAACAGTCTCTTCCTCTTCATCCTCATCACTTAGATTCTCTCCCTCAGATTCTTCAAGGTCCTTGCCTAGAATATACAATAGAATATACAATAGCTCTGTTATAACTCTGTCAGGCTTAGAGTATACAACAGTTCATAGAATACTCTAAAACTATTAAAAGTTGGAATTTACTATAACTCTTGGGATATACAATATATATAATATTCCATCAAGCTACACACATAACACCAAAAATAAGTTAATATTTATGAATGCATGTTGTTCATTTGTAATGCATATGCACTTTAAGTATACTTTAATAAATGCTCCCATGCTTTAAATGCATTTTTTGACTTACCAAAGTCTGGGTTATTGGGGTCATGCATCTGTACATGCCTCAACAGATTGCCCTTGTGTGCAAATGCCTTGTCACACTCCATGCACTGGAACTGCTTTTCCTTAGGGGTAGGGGGGACATAGTCGGGGGTGTGGTACAAATTTTTGTGACGTCGCAATAACTGCTTCTGACGGAAACACTGCTGACACTCTTCACACTGGTAGGGTTTCTCACCTACAATTGTGACATCATGATAAAGATTGACACAATTTGTGTTGTGTAATTAATAGTCTATATAAAATGTTGATTTCTGGCACGTTACTTTCCTCCAAAATAACTGATATAGCACAATGTATAAAACAAGACATTATCCTATCAGATCAAACAAAATTGCTTCAGTATTAACAGCATTAATACATCCCCCATTATAAACCTAGATATCAATTCTTATAAACCTAGATATACATTCTTTTATACTGACCTGTATGCGTAAGGATGTGGCTCTCCAAATGACGTGGCGAGAGAGCAGCATATGCGCATAGTTCACATTTGTAGCATTTCTCCCCATCATGGACCTTTACATGAAGTCTGTATGTGTACCTAGTGTATTAAGAGATCATGGTTTAATAGATATTCTATAAATTTAGGAGTATAGTATGGTTGGCATAGAGTGGAATCATTGTTGGATCTGTCTAAATTTGCCTTTGAAAATATACTTAGAACAACCTCCTCATGTTCTGATATTTACTGGAATTTTCTGTAAAGGGCACTTATTTACCAATTGGAATTTAAACAAAATCAATAAATATAAAGGAATATGGTTATTGCTGCAAGTTATTTATATGCTATGAATAATCTAAATCATTCATTCATTCTGAATTCCAAAGGCAAATTCCCGAATCTGTTCTTTCCTGATTCTGTTCTACATCAACTGCTTATACAAAGAAAGTGTCATGATTATCTGACGATATCAATCTGATTGGGGGTAGATCAACGTCATAATTGTCTCTTATTCTAAGTGTAAATGAAGCTGAAGATTCAAACTCTTACGTAGTCTGAAAAATGATTTTTCTTTGTTTTCGAAACACACTAATGGTCAAATAATTGGCTAAATCAACATCTCTAATGGAACACATACCTATCAGGGAATGACTTGTTGCATTTCTTGCAGCACAGGGGTACGTCACTGGTGTGAAGCTTCTGAACGTGAATCTTCAAGTCTGTCTTGCGTCCACATGTTGTAGGGCACAACTCACACTGGTATATAGGCTTATTGCCAGAGTGGATCAACTTGTGAGACTTAAGACTGTTACTCTGGGTGAACCTGGAGAACATAGCAATAATTGTATAATCTATTTTCAAAATGACCAATTCAAAATAATTGTACATTCTATTTTCAAAAGGACCAATTCAAAATAATTGTACAATCTATTTTAAAAGGACCAATTCAAAATAATTGTACAATCTGTTTTCAAAAGGACCAATTCAAAATAATTGTGCAATCTATTTTCAAAAGGACCAATTCAAAATAATCGTACAATTTATTTTCAAAAGGACCAATTCAAAATAATTCTACAATGATCTTTTAAAGCAATGGATCAAAATAATTGGCAGAACAGCTAGCAAGTTGACAACACCTTTAAGCACAAATATAATGTTGTATTTAAAAGTTGTAGTCTCGTAGCTCCAAACTTTTGTTTCCATCTTCTAAGCATTGATTATATATAATGTTGCAGCCTAATATGATAGTATCAGATGAAGCCTTAGAAGATATAATTCTGCCTTTGATCATCATGAGAGAAGTAATATCTTACCTAGCATGGCAGATGTCACATTCATAGGGTTTCTCGCCAGTATGTATTCTCAAATGGCGCTTTAGTTTGAATGTGTCAGGGCTGGCATACAAACAATGAGGACAAGCATAGGGCCTCTCTCCTGAAATGAACGATATATTTATTACATCATATATCAATTGTACATTATGCATAGGACCTCTCTCCTTAAACAACAAAGAAAAACATTCATTGTCAATACTTGCCACAAGTTTTTTAAAGAGTAAGCAAAGAACATTGGCCATAGATGATCTTTCCCCCATACTCTCTTCGGTATAATACTGAAGTTTTAATAGACCAAGGCATAAAATGATGCAATAAAACTGAATAGAAGATGCATTTACCTGTATGGGACCTCATATGCCTCTTTAATTTGCTTAGTTCAACACTAGCGTAGTCACACTCTGTACATTTGTGGGGCTTCTCAAATGTATGTCTGTAACGAGTATGGCGCACCTGGAAAATAAAACACAAGAATTTTTTATTGAATTGAATTTTTTATTGTTTGATACTGCACTGGACATTATCCATAGGGCTTATCATTTTTCTCCTGAAGTGGTCAATGCAGTCTCCTTCTGGAAGTGAAAAAGAGGGAATGGAGACAGAGACATGAGGCAGGACTAATTCATATTTAAATAGTTCTCCATCAATATATCAATTGTAATCTCAATCATTTTTGATGTTATTAAACAGTCCTCAATAGAACACAATTTTATCAACAATGACATACCAGTTCTCCCGAAGAAGCCAATGCAGCTCCCTCTGTATATGGAGGTATGACTACTTCATATGGAAACAGTTCTCAATCGGCCATAGTGTATCAAAAGTGACTTACCAGTTCTCCTGAGGTGGTGAATGCAGCCTCACAGTCCTTACATTTATGTGGACGTGTGCCTGTATGTGTGTTCACATGATTCTGCAATGAAGCAATTGTCTTGAAACCTCTATTGCAGATGGAACACTTATGGGGACGCTCGTCTGAATGAGTCTTCATATGACGTGTAAGTAGGTACCTTGAAAATATTCATAGCTTGCAATGACATTTTTTACATGTTTTGACATACAGTGAACCATGTATATCAGAACACCTCTCAATATCACCCCGGAATAGCCTGACAATGGTTAAGTCAGATACCCAATTTGATCGAAAATGGGATTTCATATGATACATTATCACAAGAGCTTAATGCATGCACAGAATTAGCTACGATAAAATCCCATGAAATGAGGACCAAGTGATTAAAGAGACGGTTATGTCTGCCATTTGTGACAACGGTATCTGACTTTACCATAAGCTATTCCGGTGTGAATATGAACACTTTTTCTCAGTCCTAATTTTGTTATATCTAATAGACTCACATATTAAGAAGACTTTGAAATGTGAAACCTACCAATCCAAACACTTTGGCAGGTTCCAATGGTGTTTGAATTAGTCAGGTTTTACTGTACAATACAGTCTGACGAGATATACAGGGGAAACCAATATATGAGTAAGGTAAACAAGTGTGCACTTTGCAAGGGAGACTGCTGCAACCTGCGACACATCCTCAGCTCTTGCCCCCAGTCCCTGAGTGAAGGAAGATTCACATGGAGACATAACAAGGTACTCCAAGAAGTCTCTAAGTACATAGACCAGCAAAGAGGCATTGCCAATAGAGGTTCCATCACTAAGCAAATAGAATTTATCAGGGAAGGAAAACCCAAAGCTGCAAAGACCCCCAAACCACAACCCAAGCCAAGCATTTTAGCCAAAGCAACAGATTGGCAACTCCAGGTAGATCTCTATCAGAAACTAGTCTTCCCACAGAATGTGGCCGTAACAACCCTGCGCCCAGACATGGTTATGACTTCCAGTTCAACCAAGACCATTATCATCATCGAACTAACAGTCCCATGGGAGGATAGGCTAGAGGTTTCACACGAGATCAAAGCAACAAAGTATCAAGACCTTAAAGACGAAGCTGAGACAAGAGGGTGGCACGCATCTGTCTTCCCTATCGAAGTTGGTTGCAGGGGGTTTCCAGCAACATCAGTCAGAACCCTATTATCCAAGATAGGACTGCAACCCAAGGAGCTCAAGAGTGCCTTAAAGTCTATCAGCTCAGCAGCAGAAGACAGCTCCAGATGGCTGTGGATCAGAAGAAGAGATAAGTGGAACCCAAAGGCGACCCAGTCCACCTAAGTCCCACTAGAACAATGCTTGTTTATGTGGTCTACCACCAGACCACAGGTGTTCCATATGATAGCTCATATGGACGGGGAGTATACAGCAGGAGGCGCTTACTCGGCCGAACCCGACCTCACACCGATATTCAAGCATGTCCTAGTCCCCCCTTTGGCATGCCATTCCCATTCCTCAGTCCAATATGTCATGTAGCGAAGCATCATGGATGTTTAACAAATGAAAGTGCCCTCATTGAATGGGAACAAATAAAGATGTTGATAAACACAAAAAACACAATTTAAATAATCATTCATGGCCTACCTCTTAGGGCTTGTGTAGTTGCAGTAATTACACATGAGTGCAGATGTACTAGCTGGGGGCATCTTCTTGGGGGTGACCCGTATCACCTTGTTGCGTGGTGTCCCTGCAGCACCCCCACCATCCTCATCAGAATCCTGGGTGAGAGTTGTCATCTCCTCCCCCTACAATCAAATCAGTTGTCTTGCAATTGAAGAATTCTTAAAGAAAAAATATCTATGAAGAACAAGATTTTCAGAACTACTTTTGAAAATGTTTGTGATCTAACCTGTTGCATCTTACAGTGCCCAATGGCAAAATACATGTATTGTTTTAAAGTGATTGTATGATTAAACATATAGGTCGGTCTGACCTGTATGTATTTAATTGGAGAAATCAAACCTCAGAACATAGAGGAAAACTTAACAATTATGAAACTAATATTCTTCTGGTATATTGGCTATATTCAACAGAAAACTCATAAACATTGAACAGAATAACAACAATTTCAATAATCTTCTTTGAATGTACCTAAAATTTGCTTATAGCATAATGAATATGGAATTCTAAAAATAGGAACATTCTGAGATCACTGGGTAATAAGGGACAGGTCAAAAATATCGATGTTTTGCTGAAACTCATTTAGAGTAAGCTCAAACCTCTTTTATTCATAAACCTTGTTGACATCTTTTAGTGAAACATTATTTTTTCCAATTTTCCAAACACAGGGTTCCATACATCATTTACTATGATTCCTTTATTTCTCCGGAGTTATGTGTGTGGAGGATGCATTTATTATGACACTTATAACAAGTTTCACCAAAGGATGATACACTGATTTTTGATCTTGTCAGTTAGTTTTAATATGACATGCATTAAAGTCAACAATAAACATGAATATTAACTAAATGTGAACTCTTAATTCTAGCCCACCTGTTGCAAGAGGTGCTGAATGCGCTAAATAATTCAACTAAATTATATATTCATACATTTTACAAGTCAGAAGATTGGTTGAAAATGATAGGTCTTATATTTCTGTTTTAATAAAGAAGGAGCTCTCCATATGCCAAATTTTTAAAATATGGTCTTCAGATCAGCTGCTTTTGCATCAAACTTGTCAATATTTTGTGATTTGGAAAAGTAACTAATAGTTGAGGATACATCTAGAAAATACAAAAACATGTTATGCATACTTATAAAGGGTGTGAAGTCTTACCTTGAAATCATAGACAGACATGTCCATATTCTCAGCATCTTTGTCCCCATCAGGCTGGGACACAATGAGGACATAACTGACCTCCCCACCACCTTGTTGATTGTCAGAGGGGACAATTGTCACTGTTTGGTAATTGTCCTGATTCAACACAACCTGGCCTTCATTTGAGGTTCCCTGCTAGAAATAAGAGTGTTTGCAAATGTAATATTCTAAACAGTTGAAGTTCATTAAGTTACACATCTCAAAATCTATGCTTGAAATACACATTGTATCGTAAATGTTTTAAATTGCACAAAAATATGATGACAAAACGAAAAAAACGAAAAAATAAGTAAAATAGACACCGTATAAATCCCATTTTTGGTTGATCTCTAACTCTGAAGCTGACTTGTGTCTCCTTTGAGAAATGTACCAGAATATCATGAATAAATATAAAAAGAGTAATTCAGAGTTTTTATTAGATTTAACTTAAAAATTATGAAACAATTTAAGTCTGGAAAGGAGTAAATGCACTTAAATTACCTGTGTTGAAGGGACAATAATCTGCGCCTGTCCTTGGTCCCCTGCTTGGAGGGCGACCATCTCCCCATCTCCCACCTGAATCATCTGGGCACCTTCCTGATTGGTCACTATGAAATAAAGTTAACAATTATACAATGATAATCAAACCCCATTTGAATACCCACTCAAATCACACTCTATATCTGAAATGTCAATACAAAAATAGCTCCTCACAAAAATATTTTTTCTTCTTTTCACAACCTTTATTTTTTTTATTTCTTGTTCAGTAAAATAAAGGTTGTGAAAAGAAAAAAATATTTTTGTGATTTGATAATCCAACCTGGAGAACATGTTTAAGAACAAAAATAGCTCCATTTAAAATACATTACTTAAAATTTGCATTGGTGGGTCTAGCGTTTATAGTCCACTTACCTTGTTTTTCCAAAGCTGGTGGCTCCACCTGCTGGCCTTCTTCACCCTCTTCTCCATTCTGAAATAATATAACATAAATATTACCATAAATTCACTACACAATTTTCTGACAAGTTTAAATAGAATATTATTACAAACTGTGTACAGTGTGCCAAAATTACTTTACATAAAACATATTGATTACACTGATAAAGTTTACAAGAACAGTCAAAAATATGTGCTATTGCAATAAAAACAAGGCATTAACATGTAAAATGTCACCAACTGACATTTGTTACAGACGCAAAACGCTTCCACATAAAAGTTGGAGACTATAACAATATGTCACCACTTGTGACATAATAAAATGCAAAAAGCAATGCATATTTCTATTCAAAAATCTTTTCATAATCCACAAAGAGATTCCAAAGATATCAACAAAAAATACTCTAATAGCATCAAAAAATAGCAACTCAATAGTATATACAAAATGAAGTGTCAATGGCTTGTAATTTTTGACCGAAAAATGGTTATAGAATGAGTGTTTCTAAAAAGGACACAACATTGCATAGAAACATGGTTAAACTTCCTTATAGGCCTACCTGGACAACTTTCTTGATATCTTCTTGGCCTTGTTGCGCCTGGCTTCCATCAGCTGTTGTGTAAGTCCCATATGTTTGTTGTTGCTGTTGGAACTGAGAGTATCCTGGTGGTGCCCCCTGGTAGTAACCTTCTACATTATAAGCCTGGTTGGTCCCTAGAATATAATACACTATGTTAGGTTTGGATCTAAATATAGAATAAAATCTTAACTATGGTCCAGTGTCTCATAAGCCGACATAGGCTGGTGTTTTTTTAGAATATGTATTTATTTGTACCAATTGTAAACCAGTGACAATAATAAAATATTTTAATAAATAAATAAATAAAACTATGGTTATTATGTCTGTTGTCTGTCTTAGTTTACTCTGGGAACACTCGTTATCAGCATGTTATTAGCAGTTTGATGTCATTGTTGTCCAAGTGTGCCACGCTTGTAAAAATACAAAGTACTGAGACTGAAGGAATAACTTAGTTTTGCAATAAGCTTGTGTTGTGTCTCCCTGCAACTCTATCTAGCTTTCTCCTTTAGAGGGATGTTTGACAGAAGGGCTTAGCAAGACTATAGAAATAACTTTGTTCAGTGAATTTAACAGATGTGGAAACAACCATAGCTTACCCCCAGATTGTATCTCTTTGTTGAAATCAGTCAAGTAGTTCTGTATATCATTGAATGCATCACCTGTAGCTGCAGTTGCTGGAGCTGTTGTTGTGGCAACTGCTTCTTGCTCCATGCTGAAGAGAAAAAAATATAATTTATGATTTTGTTTCAGATTTCACATTACTCATGTGATAAAAAATGGAGAGAATTATGTTCAAACTATCACATAAGGCAATGACATAATTACAGTGATCATGAAAAACAAACAGAATTGTAAACACAATCTGGAGTTACCTAAGATGAGAACATGCAACCAAACAAATTCATTCAACTTTAGATAATGATGTTTTGTCAGTGCAATACAAATACACTTCTGCATGAAAACTGAGCTACCGACAACCTCCAATCACAGGGCTTCAAAATCCAGAATATATTCTTTCTTTTTACCCCCTGTGATTGACTGTCGCAACACTGCGACAGAAATCATGTATAAGTCATTGCCCATAATAAGATCACATGATTCAGTTTAATCGGGCGCTTCCAAATTGGTTATAGCAGGGGGAAGAAGTAGGTATGGATTCTGGACACCTGCTTAGGAGGATGAGCTACCGACTGTCCCATACACATTGACTCAACTTTAAAACAATTATGTTTCATCAATACAAATGCATGTCTGCATGAGAACTGGGGAAATCAAATGTACTGATTGTGCACAGCACAACATTCATATGTGTAATGCAAAAATCCAATCACATTCACAATTTGACCGTGTATCGATACATATGAATTAATTTTCATTTGCTGTTTCAATCACGAAAGTTTCACTCCTGCATCAAAACCACAAAGGAACAGGATACCAATTGTGTTGATTGTACAGCACAATATTTCACATCCATCATGAACATTAATTATGCATCATGGCCGCCATTTTATCAG
The DNA here is from genome assembly GCA_903813345.2 of Owenia fusiformis. NCBI lineage: Eukaryota > Metazoa > Annelida > Polychaeta > Sabellida > Oweniidae > Owenia > Owenia fusiformis. The sequence continues at coordinate 6,196,236 of CAIIXF020000003.1, read as the reverse complement.
GTTGTCTGTCTGGTAAATGTAGGTCAACAGACATTCCCCTCACTCAAATCACTCCACAGCTCGTGTGAAGCTAAAACAAATGAGTAAATACAACAAAATACAATCAAGATGAAGAAAAGGAACATTTACAGCGCCTCTAGTAGCCTTTTATAGCGCCATCTGCCCGCAACAGAGATCACTTCCAAAATGTCGAGAAAGAAGTCGGCATTTTAGTTGGCGATTTCAAACAACAATTTTACAATATATACGCAAGAATATATAGTATATAAGATAACATATTGCGCAATTCGTTTCGATCTATAAACTGAGTTAGAAACAGAGACAGATATTGATGTAGAAGCAAAATATTTGGATTTGACTGCTCGAAGCGAGATCAAAACAATTTTTTGAACAAAGAAGAAAATTTGGGTTCTCTCGAAAATCATCGTTATCTACCCGAGATAGACGATGAAGCACAGCCAAATAATAATTTTCTAATGCCCTGGTATGTTAGCCACGTCCATAATACGTTATAACTATGAAAACAATAAATATACTTACATTTAATTGCCTTTTTTGGACACTTGAGGGCGTTGGATTACACCCAAAAGATGGCGAACAGCAAGCTTTCAATTACGCATGCGCACATAAAAATTTCGTAGTGCATTGTGGGAGACCACAAGCACAACCCAAATTCCCGGGAAATTTGAAATTGATTTGAAAGGCATCCCGGTGTGAAAGAAATGATGGTCCCCCAGGGATTATGGTCCCCTTTCTTAACGGCCCTTACTGGCCCTGATTGTGTATAAGATAATGAGGGAAAGAGTTGTATTTAGGTCACCATATAAATCAATGGAGAGTAGGACCATAATTTGATAGGACCTCCTACCCTTTTACACCGGTGTAAAACTTCTCAACTATTACTTTATAGGTCTATCATTCTATTTTTTGTTGCCTTTCCCATATATTTACATTCAAAGCCTGGGATATAACAATAACATACAGTATTTCTGGACCTCAATCACCTGAGTCTTGTGATCTTGGATTATAAACCCAGGGTTATAAACCCAAAGGAAATAATATGTATGAGGTATGGGAAGTTGCCTACCCTTCTAGTTGAAAGCCCATGGATTAACGAATTAACATATGAGTCTTGTGATCTTGGGATTATAATCACCTGGGGGCCCATGGCACTACAATGCCTCATCATTAATTCAAGGTCACAGTGACTGTGGTCATTTACATGTAGGACCAGGACAAGTTTTGTTACATGTAGCCTATAAATACCAGAGAGGGATTACATATAGATGGGGCTCAGATTTGGATTTACATAGAGTTTTGACTAAAATAAGATACTGTATAAGTGGTAATAAGTGGCATAATCATTTAATTTGCCTATTACGTAATTTCTGCAAAGTTCGGAAAATTAAATGTCATAAATATTATCTTCATAATGTTATCCAATGGGAAGTTTTTTGTCACTAGGAAAATTAAAATTAGGAAAATGATAAAATTTGACCATTCAGCAAATTAACCACTCGGACTATTAATACCACTTATACAGTAACTTAGTCATCTATTACAGTAAAAGAAAGAAACAACATGTTTTAAGAAAGACTAAGAGGACCTGCCTCCATTTATTTCAGGTATAAATGTAGAAATGAATACATGTTACATTCAATAGATTGAAAGCCCATGATATCAGTATAATATACTGTACATGTATATACCCAGTCATGCTATTTCATTCTATACCTTTTTAAAAGAATGAATTCTAGATCCACTGCAATGATCTGATTATATGTTTCCAGGCTAATTGGCTGTTTCACAGGATTTATTGGGAAAATTACCCAGTGGCCAGACTATTGTTTTTCATTTTACTCTCTATTAAATTGAGGACATGTCAAAAGAAAATCCTTTAACAAGCTTCTTTGAAAGTACAGAGCGATGATGCAAAATACATTGCTACTCTATGATGTATTGGTTGTGCCATTGAGGGGGGAGGTGCAGCACAGGTGGTTATATTTTCCTTTCATATCTTGATCACTATGATACAAAGCATTTCAATCCCAGCCTTTCAGTAGGTGATGTAGGTTCGAACCTAAAGCGAACCTAAAAGTGAATCCCACAATTTGATGGCTACCTAAACGAACCTACTTCATGTAGGTTCGCTTTAGGTTTGAACCTAAAACTACCTAAAGCACTTTAAAAAAATCAGAAACTTGTAGGTAGTTTTAGGTTCGAACCTAAGGCGAACCTAAAAATGTTATACTTTTTCAGGATTTACCTAAACCGAACCAAAAAATCTTAGAAATTATCTAGAGTTACCTAAAACTACCTAAAACACTTAAAAAAATCGAAAAGTTGTAGGTAGTTATAGGTTCGAACCCAAAGCGAACCTAAAAAACATAGTCATACTTCAAGAGTTACCTAAAGCGAACCTAAAAATCTTAAATCTACCTAAAACACTTCAAACTTGTAGGTAGTTTTAGGTTCGAACCCAAAGCTACCTAAAGCTACCTAAAGCAAACCTACAAAACAGAAGTTCTGTCACAGCCACTAGGGGCGCTGATAGCAGGAAGTATCAATGCATTGTGGGTATAATATTCAAACTAAAATCAGTTAGACAGGAAATTTGGAAATAGCCAGGAAAATGGGGAAATATGCTGAAATGACCATCACATCAGTGCTCATTTACAAAGTACATGTAAGTAAGTGTACAAATGATCAATCAATATATTATTTTAACCTCTTGAATACCCAGAATGACGGATATATCTGTCACAGAATTTTTCACTAAAACTGCTCTAACTTTGGCAATTTTTATCCAATCTTCACAAATGATGTTTTAAAATGAATGTAATGGGTCTATGTTTACTATTCTTATGAAATCAAACATCAACTGTTGTGTTTTTAGATGTAAATATCAAAAAAACTGGCAAAAAATAAACAATACTCTGGTTTCAAACCCTTTTTAGAGGCTGGTATTCAAGAGGTTAAGTGTTATAAAAGCATGCAATTATAAAATAGGAGGAATTTTAAATAAATGTACCTGAGTGAGAAACTAAGCATCAAAATGTGTGAGAAATAAATAAACAGTTGACATAGCCTATACAGTTCACAAGTTTGTAGGGTCCAGACACCCGGCTACCTCCATAGGCCAGCTTAGGACCATCATTGTAAATAAATGTACTTGCGTGAGAATATATGCATCAAAATGTGTGAGAAATATATAAACAGTTCAAATCAACAAATCAAGTCATCCAGCTGCTGGGTGGTCTAAAGCCAACCCAGCCCTTGGAAGTATTTACCTAATGCGAACCTACGTAGGTTCGCTTTAGGTAGTTTTAGGTTCACTTTAGGCGATGTTCAAATATGCTAATTAGATTCAGGTTCGCTTTAGGTGACCACCTAAAGTGAACCTATAATTACCTAGAGCGAACCTATAATTACCTAAAGCGAACCTACCTAGGTTCGCTTTAGGTAGTTTAGGTAGTTATAGGTAGTTATAGGTTCGCTTTAGGTGATCACCTAAAGTAAACCTAGACCTAATTAGCATATTTGAACATCACCTAAAGCGAACCTACCAATGGAGTTTTTATATGGGGAACTACCTAAAGCGAACCTAGAAATCCTAGTTAAATATATCACCTAAAGCGAACCTACTGAAAGGCTGGGATTTAACTTGATTTACAGTTTTTAACCTGCATACTCCCCGAAGGATTGGTTCATTGATGTTTCTGTATGTTTCATCAACTTTGAGTTTAAATCAACACACACACAATTCACTTATTCAATAAAACCTTAAAGTGGAACACCTTTTTAAGATCAACACTTTGCAATCCCATGACAAAATGAATTTATGTTTATTGAACTTCTATAAGTAGAGCACCTTTAGTGGGACCAACTTACAATTGTTTTGCGGTAAATGTTTTGTTACCAACTGAATTTTTACCAGATAAATAAATATGGGACTTAAAGTTTACTAAATGTCTACAGGTAGATCTGCTTGGATTTGAAGCCACAAAATAAAAGACAATGAGATAACGCACCAAACCATGATGAACACTGTTTATGTTTACAATATCAAATAAGAAATATATCTTTATCATAATTAAAGGGGTAACAAAAACTAGAGATGAGTCGATGGAAAATTGTGACAATTCTACAATTTATTTTGCTTACTACATTCCATGTCATGCTTATTTTTCTAAAAGGTCCAAAAGCTCTGAATTCATGATAATGCTTTGAATTCTTCAATTATCTGGTAAAAATCTTGAAAAATTGGACATTCACATTTTGCTATTTAAGTGAACTTGAAAACATTGAACATTTCTGCAGTTTAAAACATCAATATCTTTCAAGTAACTTTTTTCAGATAATAGCTGTATGATAATTAAAAGGGTACATTGACATAATTTTTGAAAAGAAAGCTTCCAATATTTTACACTGACACTCTATTCTTGGTTGCCCCTTTAAGTACAACTAATGTAGTATTCTGCTACATAACTTTACAGTCCTGAGTTAACTTGGAGGATTTTCTTTCATAGTTTGTGTTATCCATGGTATATAACTAGCCACTTTAACAAAGCCTGCTGGAGAGCTGTTCTCGTTGACACAACGTACAGGACTGAAACTGGTGACTCCTGCCAATGTCCATTTATTAGGATTAGTACTGGATCTGCACACTAGAGGGCCCCCACTGTCACCCTGAAACATGAAACAGGTTTTTATTTTTGAATACAGCAAAACCTGTCTAATCCGAATGCCACTGGGACCGGCCAAAAGTGTTCAGATTAGCGAGGTGTTCAGATTAGCGAGGTGTTCAGATACATAGGTTTCAATGTACATGGAATGGAGGAAATGTTACTGAAAATAGGCCAAGTTTTGTATGTTTACATTTTAATCTGAAAATCATGGTAGCCTAATAATTTTATTGTAATTTCCATAATTTGCTTGCATGTTCTTTAAATAGGGCTTCCGTAAGCTCAATATGGAGAATTCGAACATGATATGTGATGTCACAATAACAAGAACAATTGATTTATTGGTCTATATTGGGGTATGTATGACCTGTAAATTTCAATATAGACCAAAAAACACCAACCAGCTCAAAAATGTGACGTCAGTTTCATTATTGATATTTTTGCAAACTATTTAGCGAGGCTGAAATCCGGTAAATAGAATGTCCAAAGCAGATTTTTTCAGATTGAAAATAATCAAATCGGAAGAAACTCGAAACTCAAAGACCTCGATTCTATGATTTATGGCAAATATATGACCTCAAATTTTATTCTGCCCATTACCAAAGACCTCAATCGCTAACCGATTTCGGTCTTTTACAATGAACAGAATAAATATTTTGGTCATTTATTGCGCCATAAATCATAGAATCTCGGTCTTTATTCCTTAAATAAATCAGATGTTCATAAAATCTAAATGCGTTCCCCAACACAGAGTTTCAATATGTAATAAATGCCAGGTACATGTACCTGTACATGTATGAAAGTGATACATTTTGTGACTGTTGTTTATTGTTGTTGATATTGATCAACAATATTTTATTATTTTCATAGGGCATGAGAGGAACAAAGAATTACTTCTCACTCAAAGAGTGTGGATGAATAAATATTAAAATAGTATACATAGTACATGTATTGGAAACAGTAGTATTTGCTTTAATTAATGGGAGAAGGGACAAAGCTTTTTTCCGCGTTTCATTAATCATTTGCTAAAAATATTTCTTTACGAGTGTATGCTTGTAGTTATGCCACTAAACTATTTAAGACTTACATTACATGGTACAATAATTCCAGAGCTATACCCCACACACAATACAGAGTCAGTATTTACAAGACCACGGTAGATTTTGCTACATGCATTGTCTGTCCATACATTGGTCTTGATCTCCAATAGTTCATTAGATGCAGGACCTACAATATAATATAATATAGACTAACATAATAAAATATAATATGATGTAATTAGTACTATATAATATAATAATATAATATTGAAATGTAATGTGATACGAGGGTTGTCCCAGAAGTAATGCACTATTTGCTCTAACTTTCTTTAATATTCTTCAATTCAGCTGATATTTTGTGTATATAACAATTGAAGTTTTATCTATTATATCCTGAAGTTTCAGCATCAAACATTAATATTAAGTCTTAATATGGTTGCTATAACAACATGGGGGTAGGGGTGGGCGGGGCAGGTACCAATTTGTCTAATTATGAAAATATCTAAAGTGTTATTTTATTAACATTTCTTTCCTTTAAATGATCAAAATGTTTGGGATATTGTTAAATTTATTCAGCATGATGTTAACCAAGTACAAATAATGACATTTAGCACTGTGATGTCATAATACCACATTTCAATAGTCACGAATTCAAATACAGTCACAGTCGAGAAATTGCAAAAATGGCTGCAAATCTCACCTGATAACAGAAGGCCTTGCATTTGGTGGCCTAATTTCACACTTCACTTGGACTCACAGCCACGCAAAACAATGCTACCATGAAGAAAGTATATAAGGAGTATATACCAGATAGAACTACAATTATGGGGTGGCAGAAGATATTTAAAAGAGACGATTTGACCCTGGATGACAACTCCAAACATGGGAGGCAAAAACTCCACAAGTCACAGTGGAAGAAATTGCCAAGAGTGTTTGACCTGACAGGCATCAAAAGTACATAGCATGCAAGTGGCAATATTTTGAGAAAATGTGAAATGGGACACTGTGCAATATACATCCATTAAATCTATGATGTGCTCATAGTAATTTAGTATCTTAGAATGTATTTTTTAGCATACTTCTTATAGCTACACAAAATGGTATTTGTTGATTAATTATTTCATATTTTCAATTTTTTATTCCTTTTGACGTGACTGTAAAACCTGCCCCGCCCTACCCAAACTCACCAACTTGATTTTATTATAACATTAATATAGTTTTATCAGTCAACATGAAAATTTGTAGAATAATCAAAATGTCTCTAAGGAACATTTACTGAAGATTTCATGGAAAAATATCAATTATTGATAAAGCTAGAGCATATAGTGCATTACTTCTGGGACAACCCTCGTATAATAATATAATACAATATAATGTAATATGATATAATATAATATAATTATTTTTTTCATTTGAGCCTAAAAGAGGACTCATTTAATAAAAAGTGCCCTATGATCTGGTTTTCAAAATCTGACTCACAATATTTATCTTAAACCTCTCTCTTAATAAGAACCCCTCTATTAATACCAACTCTCTCTTTAATAGTGCTCCTCCCATTTAAAAGTTACTGGCCCTTTATTAGAACTTCTCCCAGTTATTTGTCTCTCTTCCCTTTAATTTTATCACTTCCCGTCTAACAGTTTCATGTCCCTTTGATAGTATGTCTCCCCTCTCCCTTTTGATAGCCCCACTTCCCTTTAATGGTATCATTTCCCTCTTAAAGTACATTTCCCTTTAATGGTATCATTTCCCTCTAAAAGTACCTCTCCCTTTTAATAACCCCACTCTAATGTTATCATTTTTCTTTAATGTTACCTCCCCTTTTAACGGTTTCATCTTCCTGTTAATAGTACCTCTTTAATAGCACTGATCCCCTTTAATGGTATCAATTCCCTTTCATAGTACCCCTCCCCTTTATAATTTCTGTTTGGTAAGACTCCTCTCTGTTAAAGCTATCACTTAGCACATCCCACTTTAATAGCAGTTCTCCCACTGAATTGTGCCTCTCCCTTCCTTTTAGTAGTAATTCTCCCCTATGAAAGTACCTCTCTATTTTAATACACAATCCCCTTCTTTTATTATTTCGATCACCATTAAAAGTCACCTTCCTATCCAAGTTTCTTGCTAAAAGTCCCATATATATAATTTAAAATTTGTTGTTTTTAAAGTCCTCACCAGCTGGTTTCTTGTAGCCAAATCCAGTTGTATAACATTCCAGACTAGATGCAAACTGTTGCTCAAGTTCAGGTAAACATATGGGATATGTTCGCTCCGTGTATGTAACTGGCCTTGTAAATCTAATGAGGGTCAAGTCATGTTCTGGTGGTGCGAATGAGGCAAGGTAAAGGTCAGGGTGATGCCAATAATCACTGATGTAGAGCACCTGCTCGTATTGACCTCTCACAGTCTGTCCAGTGTGAATCATAGTTCGCACTTTACCAAACGAGTATGTTTCCCTAAAACATATAAGATAGTTATGTCAAATCCAGATAAAATTTCAAGGGGTGTGTATACGATTGACCATGTTTCCTTCAACCATTTTGATTATATTATTTTTCAAAAGATCAGTGATAGTTGTCAAGATTCACTAGTGATTCAAAGTTCAATTAGAATAAAGTAAGGAGAATAATACAATATACTATGGTAAAACAAGATGCTACTCACATGGCTCTAATACAATGCCCCGCAGTTAAGGCCCACTGTTTATCTATGAGGACTGCACCGCAAAAGTAATTGGTACTGGTGTAATAACTTAATGACAATTGCCAAGGCCACCTTCCTAAAAACATAAACCTCACATTATACAAATTATATGGACATTATGCAGAGATTTCACCCAACACTTCAGTTGATGAGGATATCTACATTTAAATCAGAACTAACAAAACATAAATGTTGTAAAAACAAAAAAGTTAGTAAAAGAGCCTCATTATTTAATCCTTGACACTAGTACATTCTTAAGTATAAAACTCGTAATATATGCAGTATTTAAAATGTTCAGTATTTGAAAGTGACAGGTACCTGGCTTTGCATATCCACCCCCAATTATAAGAGGCACCAATGGGTTACTCTTCTCAGAGACTCCACAATGTGCCTTAGCGCAACTAAGATGAACAACCTGGTCATCAGGACAAGTATCTGCTACTTTAAACTTAGCAATCAGCTCTGTTGAGTCAGAACTTGAAGATATCTGGATGAACTTTGAAGTTGTGTAGAAGGAACCAGTCGTAGACGCAGCATTACTAAAAAGGTGATGACAATGGGTTGATGCTACTCATATTGATATATGTGATGATGTTAAATTATGAAAATGGGTTGATGCTACTCATATTGATATATGTGATGATGTTCCATTGTCAACATTAGTCAAATAACAATGTTTTAAGGTCTTCAAAAAGATTCTGTGAGGCAACTTTGGGTTATATTGTAGTCTTTTAATATTTAAAATTAATAGGATATTATTATTTCATTAAATTCCACGTTCAATGACAATATAACAATCAGTTATGACATCATAATTGAAGATTTCATCAGCTAATACATAATTCATACTTGGAAATGAATATGAAATTTTATCGGCATGCATTCAATTTAAATATTAAATCCATGATCTTTCAGAATTTCAACTCATATACAGGTATCAACACGCAATCACATATTAATAGCATCTTACCCTTGTCCCAGATATGTACATATTGCTTGGCTGTGCTCTGTTCCCCATGTATTAGAACAGACTGGCAGCCATGCTTGGTTCTTGTAAACCTCCACTCGCTTGTCTCCTTCTTGATTTATAATGTTCAGTCTCACTAAAACATACCAGAGTTTTCATTTAGGTTTATGTTTTAAAAGAATATCTATATTTCATTAGCACTGTACATCCCTCAAGCTGTAGATATTATATATAATATGATAGTATTACATGAACAGTGGAACACCTCTGTGAGTGATACAGCTTTGGTAGTGGAACACTTTAATCCTGTGTCCCATTATTTTAAAGTTACCTACCAAGTTAAACATCATTTAGAGGTGCCAATGGTGTAGCATATATACAGGTTTTACTGAATTTCCACTTGGACAATGCATTATTTGAATAATGCTTAAAAATTATTCAAAGTTATTTCTGTTAAATATGTTATGTTTCTATAGTTCAACATTGAACATGTATAGATCATATTTTGTTCAATGACTTTTCTTGCACACAGTACAATTAGAAACATGATCAATGTATTTTACCACGAAATAAACAAACCACATTTCTAAAGATTTTTTGTCATTTTATTTTTTTATTTTCATAGCCTAATGACATACTTTAAAATGAGAGCCATATTTTAATTGACCAAATAAAAATAAATATTCCATTGCGTCAGTATTATCTTTTCTAAGTACAAAACTATATCTAAAACCGTAATAATTTCAATAAACATGGTACACAGACAAGAATATTAATTGATCTAAATTTGTACTGTTTCCTGTTACTTGCTAAAAATAAATAACTCAGATATGATTGTGCAATTCTTTATATTTTGATTCTGTTTACACATACTGATTTGAATACAAGCAAACTGCAAAGTACAATTCTCACATTACAGTATATGGTTTTTCCAAAATAACATCAACATTTATTGATGAAATATATAGTCTTAATGATAGAAGAAATTCATTTTAATGAAACCCTTTCAAATGTTATAATATATATGCACAAATTAGAGTAGGTATTTTCATAGCTGCAGAAATTGGCAGGAAGTCTTCATAATGATGTAGTTTATGTCTATCTGTTTTCTTGTATTGTTTTTTCAATCCATTGTACAGCTTTAGCAACTTCTGTGAAGGCTGATGGATACCCATACTGGCTTATGCAAGTGGTCAGCGAGAAGGATGAAATTCCAGCTACAGTCCATTTGTTGTCATGTGACCTACACATTAGTGGGCCACCACTATCCCCCTGAAACAAAACAGTAATTTAATTACATGGACAACATACAACTTATGGATTATTGATTGATAAAGTAATTTGCCTCTTTTGATTTTTGGATAGAATATACAATATGATGATGTATGAACTTACACGGCAGGTGGAGATGTGCCCTGTGTCATAACCAGCACATAATAAATTGCGAGTATCAAGCCATCCTTCATATGCCCAGCTACAATTTGGCTGTATGACCATCTTAGCGTACCCTAAAATCTGTGCTCCAGGCCCTGTACAAATAAAAGTTTAATGATAAAAATACATTCATATCTGAAAATGGACATTATCTTCTTATTCTACAGTATTTGCACACATGAATAATGCTTTAATATATATTAATATTCTTGGCCTCTTACCATCATTTTATTTTTCCTATTATAATTATCAACTTCATTCATATTTTTTGAGTCTTAATTTCAAATGAAAAATACTCACCATGTGGTTTGGTATAACCGAAGCCAGACATGTAACACTCTAGGGAATCATCATCCCTAAAATCATGGTCCTTTGAAGGTAAGCATACTGGGCGAACATAATCTGTGATTCTGAACTTCCTTGCCAATCTGATCAAACCAATATCCATTGTTTGAGCAATTCCTGTCCTTGGTACATATACAGGGTGCATAAAAGAAAATTATTCAAAGTTATTTCTGTTAAATATGTTATGTCTCTATAGTTCAACATTGAACATGTATAGATCATATTTTGTTCAATGACTTTTCTTGCACACAGTACAATTAGAAACATGATCAATGTATTTTACCACGAAATAAACAAACCACATTTCTAAAGATTTTTTGTCATTTTATTTTTTTATTTTCATAGCCTAATGACATACTTTAAAATGAGAGCCATATTTTAATTGACCGAATAAAAATAAATATTCCATTGCGTCAGTATTATCTTTTCTAAGTACAAAACTATATCTAAAACCGTAATAATTTCAATAAACATGGTACACAGACAAGAATATTAATTGATCTAAATTTGTACTGTTTCCTGTTACTTGCTAAAAATAAATAACTCAGATATGATTGTGCAATTCTTTATATTTTGATTCTGTTTACACATACTGATTTGAATACAAGCAAACTGCAAAGTACAATTCTCACATTACAGTATATGGTTTTTCCAAAATAACATCAACATTTATTGATGAAATATATAGTCTTAATGATAGAAGAAATTCATTTTAATGAAACCCTTTCAAATGTTATAATATATATGCACAAATTAGAGTAGGTATTTTCATAGCTGCAGAAATTGGCAGGAAGTCTTCATAATGATGTAGTTTATGTCTATCTGTTTTCTTGTATTGTTTTTTCAATCCATTGTACAGCTTTAGCAACTTCTGTGAAGGCTGATGGATACCCATACTGGCTTATGCAAGTGGTCAGCGAGAAGGATGAAATTCCAGCTACAGTCCATTTGTTGTCATGTGACCTACACATTAGTGGGCCACCACTATCCCCCTGAAACAAAACAGTAATTTAATTACATGGACAACATACAACTTATGGAATAATTATTGATAAAGTAATTTGCCTCTTTTGATTTTTGGATAGAATATACAATATGATGATGTATGAACTTACACGGCAGGTGGAGATGTGCCCTGTGTCATAACCAGCACATAATAAATTGCGAGTATCAAGCCATCCTTCATATGCCCAGCTACAATTTGGCTGTATGACCATCTTAGCGTACCCTAAAATCTGTGCTCCAGGCCCTGTACAAATAAAAGTTTAATGATAAAAATACATTCATATCTGAAAATGGACATTATCTTCTTATTCTACAGTATTTGCACACATGAATAATGCTTTAATATATATTAATATTCTTGGCCTCTTACCATCATTTTATTTTTCCTATTATAATTATCAACTTCATTCATATTTTTTGAGTCTTAATTTCAAATGAAAAATACTCACCATGTGGTTTGGTATAACCGAAGCCAGACATGTAACACTCTAGGGAATCATCATCCCTAAAATCATGGTCCTTCGAAGGTAAGCATACTGGGCGAACATAATCTGTGATTCTGAACTTCCTTGCCAATCTGATCAAACCAATATCCATTGTTTGAGCAATTCCTGTCCTTGGTACATATACAGGGTGCATAAAAGAAGCAGAGACTGGTGACCATTGCCTTTTAGCACCCCTAACATGTGCACCAGCTAATATATATGTTCTTGATAATCTACCAAGTGACCTCCTGAAACAATTACAGTCTTTCAATACAATTTCAATTTGTTTCAATATTCATTATGTAAGAACTATGGCCAAACTTAGTTATGTGCTAATATCACATGTATTTCAGCACTAAGATTAAAGTAATGAGGGTGGGTAAAAAAGTGTCACAAAGTCAACATCAATTCCCAACACTGTTGGTGGTTTAAAAAATTCATTGGATTGAATTGTAAATAAAAAAGGGATGATTTATAATGATAACATGTTCATCATTAAATTGCTGTTCTTTTTGGAGTAGGCAATTATGAGACACTTACAAAACATCAATACAATGTCCTGCTGTAAGCACCCATTCCTCCGCAACCAGTACTCCACCACAAAAATGTGCAAACCCTAAATATGCTAGGCCGACTTGCCATGGCCAATCACCTTAAAAGTAAATTTACAATTTCCATTACTTATTTTTTAAAAACAAACATTATTACAGTATATCAATTTAATCACATATAAAACAATAACAACTTGATAATAATTAAAATAACAAATACTAATTGTCAATTTTTCCATTTTACAATGAAATGATAAATTTTATCAACCTGACTGAGCTTGATTCCCACCAACAATTAATGGCACCAATGGGTTGTTTTTACTTTTAGTGCCACATTCTGCCAAGTTGCAGGAAAGATGTACCACATATTTTCCTCTACAAGTTCTAGCAAACTGAAAGCATAACAATTCAAAACATCTATATGACATTGGACTTTCTCAAGAAAATGAGGAATAATTCTAAAATGTGATATGGTAGGCTACAATATTTCATATGTAATTCTTCCAGGCACATAATTCAGTTCATTAATTTTTTGTGGGGTGCAGCAATTTTATGGTTTCCAGGAGCTGTATTTTCTAAAAGTAACAAAAGTTCCATCATAGTTCAGAAGAGGCACTTACCTTTAAATCTGACATGTTACCAAAGCGTTCTTGGACAATTAGGTATCTAGGTGATGACTCGGATATTGAACTTGTTTTGTTCATTGTACCATATCCCAGCATGCTACACACATCACTGCTGTCCTCTTTATTCCAGTTGGAACTGCACACTGGGAGCCATCCTCCTTTGTATGCCTCTAGTCTACCCTGGCTCCTTTCAGCACCAATAAGTCTCACTAGAACATAATAAATGTCATGGAATTTTGCATACAGGGATCCTCTTCCTTACATATATTCAGTGATCCATTAATTTACTTGCAGTGTCTACAGTGACAAGTTACAACCCAGTTGTTTTTGCATATGTATGCAGCCACAATATTGCTTTGGTGTTAAGATTACCAATGCAGTTTATTCTATGCAACATCACAGATATACATGTAGGGGCCAATACAAATATTGCATAATGACGAGCTATATTTACAATTTACTTTTCTTTTGTAAAATAAAGCAATAAAAATGTTATCTGCAAAGCTTGAGACAACTTAAATGAAAGTTACCATAAGCCACATTTACATAAGTTATGCAATTTAATTATGTAAACTAAAAAGCTTACCTTTTTGTTAGATCAGCAAAATATTATAACAAGTCTCCAAGCTTCACATAGAGAAGTAAAAGTTATTGCAATTTCCCAGTTGAAGCATCCAGCAGCTGTAGTTGAAGCACCAATTGAAGTTTGGCAAAACTATTAAACATCTTCACATAAAATGCGGACACTTTTCCAAAATGAATCAATACCAATTGGTTGGTGAAAATAAAATAAGTGCATTATTTGACCCTCCGACTCTAGACTAGTTGCACTCCGCGCAGTTGTGATCACAAATATCAAATGCCAATGATTTTACCTAACTCAAGCATACTTCCCATGATACCAGAATTCACGAGTTTAGATTTATGCAAGTACAGCATTAGTTTATTCAATGGCTTAAAGCAAGTATCATATTATTTCATTAGTGAAATAACAATCACAATTTTAAATCAATTATTCTTTCTTTTGAAACTCAATGAAGAGTTTTTTGTTTTTGTAACAAACATGTTTTACGAACAGCATTGGATGTAAAAAAAATATATGGGTCTTGATGTACATTGTTCAGTATAGGTATAGTACCCAAGACAGGTTCGATGATACGGTCATGTTTTTACTCTATATTTGAAATGGAAAAACCATTCTTACTGAAGTTTTCAGGATTTATTTTGGAGACAATTTCCAGCATGGAAATTAAATATTTTATCAAAATTCCTATATTTAATACTCAAATGCTTTGCTTTTATAATACATGTAATGGTTAGAGGTGTCACGGATACCCAATTTTGTTCCGATCCGCGGAATTATGCCTTCGGAACGGAACATGGAAGAAATATTAAGAATTTCGGTTCAGTTCCGGAACAAGAACATTTTACCCTTTCACAACTTCTGGCCCTTGAATCTCCACAAAACAGCATTTTATTTTCAATATTTTGTATCAAAAGAGGTCCATTCTTTCTACTTCTTCTCTTTGAAGAGTTTTGAAGAGCTTTTCACTACCAAATAGACCTTGATGATCAAATTATTTTAATCTAATACACGCAGTGACTCTGTTCCGAACTGTTCCGAAATTGTTCCGTTCCGAGCAAAATGAACCGAACCGAACCGTTCCGATGTTTTTTGTTCCGTGATATCTCTAGTAATGGTATTTAAAACATTCAAAATCAGTCCATGTGTTGCCAATGTAGATGTCATTAGGAAGTTAGGTCATTTACACATTAAACAATTAAGAATAGCTTTCAGCATATAATACCATGCATCTTTGATAGTAAACTAATGTTACAAGACAATGCAAAATGTCACCACCTGCCATTTGTTACATATGCTGACTGCCAAAAACCATATGTTACAGAAGCCAACAACACTAAATACTGGCTAAATAACATAATAACAATATGTCATCACTTCTGGTGGTGACATAAAAAGTACAGGATGGTCAAAATATGGAAACCCTAACACTATTTTCCTCATATCTTTGTCATTTTAGGAAATAACTCCCTGATATTTTACACATAAGTACATCATTCATATTCCTAACAGCCTAATATTATATTTCATGACCATCAGATAATCACAATGTTACAGCACTTTAAAGAGCATGCCTCAGTGGCCACTATTGTGCTGTAAGGAAACCTGCACACGTTGTTCAAAATGTCCCTACCTGTGGGGATATGGCAGAGATAGAGTGTATGAGAATGACCTCAAGACAATTGCGAACCTCAAAAGTTATCCATGGTTATTCAGGCCATACCTGCTGAGGGATGCATTTGGGTCATTGACAACTGTGTAGGTTTGCCTACAGCGCGATGATGGCCAAAACTGAAGCATGTTATTCAAAGTGCTGTAAAATTGTGTCTATCCGTCTGATGGTCATAAAATGGTAGAAAAATGTATGATGTACAAATGTGTGAAATATCAGGGAGTAATTTTTTAAAATAACAAAGATACAAGCATGAGGAAAATGCAGAGTTTCCATTTTTTGACTACCCTGTACATACCCCTACATACAATGAAATCAATTAAATCCAAAAATAGAGTAAAACTTACCACATTCCTGTTCATCTGATTCGTCTTTGCATTGCTTGATGCCATCACACCTTCCAGCTTCTGCTATGCACTCATAATTCCTGCACTTGAACTTTCCACTCCCACACTGACCTAAAGTTAAGAATATGTGAAACATTACATTCATTAATTCCTATACTTGAATTCTCAACACTGACCTAAAGTAAAATACATTGAACTACACACTTGAATTCAGCACTCCCACACTGACCTAAAGTAAAATACATTGAACTACACACTTGAATTCAGCACTCCCACACTGAGCTAAAGTAAAATACATTGAACAACACACTTGAATTCAGCACTCCAACATCTAAAGTAAAGTACATTGAACTACACACTTGAATTCAGCACTCCAACACTGACCTAAAGTAAAGTACATTGAACTACACACTTGAATTCAGCACTCCCACACTGACCTAAAGTAAAGTACATTGAATTACACACTTGAATTCAGCACTCCCACACTGACCTAAAGTAAAATACATTGAACAACACACTTGAATTCAGCAATCCCACACTGACCTAAAGTAAAATACATTGAACTACACACTTTAATTCAGCACTCCCACACTGACCAAAAGTAAAGTACATTGAACTACACACTTTGAATTCAGCACTCCCACACTGACCAAAAGTAAAGTACATTGAACTACACACTTTGAATTCAGCACTCCCACACTGAGCTAAAGTAAAGTACATTGAACTACACACTTTGTATTCAGCACTCCCACAGTGACCTAAAGTAAAGTACATTGAACTACACACTTGAATTCAGCACTCCCACACTGACTAAAAATAAAGTACATTGAACTACACACTTTGAATTCAGCACTCCCACACTGACCAAAAGTAAAGTACATTGAACTACACACTTTGAATTCAGCACTCCCACACTGACCAAAAGTAGAGTACATTGAACTACACACTTTGAATTCAGCACTCCCACACTGACCAAAAGTAAAGTACATTGAACTACACACTTTGAATTCAGCACTCCCACACTGAGCTAAAGTAAAGTACATTGAACTACACACTTTGTATTCAGCACTCCCACAGTGACCTAAAGTAAAGTACATTGAATTACACACTTGAATTCAGCACTCCCACACTGACCTAAAGTAAAGTACATTGAACTACACACTTTGAATTCAGCACTCCTACACTGAGCTAAAGTAAAGTACATTGAACTACACACTTGAATTCAGCACTCCCACACTGAGCTAAAGTAAAGTACATTGAACTACACACTTTGAATTCAGCACTCCTACACTGAGCTAAAGTAAAGTACATTGAACTACACACTTTGAATTCAGCACTCCTACACTGAGCTAAAGTAAAGTACATTGAACTACACACTTCAATTCAGCACTTCCACACTGACCTAAAGTAAAGTACATTGAACTACACACTTGAATTCAGCAATCCCACATTGAACCACATTCATCATATATGTAAAATGGTGGCCATTTTGAATTAAACGACCATATTGGGAATTCATACAAGCAAAGGCTCTGATTGTCATGTCAATAAGACTATAAGATTTGAACTAAATACCAGGCCCGTAGCCAGGGGGGGGTCTCGCAGGGTTCGAGCGACAGGCAAACCCCTCCTGGCCAAAAATTCGTTCACAATCATGCAGTTTTTCACCATTTTGAGCACTTCTCAAGTGATTTTAGCCATATTTGGGACAAAATTGTCAAATGTGAACCCCCCTGGAAATTTTAGAAAACTGAACCGCCCTTGGCAAATCTTGGATACGGGCCTGAATACAGTACACAAGGTTTTAATATTATGTTATCACCCTTGACAAATACAGATTGATAAATGAATAACTTCTCCATATCCCTATTTAAACTTCAGTATTTGTACTGTACTGTAGAATAATAATAAAGTTCTTACCACATCCATTTTCATCTTCTCCACCAATACAATCCATCACACCATCACACCTGGACTGGTTCTGTATACATACACCATCTTTCCCACACTGGAACTCATCAGATCTACAGGCTACAATGATACAATAAACACATTAGAATATACAGGGTGTCCATATAAAGCCAATAACAATACATAGTCTTTTTGTAAAGTGTAAAGAGATTTTATTGGCACCCTGTACTGTACGAGTTAAAGAGAGAATCAGATACTAGTATAGCGAGCAGGCTAAACAAAAAATTGTTTTAATTTTAGAATATTTTTGGCTCTTGTCATTCCTTGTCATGTCTATTTTCTACAAATCACAAAAGTGCATACTTTATTCCAGGAAAACTAAAGATTTTTACAATAATGTATTATTGTTCTATAAGAATGGTTACTATTCTTATTATTTGGGAGAATTTAAACATTTTTCACCCATTTTTGCGCTTTGAATCATTAATAACTTCACCAATTTATAACATATTGTGAATCTTTTTGGAGATATTGTATTTGATATTGTAAGGAATAGATTGGTAGGTCAATTATACATGTTGCTTGAAATTTTGTCACCCCCTATAGATCAGATTCTACTACCTCCGATTTCCAATTTTTGAATAAAAATTTTATACTATACAATTTTGAGAAAATATTGAGATATTTGTATTTGGGCTTTTACAAGGCAAGTAAGCCCAAGGCTATTTGCCTAGGGTTTAATTTATCTAAATATTTCCACTATACAGAGGTCAATTCCTGGGGTCCTATTTGACACAAGATTTTACTCTCTGGTTGTGTGGTTTGCATGTCCACTGTGGTGTATTTTCAATGGACCAAAAACTCGGTTGTATTCCACCTAATAGTGTCTTTAATGTTTGTCAATGACTTTCGAAAAATATACGTGTATGTCATATGCTTACTCACTTCGAGAGCCATGTTAGATTTTGAAACTTATGGCTCTCAAACGGAGAAGTGAACAGCTGATCAATCGTGACCTTTGAAATCGAATTAAGTCGATCCGCGGCTTACTTTTGGTCTCTAACTGTGTCTTACATCAGTATCATCAATCCGTGTAAGTATTGGAGCGCTGGAGTACTTCTTTTTCGATCAAGACTTGTAAATTGTTCATCGAGTTAAAGTTTTACAGACCTATTTCCAATATGGCGGTTTGCTAGGTGCGAGATACGCAACGAACGAAATGAATTTTGAGAATTAGTTAGGTTCGGACAACCTCCGGAGATTTACGAAAATGTCCGAGCAGAAACCGCCATATTGGAATTTGGCAGTAAAACGATTCATTCGTCTAACAATTACAAGTCTTGATCGAAAAAGAAGTACTCCAGCGCTCCAATACTTACACGGATTGATGATACTGATGTAAGACACAGTTAGAGACCAAAAGTAAGCCGCGGATCGACTTAATTCGATTTCAAAGGTCACGATCATTGAGCTGTCCAAATGCTCCGTGGGAAAGCTATTATATCAAAATCCAAATAGCTTTCGCAGGAAGTAATCATATGCCTTTCTGTGTGACAATTTGAACTTTTGTAATTTAACCCCTAAACTGCTGGAGAAGATGATCTGATAGAACTGACTAAATAGTACAAAAGCCTACTTATGGCCACTTGAATTTTAGAACTGATTCTCTCATAGACTTTTAATAAGGTATTGTTATTACTTCTAAAATACAACTTACGACATCCAAATTCATCATCCATAAATGGACAGTCCCCGATGTGGTCACATTTCTTGTAAATTGGGATGCAGACATTACTATTGTTACACTTTGTCTCATTGAACAGGCAATCTAAAAATACAAGAATAATCATTCATGTTCGTTATTGTGCAATTGTACAATACATTTAAATATAAATTAGAATGCATACATTCTATAGTTTTACTTGAAAGGCCAGTTACCAATTGCAATGGAATCTACTGGTAATCACTGAAAACCACCATTTTACAAAAAAATCCAACATATCAAAGGAAAAACTACCAGATTTTAAAAAATTCTATGCAAAATTACAGCAAGTTTAAACAATCTACCACAATTTTCTATTTAGGTGCCAGGTCTGAGAATAAACCCTTTTGTAATGTTTACATATTTAGTTGCATTTATAAACTCATTTCAAGTTTACCATAATTATCAATGTTTGCCTAATGTCTTTGTTGCTGCTCTACACAAAGGATACAACTTTATAATATAGAAATCTGTTAATATGATGTTCATATTTACCCCAAAAACCTTCAAGATATATTCTATGTAAAATGATATCATGATTTATATGTTTTCCTTATTTACAGTTTAATCAGGAGTTTACAATTGATCAACATGTCACTAAATGTTAAACATGTGGTACAATACAAATCAGAACTTTTCATTTTCAAATTTCCCTCCAATACAATTTCAAAACTATTTCCCACGATGTCCTTCTCCCACAATGCAATAGGTGAAGTCATATAAACAGGAAGTGCTAGTAGAAATGCAACAACACAGGTGAGTAATGTACTTTACCATGTACTGAAACAAGGTATTACAATGACAAAATGTCACCAACTAGTTGCTCACAATATTATTAGTTCAATCTTACTTCTTCAAGACACATCACTTTTTGGAAAAATGAAAATAAAATAAATAAAAATCTATAGATAGTCTGTATAAATGAATCTAGAAGGTGGGTATAGAACTTAGAAGCAAGAAAAGGAAGCAAGACACAATAAGTTATATATCATTTTCAAGGGCTAGACCCATATTTTATGTTTTGTTGGAAAAAATGCAACTACAAATATGCAAATGAGATAAGGTTTTATTTTTTATTCTGGGAAGCAGTTCATATAACGAAATGATGTGATGTAACCATGTAAAAAATTCAAAACAAAAAGGAATAAAGAAAAAATAAAGAAAAAATGCCAGGGAGAAGTCTCATTAGAATATCTTTAAACCCTGCTTCAGTAAACTTGATTTTTTATTTTCAAGGACAATCAACTTTATTCAATGTGGTAGATTTTTTTACGGTGGTTTTTACGGGAAAAAATGGTAAATTTTTTACGGTAGGTTGTCATTTTTTACGGAAAAGCAAAAAATTTACTGTAGATTCCTGTTAAAATATGGTAGGTTGGCAGGTATGTATATGATGACCATTTTGGATCTGGTGGCCATTTTGAAAATCAACTTTTCAGCAGAACAATGCAATTGTATTCATATGGGGCAGATACATGAAAAATATAAACGATATTACATGTACTAGGCCAACAGTATTGAAGTTTTTGCCCTGACAGACATATGCTAGGATGGAAGTGTTCTCTATATTCCCCCAAACTTTGTTCTTTGGGATAAATAGTAAGATCAAATCTTAGGATCTCAGGACTTCATCACACAACATCATGAACTATAGAGACCCTT
Organism: Owenia fusiformis; assembly: GCA_903813345.2. Lineage (NCBI taxonomy): Eukaryota > Metazoa > Annelida > Polychaeta > Sabellida > Oweniidae > Owenia > Owenia fusiformis. The sequence goes on along the minus strand of CAIIXF020000003.1, from coordinate 6,174,458 downwards.
TGCAGCTTTATGTCAAGTTGCATTTATAAACTTGGTACTTCATTTCAAGTCTACCATAAGTATTAATGCTACAAACACAAAGGAACGCCACTTTATAATGTAGTAATCTGAAAATATAAAGATTTTTCATTCACCAAAGGACTAAACCAATTATACATGATTGTTATGTTGAAATGATACCATGATTAAGTTTTTCTTCATTTACATAAAGGTTAACATAAAGATGAACATGTTATATTTGTGTACAATACAAAACAGAACTTTACACATTCAAATTTCCCTCCAAAACAATTTCAAAACTATTTCCCATGATGCACTTCTCCCACAATGCAACAGTTTATTGATGAAGCCAAAACAGGAAGTGCTATAGTAGACACATTGTAAGTATTGTAGCTATGTATTCTGCCTTATTTTGACACTACTTAATTTGACAGATTTGCTCAATTTCAAATATTGATGGCTATTTAATTTGGCAGATTCAGGACAGAAGTTTAATTTTTGTATGTTATGTCATTAGGACAGTTGTTAGGTATACAGCTGGAAAATAACATTTTGGTAAAAAATTGCTGTGCAGATATATAATAATAAAGGGTGCGTTTTCAAACTAAACAGAGTGCTCCTACCAAAATGAATTTGTCTACATACCCCTGAGCCTCTTATCTAATAGATAGAATGCACAAATAAAGTGTTTGTGTAAAAAAACCATCATGATAAACCATGGCATCTTATTTCTTCTCAGCCCTGAGATGTTTCAGGTGAAGCAGAAAGATGCTATGAGTATCAGAATGTAAAAAAATGGGTAACCGGGTAGCCGGGTACCCTACCTTCCTACCAGGGTTAGGAATTTGATTTTTTCATTTTATGCCTCAAAACGCCCAACTGACATCACAATCAACGTACCAGTGACACAACCAATCAAGCAAACAGCCAAACAATTGCAACAAAATTTATTTACCAATAAATCAACTGGCAAAATGACAAACAAAATTAATATAATGTCAATCAGTGAGGCAATAAATCAAGCAACTAACATTGTATTGTACATCGTACACTAATGAACAGATAAAAACGGCAAATAACGTTTCAATTAATGTGTACATAAATTTTCCAGATTTGCTTAATACATGTATCTAGAAGAAATTGCCATCATATATAGAAAACAATCATCGGTATCCTGTCAATCACTCAGACAATAAATCAAGCAACTAACGTCATCGTACGTGTAAACTATGTAAATAACTACCTAGGACTTCCGAAATTAAGTCTCTTACAGGTTCTTGGTAAAATGATAACGTAAAGATATTGAAGGTAGTCTACAAATGTGCAACTTTGAAAGTTGGTAACCCTGCAAGGAACGTTAAGTACCCTGCCACCCGGTCACCCAGTTTTTTAAACAAACCCCACACAAATAAAATTAAAAAAAAGTTTTGCTATATTATAGGTGAAAAGTTCTCTTCAAAATTCGAAGTGATTTTACCATTAAACATTAGGTTAGTGGATACATTATATTCTCAGCTTAATAAACTGAGAGTGAAGTCTTAGATGGACTTTAAGGGAAAAAATACCAATGAAATCTCCACATAAATTAGCAGTACTGTCAACCCCTAAAGATTTTCTCGCGGGACAGATTTTTTAGACCCAGTGCCCAAAATTCGCGGGATTTTGCGGGACATCTACTAAATTCGCGGGATTTTGCGGGACATTTAAGGGATTTGCGTGATTGCGCTAATAGGAGATTTTTTTTATCGAATTCGCGGGATTTCGCGGGACCATTCGAGGGACAAACACCCTAATTGCGGGACAGTTAACAGGTGTACCACCAAAAACTTCATAGAGGGACAGATTTTTTAGACAAAGTGCCCTAAATTTGCGGGATTTCGCGGGACATCCACCTAAATTTGCAGGATGTCCCGGGACATTCAAGGGATTTGCGTGATTGGGACTAATGTAAAAGCGTGTAGAAGTACTTAAATCAAACTTTCAGATACCGATTAATCAAATATAATGCACCGTTACATTGTAACTTAAATAAACGTCAACACAATTTCAAAAAATACGCATAGGAATATTATTAAACTTTATTGTAATTTATCAAAAACAAAAACCATGCTTCAGGTGTGATTACCGTAATCTAACACGAAATTCAAAAATTCGGAACAATACTTTGCACTTCTGGCGTCGTGACCAACTATGAAACGCTTACCCCCATAATGTTATATATTAAAATGTACCTATTCATATACTGTAGGCATGGGCTTTCAATTGAAAGGCCATGAAATAGGGGTTCGATTAATCTACATCAAATTATAGGGAATGAGGTTAATTTTCTAGATAGGGTTTGTATAAAAATCGGGTACCGGGTAGTAAATCCTCCATGCTGGGTTCAAACTTGGTACCCGGTCAAAAAAACCAAAAAACGGAATATACGAATACACAACATAATTAGATCATTAGAAAACGTGTAAGATTTGTTTTGAATTTACAAAAATGTATGTAACTTCCTTCAAAATTGAGCTAGAAGCTTCAAATAAAAAGCATTTTAAGGCTCTTTTCTTCCTCTATCATCTTGGTCATATTTCCATTGGTAATGAAGGGGGGGGGGTGCGATCGCACCCCCTCCTGGCTACGCCAATGACATTGTAAGACGATTTGAAAAACAAGACAAATCAATCTTACTCTATTTTCAATAGTTCGTATGTTGGTACGTGAATTGTTATGATTATGATTTAAATCTGTAAATAGCTATCGTTGCTTTAGCAGAGAGGTGGCGTGTGTTAATTTGCATGATGCAACGTGTAAGATTTTGATTATTAATCATAATTTAAGTTATCCCAATTTATGACAAAATGTCCACTGAATTGTAAATTGTTATGTCTTACAATGTCATAGGCATAGCCAGGAGAGGGTGCGATGGTGCGATCGCACCCCCCCCCCATAACCAATGAAAATATGGCCATAACGATAGAGGAAGAAAAGTGCCTTAAAATATGCTTTTTATTTGAAGCTTCTAGCTCAATTTTGAATCATGTTACATACATTTTTGCAAATTCAAAACAAATCTTACACGTTTTCTCATAATCTAATTATGTTATATATTCGTATTTTTCGTTTTTTGGGTACCCGTTTTTTTTGACCGGGTACTGGGTACCAAGTTTGAACCCAGCATGGAGGATTTACTACCCGGTACCCGGTTTTTTATACAAACCCTTTCTAGATATCAGCGTACATTTATTGTAACTCACGTTTGCTAACATTTGCTCAGTTCTGAGATGAAGGCCACACGGGTAGTAAAAAGGCCAACGTTGGAACTATTTGTGACCTACATCCCTATTTTCGTAATTAAAATGAAAGTTGAACCCTTCCCCTTTATTTTGATACAACAGCATGCTAGGTACTTAAAATTAGGTAAACTTTACTCCTCAAAAGTGCAAAAACTTAGCTTCTTATATAAGATGAAGATAATCAAAATATAGGGGATTGCAACAATTTCGGAAATTCGCGGAGGTCAAAGCCACATTTTGCGGGACTTCGCGGGACAATGCGGGACACGCGAATTAGCCTAATTTTGATCAAATTCGCGGGATAATCCCGCCATTTGCGGGACACTTGACAGCTCTGAATTAGACAGGCCATTGAGTTCAACTAATTTCCAGAAATTCCTTTCTATACATTGCAAAGAGTTAATCAACATGACTATTAACATGAAATATCAAACATATGTTTATAGCTTTGGCTGTAGGTCACATCTCATTGCAGGTAATTTAGCTGTAGGTCGCATCTCATTTATGGTAGACATTTTCTGAATAACATCTTATAATTATGCAGTAATGTACATTTACACAATTTTTTATGAACATCGGATAATAATGTATGCCTACACATGTGTGTCTGACTAGATCTGTATGTTGCTACAGTATATACATGTAAAGTGGTAAGAACTGATACTCTTAATCTTTAATGAAAATATGAGGAAAATACTTTTCCATTGATTGAATGCATGGAACCTATGTGAACATTTTAATTTATCATGAGGTTTATTATGTTCCCTGTATTGCAATTAGGGACCTGAGCCAGAATGAATTCATATCTATCTCCTGAACACTATACACCAATTCACTCACTAGATCATATTCTACTCACATTCGAAAATAGCGTTCAATTCTCCAAATGCTAAACACTATATACTCTGTGTAGAAATTATTTATATTCTATTAATCTTTTCACAACCAAATATATATAAAACAAATTAATATCTGTCTCATATTTTCCACAATTTTACATTTCTGGTTTCAAGTAATTAATTATTTGATTATTAACTCCATTATCTTATGGATTTAGAACTGGTGCGGATATCATGTGAACACAGTGTGTGGATATAACCTATTGAATCCAAGGCTCTAAAATCAGTTGAAACCAGAGATTTTTTCATTTTTGCCACCTTTTGACATTATACCTACATACCTATACAACTTCAGATGCTCAACTTAGTAAAATTAGATGGCAGAGATCATATCTACACATTTAAAACAATTTTTGTGTAAATTGGATGAAAATTGTTCAAATAAGAGCAATTTTAGTGAAAAATTTTGTGACGGATTTTCTTGTCACTCTTGGTTTCAAGGTGTCTAAGGTGACGAGAAATCTCGTCACTCCAGGTAGTCAAGAGGTTAATGGTCATTTTTGAATTTAAAATTTGATACTTCATAAACCTTAGTTTAGTTGGCTAATAAGTTATGTTAAAAACATTTTTTGTTTGACAATTTGTTTGGCACTTTGCTAAACATAACATAACTTATTTGTTAACTTACAATGTCCTATTGACATCAATTGACAAATCATTCTATCAACCCTACCTAATACAAAAGCCTTTAGTCTACTAAATGATATGGTTATAGATAATTACCACAGCAAACCTTCCCTTTAACTTGATTTGCATGTAGTTCAACCAAGGGCAGTGAGAAATATCAAATAACTATAGTTTAAAAAGTTTAAAATATTTTATTTCTGTGTCACAGGTTTAAAAACTACATTCAATACTCGTATCATATAATAAATACTTTTTTTTTAAAAAACCACCAGCCGGCATCGGCTTAGGAGACACCATTAAATGTATATCTAATTGTAATTGAGTATTGACTAGAGTAAGTTGACTTAATAGAGCACTGTAGATAGAGTAGTATTCAAGTGCTGCCATCTTTAAATGCTTTGACAAATATTTTCTATTAATGGCCATTATCACAATAAATGAATATGCATGCAAACATAAACAAACTGTATTGATACAATAAATTTTGCAGTCAAATGCTGGAAAATGACTATAACAGATTGGGGACACACACCTGCTGCCCAGTTATATCTTTAATTCTAAAAAGTATCAGTTTTAACCAAGTCTGGACTTCACAAATGTAACTCCTATAATCTGCCATAGTCAAATTGCCTTTTTGAATACATATTATGAATAAGAGCTGCTAGAGGTTTTTGAATCTTCTTGGCAAGCATTAGGCTAACAAATGTCAAAAGTGAATTTGCATTATTCAAGTCTATACATGGCAATTGCTCTTGCACAATCTCTCTATAGAAGGTATCCCTTAGGAGCTTATAGTGTGGACATTTTATCAGAAAATGAATTTCATTCTCAACTTCATCCAAATCACAGAGTTTGCAAGTTCTCTGGTCCAGAGGAGTACCATCATATCTACCAGTTTCTATACGGAGTTGCAGCGTCCCAGTTCTCAGTTTAGCCAATGCACTTCGATGGTGTCTTGGGATGAACAAGTTACATAACTTTCTGCTACTACTCCATACTTAAATTGCCTGAAAGTTCTTAATTTATTACCGTTCACTTCATTGTTTTTGTCATTCCAAATGTTTTTTAGAAAGGGATCTTGAGATTGTTGATAAAGCTTGACCTCTTCTAAAATAGCTTTAGCATTTAAGTTTTCCATTTGAGTTATATTCCCTTGGCCTGATGCCTCTAAGAACCTGTAGACTCTGTAGTCCCAACTATTTTTACATCTTAAGGACCAATGATGTATTTTTGAGTTTACCCTATCTTTGTCCAAATTTTGCAGGCGTATAAAAAGATGTGCACTCTCTATCTATAGTCATGGATAGGAGAATTATTATTCTAAAAGTACCATAGTGTTTAATATTACAAATTTAACAAATCAATAATCTGAAAAGATTCTGACCATGTCATAGCCCTTTACAATTAATGAAACATTAGTACTATTTTTTTGCTCATGCTTTTCTTTATCTCAAAATTGAATAAATTGAAAATGAATAAAATTTTAGAATGGTTCAGGACCTTGTCAAAAACATCATATGTGGAAACTAGTTCTAAAATACTAATGGCACAGGTTTAATTCTTTATTGAATGATCAATAAATCTGAACAACAGTAAATTAGTTGTACATCTAATCTCAAGGGCCTAAATTACATTAGTTTAGAGAATAAATGACGAATAAAATGCATGATGGGGATCCTGGAGGGTAAATACCTATTCGGTGGATTGTAAAAATGCTAAACATTTTATCAAATGAGATGTTATGTTTGGCAAAGGCGCCTAGCAATTATTTGTGAATTGTAAAAAGTGCTAAATATTTTATCATTAATGATATGTTCTGCTTAACAAAAGTGCCAACATCTATCAAACAATTCCTTTATGTATGGTTTCTGACATTGCACAACATGTCAAACATGATGAACCACTCTATGACTTGTTCACAATAATGAAAGTATTATGCTTACATTTTATCATCTTGAATTTTTTTTATCCTTGGATGAGTTTGAATAACTGAATAGGCCTAGACAAGATAATTCGATAGCTCCCTCCTTTGACATCAGACAGAGACTTTTATACCCCTTGAGGGAATTATATGGCCACATAAAATTCCACACATCTCATCTCTCAAATTACTGACCAACAGAAAAACAGGACAATGAGTGGAAGAACTAAAAATAGATGTGCAGTTTGAAAAGTAATCAAATAACAAAAGGCCATTTTGTAACACTATTTTCAAAACCATTGTAGCTATTATCGCTTAATATTTTAGGGTACCACCTGTTACACTGTCAAAGAAGCTTTCTTGAGATTTAACTTACTATTTTTGCTGAATTTTCTTGTCTACTGCCTTTTTACCAACGAAATTTTTCTAACAAAAATGGTTACAGTGGCACAAAATTCCTTCATTACAAAGCTTTCCGTCAAACTGACGCTTCATAAACACAATTAAAATATGATGTCTGACAAACTAATATTAAAGGTAATCTTCAGAAAGAGTATTACAGGGTACTGTTAAAAACCCTGTTATAATTGTGTTAGCAAGCATAAAAATGTCACATGCAAAAAAGTATGAGAAGTTATTTTTTATCACACATCTGTTTATTGTTTGTTCACTTCACATGTTTCTTTCAGATCAATATTGACAAATTTTCTATAGCTGTCCCAATAACATTTGTTAAACCATTTTTAGTAGATTTTTGAATGCATTTTATATACTTTGAAGTGAATAACAAATCACATGTTATTTCAGCACCATGGATGTTGAAGACATACATGTAGCAGCACAAACAAGGAATGAACTACAATCTGTTCTCATGCATAAAACCACTGAACAGGATAAAGATGAGCACAACCTTACACCTACAACAACACCTGAACCAGTGACTCTAATCAGCAATGGGAAAGTTCCATATGTATCTCTTGATCGTATTGAGGCCTTGGACAAAATAGCAAAGTACAATGCAAAATCAGGAGGAAATATATTCACCATACACTTATCAAATATAAAGTTTGATACTTTTACTAAAGGAAGACCAACAAATGAACCCTGTGACAACTCATTAACGGAGAGTTACATAATAGATGAAACATACAAACCCTGCATGATCATGAAAGAAGAGAGTGGTACCTCATTTATCAAACATGTTAAAAGTGAACCACATTCAGCAGATATATTCTCAAATACTACAAGTGAGACATGCGGTATTGAATGTCAGTCAAAAAACAGAAATCCTAATAAGGAGAACATTAGTGAAATAAATGCAATTAAGAATGACCTGTTTGTGGATTACAGCATTAAAGGAGTAAAAGGTGATCTGCTAACTGGTGAAAAGACTAAAGCCAAAACAGACAATAAGACATCCATCACTACAAATATTCCATACATTCCAATATGTATCCAAGAAGAAGACAAAAGTGACATCAACCTCAAAGATGTATGTACAAGCAGTATTGACAAAACAGACTATCAGACATCTGATGATACAAACATTCCTGACAGAATGGGTGACATTCCAATATGTATCAAAGAAGAGGAAGACAAAAGTGACATCAACCTGAAAGATGGAAATGAAATCATTTTTGACAAAACAGACAGTCAGACATCCGATGCAACAAACATTTCAGATTTAATGAGTTATAGCCCAATGTTTATCAGTGAAGAGGAAGATAATTGTAACATCAACCTGAAAGATGGAAATGAAATCATTTTTGACAAAACAGACAGTCAGACATCCGATGCAACAAACATTTCAGATTTAATGAGTTATAGCCCAATGTTTATCAGTGAAGAGGAAGATAATTGTAACATCAACCTGAAAGATGGAAATGCAATCAATTTTGACAAAACAGACAGTCAGACATCCGATGCAACAAACATTTCAGATTTAATGAGTTATAGCCCAATGTTTATCAGTGAAGAGGAAGATAATTGTAACATCAACCTGAAAAATGGAATTGAAATCATTTGTGACATAACAGACAGTCAGACATCCGATGCAACAAACATTTCAGACTTAATGAGTTCCGACTCAATGTATATCAAAAAAGAGAAATTTAATGGTAACATCAACCTCAAAGATGTAACCACAAACAGTACTGACAAAACAAAAATTCAGACATCTTACACTTCAAACATTCCAGACTCAGTGGGTGACATTCCAATATGTATCAAAGAAGAGGAAAACAATAGTAATTTCAACCTCAAAGATCTTACTGCAAAAACAGACTACCAGATACCCAAAGCTAGTAACATTCCAAACTCAATTAAAGACATTCAAATGTGTATTAAGTATGATGAAGATAGTAGCACAAACCTCGAAGATCTAAATGAAATCAGTGTTGATCTCAAAGAAGAGAAGTATAATGATAACATCAACCTTAAAGATGTAACTACAAGTAGTTTAGACAAAACAAACAGTCAGACAACCAATACCACAAACATTTCAGACTTACTGAGTTACGACTCAATGTGTATCAAAGAAGAGAAATATAATAGTAACATCAACCTCAAAGATGTAACTACGAGTAGTATAGACAAAACAAACAGTCAGACAACGTATACAACGAACATTCCAGACTTACTGAGTTACGACTCAATGTGTATCAAAGAAGAGAAATATAATAGTAACATCAACCTCAAAGATGTAACTACAAGTACTATAGACAAAACAAACAGTCAGACAACCAACACCACGAACATTTCAGACTTACTGAGTTACAACTCAATGTGTATCAAAGAAGAGAAATATAATAGTAACATCAACCTCAAAGATGTAACTTCAAGTAGTATAGACAAAACAAACAGTCAGACAACCTATACTACGAACATTCCAGACTTAATGAGTTGCGACTCAATATGTATCAAAGAAGAGAAATATAATAGTAACATCAACCTCAAAGATGTAACTACAAGTAGTATAGACAAAACAAACAGTCAGACAACCTATACTACGAACATTCCAGACTTAATGAGTTGCGACTCAATATGTATCAAAGAAGAGAAATATAATAGTAACATCAACCTCAAAGATGTAACTACAAGTAGTATAGACAAAACAAACAGTCAGACAACCTATACTACGAACATTCCAGACTTAATGAGTTGCGACTCAATATGTATCAAAGAAGAGAAATATAATGGTAACATCAACCTCAAAGATGTAACTGGAATTAATATAGATGAAACAGATAGTCAGACATATGAAACTTTGCACATTCCAAACTCAATGACTGACATTCAAATATGTATTGAAAATGTTGAAGATAGTAACAATACAAACCTCAAAGATCTAACTGAAATCAAGCCAGGTGGCTTTGAAAGGAAATGGAAAGATGAATCATGTAATTCAAACCAGATGATCCTTAGGCATGAAGCACATCATGTAGATAAAACAAAAGAAAACAACACTCATGGTGACATTGATGGTGCAGCAAATAAACTTGATGACAATACTGCTCAGACCCTCCAATACACTTGCCTCATATGTGCAAAAGCATTCAACAGAGATCAGAAACTAAAAGCTCACATAAAAATGGTACATTGTCAAGACACAAAACATGATGATGATGATGATGATGATAAAAGTCTTAGTGATAGTGACAATGATGATGATAACAATGATGATGATTATTATGACACTTCAACAGACACATCTGAAGATGAGTATGAACTGGAACATGAAATGCAAAATATTCATGTTAATAGTGAGTTGAAAAGAATGGGTCTGAATTTTACCAAGCAAAAGAGACAGTGTTTTGAAACAGAAAGTGTTCAGTTAAATGAAAGAGAACTAACACAAATATTACCATCAAATACAACAAATCAAGCTAAACATGAAGAAATCAAATGGATTGAGCTTGTTAGAACTCAATCGAGACAACAGACACAAGGAGTCACCGTTGAATATCCTCATTTACTCGATCACAGTTACATGTTAAAAACAAAACAGCCTTTGACTAATAATGCTACTAAAAACAATCATGTTGAAACAAAAACAAAAAGCGACAAATGTGAATTGTTGAAGACCACAGTTGATGTTTGCATAAAGAAGGAATATGAAGATCCAAATGGCAAAAATACAATTGATAAAGATAAGATGGAAGTTCAAAGTAATAAAATCAAAACCCTACCATATACTAGTCTCATGATACATTTTGGTATTTTAGCCAAAACTGTTGGAGATTCGCTGTGTAAACATATTACGAATGAATATAAAACAAACACATTAACGCACAACACAAACAATCATAAACCCAATACAAATATCAAAGTGGGAGAACAGAGACATAAGCCTCAGTCAGCAACTGATAAACATGTCCACCAGCATCCATATTTACAAAATCGCAATATATTGCAGCTTATTGAGAAGTGTAGTTCAAAAGAAGCAAAGCCAGATGGGTCATATTCATTGAAATGTGGTACATGTTTTCGAGTTTTCAAGTCAAATGATCAATTCTTAAGTCACCTACATGGTGATTTGAAGCTTATCTTTGACTGTGCAGTAGAGGAGGAAAAGATTGAAAAAGAAGGAAACAAATTAGATACCCTAACATGTGAGTTTTGTAAAAAGAAGAAATATCTTACTACTAAAACACTTAAATACCACGAGTCCCATTGCAAAGAAAATAAAACGGTGTGCAATAATTGTCATGATTTTACAAGCAATGATGAAACAATGCTCAAGGAACATACCAACACATGCTCTTTGAAAACTTATCCATGCCAGGGCTGTAATAAGAAATTCAATTATTTCGCTGACTATAAATACCATAGAAAATGGTGTGAACCAAGACATTGTTGTCCTTTCTGCAAATCGGATCTGTGTGAAGGCAAGATAGGAAAGGATTTTGAAAAATGTGCTATCATGCATTTCAAATATACAAACAAATGCCCAGTTTGTGATAAGAACATATGTGAAAATCTTAAATACAGTCATGTGAAAGATTGTTTAAGAATCTGCAGGGAGAGGACAATGAGAGAAAATAAGTTATTTTCTATATTGTGTGAATTATGTGGAAAACTATTTAAACATAAGGAAACATCAAAGCACAAAAAAGTATGTCGCGTAAAAGATAGATATAACAGGCACTTATCAAATGTTCATGGAATTGGTGACTACCTTTGCGATAAATGTGACAGAATCTTCATGGATCAAAAAGGTTAGTAACTTTAATCATACAGGTCATAAATCATAATCATAAAAGTTTATTCAAAAAGAGATTCTTTGTGTCCATTACATTGTTTTAAAAGAATGTGGCTTCCGTTTTCTATGTTCTTTTCATTTTTGAGATTCTGGCTGCCTACTAGCCAAAGTGTCATTTTAGTCGTATATTGAATATGAACAAAATCACTCTATTACTTTTTGAGTTATTGTAACAAAGAAAAGTAAAATAGAACACGTAGAAATGGTGGCAATTTTCAAAATGGCTGACTTCTAGCAAAGGTGTTCTAAAACAGTGTGCCATGCTTATGAGTATTCACATATCAAATTTGATCAAAATTGCTCTATCACTGTTTGAGTTATAGTAAAAATGTAAATAACACACTTGAAAATGGTGGCCATTTTAAAAAATGTCCGCCTTCTAGCAAAAGTGTCATAAAACAGTGTGACATGCTAATGAGTATCCACACACTCAAATATGAACAATCCACTACTTTTCAAGTTACAGCAAAAATTGTAAAATAGTGTGTAAAAGCCGTCTTTTTTCAAGATGGCTGCTATGTCTTTTTTAAATATCTACATGCCTAGCTTTATTAATGTCCAATATAACTTTTTTACATTTGAAACAAATTGCTATTCCAATTTTATATACATATGTATATTCTCCATAAATTACTGAAAAATCAACACTAAGACAATTTTCAAAATTTCACAATTTTTAAAATCAATTTTCGAGCAGAACTTCTACCCCCATAGGGCACATGTGTACAAAATATGAAAAAATTGGGTCAATGGTATTTGAGTTATCTTTCGGTTGGATGCATGGATGGACAGGCGGAGGTATTTCCTATATCCGACGGATGGATGGACAGACAGAGGCGTTTTCTATACCTGACGGATGGATGGACAGGTGGAGGCGTTCCTATATCCGACGGATGGATGGACAGACGGAGGCGTTTCCTATATCCCTCCGAACTTTGTTAAATGTTATAAAAATGAGAAGCTTTCCACCAAACTGACAAAAATGTCATACCTTTTTTTAGGCACGATAAAAGACCTTTGAATAACAAGGTATTTATTCTTTATGTTTCAGAATTGGAAAGTCATTATTACAAGACTCACAGTGGAGTGAAACCACACCAATGTGAAGTCTGTGGGAAGAAATTCAGAGTGAAAAGCTTGTTCAAACAACACATGGCATTTCACACAAATGAACGGAAACACGTATGCGAGACTTGTGGAGCATCCTTTAATTGCCCTACTGCACTGTTGAGACATATCGTTATTCATACTGGTAAATACTCTTTATAATTTTTTTTATTTAATTAAATCAGTTTTTTATATTTTATTATCCATTCACTCATTGCATTGCATTGCAGTTTTTCTGAAAATGTCAAATAAAAATCAGGGTGATTACTTTAACAAGCAGGCCAATAAAATGAGCCCCTCTAAGTAATTACTACAATTTCTGAGAAAAAATACTCACTTTAGTAATATCCAGTTGACCATTTTCTATACAGATATATAGAAAAGGATTAATAGATGGCAGTGTGAGAGTTGGTAGTGCTAGAATACCATTACCAGATTTTCTCGCATATAAGCCCTGGGCGTATAACTGAAAGAAGGGGTAATTTCGTCTGTTATTTTACCTCTTATTTTTCGCCCATGGGCGTATAAGTGTACTACTTTCGATTTTTGGCCCAGTGGGCGTAAAAGTGAGAAGAGCTGATGAATACAATGGACTACCGTACCTACTGTTGTAGTCCTACCCCATGTTTTGCAAGAATTATAAAGGAAATGTCACCTACAACCTTGGACTTAATGTTGAAACAAAGTAACAACAGAACGATCCACCACTGCCACTTACGGCACAGGGTTGAACTTAATGTTGAAACAAAGTAACTACAGAACGATCTGCCAGTGACAAAATACTCTTGAATTTATTGAAAAAATCAATAAATAGTCATTTTTTATAGGCCCATTCGATTTTTGGCCCATGGGCCTAAATTTAGGGGGGCGTATATGCGAGAAAATCCGGTACAATTTTACAGTGCATCCCAAAAATACGCAACAAGCAACATTGCAAAACCACAAAATCAGTGAAGATTACATCAATTTCATTTAATCTACCATGAAACCATGTGTCTTCTCTTTCCAATGGTATGTCATTTGTGCATATCTGATAATGACCAATAAATAATCTTTTTTTTCGCACATGGGTGAAAATGTCTTTGTGCCAAGTTTTGAAATATCCTCGGTCAATTGATTGTATTGTGCAATCAGGTAAATCATTATGTAATTGGGACTGCGGATTAAATTCTGGTCAAAAGAGTTACATAACACAAGTTTCAGATTTATATTGCCGACAATGTTGAAAAACGTAGGCAATAATATTGTAATGTATTTTATGTTATATTTGGAATAAATGAGAAATGAAAAAAAAAAAAAAGTTTCAGATTTAGATTAACCAAGAAAAAAGATTAAACTTTAACTTTTCATTAGTATCCTTGATGGTTCAGTTAACGTTACAAACATGGAAAAAGAAGTGGCATAAACAGTTAAGTCAGTAAAGTCACAATCATTGCCGGTGTCTGTCATCTTATGAAAGATAACTCGTGAAAGATTACATTCTATGCCCCTTCACATGGCCACCATTTCTCTACACAGAGAGATTGGCTCGTCTCTCCATGTCATGAATACCTCTTTGAATCATCTGTGGGTTCTGGCGGAGAGCAGCAACCTCATTGGTGATTCTCTATTAACTGTTGTAATGTCTAAAACTTGGTCCAGAGCAGATTTTGGCGTGTTGTACAAAAGTAATGATTATTCAGTGATCTGTGGTCATATATGAATAAATGACATACCATTGGAAAGAAGAGACATGTGGTAAAATAAATGAAATTGATGTAATCATACACTGGTTTTGTGGTTTTACAATGTTTTTGCTTGTTGCAGAAAGTCACTTAATCCCTTGATTTTCAAATATTTCAATTTGGATTCATATGCAAGTCCATTGGAATGTGACCATGTGATCTTGTTGACATGTGGATTTTGACTTAAAGGGGCATGAAGGACTATAGAGAGAAAATTCAAAAGATTTTATTTTTTCTGAGCTATCAGGTCAATATTTGGCTTAAAATCGTCTTTGACATACCTATTTTCTTACAATGTATGGAATTGGATAAACTATAAATTTCAGCATTTAAGAAGTGTAAATCCAATTCAAAGCTTCTATAAAGGGATTCCCACTTATAGATTTTTAAGATCCACCACATTTCAAGAGGAATATAAGCTGAAATAATATTCATCCAGGGGGTTTCTTTGTAGAAAATAAAAATATATGTTAGTCTTGATGAAATCATCCAAACTAAAGTATATTTTGACACTGACTGGTCAATGATTGTTGAATGGCCCCCCCCCTGCACTAATTGTTGCACCTTTAACTTTAAAATTGTGACCCTTGAAGGATCAGATGGATATCTAAAGCATTTGCAACATTGTGTCAATGGGGATTTAGACTCAGAAAACTTGAAAATCCTAGAATTTTGAATAAAGGTAAATAACAGTGCAAATCAAAGTTGTTTTGATACCTAGAATTCAAATATGCCATCAAATAGAAGAAAATGTTGGTCTCTAATGGTTAAAAATGAAGATCTCCAAAAATCTCATTAAAAACGAGTCTTAAACTAGATTTCAAAGCTATGTGGAAAAGACTCTATGGCAGTAAAATTGTAAAGGAGTATACAGATTATTGCAAATATATTTGACAACGATATTCTCAGAACTTAAGTAAAAGCTCTTTGAAAAAGCTTGGAATAATTCTACATAGTTCATGAATGGCCTCCTTTTTTGGTTTTAGAGAAAAAAGTAGTGTTTCAATCTCTGTGACAAAATAAAATGATGACATCATATTAAAAACATGTAAAATTAAACCATGAATTTTCTTGGCATATTTTAGTAAACATCTGCAGTTCCAAATTAACTTAATGACATTGTACTCGTATTAATAAGACTGTTCTATGAGAGTTCAGAGCAATTCCATTAATCTACATAACATTTTGTAGGGGAGAGAAAATATAAATGTGATGTCTGTCTGAAAGGTTTTACCCAACACTATGCACTCAAAAGACACAAGCAAACTGTACATGATAAATTGAGGGCATTCAAATGTGATACATGTGATGTCAGCTACACGCAACGCTATGCATTGACCCTACATTTGAAGGAGAAACATGGGATAGAACCAACCATGAAAGTAGTAAGTAATCTGTACCTATATAATTAATGAGTTATAATATTGTTTTTAGATTTCAAATTTATTCTACCATACACAAGACTTAAAACTAAGGTCAAAGGATAGGTATCGATATAGCGAACTGAATTCAACAATGTTTTTCTCTTAAACCGATTATTGAAAACATTCTGTAAAAAACATGGTCCTTTATGTAATGTTGACTGATTGGCAACAATTAAAAGCAAAAATTATATATAAATTTTTTTTATATAACTGTTTTTGTTAAATTTTTTGTTTTTTAGTGCAATTGTTTTTTGTTCCTTTCTACCAATTCTTGAGAATGAAATAAAATGTCTTTCCGAACCGAACCTTGTTGGAACAAAATGGCAAAATTTTCTGAGACCTCTCAATATTATAGTTATACAAAAGAAATGTTGGTTGATTTAACAAAAAGTATGCAAAAACTTAAAACAAAACCCCAAAAATAGATAAAAATGAAGATAAACCTTTTATTTCATGAACAGATACTATTTAAAATCAACCAAACTTTCCTTTGTGCAATCACAATATTGAGTGACCTAAATACGTTGTGTTCAAATGAGGTACGGATAGATGTTTCATTTCATTCCGAACATATGATACCAAGAACAAAAGAAGTGTCTGATGTGTTTCCTAAAAGAATATAGAGTAAAGTATATTTATATATATTTCAAATTATAATGTTACCATCCAAAAGATGACCATTAAATTGACGATGTGTAAAATTTTCAGAATGTTTTGATGACTGGTTTAAGAGAAACGCGTGTCCAAAAAGTTCACCATATCGATACCACTCCTTTGAACTCTGAGTTAGTTACTGTTACTTACTTTAAATTAATTTTCTTTGACCTTGAAAAAATTACTTTATTTAGAGCTCAGAAGGTCTTTTGTGATTAAGCTAACCTAAATTTGAATCCAAAAAATCAATTTCAAAAATCATTGTAAGCAATTTGTAGAGAATGCTTAAATGTAAACTTTACATTTACTTCATTGATATAATGAAGTACAAAGACAAATTATGAGAAATTTAAATTTGACCTATATTATGACCAGTTGACCTCAATAAGAATTATTTTCCTGCCAAGTTAAGCCTAGGTCCTTAATAGGAGCATATAGTCGCTAGTTGAAAGCTAGTTGGAACTAGTTGACACGGGTCAGTCAATTTTGATCCATCCTAGACCATATCACCATCAAATGACAATATTTCAACCTCATCTAGCGAGGTCATTTTAATGTGAAACATCTTAAAGGATAGGTATCGATATGGAGAACTGAATTCAACAATGTTTTTCTCTTACACAAATCATTGAAAACATTCTGTAAAAAAACATGGTATTTTATGTAATGTTGACTGATTGACGACAATTTAATGCGAAAATTATTTAGAAATATTTTATAAAACTGTTTTTGTTAACATTTTTTGTTTTTTTAGTGCAATTGGTTTTGCTCCTTTCTACCAATTCTTGAGAATGAAATAAAATGTCTTTCCGAACCTTGTTGGAACAAAATAGCATATACAACATGTTTTTAGACCTCTCAATATTAAAGTTATACAAAGGAATTTTTGGTTGATTTTAAAAAAGTATTCAAAAAATTAAAACAAAATCCCCCCAAAATAGATAAAAATCAAGAAAAACCTTTTTTTCATTAACAAGATACTTTTTTAAAATCAACCAAAATTTCCTTTGTACAATTACAATATTGAGAGACATAAACATGTTGTGTTTATGTCGTTTTGTTCCAATGAGGTTCGGAAAGATGTTTCATTTCACTCTGGAAACATGATACCAAGAACCAAACAAGTGTTTGATGGGGTTTTTAAAACAATATAGATGAAAGTATGTATATCTATTTTAAATTATATTGTTAACATTCAAAAGATGGCCATTAAATTGACAATTTGTGAGATATTCAGAAATTTTTGATCACTTGTTTAAGAGAAACGTGTGTTCAAAAAGTTTGCCATATCGATACCCATTCTTTAGTGTCAAAATAAAGCTAGTCACGCCAACTTTTAATATTTATAATGAATCATTTATTACGACTACTATATTCATTTAGGAGCCGTGTATAGTGAACCAATCAGAGAGATAAAGTTTCCATATACGGCAGTTCATTTTCATGTTAAGTGTCTACTACTGCCTTTTGTGTCATGGCAACAATCTTCAGAGCACATATGTTGCACATATAGCAACTACTAGCATTTATTTGAAAGTTCTACTTCTAGTTTATTTGAAAGTGTTAGATATTTAAAGAAAATTTGACTTATTCACGTCAGTATCGGCAGCTTCATATTAGGATGTACATCCCACTGTCATTGTAGATATACATGTATTGTACACATACTGGTGAGTATTGTACACATACTGATGAGTATTGTACACATACTGGTGAGGTGGATAGTTTGATAGTTAGAAAGTGTCTACAATCTTCTATTTATTCTGAGGATAAAATACTTTAATTCAACAGAGGTGGACCAAAACTTATTTTGAGTTCACATTTTCCAAGCTTGCTCAATAACCCCCAGTAAATTCCTCTACTGAAAATGTGATATCTCTAGATCTCCAAGTTGTTGATGCTACACAATTAAAACAATTTTTCTTCCATTAAACATTCAATGTGTATTAGTATTTTATAACTTGTATTTTGTTTAAATTATTTATGATGATTAATGTATTATTAAGTGTACATTATATTTCAGAACAAAAGGGATAACTACAATCGAAGGCTAGGTGTAGGTAAGAGATCATCTCCAGCACAGTTTGTGAGACGGTCACAGAGAGGACGCAAGCGTAAAGTGGACAGTGAATCTGATACTAGCACTGATTCTGAAGCTGATTTTACTTCACCAAACAGAAAGGTAACACATGCAATGCTATAAATGTCCGCTTCAATATTTGGCCGAGCAATGTATTAAACTTATTTTAATATTTGATCAAGCATTTTGTTTTTTATAGTTCCTTAATATGTAGTTTAATTTTCTAATACATTACCCACAAATTGAAAAATTAATGAAACCCAAATTCAATAACTCCCAGAAAATAACCTCTTTATACATGTTATATCAGTATATGTAGACAATGTATATTTTGTCTGAAATTATTTACAACAATTAATTTAAAATACATTGTACATTTTATTTCAGAACAGTAGGGATAACTACAATCTAAGGCTAGGTGTGGGTAAGAGATCATCTCCAGCACAGTGTGTGAGACTGTCACAGAAAGGAAGCAAGCGTAAAGCAGACAGTGAATCTGATACTAGCACTGATTCTGAATCTGGTGTAATTTCGTCAAACAAAAAGGTATAATACATACACAATTACAAAACTTATAGTGATGAAAAAGTCTTTATATTACTAACTCGAAAACAGCAACTCCACGGAGTAGCAAATCCCAACGAACACTATAACATATATGAATGTGTATTTGTCACAATAAAATATTTACCATTTACCCTTCCCTTGAAAATATGATTGGTAGGCCTACATACACAAATAATAAAGACAATATATTTTACATTTAATAAAGTATCATGTCACCATACTCTTAGTAAAAAACAGAGAATTCCTTCTTGGCAGCCATTTTGAATTTTCTGAGACACAAATCAGAAAAACAATACCATAATTGTGATCTACTCCATATTTCCTTCAATTTGAGTATAATATAGCCATACTTTGATGAGATCAGAAAATTATTGTGAAATCACACATGAGATGGCCATATTGAATTTTACAAGGCCCAAATCAAAAAAATGATTATAATGAAGCTATACTTTTGAAAGATCTCAAAATTGACGTAAATCCCTGTTGGCAGCCATTTTTGAATTTTCTGAGGCACAAATCAGTATAACAATAGCATATTTGTGATCTACCATTTTCCTTCAATTTGAGTATAATATAGCCATACTTTGAAAAGATCAGAAAATTATTGCTAAATCCCACAAAAGGCAGCCATTTTGAATTTTTCGGGACCCATATTAGAAAAATGATACAACAATTGTAATCTACTCTAAATTGACTTACATTTGAGTATCATAAAGCTATACTTTAGAAAGATCTCAAAATTAACACAAATTCCTGTTTTCCCGACCCCCCATACACAGCCCATGGGGGTCAGTCTGAAAAACTCAGAATATATGTGACATAAATGTTGTGAATATATTATCAAAATTTCAAACAAAAATAATCATTTCTTTGGTTTAAAATGAAAAACTAAAGATTTTCCCCAAATATTCCCGCCCTTTCTAAAGCGGAGGCCATCTTGAAAAAATATTTTTGCGTAAAACTATTCACCAATATACATCTTTCAACAAATTTTGAAGCAAATCTGTCCACTAGTATTCAAGCTATATTCTGGACAGACAGATGGACAGAGGGCTTCACTATATCTCTACCAAACTTCGTTCGTTGGGATAATGATTGAGTTCATGGATTTAGATTGTGAATGAATGGCAATTTTTGAAATAGAAAAACAAGTTCCTACCATCCTGACTCAGTCACTATATAGTATATACCCCCAATCACATCGTTTTTTTTTTAGAAGGTTGTAAAAATCATATTTTCCAAGTATTTTCTGTACTAGTTTTGTGCCTGTGGTTTAACAGAGTATCATATTCATATTGCCATCATTCTGTTGTTTCAGCATAATCGTAGTAACAAGGAGACAAAGGTGCCTCGCAAAAGAAAACAGCCTTGAAATGGACTCATGTAATCATAACACAAAGTCAACTGTTACAACAGGGAGACGAGGGATTCCCAACATGGCATTTGAGCACAGAAAAAAGGATCTGACCCTCGATGTGTTACAGCCTGTACAGACATTATAGTGTTAGAGCGTTATAAAGGGACAATGTTTGTTTGAAATAAACAATCTGTGAATGATGGATGTAGGTTTGCAGTGAATCAGGGAGAAGTTGTGAAAATTGACAGAACTAGTGTGTAGATGAGTCCAAAAAATTAACAATTCCTTCTCAAATTATGGGGAGGGGGAAGCCAACAGTCATCTCTTTAACAGCTGGAATACCTATATGGACTCTAATCTCTTCATTATACACAACTATATGTTGTTTATCTATTCTAGTATCAAGACTGTCAGTCTGTGTTTATGGTTCTAATTTTAAGATCGTAGTTTGTTATGTTTTGTATACCAGAGTTTCTCTTGAATAGGCCCACTGGGCATTTATTCTGCAGAGGGTTTTATTTGAAAGGACTCAAATCAGGAAACTGACAGAGTAATCAGCAACCTGCCAGAGTAGCAAATACCAAAGAAAATAATACAGGGTGACACTAAAAATGCCATCCACTATTATGGTATTGTTTTTTTTATTCATGTGTGAGGAAATTCAAAATGGCTGCCTAAGGAGGGAATTCGCTATGATTATAAATCTCTTCAAAGTATGTTTTATTCTATATTAGATCTCATATATCAAACAGTATTGTCTTTGTGATTTGTGCCTTTGAAACTCCTAAATGGTCACCCAAATGCTTAAATACAGAGTGACAAAAAAATGTCACCACTTATTTTGTAATTACTTTCTCAATAAAGAAGGAATCTTCATGATTTTTATTCCTTTGTGATAATAAATGCCCATAGGCCTTCATTAAGAGGGAAAAACATTTTTCCCAGGGGAATGGGCATTTATTGAGAGGGAAAAATAGCTTTCCCAAGGCGATCCTGAACTGACGTAGCATTGAAGCTACTGTGCGCTATGAAGTTAATACTAGTTTAATTAATCATGATTTTGATTATGCAGCTCTGCTATATATTGTTCTGTTATGATTTGAAAAGAGTGATAGCATTGAGCGTTTTATACTGGTTTTGAATGTTTGCGCCAGCAATGCTATAATTTAACTGAAGTTCTATTGTTCTGATACAATTTGAAATACAATCTATAATTCAACAATTAAATGGTGGCATATTTTTGATTACTTAAACATTAAGTGTTTGAACGGCAGAAATCACCTGTTACCATATATTGTTTTTAAGCTATTTCAATCCTTTTCTTAAATGTTTTCACCTCAAAATGAATGCTCATGGGCCTTTATAAAGAGGGGAAAAACATTTGAATAACCCCCCTTTCAAATGTTCAATTTTCAATTCAATTGAGTTTTTCTTGCAATATTCCCTTCATGGATGATTGGATTTTATTATTGCAAAATCCAACATTAGGCAGCCATTTGAACTCTCTGAAGCCTAAGACAGAAAAACGATACAATTGATACTTGCAATCTACTCTAAGTTGTCTTTCATTTGAGTATAATAAAGCTACCAAAGTGAAAAACAACTTGTCACATCACTCTAGTATTCCACTAATAGTTTACTTGTATACAGCTCATAGGCTTAGGTCGATATAAATAAATTTATGGCATGGTAATTAAAGATCTGTGTTTATTTATAATTATCTTTAGAAAAATATAAAATTGGATTCTGGTGCTGCCATCTTTATTACGGCTCAAAACCTACAGTAATACCCTACAAATTATACATCACTCTCCAAGTGTGGAATGCTAAATACCAATAATACACTACTAATTCCCTACTAACGATCACTCCTGAAATCTCAGAATTTTATGCATAGTGTACAAAATCTCTAATGCTAAATTCAGCAAGAAATGTGAATATGATTCAACATGTACATCTTTTACATATGATTACGTTGAACTAGGTTCAATAAAGTCCAGTCACTCTTCTGGTTGTAATGAATGAACACCACTGTTAGTCCGCATTTATGGCATGGCAGTCAAAACTAGTTCTATAAAATAAATGCTATATACATGAATAGATGTCTCTGCATACAGTGTCTTTTGGGTCTGATGGGTCATTTAGTACAGTAAGTTGATGGAACAAGTTGACATGGGCAGCTTGAAGTTCATTTTGTTTTCACTGCAGAAAAACAGCGCATTTATACACTGTTTAATTTTGAGTGATTCGGCCACTAACTATGGAGCTCTTGATGGGGGAGGAGATGAAACCATGACAAGAAAGAAATTAATGTACCGATTTTTTTTCTTGAGGACATTGTTAGTTAATATTCGACCTATGCAAAATAATTGTGGTGTTCATTCAATGCTGCTTTTCATTGCAGAATCAATTCCATCAAATTTTATTATTTCTGCCATTTTAAAAGGGAACATGTTTTAATATTCAACTAATACATCATTTTACAAAAAAAGTTAATATACAACTCACACCCCACTCAACTCTTCTTCTACCTCACAGTGATGTTTTAGTTGATTATTGCATAACTTACAATATACACACCACTTGACTAAATCTCTAGGTGATGTATTAGTGGTATATTAGATTTCCTTTTTTTACCTCAGAGATCTCACAATTAACAAAATGTACTGGCTGTTTTCCCGCATAAAGGGCCCATGGGGGTCAGGCTGAAAAATTTTGAATTATTACCACCGTTTATGCCTAGGGCTGAAATAGCAAGAATGGAGTGCCACTGAAAGAAATTATACCCACTAAACAATATCTCATTTCCCTGGGAACATTGGCGGGCTGAAATATCGTCACATATTTCTCAGGTCAATATACAGGGTGTCCCGAAAGTATGCCCCCCCCCCTAGGCAGACATACACCAATGTTCCCATAGTATGTCATATGTTAAACTTCCTGATTCATCCTCAAAAAATACATTCTTAAAATCTGTTAAACAAAAACTTATCATTAAATGCAATGACCAGTGGAAGATGAAAATAAATGCTGGTAGCAAACCAAGTAACAATAGTAAAATGAGAACCTACGTAAAATTCAAAAATAATATACATCTTGAAGAATATCTCACTACTGAAACTAACTTTGAAAAAAGAAAACTATTTACAAAGCTGAGACTCAGTGACCATTCATTAGAGGTTGAAGCAGGAAGATACAAAAATAAAAATGTAGAAGAACGCATATGTACAAAATGTTCAGATAATTGTGTTGAAGATGAGCTGTCACTTTGTTATGAGATGCAAAATCTACGAAAGTGAGCGCACTATATTATTAGATAAAATTCAAATGTTAAATAAGGACTTTTCTAACATGACTGGGGAAACAAGTTCCTATACATTATGTCATACAAATCAAATATGGAGGAAGTCCTGCATTTCATTGAAATATGCTTTAAGGAAAGAAATCTATAACATCGCAACCATTACAACACAATATCTTTGTAGATTAATGTAACTGTATGAATGTAGTTTGTATAATTGTAGTCTGGCCATGCCCTGATAACACAGTGGCCTTAATAAATTCTAATTCTAATTCTATATCATTTTTAAGTATCCAAAGTTACATTGATTTGCCAAGTATCATTGTTCAACTCACAAATGGTAAAAAGTTACAACCATTTCAAAACTTAGTGTTTGGCCAAAAATATAGATCATTTCAGTATCCTGGAAACAGCCCTAACCTGAATGTGACCAAAAATATGGGTGCTATCGTTAAAGAGAGGGTGGATATTGAGTTGTAAAAAGAGGTCGCTAAGGGCAGATACTCCAAGGAAACTCTTTTAAAATGCCTTAAAAAGGTTTTATGAGGATTATTTAATGTCATCCCCATATCTGCAGTGTAATTAAGGTATATCTGGAAAGAATTGCTGCTGTTAACATGGCCAAGGGAGACACGGCGACTATTAATTTTGGAAAAACATTACATTTAGAAATATGTGTAACTTTTTCCCATTTGTGAGTTGAACCATGATACTTGGCAAATCAATGTAACTTTGGACAAGCTTTAAAATGATATATGATAGATACTATGGGGACATTGGTGTATGTCTGCCTAGGGGTGGGGGGGGCTTATACTTTCCAGACACCCTGTAGTAAAATAAAAGCCTTCTAAACTAGCACTAATACCTCTAGAACAGGCCCGGCAAGGTGGTAATAATAAAACTTTATAATGTTGCAGACTGAAAATGGAATGATATTCAGATTCCATCAGGACTATCAATATTACTATGTACATCCGTACATTGCCCGTGGGTGGCAATCAAATATAAAAGTAGATGTAGTTAAAATGTTTTCTAAAATATCTATTTGAAAATACTCTGTGTATGTACAGTCACAAACTCTAGGCAACACTAACTAGTAATAGGACAACACCACAACTCAGCTACATGTAAGTGAATGCTATATTATATGGAAAACAAAAACAGTACGAAACAATCACCATGCAAAGCTAAAAACTGGTTTAAAGGAAGCTAAAGTAGAAAGTATACAAAAGAATTGAAAACATTGGAGTTAAATATTTGACAAACTGGTGTAAGAGTAATGAAGGGACCTGTTAAAATGACATGGATGGGGATTGGTCAATATGAATAGTAGAAATATAAACAATGTGAAAGTGACCATGTTACACTGTTAAAATGATAGATGATGCACATGCATGTACAACATTTTAATTTCAATACTTTATTTCAGTTAAACATAATGAGTAACATTGTTACTTCAATATGTGGTACAATACATAGTAGCACTTTACATATTCAAATGTCCCTCCAAAACAATTTCAAAAAGCTATTTCCCATGATGCCTTTCACCCACAATGCAATAGTTTATTGATGAAGCCATAACAGGAAGTGCTAAGAATCCAGCAACCATACACATGTAAGTAATGTACTTTAATGTACCTATAGCAATGCATTCTGTTGAGGTACAGCTGGAAATTAACATTTTGGGAAAAATTGCTACACCTGCATATGTTATTTTCTGGTACAAAATAAAGTATGAAGGCATTATTTCCTTGCTTTTTTACAGTTTGGAACATAAATAAATGACAGGTGGATTTGCTGAAGTGAGGATTTCCCATGTTAAAAATAAGAGAATTTTCAGGAGACCCATACATCAGTGGATGAGATTATACAAAATGTAAAATATACAAATTTTAAGGGATATGTGTCAGACAATATTAGAAATTATGGGCTTTCAGACGACGCATGATTAGGAAATGGTGATAGAAAATCAACCTGTCACTATTTATTTTTGTTCCCAACTGTAGTATCATTAGTAAATCTGGTATAAGAGGTCAATGGAATCCAGGAAATTCTGTTATTTTTTCGCTTTCTATTTTTCCAAAATTCCAAGTTTCCAGACAACACAGGAGCAATTGACAATGGCATCCAGCGTCATATACGCATAAAACACCATGGCATT
Organism: Owenia fusiformis; assembly: GCA_903813345.2. Lineage (NCBI taxonomy): Eukaryota > Metazoa > Annelida > Polychaeta > Sabellida > Oweniidae > Owenia > Owenia fusiformis. The sequence goes on along the minus strand of CAIIXF020000003.1, from coordinate 6,148,095 downwards.
CTCTCACAAGAATTCGTCTAGAAGGAAAAAGAAGTATGCAACAGAGCGAGCCTTATTTGACTCAATAAGCATATAAAAGTAAAAAGGAAGTTATCCTCGTAAAGTTACCGCATTTTGATGAAGGCCAAAAAATGCAGGGAATGTAAAGTGGGAGACAAAAATAAACCTCAACCATCAAAAGTTGTCACAATGAGCTAAATTCTAAGTTTCGTCCCAATTGAAAAATAAAACTTATTACCAACTAATTTACAACTAATTATCAACAATTCTGCTGGCAATTGGAATTAAAGTTAAGCGTTAATTAAATCAATGATAATTATGGCCTAATTATCAGTAGCAAGTTCAACGCAAATTAACTTACAATAATGCTGATTTATGATTTTTAGTTGATAATTAAGATATGAAATGTTTGAGGGTGATAGTAAGTGGTAAATTAAAACAATTTTGGTCTGAAGTAGATTATTGGTTGATAGTTAACATATAGGATGATTTTAATGATAATTAGTCGTAAATTAGGCCCATGATTTAGAAATACAAACCCCCTAAATTTAATTTCAAGATGGTGGAAAAAGAAAACATGTGAGAGATATTTCTCTCATAAAATTGAGAATTACAACGTGAATGGTGCGTATACTACCATGAAATTTGGTCAACATTATCATAAGGGTATGTAGAACATGAATACAATGTATGTTAAATCTTATTCACACTTCTGTCTGAAATGTTTATGAATTTAAATTTTTTTTGAATCAGATCATATAATATTAATCCTAGAATGCAATTTAGGTACTAACATGGGTTATCTATATTTCACAAATAATCCAAATGTGCTCTTCTAAATAATGATTGTTAGATCAAAGACATTTCAAAACATATTTTTGATTATATCTGTTACGTCCTTATTATGTAACATTATAGTCTAATGTTTGTGTTCTGATTTTAGTTGTTGATGGCAATAATGATGTCTTCACATGCTTTTCATGAATCTTAAAAATTTGCAAAATAGAATTAAAAAAGAGGGGGAGAAACCCCAGGGTTCAAAGATGACATACGCTTATACTGTAAATCTGTATTGAGATGACATCGTCGCTGATTGGTTTAGCGAGTCGATCGTTGATTGGTTTAAATCTAGGTCAATTTGAAAACTTTAAAAACCAAGATGGAGGGTACGTTTTCGACAAAAGAAGGTGTGCGAAGGAGGAAATCTTATGTCATCAATTGAATCATGGGGTTTTCCCTCCTCTTGCTGTGAAATTTCAATAGTTCAAGTTCAATGTTGTCTGTTCTGAAAGATCCTAATTAAGATGAATATTCCGTCACAAAATAGTTCAAGATGAAGCAAAAATCTCCGAGTGAAGGGAAGCAAAAAAGAAGCGAGTCATTTTTGAGATGTCACAAATCTGACTTAAACCTAACTTTCAACTAATTATCAATAGTAAGTTAGGTGATAATTAGAGATTAACTTACATCAAACTTACAACTAACTTTCAACTAATTTACGTAAATAGCTCATTTGCATATTGATGGTAGTTAATCGTTAATTAAGTTGCAAATTAAGCGTTAATTAAGTTGATAATTAGCTCATTTGCATGTGAATTTTTACACCTTACTTTCAACTAATTATCAATAGTAAGTTAGGTGATAATTGGAGATGATTTTCCATAGGCTTTTTTCAATTGGGGTGTCACAAATTATTCTCCAACGAAAACATTTTGAAAAAATTACTAAAGTCATGATCATAAATTATGACATTCTGAAATAACACGGGGGGTTGAAAAATTAGCTCCAGGGTCAGAAAACTGAGAAGGCCCACTGAGCTCAACAGATATACAGTATAGCCTTCAAACAGGTTCAATTATGGTCCTTAATCAAGGGGGGTAAGTCACCCCCTTTCTTATATCCCTAATATTAACAGGCTAGTATAGGCTACAGAATATAAGACAGAGGGGAAGAGAGAGGGGTGACTTATTCCTTATGCCCTATAAATGAACTTCTTTATACTTCTGTGTCTAAATCTTTAAAATTATTTTTGTCTATTATTTCAATATTTATCGCTATCATCGAAGCTATAATATCACGCGGTCCTAACTTCGACCGTTAATTTGAATTTTTCACCTACCAGGTGCTTGAAAATCAAGGATTGCGAGTCTCATACACAGGCAAATTACATCGGGCCCCGTACGAGCCTCGAGAATTACGAGTCATTACGGACAAAAAGGAGCACCATCCTTGTACGGGCTCGTACGAAGCTCGTTTTCGAGGCCCGTGCGAGCTTGTACGATGCTCGTAATTGTTGTTTTCAAGGCCCGTACAAGCACATACGAGGTTTGTAATTTCGAGGCCTTAACAAGCTCGTACGAGGCCCGTTATCGAACTCGGAACAAAAAAATAATTGATGTCATGCTACATGATTCACGTATCTATCCAGAACATGCTGTGTACTAGAATGATACAACTACGAGTTGTGTTCTTATTTACACATTCAAGAACGAGAATACTTATTTACATCACATTTGAACTTATTCTAGTAGCGCACGCAAATGGTTTTATATGCATTTGCTTCACTTGTAGAGAAATATGGTGTCTCCTATCGGTTACCCTCCTGTTTATTTAGTTTCCTAGCTTTAATACTTTAATAATATTTTGAAATTATTGAAGACATATTAATACATAATTAGATATAATTGAAATGTCATTTCCCAAGTATGCTGTATTTTATTTCATCGATCAAAAAGTGTTCCTTAAAATAAACGAGCAATTACGACCCTCGTTACAAGCCCCGTACAGGCAAATACAGTGCTCGAAAGTTACGAGCCATTACGGGCCTTGTTACGGGCATAGCACAGGCAAGTACAAGGCTCGAAAGTTACGAGCCATTACGGGCCTTGTTACGGGCATAGCACAGGCAAGTACAAGGCTCGAAAGTTACGAGCCATTACGGGCCTTGTTACGGGCATAGCACAGGCAAGTACAACGCTCGAAAATTACGAGCTATTGCGGGCCTCGTAACAGGCACCGTACTAGCAAGGACGGGGATCGAAAATTACGATTTATTACGGGGCTTGTTACGGGCACTGTACGGTCAAGTACGGGGGTCGAAAATTACGAGCTATTACGGGCCTTGTAATCACAAGCACTTACGAGGCTCGAAAATTACAACCAATTACAAGACTCGTAACGAGGCCCGAACGAGGTTGTACAGGGTCCGTTGACACAACAACCTCCGTACGGGCTTGTACGGGGTCCGATATAATTTGCCTGTGAACTGCACCGTTTTTCTTCAAACTTATACCATTAAAAGCAAAACAAAATTGCCTGTCTGTCGGTGCATTACTTTATTGTAAAGAGTCCCTCGTTCTAGCAGCGTTTTGGTCCCCAGCTGTTAGAAGGCCTTCTTACAGCTGGGGACCAAAATGCCGCTGGAAGTAGGGACTCTGTTTAAGAGAATAATGTACCATCAGAAAGGGATTTTTGTTATGCTTTGAATGGAACAAGTTTCAAGAAAAACGGTGAAGTATGAGACTCGTAATCCTTGATTTTCAAACATCCGGTAGGTCAAAAATTCAAATTAACGGTCGAAGTTAGGACCGCGTGAATATGGTATTAACAGAACTATAACATGATATTTTGTGCTCTTGGGCATTGGTTTGTGTATATTACAAACTGCCCAACCCAATATCAATGACGCTATAGAGTTGAAACTTAACTGCCACTTACAACATGAGTTGTCAAACAGATGGTGAACATAAAAATATTCTAGGTTTATATCATGATCAGACATTATAGGCAATGGAGATATTAATTAGCTGAGTTTGATTCTTTTTTAAATTTCACAAAATATGTTATCTATGAAATTGAAGGAATGCAGGGAAAGGTGAGAAATTACATTCACACTGCATTTACAGGTTGGGGCAATAAGAAACATTAGTAAATAATAATTATTTTAATCCAGCATAAAAGTAATTATAGGATATCCTATGATTTTGAGAAATACCACTTTTATCTACAAAGTGATGTATCTGCACGAGAGAGCGAAGCGAACAAGTGCGTATATCAATATCACAGAGTAGATTAAAATGATATTCTGAAAAATCGTGGCATGTTCTTATTTTCCTACACTGATACTCGTCGTGTACTAAATGTATAATCTCATTGAAAATTAAATTTCATGTTCAATTTGGCGGGAAATCAACAAGCGGAGTATATCGTCACAATATCCTCCGCATATTTGTATTCTGGAGTATATTGTCACAATGTCCTCCGCATATTGGATTTCCGGAGTATATCGAGGCAATATCCTCTGGTTATTCATTTTGCCAAAATATATCAAATTTATTTTTAATGTTATTATACATTTAGTACACTAAGTGTAGGATAATATGTAGTATAAACATAGAGTGCACTTATGATATTTATGTTTATCAACTTGTAAATACCACTGCTTACTTTAGTATTTTGTAACTAAGTACCTTGTAGTAGTGGTGTCAAGTATTAACTGGTTAACCGGTTAACCGCCGACAATGCCTTGACCGGTCTGTTTTAATGGGTGGTTAGTTGACCGTGTATAATTCTGTTATTTCCCGCGCTTATTTTGCATGCTAATCTGTTTGGTTTTATGTGTCAGTTTCACGTAAGCAACTCATACATGTCATAAGTCCGAAAACTCCTTACAAACATCCAATCAGCAACTTTAATCCCTGCCACATTGCTTTCCCGCGCTTACTTTGCATTTTAATCTGTTTGTTTTTCAAGCGTCAGTTTCATGTGAGCTACTCATACATGTGATAGGTCCGATTATTCCTTACAAACATCCAATCAGCAACTTTAATCCCTGCCACATTGCTTTCCCGCGCTTACTTTGCATGTTAATCTGTTTGTTTTTCAAAAAAAGATCCCAACTCACTCCAAAACATGTTAATGCGATTGTCTTTCTTAATAAAAACAAAAAATCTCATTGTTGGTCTAATATCAGTGCGTGAAATAAGGATTTTTTTAACCTAGACATTTTGGCAGGCCAGCCAGATTTTAACCAGCCATATCATTTTTTCTCAGGCCAATTTTTTGCAGGCTGTTTCTTACTTCTCTGGCCAAAAATTTCATTTTCCATATTTCTCCACAACCACTCTAAAATGAGATTTAGTTTAGTACAATATTAACAAAGTAAAACTAATTCCATTGCATGTCATGTATTATCCACTATACTGCACTTGATGACTTAACCAATAGCCTGGGTGTGTTGATTTCCCCCTAGATTCACCTTACCAAAACATGATGAACATGTACATATTGATCAAACTAAATTGTACTGATTTTGGTCGGTTTAGAATTGCTCTCAGAAGCTTCAAGGTATTCAAAAACACATACTATGTACACAGACTCCACTAACAGACTAAAATTCAAGGTATATATTAGAGGTGTCACGGTCCAAAAAAATTTCGGTACGGTACGGAACGGTACAAATGGTCTCGGGACACGATACTTTCGGGACAGGACGGGACAGAACATTAAAAATGATACAATGTCTGATGATGATAGTTTCACTTTCAGTTTCACTTTTCAAAATCATATTCAGAAATACGTCAATTAAAATCGAATATAAAGCATCTGCCGCAAATGTGATCGGCATTTCACATAATCTGCATGGTGAACTATCACCAATTCGTTTACCTTGTGATATCGGAGTCCCAAAATACTTCCAAACTGCCGACTTTTTGGACTTAGATGCCGGCTCGATTTTTCAATTTCTTTTCTACATCCGGCATACTGATAATGCACTCGATTTGCGAACGACGATGAAGAAATGAGTCATCCATAGCCAATCAAAATCACCGTAATTTCAACAAACAACAACAGCCAATCAAAAGTCACGTTATATCTTGGGCTTCAGTACGAAAACAAAAATATTTGAAATTTTTTTAAATCTTCAACAAAAGTCATGGAATAAGCCGAAATCGCTGGGAATTCGGAGGATTTCCGGACTGAAATGTGAGTTCTATTCATGGGCAATCTAACGAATGCCACAAATATCTGGCAGGCCAAAATGTCTGGGTGTTTTTATCAAAACAAGCCATCTATAATTTTGTCAGGCCAATGGCCGATGTCGGACGTCTATTTCGCGCACTGAATATACCTGGTTTTGTACCAAGACAGTAGATTTGCCGACTTCAAGCTGACAAGAGTAGTCCTCAGAATCTGGCGCAGATTTAATTTTATTCACAAATTTTACACATTTATTTTAGTTTTAGATATTTAACCATTTAACAATTTTACATATTGCAAAACAATTTCATGCATTATATGCATTTTTAAATTCGTCAGTTTTGTTATTATTGTTGTCTATCAACGTCACCAAAATGTCAAAGGTCAAAGCCTCACTTTGGTAGTGAGAAAATTAAAATTAAAATAAACATAACCAGCTGCAATTCTCGTTGTTATGGTGCGTTCGTTGAGATTCCAAAGGTAAACCAGTGTGGTATGTGATTAAGAGGTACCGGTAGTCAGGTAGTGTATGAATAGAATAGAGTAAAGCTTGACGAACGTAAAAAATAAACGCCGATATATCATTTTTCCAATTTTTTTCAACTTTCAAGATCGAAGATGAAGATTTCATTTGAAATTATCAGTTCAAATTTCCCGCCGGTTAACCAACTTTAACCGGTAAAAACACCCGGTTAACCGGTTAATGCTCAAGCGGTTAATTGACACCACTACCTTGTAGTCAATGATAAATCACTAATTGTGTTTCAGTATCATGGATGGTAAAGACATAAGAGGACAAACAAGGAGTGGGCTGCATGACAACACTGTTCCCATACATAAAACAACTGAACAGGATCAAAATGAGAAGGACTATACACCTACCAAAACATCAGAATGGGTGACTCTAATAAGTAACTGGAAAGTTCCATGTGTAACTCTTGATCGTATTGAGGCCTTGGACAAAATCGCAAAGTACAATGCAAAATGTGGAAATCTATTCGCAATACACTTATCAAATATAAAGTTTGATACTTTTACTAAGGGAAGACCATCAAATGAACCTTGTAATAAGGTATTTACAGAGACTTACATCATAGATGAGACATATGAACCGAGCATAGATAATAACTCTCTTCTTGAACCAAAAGCAGAGAGCAGTGCCTCATATATTAAACATGTTAAAAGTGAACCACATTTAGCAGAAATAATCTCAAATACCAGGAGTGAGTCACATGATATTAGATGTCAATCACGAGCAACAAACATAACTCCAAATAAAGAGAATATCAGTGAATCATTTGACATGAATAATGACCTCTATGCCAATCTAACTGATGATAAGACTAATGCCAATAATAAAAAAACAGACACTAATACATCCATTACTTCAAATATTCCAGACTCATTAAGTTACATTCCAATATGTATCAAAGAAGAGGAAGACAAAAGTGACATCAACCTAAAAGATGGAAGTGAAATTATTATTGACAAACCAGATAGTCAGACATCCGATGCTACAGACATTTCAGATTTAATGAGTTATAGCCCAATGTTTATCAGTGAAGAGGAAGATAATTGTAACATCAACCTGAAAGATGGAAATGAAATCATTGTTGACAAACCAGATAGTCAGACATCCGATGCTACAGACATTTCAGATTTAATGAGTTATAGCCCAATGTTTATCAGTGAAGAGGAAGATAATTGTAACATCAACCTGAAAGATGGAAATGAAATCATTGTTGACAAACCAGATAGTCAGACATCCGATGCTACAGACATTTCAGATTTAATGAGTTATAGCCCAATGTTTATCAGTGAAGAGGAAGATAATTGTAACATCAACCTGAAAGATGGAATTGAAATCAGTATTGACAAAACAGATAGTCAGTCATCCAACACTATTCCAGACTTAATGAATTACCAATCAATTCATATCAAAGAGAAATATAATAGTAACGTCAACCTCAAACATGGAAATGAAATCAGTATTGACAAAAAGGACAATCAGACATCTGCTGCTTCAAACATTCAAGACTCACAGAGTCTAATATGTATCTTAAAAGACAAAAATATGACTAGCACAAACCTCAAAGATCTAAGTGAAATAAAGCCAAGTAACTTTGTAAGTAAATGGGAAGATGACTCACTTGATACCAACAAGATGATCCATATGAATATAGAATCTCATTCAGAACATAACAATCACAATGATACTGGCAAAGACATGCCTGACGATGCAACAAATAAAACTGGTGACAATACTGCTGAGACTCCACAATACACTTGCCTCATATGTGGAAAAGCATTCAACAGAGATCAGAAACTTAAGGCTCATATCAAAATGGTACATTGTCAAGACACAAAACAAAAAGATGATGATGATAATGTTCTTGGTGATAGTGACAATGATGATGATTATTATGAACTCCCAACAGACTCATCTGGAGATGAGTATGAACTGGAACATGATAATATTCATGTAAATAGTGAGTTGAAAAGAATGGGGCTAAATTTTAGCAAGAAAAAGAGGCAGCGTTTTGAAATAGAAATGCCTAAATCAAAAAATGAAAGGGAAATGAAACAAACATTGCCATCAAATACAACAAATGAACCCAAAAATAAAGAAACCAGATCAATTGAGCTAATTGGAACGCAACCTACACAACCGAGAGTCCTTGTAGAAAATCCTCAAGGACACAATCATAGCGACGTGTTACAAACAAAAAATACTTTGACTCGGCCTGATAACAAAGACAATCATGTTGAAACAAAACACTATAGAGTAATTGACAGACATGGTGAGTTTGAAATGTTAAAGACTACAGATGATGTCTGCATTAAATCAGAAAATAAAGATTCAAATGTCCAAAATACACTGAATGACAGAGATGAGAGATTCCACAAGAAGGAAGTTCAAAGTAACAAAATCATAAGTAATCAAAATATGAATCAAAATAAAACAAACAAAACAAATCAACATAAACCTACTGCAAGTATCAAAGTGAGTGAGAAGAAAGATAAGCTTCAGCCAGCAACTGAAAAATATGTCTCTGAGCATCCATATTTACAGTATCAAAAAATACTGCAGCTTATTGAGAAATGTAGTTCGAAAAAAACAAAGCCAGATGGGTCATATTCATTGAAATGTGATACATGTTTTCGAGTTTTCAAGTCACATGGTCAATTCCTAAAACATCGACATGGTGAGTTGAAGTTTATCTTTGACAGTGCAGCTGAGGAGGAAACGATTGAAAAGGAAGGAAACAAAGTAAATACCCTAACATGTGAGTTTTGTAAAAAGAAGGAATATTTAACAACTAAAACACTTAAATACCATGAGTCCCATTGCAAAGAAAATAAAAAGGTTTGCAGAAATTGTTATGATTTTACAAGCAATGATGAAACAATGCTGAAAGAACATACCAGAATCTGCAGTTTGAAAACCTGGTCCTGCCGTCGCTGTAATACTAACTTCAATAATTATCCTGACTGTTCTTACCATAGAAGCTGGTGTGAACTGACACATTGTTGTTCTTTCTGCAAAGTGAATATGTGTGAAGGCAAGTTAAGAAAGCATTTTCAAAAATGTGCTATGAAGCATTCCAAGCAGACAAACAAATGCCCAGTTTGTGATAAAAACCTCCTAGGTTTGCATCATAAATATCCACATGTAAAAGCTTGCATGAGAATTTGCAAGGACAAAAAAGAGCCTGATTTATACTTTTCATTGTGTGAATTATGTGGAAAACTCTTTACAATAAAGAAAAAGGGAAAATATAACATAAATGACAGATACAAGCAGCATTTATCCCATGTTCATAAAATTGGTGACTACCCATGCGATAAATGTGACAAAGTCTTCTTCTATAAAAAAGGTATGTAACTTAGATAAAATGTTATGGTTTTGCAATAGTTTCTCAAAAATCAGTTGTGTAACCATTGCAACTATACATGTAAAAAAGGTTGAAAAGATTGGGTGAAGTAAAGGTTGCGCAATGGTTTCTCATGGTTGAAATGATGATATTTCCTTTGATCTTAAAGGTTGAAATGATGGTTACATGGTTACATGATATGCAATGAAACCATTGAAAGAACCATGTGCAGTATGGCAAGTAATTTTAAACAGTCATATCCTTCACCATGAGTACTTTCTGGGCATAAATACAGTGGTTTTTATTAAAACAATATGTTTTCTTTCAAGTGAAGTACCCATGATGATAAAAATATCAATCAATTTTTTCAAAATGTTGAACTTATTTACAAAAAGCGGATTTCCTTTTTCTGATTTTTCTTGCATGAAAATATTATTCAAAAAGGGGTCTAAAACTTCTTTAAAAGTAGAATGGTATTGAAAGTCTAGTTTTGAAGATATCAATTTCCGATGACCAAAATTATGCTGAAAACAATGGATAGCACGAGTTTCACTATGGGAAAATAACATGGGATACGGTTTTTAACTTTAACGCATTTCAATACCAATCCCCTTTTCAGAAGTTGTAAATATAGTGTAGATGAAACATTTGCGATGGATAAATCAAGAAAAACAAGATCCTCTTTTTTAGAAAATAAGCCTAACATTTTTTTAAAAGTGCCCGGATCCTAAACCATGATTTACCAGAGTTGGATTAATATTTTACTATCAAGGGAATTTCCCTTGAAAGAAAACATGTTGTTTTTATTAAAAACACTGTATTTATGGTGAGAAAGTACTCATGGTGGAAGATATGACTGTCTAAAATCACTTGCCATACTGCACATGGACCTTTGGGAAAAAATGGTTACTCCAAATACTTTGTATTTACTTCTCATTTTTTCAGATTGTTTTTTAAGATTGTAGTACCAGTACATATATAACTCAAGACAGAGTATCAGGTCTTAAATGGTGGTAAAAGACCTTGGAAATAACAAGGTTTTCATTTTCCCATGTTTTAGGTTTTTACCACTATTTGTATCTATGTTTCAGGTGTTCATTCTTTCATGTTTCAGAATTGGAAAGTCATTACAGAGCTCACACAGGTGAAAAACCACATCAATGTGAAGTCTGTGGCAAGAGATTCAGGACCAGAACTGAATGGACAAGTCACATAGCATTCCACACAAATGAACGGAAACATGTTTGTGAGACTTGTGGAGCATCCTTTAATAGTCAAGCTGCAACACAAAGACATATGGTCATTCATACTGGTAAACATATTAAACTTATATAACATACCAGATCTTTGAAAGTCAAGAATTGCGAGTATCATACTTCATCGTTTTTCTTCAAACTTGGTCCATTCAAGGCAAAACAAAATTGCCTTTCTGCCGGTGCATAATGCTTAATTGGAAAGAGTCCCTACTTTTAGCAGCGTTTTGGTCACCAGCTATTAAAACCCCTTCTCACAGCTGGAAGGAGAGACTCTGTCTAACAGAATACTGTACCAACAGAAAGGCATTTTTGTTATGCTTTGAATGGAACAAGTTTAAAGAAAAACGGTGCAGTATGATACTCGCAATCCTTGATTTTCAAACATCATCAAAAATTCTAATTAATGGTCGAAATTACATGTAGTACCACGTTGCACGGTGCTAATGTAATGATAATACCGTCGTTCAGTTCATATCAATGTTCAGTTCATATCAATGTTCAGTTCATATCAATGTTCAGTTCATATCAATGTCCAGTTCATATCAATGTTCAGTTCATATCAATGTTCAGTTCATATCAATGTTCAGTTCATATCAATGTTCAGTTCATATCAATGTTCATATCAATGTTCAGTTCATATCAATGTTCAGTTCATATCAATGTTCAGTTCATATCAATGTTCAGTTCATATCAATGTTCAGTTCATATCAATGTTTTGTAGGTGAGAGAAAGCATAAGTGTGATGTCTGTCTGAAATGTTTTACCCAACAATCTGCACTCAAAAGACACAAGCAATCTATACATGATAAAATTAGGGCATTCAAGTGTGATACATGTGATGTCAGCTACACACAACGCTATGCATTGACCCTACATTTGAAGGAGAAACATGGGATAGAACCAGCCACCAAAGCAGTAAGTGACTTTTAACAACAGTAATCGCTGTATTTAGAACCTACCTAAATTAAAACAATAAGGTAATTACTTAATATCAATATTGAACAGTCTGTAATGGAGATTATGAAGATAATCAGGGAAAACCATTCATTTAATTCAAGGGGCTCTTCTGTGTAAACATTAATGTTGTTGCTTCATTCTAGTGTTGCAAATAAGCAATTCCTGCCCAAATATTGCAATACTTGAAATTCACAGTGATTATTAACTTTTTTCACATCTTTGTGCTTATTAGAATGGTCTGGAGGAGGTATTTTGAGTTTTTAAATGCCCATGCACTTAATACAGAGAATACGGTCATAATATTTCAAAGGAGAAGGGAAAGTATCGCAACAGATTTCGGACAGTCATATGTTGGATTTTGGCTATTTTCTGAGGATTTAAACAGGTGCATATGTTAGACCAATGCATTAACTCCAGGACAAGCACTGATAGAGATGATAAAATGATTTCCACTTTGAGACAGGGAAGATGTAAACAATCCACCCACATGTTTTTTGTGAAATGTTTTTCAACCCCTGCTTTTTCAATTTTCGTTGTATCTATATGTTGCGTTTTGAGACAGTTTAATCCTTTAAAGGAATAGGTAATTCCTTTTAGATTAAGTCGAAAACAATATTTCCCATGTTATTTTCCCATAGGGAAAACTCATGCGATCCATTGCTTTCAGCTTAATTTTGGTCACCCATAATGGATATCTTTAAAACCTCTGAAGGAATTCACTTATTCCTTTAAAGGGATTAACTGTGTGTGTATATGAGGGAGATAGTTCAGAGAAAAGAAAGTGTCTTTAATCCTCAATTAATTCTGAATATAATTTCTTTTCTAATACATTACCCAAATTCAATAACTCCCAGAAAATAACCTCTTTATATCAGTACAGTATATGTAGACAATGTATATTTTGTCTAAAATTATTTACAACAATTAATTTAAAATACATTATATTTCAGAACAATAGGGATAACTACAATCGAAGGTTAGGTGTAGGTAAGAGATCATCTCCAGCACAGTTTGTGAGACGGTCACAGAAAGGACGCAAGCGTAAAGTGGACAGTGAATCTGATACTAGCACTGATTCTGAAGCTGATTTTACTTCAGCAAACAGAAAGGTAACACATGCAATGCTATAAATGTCCGCTTCAATATTTGGCCAAGCAATGTATTAAACTTATTTTATTTTATTTTTATTCCTTTTTTATTCATTGAAAAATATTTGATCAAGCATATTGTTTTTTATAGTTCCTTAATTTGTAGTATCTATTCTGATTTCTCAATTAAGCAATTCTTCATCCTGTTGTTTCAGCTGGATCAGAGAGGTACAGATGTCTCAGAGAAGAAAACCCCAACACTGAGAAGGAGGAATTCTGGATCCAGTGTATCAACAATACCTATTGATGATAAAGTGACTGCGAAAAGGAAGAAGTCATATAACACAAGTGAAGATAATTCTGAATCCAGCGTATCAACAAAACCTATACAGGATAAAGTTACTGTGAAAAGGAAAACTCGCTCCCGGAAATAATGTTAGACAGTCTTATAGAGGGACAATAGCTAATTTACCAATACATATTATTAATTCAAATGAATTAATCTCAAAGTTTGAAAAAACTCTTTAAATGTTTATGTCAAGTTTAAAGTTGAAAAGACTACCTGCACCTTTTCCATTTTAAAAGGAAATGATGCGATTCGTTTCAAGCATAAAAAGTGTAAGTTTATGTTTAAGTTTCAGAAACAACATTTTGATACCATCTGTGGTCTGTTTTGATGAACATGAAATTGAAATAAAATCATGATACTGATGCACCAATCAGAAATATTTTGTTGAACCATTTGAACTTAGTTCAAGGGTTGTAGAAAACTGAAACTTCTTAAACAATGGATTTTCAATGTGGGATACCAATGTAATCCTGCATTTTGAAAATTTTCACCCAAAATGCAACTTAATTACCTTAAATTGATACAATTGTCTCTCGAACTACAGACTTGCCTCATTCAAAAGATCCTTGGAGACTATCTCTACTAAAATTTAGGGTCACAGAATTATTAAATATGCCAACAGTCCTCCATTGATTTTTTTAATGGATTTTTGTTGATCGCCAGTTTTCTCGACAAAGGGGCAAATGTTTTGTTTATAAATGTGAATTTCTGCACTCATTTAAGTTGCATGCACAAAGTGTATCTGATGGGTTAATTATTATCTCCTAATAGTATGTGTGTAGGCCTATCACTGAATAGAACTTACATGTGCAAGTTACACCATCTGATTCATCCCTACTCCATAATTAAAGCCCCCATATAAAGTTTAAACCACTTCGAGTTATATTGTAGTCTTACCCAATGTTATCAAAGTGTCATTTGTGAAACTTCTTATTTTAATTTCAAAAAGTGGTTTTTGAAGGACTTTTTGTTCGAAAAATCATGAATTTCTTTTAAACTAACTTTTAGACGTTTCATGTATCTTTTAATAAGGGATAATTCATACTAATGTTCAGCATTCATCCTCACATGTTTTTTGCCGAAAAAATCGGTTCATAAATAAGCGAGAAATGAACTCATCAATCCATGAAAATGGTTCAGAGAAAAATGCATTTCAAAATTTTAGTTCTCAAAGAAACCAATTGTACAATAATATCTAAAACATAATATATTCTTCCTTTTAACCTTGTAAGACAATCAACATTGATTTATTTTTGAAGTTTAGCATATTTAGAAAAGATTGATTTTTCAAAAAATGTTTTGCCAGCTGTTTGAGTCATCGATGACATCACTCAGGTTGTAAAATATTTTTGGTATGCTAAAACATTTAAGTGGCACATAAGATATGGCATTTTATTATTGAAATAGTGTGTCCTTTGTTCAATCTTTGCATAGGTGTTAAAAAGATAATCTTTTTTGAAATGCATGGTAGAATATTTGATAATTAAAAAAATTCATCATTTTTTGAAAAATGGCGGGAAATTTTCAAAAAATTCTTTTTTCAAAATATCTCTAAATTAACTTTTAAAGTCATGACAATTAGTAAATGAATGATAAAAACAAATTTTTAAACATTACACGGGGACTTAAAGGACAAACAAACAAAAAATCAAAAAGTAACAGCTCTCAGCTATTTTGTCCTCTCTTGCCCCTTATTGTCATTACCTCCATGAATAAAAAATAAGTGTTTATTTTTGTCTTACATTGGAATAGAAGTATAAGGTCTAGCATTTAATGAATCAGTGTCACAAATTGAACTCACAAGTAGATTGTTTTATCTGCAATTGGTATTTAAAAATCATTTCCTCATGTAATTACTGTCACTATTTGACTTTAAGTAGCACTATGGTTTGACCTTAAAGAAATAAAAGCATGATAAGACAATTGAAATGACGTTGCTTTGAATACAATTCATATTGTCCAGGAAGAGTTCTCATTACCTCCACCATGGATTATCTTAATTCATTCCAATAGGAAATTTCAATCAAGACATAAAAGGTGCAGGAGTCTTTTCCATAACTCATATATGTGGGCTTTAACATGTAAGTGCAATATATATAAAATGTGGTAAAACTAAGATTGTATTCGTGAATGCAACTGTTGGCTACCGGATTAACCTGCTATTTTATGGGCAACTCATTTAAATATGAATAGTACCTGCCACTATTCTATTCATATTTAAATGAGTTGGATATAAAATAGTAGGTCAATCCGGTAGCTGACAGGAGTTAGTTTTATTCGTGAATATAGGCTTAGACTTTACTGTTACAAAAGTCATGTTTTAACAATACAATCTTTCAATCTTATGTCATCTGCTACACCTTAACCTCAACCTAGTTTATCACAGTGATATATTTCTTCTTTTCGTCTACCATGTGTCTACTATAACACAAGAGTAATTATCACCAATAAACTATTTATTTACTTACATGTTGTGATGACATTGTGCACAGTAGAACTCATCACACGGGGATTAGCTAAATTCTATTTTGAAATGTCACTTCAAATTAAATTGCTTCCTAAAGTGATAACCACAAATCAAACTTACAGCAAGGACAAACTAACAAAACATGAATCATTCTAGTAGATACTAAATTATGGGTGATATTTAGTTAAATGCTATGACTTGAGCCAGGGATTGTTATACTTAGAAGACATGTGGATGTTGCAAAATGTCAAGTTAATGGTATAAATAGGAGAACATTGCTTGGAATATTTACCTTGCAGCTTTTAGCATTCCTGAGAATACCTCAATTAATACAACAAAAGGTAAGAATATTTTCAGAATGTAATCTTTACATTTTCTCTTGATTATTTTTAATATTTCATCACAAAATTGAATTTGACTTAAAATATTGTCTAACATGTAGCAAACTAATTATAATTTAATCAAATAAACCTTACAACTTGATACCAAGGTGTAGCAAAAATCATACATCTAATGAGTGTGAGACAACACTAGAAATCATGTCTCAAAATGGCTACCATAGATGTTTCAGCAAAAGATTATGTGTCATTTCAGCATGTATTTCCACATAAAATATCATTTATTAAAGAGAGAATCAGATCAAGCAAGCAAGCTAAACTAAAAATTGTTGTAAATTTTAAAATATTTTTGACTCATATCATTCCTTGTCATATTTATTTTCTAAAAATCCCAGAAGTGCATTTTTATTCTTGGGAAACTTAGGATTTTCACAATAATATGTTATTTCTCTATTTTCATGGTTTTTATTATTTGGGAAAATTTAAAGGGACATCAAGGCCTGAAGAGAGAAAAATAGAAAAATTTCCCTTTTTCTGAGCTATCATGGTGACGTTTGGCTTAACATCTTCTTAATAATGATGTTAGACCTAACTGCATTTTCTTAAAACGTATGGACATGCCAGTCTATTTCAGCCATTTCCATAAGAGGAGTCCCACTTTTAGATTTTTAAGATATACTACATTTCAAGATTTTAACTGTAGGAATTTCAGCAGAACTAAGGTTTATTCAATGGGTTTCTTTATAGATAATGAAAATAGATGTTAGCCTTGATGAAATATCCTAACTTCGATATATTTTGACACTAGTTCCATGATCGTTGGTATACTATAATGTTTCTGCACTAATTGTTCAACCTTTAGTCTTTTCTCCCATTTTTGCATTTTGAATCCTTAACTTAACCAATTTATAACATTTATTTATTTATTTATTTGGAATTACACTTTTAAAGCAGTGACACACTAACACTAGGTGCATCCAGGTAAAATATCCATTAAAATGATTACATCTATAGTAGTTTAAAAGTTATGACTATAAATCTGCTTGACACTATAAATCTGTTGACACTCTGTTTTTATAATAAAAAAATCATGTCCTCCAATCATTGCTCCTTCTCCCAAAATCCACTTTTCTGTTCAATAGGTAAAGGATACATTTGGATCTTTATTAGTGATTGAGTTTTAAAATGGTATACGGTTATCATTAAAATAGGGACATATTTAGAGTCTGTGTGTTATATCTTCTATGCTATTCAAACAACAGTATGTGCATTTATTGTCCAGTAGATCATTGCTCAGATTTCTCCATTTACAGGTTTCAGATCTTAAATTGAATCTACCAGTTCTTGCAAGGAATTTATATTTGCAGCCTAGGAAGTCATCCAAGGGTGTTTGAAGCTATTTTTCCTGAATGCCATATCTGTTCTTTAAATGCACATATGTTTTCAGACTAGACATATCATTAACACTCATTAAAATCCCCTTTCAACTTATCAGACGTATTACATTCAAACAATTGTTTTAGTTCACTAAAATCATGCAGTATTGCCTCCAGACTACAGTATGTTGCCAAACAGGGCAACCTTGGCAGGCTTGCAATGGACATTTATTTTATATATTACACAATATATACAATATTAGATGACATTTTACTGAAGTGTGACTTATTGTCAAGGAAAAGTATACCAGAGTGTATAAGAGTGATAGAAATTGCTGTTTTATCAAATCTATCACATTGTCATGATGTTCAGGTGTGCTTAATGATACATTTTCTATGGCAATGTAATTAATGAATCCTCCCCCTGGCCAAAAATTCTTTCAAAATCATGCAGTTTATCACCCTTCTTAGCACTTCTCAACTGATTTTTGGACCAAAATTGTCAAATGTGAACCCCCCTGGAAATTTTTGAAAACTGAACCCCCCCCTTGGCAAATCCTTGCTACGGGACCTGTATTGAATAATGATCTATTTGTTCTATTGTTTTAGTCTATGATGTCATAAGTAAAGGAATAATTTTCAGTTGCTTGAAGAAGCAAATCTAAATCAATTTGTTATTTTAACATAAAAACAACTACTTTTTGCATTAGCCTGATTATGCTTTTTTAACCTTTGTTAACCATGTACAGTTCCCCTAATGTATGATTAAAATCTTTCACCCTAACCTTGACCAACTTAGGTCACTAATATCAGAATGAGCACCTCAAAGCAAGTATGCATTCTACTGGAGAAAAGGGTTTTTTTCATGATAAAGCCCTGGGCTACAAAATGAAAGTCCACTGTAAAGCTTAAATAATATGAAGTACAGAACAATTTGACTTATTTTAAAAGCAAATGAAATCCCATGGGAGATGCTTCAACTGGGCCTAAAGTGACAAAAGAATTTGATAACTGTGAAAATGCATTTTGTTATTTCTATTTATTTCAGAATAAGTCTGAAGATGTCTGCCAAATTGGCTTGTTTGCTTTTGATGACAGTCTGTGTTGCTATGGTAGTGAAACAGAGCAGTGCCTTCGGCGACGTGTGTATCTGCGAACAATATAAATATGATATTGCAGGCTCTTGCAAACCTGAAGATTGTGATTGTTCAGATTCAAACTTGGCGGAATGTCTTTCCACACCTGAAGATTTAAGAACAAGTGAAATGTGCGACCCATGTCCCAAGAAATAATCATATACTGTACATCCTGATATCAATAGGAAATAAATACTAAATACAGTACTATGAGTTTATCATCTTGTGCATTATTTCCAATAAATGTGAAATCTCATTACATGTACTGGGCTTGGTTCACCAAAAAATGGAAAGATTTTCTCGAAGTCCCTCTATTGGTACATGTAATTCTTGAGTTTATGTAAATAAAACATTTCTATAATGTCTTGAACAGTGGTTTTTCTCATGTGACAAACAAATTGCGTAGAGAATAGAGGAGATGGAAACAATCAGATTACACCAAAATGGCAGATGTTACATGATTAAGTTTAATAACAACTTCTCCCAATCTTTCTTATGTCAAGCTGCAGTTTCTAATATAAGACCAAGCTATTCCATATTTCTAGCACTTCAACTATCAATCCTAACACATATTCAAAAAATCCATATACATGTACCAACAACTAACTTTAAAGGAAAACTAAAAATGAGCCTCATTTCATTTGCCAAAATCTAAAAGAAAGCTGAGAAAAATGGTATATCGTTTTCTAGTATTATACAATCTGTGTTAGAATATAAAGGAAGGGTTTCCTATAGTTTCTAAACTTTTGTAAATAAGTAATTTTGACACTGCAATTCACCAGAAATTGAATGTGATATCAGTTTTATCCTACGAGGGAGAAAAGTCATACTTGGTTTTATTATATCACAGTTAAGCTTTCCATCCTCATTTTGACAAAACAGCTTGATAAGTTCATAGATCGGCACATGTAATTCCACATGTAGTGTCTTCACTCACGTGCTTTTAAATTTCTCTTGAATGAATAGATGGCGTATTTGGTTCACACATAGACCAAATATGAATGACTAACATGGTAGTATGAGTACCTCTGCCATCTTTCAATTTTATTTGGAATAAAACTGACAAAACTTAAACAGATCGAAAATATTTTTGATAATCTATTATAAGCTCCAATGTGGCCATTTGAGCTGTCTTGGTGTCAAATGATCAAGTTTGAGTACATATCAATCCTTTGGAAAGAAATGGGAGATGAAAAATAAGTCTTTATTTTGCTTAAGAACACTGAAAAATATGCACTGAGTCACTTTAACTGGCATCATTCAACCATTTTGTGGTTGTAATTTCATTTGTTTCAAATTTTGAGTAATGCATGCTGTATTGGGTTTGCTTAATATGAAAATGGCAAGCATGACAGTGATATAACAACAATAAAACAAAATGGTACATACCTCTTGCGGAATACATGATATCATCGATGGCTATCTCTCCCAGTCTGCCTGCTGTAGCTTCTATGGTGAGAGAGTATTTGGCCGTTCCAGTCACTGGGATACTAGCCTGGTGCCAAGTGTTGCCTTGATCACCTACAACAAAATGCATGAAATCACATGAGTGCTGCATGGTTGTTATCTCTTATTCAAAGCCCTACCCTTTATACACATTGCTTTATCTCATATTCAATGCCCTACCTTTTATATAAAATGTTTTATCTTCTATTTAAAAGCCATAGTCTTTATACACAATGCTTTATCTCCTATTCAAAGCCCTACCCGTATACACAACCTTTTTATCCTATTCAATGCCCTCCCTTTTATACAAATGCTTTATCTCCTATTCAATGCCCTACCCTTTATACACATTGCTTTATCTCCTATTCAATGCCCTACCCTTTATACACAATGTTTTATCTCCTATTCAATGCCCTACCCTTTATACAAATGCTTTATCTCCTATTCAATGCCCTACCCTTAATACATAATGCTTCGTCTCCTATTCAATGCCCTTCCCTATATACACAATGCTTTATCACCTATTCAATGCCCTACGTTGTACACAATAGTTTATTTCATATTCAACGACCTACCCTTTATACAAAATGCCCTCATATATACAATTCAATACCCTTACAGAATACTTTACATAATATGTCCTATTCAATGCCCTACCCTTTATGTACAATGCTATATCACCTATTCAATGCCCTAACCCTTTATACACAATGCTTTATCACCCATTCAATGCCCTACCTTTCATGCTCCATATTGGTACCTCAGCACCTTCATTAAGGTACACTGTGAGGGTATTGATGTCCTGTCCATACATGTGATAGTTGAAGTGAAGATATGCAGAACCATCTTTTATAGAGGGAAGTTGCAGCCTTGCTTTGTCTCCTGTGTTGCGAAATTGTGTGTTTATGTACAGGTAATGCCCTGAAAGGTAAAATGTTTTGTGTTCAGATGTTTCATGCTTTGTCGATTCTTGCCCGCTGAATGTATTTCATATTATTTCACAATCTTACAGGTAGCATCCATGCTATTAGAACAAGTTGGACAGTCTGAACATTGCTGAAAGTCAGATTATTAAAAATTGTTGATAAATCTTTTTTGGCAGGAAAATGCAAATGTGTGCATACCATTTGAATTTTTATATGTGGCATCTGTGGTTGGTCCAGTGTTACTCTGTCCTGTGGCTCCTTGGCCAACTGACCAATCAAATTGACCAGTATTCTTTATGGAACATGATGCCTCCTCCATTGTACACTTGAACACAGGGGATGCTGGGATATCATTTACCTCCTCTGAAGAATAATAATTCAAACAAAAATCAGATCATCTGAGTACCCTGAATCCCCATTGGCTTACCATACTACACTCCGATTGCATCAAATGATTTTTCCTTGTGAAACAAAGCAATTTTAACACAAGGATTTACATGTTTATTCACTGATGCACATGCATCCTTTGGATAATTCACTCTCTCAATGTTTACAGAATTATTGTAACTGGATTATTTTATCTCCAAGACGATTTCAATAAACTGGAATTTCCCTTATTTCTCAAAAATGGACTGATCCAGTTGACTTACGTAGAGTGGCCATATTGTTTTTATATGGGATGCTTATTGTATGCTTTATAGCATTATATTATTCAATAACTTGATATCTATTTTCAGATTGACCCATACCCCATCCCAATCCTCAAAAACAAAGCCATACATTATTAAGATGTATAAAGTGAATTGAAAACAAGCAATTTAATTGGTCTAAAGCTTCATCATAGAAGGCAAAATATCTCACCTAGGTAAGGCATTAACATGACAAGATGTGTCACCTAGGTAAGTTCTTATGGATAGGATTTCAAAACTACAACAATTTGTTACAGAAGCTGACCACAGATATCAACCAATCACGCTCAATGTGAATCATGTCACGTTACTATCATCTCTTCCTGATGGTGACATAAGAACTGGCCATGCATGGAACAGTTTATATAGAATACCTACCATTACAATGGGCCAGTACCATAACATCATCAATGGCCAGATCTCCCCTGAACCCCAATACAGTAGGCTGAAAGACCACTCTGTATGTGCCAGGCTGCATATATTTTACTTTAACCTCTTTCCACCTTTGCTCCAAACCTAAAAAAAAACAAAACAGCTCAAATCTGAAGTGAACCTGGAATCTTAACTGGATGTATACACCTCCAATCCCCAATCTGAAATCACGGTACTGTGCAGTTACATTAACAATATGGTACCATATGGTACAGTTTGAGTATGGTTATGTACAGCGTTCACTGTTCAGTACATTACTGTTTTAGTCTACGGTACAATATGGTATCTATTTTACAATACCGTACAGTACCACAGTAAAAATGTTATCATATGGTTCTGTTTGAGATTGGCTGAGTATTATACTTGTAAATACTATATTTTGTCAACTTCTACAGTAAAACCTGTAAAGTGAAACACTTCTGGAATACCTTTGTAAGTGGAACACTTTTCAGGGTCCTGTACCAAAATGGCTTAAAGGCAGAATCAGATCTATAGGGGGTGACAAAATTACAAGCAACTTGTATAATTGACCTACCAATCTATTCCTTACAATCTCAAATACAATATCTCCCAAAAGAATCACAATATGTTATAAATTGGTAAAGTTATTAATGACTCAAAGTGCAAAAATGAGTGAAATTCTCCCAAATAATAAGAATGGTAACCATTCTTATAGAAAAATAATACATTATTGTAAAAATCTTTAGTTTTCCTTGAATAAAGTATGCAGTTTTGTGATTTTTAGAAAATAGACATGACAAGGAATGACATGAGCCAAAAATATTCTAAAATTGAGACAAATTTTTGTTTAGCCTACTCGCTATATCTGATTCTCTCTTTAATGTCTTATGAACCTCTGTACATGGGACATCTTTTTATTTGAAAACACCTCGTTGAAAGCTATAATTTGTCAAAAAATTTCATTTCATAAACATTTTGGCAATGTCATTCGTTTTCCTTAACTCCTTAAAGCTGAACTTAATTTCAGATTCAGATTTTAATGTATATATTAATAAAACACATTCTGCATCTTAAACTTTATAAGAATATTTAGTTTGCATTTTTTCAAGATCATTTACTCAAAACGGCCACTCCAACAAATATGAAGAAAATCCATCCAGTGACAACAAATGTGACTGGGTCGCTAGATTTTGGCCTGTTCTGATTGGGTAAGGCTAGAGAACAAAGGATTGTTTAAATAAAAAGCGTGTATATCAGCAAATACAAAAGAATATACTAACCTGAAGGTGTTATGGAATATATCAACTCTTGCTTTGTAGTTGATTCTCTCCTGTACACACTCAGCTTGCCTATATGTTCCCCATAGGCATGGTAGTGAAACACAAGACAATGGACCTGGTCTACAGAAATATTAGGAGAGGTCAATTCTGGAGTGAGGTCACTCACTGATGTTGGTGAGGCCTCAACGAAGATGAAATGTCCTGAAAATCATAACAAACATTTGAAAGGATCAGCACTTGATGTGTAAGAAGGAGATCAGTTATTGCATGGGCTTTCAATAGATTTAATGCCCATGGTTATTTTGTACATTAGTTTATGAAGCACAGAACTAAAATGTAAGGATTGATTGGTGCACATTGAATGGTTTTCATGTACAATGTCCAGCATGTACAATATATGCATCGAATATCCTGCATGTACAATATATGCATTGAATATCCTGCATGAACAATATCCTACATATTCAACACATCCTAGACATAATAATCAATCAAATAGATAAATGAACAAAATTATTTATTTTAATACTCTAACTTATAGAGATAACAAAAATTCAACAGATCCTGACAAAATGTATGTACAGGGTGTCAAATAAATATATTCTCCATCTTAATTTCAACAATATGATCCTTTATGCACAAAAGTGCATTTAGTTGAGCTATAGTGATCTGAATCCCTGTGGAGTTGCTCCATGAAGCCTAGTTTTAATGTGCTAAAGAACAAGTCATGATATCATACAGACAAAAAAGTTATGCAACATTGTGTGGGGGAGAGCATATTTATTTGACAACCTGTACATGTGCATTCAGGCCAGATCATAAACAAACCTATAGGCTGTCCAAGAGTATGATCATTATATGGTCCAGTCCCAGAGCTAGGAGTCTCTCTTTGCTGCCAGAACCAATCAAAATCATCGTTCAAGTTCTTGCTGAAGTTGCACGTTGTTGTCTCAAAATTACAAATGAAGAATTCCTTCTGTGACTGTTGTGTTGGCTTTTGTGATATAGTTGTTGGCGCTGAAAAATCATTCACAAATGATTCGAGTTTAACAAGGTTGCTTCAATGCATGAATTAATTTTCACACAAGATGATAACAATGTAGCATTTTAAGAAAATGTGCTAAAATATATTGTTAGTCTTGTATAGACGTGTCGCAAGAAGGTCGCGCACACATTGTTACACATTTTCGCTTTTTAACACCACAGAATGTGATGTTTTTTGAGAAAAATGTACACATATGGAAATCCTTTCGTCCTCCACATTTGCCTCTATATCTCAAAATATTTAAGGCGAATAACTCTGATATCGCATATGTATTAACAATGGGATAGGAGCATCATAAAACATGAATCAATTGATATTTTAGGTGAAATAAATATATGTGTTGCTGTGCTTGAAAATAAGCGAATGGGGTAAATTAGCCCTATTTTAATGAATTTTGAAAACCTTTCGTCCTCCACTTTTCCACATACAATAGAAAACGCATACTTCTGCGAACAAAATCAACTATATATCAATAAACTAGAGTTTAAGAGCAAAATAATCATGTATGATTTATTAAAAATTGATCTCGTATTTTTTGTTTAATGTACACCTGAAAAGTTGAAGGTAACAAAAAATGAGCAAAAAAGGTCGCTGTCAACTGATTCTATTTTTCAAACTATATGACGTCACAATATGGGATGCTTACTAAAATTCATCCTTTGAAATAAAACTTCCATCTACCTTTACTAAGACAAAAAATAAGTATAATAGTCATATATTGTTTGAGTTATGAGCTTTTAAAGACGAAAAATAATTCAAAATGTAACGTGTCAACAGGGGATATTTGCCAGATGTTTTGGTAAAAAACTATCTTTTTAAAAAAAAAAGAACGCGCAAGAATCGTGAACAAAGTGTAGTTGATCTAAAAACTTCATCGAAACAGCTTTAAAATGATATATAACTTTAATTAGAATATTATCTTATAATCCGGGGAATCAAAGTTACATTCACGCAATACCCTTGAAAAACAAATGCGCCACCTTTTTGCGACACATCATAGAATATGTATTTGACTGGTGGAGTGGGACACAAAGAGTTGATGAAAGGCTAAAATAATTTGTTTCTTTCTTAATGTATCCCTACCATGTTAAATGTGCACTTTTAGAATTAAATGCTATAAGACCATAAGTCAGATACTTATTGTCGTTATTCCATCATCTCATAGTTCATAGAGAAAAGGTTTAGTGTAAAAATTTATTAATCATATCAGTCACCTCATATTATAAATATAATACATATAATATGTATTTTATTTCCAAATATTAATAAGTCACATTAAAAAAAAGAACTCACCTACACATAACCCTGGTCTGATCTCTATGTCATCTATAGCAATGTCTCCTCTAAAACTATCCCCAGTCTCACCCTGTATCTGAAGTCTATATACCCCAACCTGTAGCTGGAGCTCTAGGGAGAGCCATCTATTCCCCTGATCACCTGGAGACAGAGCAGTAAATTGTTTAACAAGTGAGTGATTGCAAAAGCTCACCATGTGAGCTAAAAATCATGATATTGTATCACAAATCACTATATTGTATCACAAATCTTGATATTGTATCACAAGTCACTATATTGTATCACAAATCTTGACGTTGTATCACAAATCACTATGGTGTATCACAAATCATTGTACATGTATATAGTGTATCACAAATCACAATGTATTGTTCGTCAATCATTATTGCATCAACAATCAATCAATTGTAGTGTATCACAAATCAATGTATATTGTATCACAAATCAATGTACTATAACACAATTATTGTATCAGCTTCCTCCACACATGTAGTCTTTTTACCTTTAGCAATCCAAAGTGTCTGCTGGTTCATCTCATTAATCACCCTAAGAGCCCCTGTGGAGCTCCCATACATGTGGTAATACATCTTGAAACATGCAGAGCCGACTATAGACAACAGTGGAGTCAATAACCCAGCTGTGTCTCCCCTCACTCTCGGGCTTGAGGTCTCGATGAACATGAAATAGCCTGAAAATAAACTCTGTTCTACAATATATAAACATGTCTCAAAATTGGCAAATCCCTGTACACAATAATCTCAAATGTAACTATAAAGAATTTAAATAAATGCAGCTAAAATACTACATATTTGATTAGACAAAACAAGATGCACTCTAAATATTGCACTTTTAAAACTTCAAAATTACTAAAACCTAACCAGTTGGCAAACATTTGTTTTTCGATCAGTAAAAACTTCAAGTTTTCCTGGAATTTTGAAGACAAGATTTATATGATACCAACCTACCCAGCAGCACAAGACAACAACAAGAAAGCATGTTGAAAAGTGTGATAATATCATCTCTCTCTTGAAGAGTTAGGTCAAGATCAAACTCTTGCCAAGGGTGGGCATTAACATATAATAAACACCCACCTGTTCCTGATGTATGGTCACTAGTTGGTCCTGTTGAACTACTGGGAGTTTTACTTCTAGATCGAGACCATTTGAAATCTAACCCTGTGGCATTTGTGAATCCACACATATCAGAGTCAAAGTTACATGATACAGAAGATGCTACAGATCCAACTGTAGTTGAAGTAGGTGGTGTTGTTGGAGAAGTGCTAGCGGTTGTTGATGGTGGAGTAGTTGAAGGCACTGGTTGAACATCAATTTTTACTGGAAGTACATGTGTCTGTGAATTAATGTGCAATGAAATAAAGAGTGACTTTACATGCAGAGTCCATTTTTGATGAATCAGATATGGTGATTACTGAATAGAGCACAGGTCAGCCCAGTGATTGTTGAAAGGGAACTGGTTAAGTCTATTAATCTCACTACAACTTCAAGTCTGGAAGATATCGTTAAACACTGGTTGAGTAAATCGGTGACACTGGTTGAGTTGTTCATACAGAATGTTCTGAGAAGTTGTCAAAATGAATGTACAGTGACTTTCCTGCCATATTGCACTCATTCTATATTCCAAATAATGCCTTCACAGGCCTTACTCTAGGTACTCTGCCATATTCCACTTATTCTGAATTTTAATATTAAAACAAAGAGTGAAATTAACAAGCACTTACTACATCCTTGTGCCTCTGAGGCTGTTGCTGGTCGTATAGAGAGATCATCAATGGCAATGTCACCTCTAAAGGAATGGCCGACAGTACCTTCGAAGATCAACTGGAATGCATTCCCACTCTGAGTTAGTTTAACATTGTGCCAGAATTTGCCCCTATTACCTGTAATAAAAAAATAAGAAAAAGAACTTATATTCAGTGAGGATAGTCAGGGAATCATATTTGCACCTTGTTTGCAGCTGTGAAGATTTGCAACGCTGTTGCAACAATGTGATATAACATTAATCAATATAGGTTGCAAAGGAGTGGTATCCATATGGAGAACATTTTGAACAAACATTTCTCTTACACCAGTCATAAAAAAATCTAAAAATTTAACACATTGTCAATTTAATGGTCATCTTTTAAACGGTAACAATATAATTTGAAAAATATATATAAACTTTCATCTATATTGCTTTAGAAAACACATCAAACACTTGTTTTGTTCTTGGTATCATGTTTCCAGAGTGAAATGAAACATCTTTCCGAACCTCATTGGAAGAAAACGACATAAACACAACTTGTTTAGGTCTCTCAATATTGTAATTGTACAAAGGAAATTTTGGTTGATTTTAAAAAAGTATCTTGTTAATGAAATAAAAGGTTTATCTTGATTTTTATCTATTTTTGGGGGATTTTGTTTTAATTTTTTGAGTACTTTTTTAAAATCAACCAAAAATTCCTTTGTATAACTCTAATATTGAGAGGACTAAAAACATATTTGTATATGCTATTTTGTTCGGAAAGACATTTTATTTCATTCTCAAGAATTGGTAAAAAGGAGCAAAAATAATTGCACTAAAAAAACAAAAAATGTTAACAAAAACAGTCATATAAAAAAAATATTTTAAAATAATTTTTGCATAAAATTGTTGTCAATCAGACAACATTACATAAATTACTGTGTTTTTTACAGAATGTTTTCAATGATTGGTTTAAGAGAAAAACATTGTTGAATTCAGTTCACCATATTGACACCAATCCTTTGCAACTTCTATTCAAAGTGATTTAATGACCATAATGTATAACTAATAAAATTACAGCTATATTTAATCTAAATTAGTTTTTATTTATGTTTTCCAAAAATAAGCTCTGTTAAATGGCATTTCAGAAAAATTGCTTCATATTCAATATTGAATTGTCCAATTCCCTTATAAATGTTTCTGGACACCACATGTGCTAAACATAGATGTATACAAACCTTTGACTGAGTAGACTGACACCTCAGACTGACCGAAATGTTTGATATAGACAGTCAATGTGTCGACATCTATACCATACAACATGTCTACAAACTCAACGACGAGGCATCCATTGCCTGTGCCTTTTGAGGTCAACATTGGGGTCATAAGGCGGGCCTTCTGACCTTGAACCTGTGGCCCTGATGTCTCAATGTAAGCATAATGACCTAAAACATCAAGATTTCATATGTTTTAATCATCTTAATTCACTGTATTATCCAATAACGTTTCAATAATTTTGTCTTCAATTAATTGTTTCAATCAATTCCCCATTTTGCTTTTCTATGTACATGTAAAGTACTACACAGTAAAACCTGTATATCTGAGCAAGTCTCATCTGAAAAGCTCTCTATAAACAGTTTTTGCATTATGAAAAAACTGTCCAACTTTGATGTTTTCCCATTTGATATGGCTAAACTTGAAATGTGAACACCTGTTCATCAAAAATCCGAACACTTCTGTATGGTCTCAGTTGCATTCAGATTAGATTTGTTTTACTGAAGTTCATTTAGTTCTTATAGAGATGATTCCAATTTAGCTGAATATTTGCCTAGTAAACAAATCTACATTTAAGAGAATAATACTGTACCTTCTGAGGTGCCTAAAGTATGATCACTGGTAGGGCCAGTGGCATGACTGGGCGTCTCGCCTTTAGTTATGGTCCAGTTGAAGTCACCATTAGGGTCATGTAGCAGACCATTAAACCCGGATTCAAAGTCAGTTTGTAATGATGTCACTCCGTTAACAGTTGATTGGCTGGTTTGGTAGCTGGAGGAAGTGCTTGTTTGAGTGCTTGGCTTTGTTGTAGTGCTTGAAGGCTTTTTTGTAGTGCTTGAAGGCTTTGTTGTCGTGCTTGAAGGCTTGGTTGTAGTGCTTGAAGGCTTGGTTGTAGTTGTTGGAGGCAAAGTTGTTGTTGTAGTAAGTTTAAAGGTTGTCTTCGTTGAAGATGGTGAAGTTGTCGTGACTCCTGACTGCCCTGCACATGCCCCCTGTTGGAGAGATATACCATCTAATGCAATGTCACCTCTCCAGCCACTCCCTGTTGTAGCTCCAAAGTCAATTCTAGTCACAGAGGGTGCAATATCAACTGATTGACTGTACCAAAGGTTAGCCTGGTTACCTATAATAGTGAAAAGCCATTGAATATGCATGTACCTTTTTGTTACAAAATGAGTCTTAGAATTGATCTAAGAGTTTTAAAAAGGTAATTTTACATTTTAATCTTGAATTGTGAGATCTTAGGTAATATCAAATCTTTAATAGAGTTTCAAATGAGAAATTAATCTTGGTTATTTATATGCAGAAATGTACAAAAGTATTGTAGTAAATCATTATATTATTAGCTAAAACAAATAAACTCTAATAAATAATAAAAGAGTCTAAACACATTTAAAGAGTTTAAACAAAACTGATCTTTTGTGAATCTTGTATAAATGTTCTTACCTGTTCTTGTAAACAATGTAGTATTAGTGGACTGTGATCTAGCTGAGACCCATAGTGATCCTATGTCACTTCCCCACATGTGGTAGGCAAATGTTAAGTAATGTGAATCTTGTATAAATGTTCTTACCTGTTCTTGTAAACAATGTAGTATTAGTGGACTGTGATCTAGCAGAGACCCATAGTGATGCTATGTCACTTCCCCACATGTGGTAGGCAAATGTGAGGCAATGTGAATCTTGTATAAATGTTCTTACCTGTTCTTGTAAACAATGTAGTATTAGTGGACTGTGATCTAGCTGAGACCCATAGTGATCCTATGTCACTTCCCCACATGTGGTAGGCAAATGTGAGGCAATGAGAATCTTGTATAAATGTTCTTACCTGTTCTTGTAAACAATGTAGTATTAGTGGACTGTGATCTAGCTGAGACCCATAGTGATCCTACATCACTTCCCCACATGTGGTAGGCAAATGTTAAGTAATGTGAATCTTGTATAAATGTTCTTACCTGTTCTTGTAAACAATGTAGTATTAGTGGACTGTGATCTAGCAGAGACCCATAGTGATCCTACATCACTTCCCCACATGTGGTAGGCAAATGTGAGGAAATGTGAATCTTGTATAAATGTTCTTACCTGTTCTTGTAAACAATGTAGTATTAGTGGACTGTGATCTAGCTGAGACCCATAGTGATCCTACATCACTTCCCCACATGTGGTAGGCAAATGTGAGGCAATGAGAATCTTGTATAAATGTTCTTACCTGTTCTTGTAAACAATGTAGTATTAATGGACTGTGATCTAGTAGAGACCCAAAGTGATCCTATGTCACTTCCCCACATGTGGTAGGCAAATGTGAGGCAATGAGAATCTTGTATAAATGTTCTTACCTGTTCTTGTAAACAATGTAGTATTAGTGGACTGTGATCTAGCAGAGACCCATAGTGATCCTATGTCACTTCCCCACATGTGGTAGGCAAATGTGAGGAAATGTGAATCTTGTATAAATGTTCTTACCTGTTCTTGTAAACAATGTAGTATTAGTGGACTGTGATCTAGCTGAGACCCATAGTGATCCTATGTCACTTCCCCACATGTGGTAGGCAAATGTAAGGCAATGTGAATCTTGTATAAATGTTCTTACCTGTTCTTGTAAACAATGTAGTATTAGTGGACTGTGATCTAGCAGAGACCCATAGTGATCCTATGTCACTTCCCCACATGTGGTAGGCAAATGTGAGACAATGTGTATCTTGTATAAATGTTCTTACCTGTTCTTGTAAACAATGTAGTATTAGTGGACTGTGATCTAGCTGAGACCCATAGTGATCCTATGTCACTTCCCCACATGTGGTAGGCAAATGTGAGGCAATGAGAATCTTGTATAAATGTTCTTACCTGTTCTTGTAAACAATGTAGTATTAGTGGACTGTGATCTAGCTGAGACCCATAGTGATCCTATGTCACTTCCCCACATGTGGTAGGCAAATGTGAGGCAATGTGAATCTTGTATAAATGTTCTTACCTGTTCTTGTAAACAATGTAGTATTAGTGGACTGTGATCTAGCAGAGACCCATAGTGATCCTATGTCACTTCCCCACATGTGGTAGGCAACTGTGAGGCAATGTGTATCTTGTATTAATGTTCTTACCTGTTCTTGTAAACAATGTAGTATTAGTGGACTGTGATTTAGCAGAGACCCATAGTGATCCTACATCACTTCCCCACATGTGGTAGGCAAATGTGAGGCAATGAGAATCTTGTATAAATGTTCTTACCTGTTCTTGTAAACAATGAAGTATTAATGGACTGTGATCTAGCTGAGACCCATAGTGATCCTATGTCACTTACCCACATATGGTAGGCAATGTGAAGAAATGTGAATCTTGTATAAATGTTCTTACCTGTTCTTGTAAACAATGTAGTATTCGTGGACTGTGATTTAGTAGAGACCCATAGTGATCCTACATCACTTCCCCACATGTGGTAGGCAAATGTAAGGCAATGTGAATCTTGTATAAATGTTCTTACCTGTTCTTGTAAACAATGTAGTATTCGTGGACTGTGATTTAGCAGAGACCCATAGTGATCCTACATCACTTCCCCACATGTGGTAGGCAAATGTAAGGCAATGTGAATCTTGTATAAATGTTCTTACCTGTTCTTGTAAACAATGTAGTATTCGTGGACTGTGATTTAGCAGAGACCCATAGTGATCCTACGTCGCTTCCCCACATGTGGTAGGCAAATGTTAAGTAATGTGAATCTTGTATAAATGTTCTTACCTGTTCTTGTAAACAATGTAGTATTAGTGGACTGTGATTTAGCAGAGACCCATAGTGATCCTACATCACTTCCCCACATGTGGTAGGCAAATGTGAGGAAATGTGAATCTTGTATAAATGTTCTTACCTGTTCTTGTAAACAATGTAGTATTAGTGGACTGTGATCTAGCAGAGACCCATAGTGATCCTACATCACTTCCCCACATGTGGTAGGCAAATGTGAGGAAATGTGAATCTTGTATAAATGTTCTTACCTGTTCTTGTAAACAATGTAGTATTCGTGGACTGTGATCTAGCAGAGACCCAAAGTGATCCTATGTCACTTCCCCACATGTGGTAGGCAAATGTGAGGAAATGTGAATCTTGTATAAATGTTCTTACCTGTTCTTGTAAACAATGTAGTATTAGTGGACTGTGATTTAGCAGAGACCCATAGTGATCCTATGTCACTTCCCCACATGTGGTAGGCAAATGTGAGGCAATGAGAATCTTGTATAAATGTTCTTACCTGTTCTTGTAAACAATGTAGTATTAGTGGACTGTGATCTAGCTGAGACCCATAGTGATCCTATGTCACTTCCCCACATGTGGTAGGCAAATGTGAGGTAATGTGTATCTTGTATAAATGTTCTTACCTGTTCTTGTAAACAATGTAGTATTAGTGGACTGTGATCTAGCTGAGACCCATAGTGATCCTATGTCACTTCCCCACATGTGGTAGGCAAATGTGAGGAAATGTGAATCTTGTATAAATGTTCTTACCTGTTCTTGTAAACAATGTAGTATTAGTGGACTGTGATCTAGCTGAGACCCATAGTGATCCTATGTCACTTCCCCACATGTGGTAGGCAAATGTGAGGCAATGAGAATCTTGTATAAATGTTCTTACCTGTTCTTGTAAACAATGTAGTATTAGTGGACTGTGATCTAGCTGAGACCCATAGTGATCCTATGTCACTTCCCCACATGTGGTAGGCAAATGTGAGGAAATGTGAATCTTGTATAAATGTTCTTACCTGTTCTTGTAAACAATGTAGTATTAGTGGACTGTGATCTAGCTGAGACCCATAGTGATCCTATGTCACTTCCCCACATGTGGTAGGCAAATGTGAGGAAATGTGAATCTAGTATAAATGTTCTTACCTGTTCTTGTAAACAATGTAGTATTAGTGGACTGTGATTTAGCAGAGACCCATAGTGATCCTACATCACTTCCCCACATGTGGTAGGCAAATGTGAGGTAATGTGAATCTTGTATAAATGTTCTTACCTGTTCTTGTAAACAATGTAGTATTAGTGGACTGTGATCTAGCAGAGACCCATAGTGATCCTATGTCACTTCCCCACATGTGGTAGGCAAATGTGAGGCAATGAGAATCTTGTATAAATGTTCTTACCTGTTCTTGTAAACAATGTAGTATTAGTGGACTGTGATCTAGCAGAGACCCAAAGTGATCCTACGTCACTTCCCCACATATGGCAGGCAATGTGAGGCAATGTGAATCTTGTATAAATGTTCTTACCTGTTCTTGTAAACAATGTAGTATTAGTGGACTGTGATTTAGCAGAGACCCATAGTGATCCTATGTCACTTCCCCACATGTGGTAGGCAAATGTGAGGCAATGTGAATCTTGTATAAATGTTCTTACCTGTTCTTGTAAACAATGTAGTATTAGTGGACTGTGATCTAGCAGAGACCCAAAGTGATCCTACGTCACTTCCCCACATATGGCAGGCAATGTGAGGCAATGTGAATCTTGTATAAATGTTCTTACCTGTTCTTGTAAACAATGTAGTATTAGTGGACTGTGATCTAGCTGAGACCCATAGTGATCCTATATCACTTCCCCACATATGGTAGGCAAATGTGAGGAAATGTGAATCTTGTATAAATGTTCTTACCTGTTCTTGTAAACAATGTAGTATTAGTGGACTGTGATCTAGCAGAGACCCATAGTGATCCTATGTCACTTCCCCACATATGGTAGGCAAATGTGAGGAAATGTGAATCTTGTATAAATGTTCTTACCTGTTCTTGTAAACAATGTAGTATTAGTGGACTGTGATCTAGCTGAGACCCATAGTGATCCTATGTCACTTCCCCACATGTGGTAGGCAAATGTGAGGCAATGTGAATCTTGTATAAATGTTCTTACCTGTTCTTGTAAACAATGTAGTATTAGTGGACTGTGATCTAGCTGAGACCCATAGTGATCCTATGTCACTTCCCCACATGTGGTAGGCAAATGTGAGGCAATGTGAATCTTGTATAAATGTTCTTACCTGTTCTTGTAAACAATGTAGTATTAGTGGACTGTGATCTAGCAGAGACCCATAGTGATCCTATGTCACTTCCCCACATGTGGTAGGCAAATGTGAGGAAATGTGAATCTTGTATAAATGTTCTTACCTGTTCTTGTAAACAATGTAGTATTAGTGGACTGTGATCTAGCTGAGACCCATAGTGATCCTACATCACTTCCCCACATGTGGTAGGCAAATGTGAGGAAATGTGAATCTTGTATAAATGTTCTTACCTGTTCTTGTAAACAATGTAGTATTAGTGGACTGTGATCTAGCTGAGACCCATAGTGATCCTATGTCACTTCCCCACATGTGGTAGGCAAATGTGAGGCAATGTGTATCTTGTAGTGGAGTGAGTGAGGCATATATCATAGCCCTGTCCCCTTGTACCCTGGGGGTGGACGCCTCTATGTAGAGATACCCACCTTGAATTAGAAAGAAGTGAATTTATAGCATAGAGTAAGTTAAATCAAAGAATCTTCAGCATACATGAATATATCATACTTTCAACTCCCATCCCCTAATATTTGGCTCTTAATCAGGATGTTAAACATATAATTTTCTTTGAATGGCCTACACATGTAAACAATGGAACATATATGTACCATTGTGCGGTTTACACACACACAAGATAGTGGTTTCTTAGGTGATGGAATGGTCTTGCTTCAAGACCCTGACCCCCCCCCCTATCTTCTAGGTAAGGGGGGGCACAGTATTGAAGCAAGACTAGTGATGGAATTGACCTTTTGTGATCAGAATGCATGTATACTGTTGTCATGTATTTCGTCTTATTGGTGTGACATCAAATAAAACTGATATTAGACATGATGGACAGAGGAAATGGCGGACACGTGGCAGTTTTAAGCTAAAAATATTATCGTTTCTTCGATGAAAACCTTGGGTCGAATATTTACCACGTATGCCGATTTGACTAGATCATGAGTATATCTTTATATGTGTGAAGTTTCGGTGAAATTCATACTAATCATTAACCGCTATCTAAATCATGTCAGTAAGATCTTAGACTTGGCACATGCTTAGAATGAATGTTGATCTAGTCAAATCGAACACTCGTGAAAAATAGATAAATTAGTACGAAATACAGAAGATGATATCTCAAAATCAAACAGCTATAGCAATGTGGCCTAATTGTGACGTCACTGCAAGATAAAATCCATCCAGTGATCGCAAATCATCAATTTTAATAACACATAATTTGATATGATCAGAATTTCAAATCCCAAAGTCCATGGGGAAAGTGGTTTTAATTGATAAAAACAAAAGTTTTAAAGATAAACTGACAGCCATCATTGTATCATGAGCTTTATTTTAGGTGGATCCATGCAAGAACCATTGACCAATGAAGTAATAAAACATTTGCCAAGGGTAATCAATTTGAAGTACCAGAATCACAGGAGCAAGTGTAATCCTTGGTTGGACCTGTATCTCCACTTTTAGTTGACCCCTTGTTCCATGTCCAGGTGAAGTCCCCACTAAGGTCATTCTCAAGTGATGCACAGGTGTTTCCTCCATCAAAGTCACAAGAAAAGCTCACTTCTGATAATGGGGAGACTGTGCTAGGTTCAGGAGATGGCTTAGGATCACCTGAAGAAGACAGTGAAGTTCAAGCTGTTTAGTGATACATGTACATGTTGAGAATGTTGAGTTGAGTTATTGGCAGATCATTGTAGGCAGTACATGTATGTAAGATGAATTGTATACACATAATGAATAATTTTGAGTTAAGTTTTGAGTTGTGTTATCAAATGTAAGATCTTTTATAAATATCAAAAAACTACAAAACAAAATGTTTACTCTACCCATAAAGGTACAGTTTCTGACCTAACACTTTACCCTCATTTGTCAGTATAGATGTGCCTTCAAACTACAGGGTGACCCAAAAAAGCAGAACTCATAAAGTCTGAGTCTGTGTTTTACCTATTTGACATGTATGCCCACAGCCATTAAAACAACACATTGTATCACCAGTACACGAGTCTTTAGTATTCCTTGTTATGTTCTTCTGTGTACATGCTTCTACACATGCTCCTACTTTCCCTGCACTCACAGGCCGACAAACATGATCATCACTGTACTTGCCTACAAAGTAAAATCAGTCTGTTATAGTCAAATGTTCCATCTCATAAAGGAAACTATCACCAACCAGACCATTGCAAATTAATGTATTTGATTGGCCAGTTTCAGTCATGTGACTGTCCAGCATGGGGCAATCCCTGATGGGATGTGTTACTTATACTTTTTACTGATTATATCAGTAGGATTTCTCCAACTAGAAAAAGGTTCCTTCATAACTGTTGGTAAAGATAAAAAAAATCCCATAAATACTTGCACTACATCATGTGAGATGGGCGCTTATGTTCTGCTACAAGAGCCTAAATGAAGATCAACTTCTCACACCTGTGCCCATAACCTTGGAAACAACAATACATCACAAGCTAGTAGAATATATGTACTTCCATTCAGTTGTCTCTACCTATCTTACCTTTCTCACATGCATGGCCACAGCCATTAAAACAACACAATGTATCACCAGTACACGAGTCTTCAGTATTTGTGGTCGCATTCTCCTGTGTACAATCTTCAACACAGATGCCTACTTCATCATCACCCACGATTCTGCACTCATGAGTATCACTATACTTGCCTTTAAGGTTAAAAAGATTATAGTGTGAAAGAACAGTAAAAAATACAGTAAAACCTGTATAAGTGGAACACATTTGGTAGCTCTAAAAAGTGTTCCACTTTGGAGGTGTTCCACTTATTGAGGTTCATTTAACATAATGTCAGTTGGTCTTGGGACTCTGAAAAACTTTACAGGTTTCACTGCATTACCCTTTGATAGTTCAAATATGATAAGCTATTACTTTCTATGTGTGAACCTTTTCTATAAGGCAATTAATTCACTAATTACAATGTGAGAAATCTTTACTAGATTTGTAGAAAAGACTTGTAGCAAAATCTACAAATGGTCCAAGTTACAGGTTATTCTGAATTTCTTTCGATTTTGGTGCATTTTAGGATCAGAAATAGGCAAAGACCGCCTTTAATCTTATGATTTTAAGAAGGTGATTCAACTGTTTAACCTGATTGCTTTACTTGATTCAACTTGATTTAAATATATTTAACTTGATTCAATTTGTTTAACTTGATTCAACTTGATTTAAATATATTTAACTTGATTAAATTTGTTTAACTTGATTCAACTTGATTTAAATATATTTAACTTGATTTAACTTGTTTAGTTACCTCTTCTAGTGACAGTGATGTCATCAATGGCTATATCTCCTCTATAACTAACCCCACGAGTAGCCTCAAATATTAACTTGTGTTTCCCCTGGGGCAGGTATACTGCTGCTTGGAGCCACACATCACCCTGGGGGCCTGAAGAATAGAATGCATTTGAGGGGTCAGCCAAAAGTTTTGATAGGTAGGGGTTAATCACACCTTGATTGTGTAAAGTAGGTGAACAATGAATTTAGTGTCCATATAGGCTTTAATAATTAGGAAATGGACTAATAATTTAAGTTATTTTTACAGCTTATATAAAAATAACTAATTGAATTTATTTCTTCAATAAACCAAATCCACAGGTTCCGTTATTTTATTTGGTATATCGTTTGTCCACATTTCCATTTCTGATTTTCAACCAAACTCGCATCTCATGTTTTTATAACAATTATTTTGATCATGTTTATATGCTGATTTTTAGGATTCATCAGGAAATGACATTTAAACAAATAGCAGTTTTGAACAGTGTTTGAGTCAATTAACCATATTTACCTAAACACTCTAAAAACATATGACACAGAGATAGCTGAAGGTCAATTAATGACAATAATTAGCAATTACCTGTTCTCTGCCACAATATGTTCTCCTCTATCTTTACTCTAAGTTGTGCTACATCTTCTCCAAACATGTGATACCAGAATGTCAAGGTTGACCCCTCAGTGAGAGACAGTATAGGAGAGAACAGTCTTGCTACATCATCCTTTACTCTTGGATCTGAGGTCTCTATATACATATAGTAACCTGGAATAAGGAATGTACAGAATTTATTTTAAGTAAGGATAGTCCGAAGCCCTTAAGATATCAGCCTGTGATATTTAAATCAAATCACTCCACCATATTTGAGTTATAGCCCATACAAACAAAATCAGCTTGCGGTACCTTGATCATTAGCTTGAGTATGGTCATTTCTTGGGCCTGATGTGTCTGTCTTTGTGCTTTTTGAGTGACGGGTCCAATCAAAATCATCATTAGTATCATCCTCCATATTGCAGTCATCAACATCAAATGTACAGGAATATAACACTCTGTTTGGATATGATACTCCTTGGGATTGCATTGTTGTAGTAGTGGCTTGTTTTGAAGTGGTGGCTGGTTGTTTTGTAGTGGTAGTGGATTGTTTTGAAGTGGTTGTGGGTTGTTTTGTAGTTGTGGTGGGTTGTTTTGAAGTGGTGGTGGGTTGTTTTGTAGTGGTGGTAGGTTGTTTTGTAGTTGTTGGTTGTTTTGTAATTGTAGAGGGCTGTTTTGTTGTGGTTGTAGATTGTTTTGCATCTGGATCAGGTGATAAATCTGAAATATAAGAAAAGTACACATGAATACATGTGAACGTATAATCTAAAAACAATATTAAGCCATATGACAATATAAGTAAATACTACAAAGATAAAAAGAGAAAGCACAAAGGGCAACACTTGTAATTAACTGGATGCTTTAATTGTGACAGCTTTTGTTGGCTATAAAATCTATTTCAGTTCATGTAACTTATATTCAAAGAAGAGAATAGGGAAAATGACAGTGTTTTTCATATAATATCTATCAAAAGACTGAGTGACCAGGTTCACACTCTTGAATAAAATATAGTTTTCAGGAGGGAAAATTGAAAATGGCCACCCTAACATTTACCCAGACTGCCCAAAAACTCAGTTCTAAACTTTAATATGTTGAAATATCGCTAAAATTTTCAGATGAATCCATGAAACAGTTTGGCTGGAAACCTATAGAAGCCCTGAAATTTTCAGATAAATCAATTTAACAGTTTGTCTGAAAACCTGTAGACAAGATTTTAGGATGTCTGCTCACCCGGCAAACTAATCACAATATAGAAAAAGTAAAAATAGAAATCTATGTGACATCCCATGTAGCTATAGAGGAAAGAAAGGGATTAAACTGAATCGATGAATTTAACAATCCATTAAATATGAATCTTACCTGGAGAGAAAATACGAAGCTGAGAAAATGCAATATCAGATGACCAGAACTTTTCAACATTGGGGAGGGTAACATTAAATTCAACAGCTGCTGTTCCATCTGGCAGTGCTATATCTGCAGTCTTCCACAAATCCACTGATGTCATATTGAACCACATAGGACCTGCAAATCAACATTTATGAAATCATACCTTGAAACCCCATAATGAAATATATACCTAGATATTATACACATACATGCATGTGTTAGAATCTTACTAGCAATTATACTGTCACAGTCAAGATATTTTAGTCTATATGTACAGGGTGGTCAAAAAATGGCAACCTAAAAAAGTTATAACTCCTAGTTATATATGGCAACTCTTAGAGCCTGTAAGACTAGATACGCCATATGTAGACCATATATTTTCTCCAGTTGCCATAGGAATTTGCCAATTTCAGGGAACTATGGTCGACATATGGTTGCTGTAGAGTAAATGTGACTATGAGCTTTCTCTTGATGTGACTGAAGTGACTCTTACATGAACCACAGTGCCTTCTGTTGAGGTTTACTTACCAATAGGGATGTTGCTGAAACTGCTAGAGAGGGCTCTCACATTGATGGTACCTAGCACAAAACCCCTGGTGTGGTACCTACAATGTTCAAATACAAATTATTTCTCATATTTTGTCATGTTTTTTCAAATGTGTGTGTTACCTCTTGTCCATTATAGCTCATTGATCTTATCCCGTACCAGGACTATAGTCTATAGTCCTGGCACGGGATAACATTGATCCATTGAGCCAAATCTAGTAATGATCTAACTAATCATCTACATGTAAATGAAAGCCAAATGGAATATTAAAGTTAATATCAAAAGAAGAAAAAGGAAATTCAATTTGTTATTTCATCTCAAAATATTACACTAAATTCTATATATGACCATTCAACCATTCTTGGTATAATGAAGTACTTTGGAGATGAATTATTACAAAAAGAAATAATTCTAAAACTATAAATTATAATAAAAACAGTGTACCTAAATATTAATTGTTTCCTCAGACTGGGGTCCATCACTGGGGTCCTAATAGAGGCCACTTCATTCCTTCTGTCTGGGAGGAAGTCAGTTGGAGATGACTCGGTGTAAATGAAATAACCTGTAAGGTGGAAACAGTACTGCACAATGACCCCTTTAAAGTTACTGCTTATTGCACGATTATTGCTCTAATAAAATCTCCTTTTTTACTTTGACCTGGTTTCATGAATGATTTTATATTTCATTGTGTACATATATTATATGTATTTAAAGTACAGTATCTTTTCAATATTTTTAGTAAAATATTTGCAGATTTGATATCTATGAAAAATCTGGGCAAATATAGTAATATAGAGCCAAAATATTGTAGTCAGAGTACAACTGATATGTCACCAGATTAGACAACATACATAACAAGTCTTTTTGAGGAAACCATTTATTTGTGCAATATTGAGATCTAATTTGCAATACATGTAGATCTGTAACTTCTTGTCAAATGTCACTTCTAGAACTACATGAATACATACCTATTGGACTTTCTGAAGGTCCTGTTGGGCCAGAGTGCTGTGAAGGAGTTTCTCTGTTAAGGCGTGTAAAGTCAAAGTCATCAGACCTGAGCTGGGTCATTCCAAAGTTGTTATTACCACAACCATTGTTGTCTTGAGGGTTCTCCCATCCTGGGTTTGCAAAGTCACATGACCAAACAGTACCCCCTACACTGCCTGGAGTGTCTTCGGATGAACCACCTAATGGACACAAGCACAATCATTGGAATATGTCATTGGAACAGGATGAGTATATCAATATGACATCTAAACAACAATTCAATTTACATTACCAAATATTCCCCTTGCAATTGTGTACCTGTAGAACCTAGTCCCAACAATGTGTTTTGGGCCTCACTTTCAAAAGAAGACATAATTTTGGAGAAAATCCCCCCCCGCTCAAGTGTCCTTTTTCATGAAAGAGATTGTATTTACCTCCAAAACAATTGCCTTTGGTAAGTGTGATATCATCAAGGGCTATATCTCCTGTAAAACTTTCACCTATAGTAGCCTCAATCATAACAGCCCTACTCCCTTGTGGTACTGTAGCATTGACACTGTGCCAATTATTACCTTGATTACCTGCCAAAAAAGATTTCAAAACACATACAATAACTCCTTGAATTGATGCAAGAGACATTATGTATCAATATATGAGTAAACACACACACATTTTGTGTTATTAGTATATTTTCTACACTATGTAATATTTTCAAGTAATTATATTGTTAACTTATTAACATTACATTTTTATATTCAAAAGTTGCTGAAAAATTTCCATAGATTAAGATACATTAGAAATTCCCTAAGTTTACTCACACAGACTCATATAGTTTGACAATGCCATACTTAACCTGCTAGCAAGCTTAAGACATTAAGGCATTAACATGACATAATGTCACCACCTAGATGCACACAATCATTATGAGTTCAATCTCAAGTCAGATTTGAACTTCTGATAACTTACAGATGATTTTGTTATTGGAAGTTGGAAGAACTTGCTACAGAGGCCGGACGCCAGACACCAACCACCGTCACAAAAAGGAGACCATAACAATCTGTCACCACTTTTTGGTGGTGACATAAAAAATCAAATACATCTGTATTTTACCTCCAAACAATACTCAATGGACTACTCACCTTAAACCTCATTTTAAAAAACAATAAATGGTCCAAATAATGTATGGACCTTATTACAGAAAATGTAATAAAAATTAAGTTGAGAATCCCATAAATGGACAATTAATGGTCTTACCACTTTTGAAGAATAAAGTTTTGTTGGTTGCCCCAATGCTTATAATAGCCAGGCTCCCTATAGCTGCCCCATACATATGGTAGTTGATTGTGAGGCAATGTTCCTGTGTGGAGTCACTCACATTGAGAAGAATCCTGGCTGCATCTTTGGGTCGTTTAGGAGAAGAGGATTCTATGTAGATATACTGCCCTAGAATCAAAAGAAATAACAGAGGGGTGTAAAAGTTATCTCCTAGAGGCAGGAAATATTTTTATTTATATGATCAGTTATCACAGGTTTATTATTTGGGGATATATAAGGGTGGGCAAAACAATGGGACACTCACATATTCTATTTAAAAGAGCAGATATGAAACAAATGTCATGAAAATTAGCGAGTATGAAGTTTGAACACCATTCGTGTATGTCAAATTTCAAATCAAATAATGCAAGTTTTCATTATATTTTTCTTTAAGAAAGAAATGTGATGTGTTACCTCGAAAAATAGCTTTTGAAATTGAATTTTTCATGATTTCAATAATTTAAAATTTTTTTATTTCTTCTTATTTTTCCATCATTGTATGAGTATCAGAATATCAGAATATGGTGTCCGACAAGGATGTGCCCTCTCACCGACTCTATTTCTTGTTATAATGAATGATCTTACAGAAAGACTCAAATATGAAAATTTAGGAATCCCTTTAGGTGGACAAAGAATCCCTGCCCTTTTATATGCTGATGACGTAGTACTTTTAGCTGAATCAGAACATCAGTTATCCAAAATGTTAAATGTTGCTAATGAATTCTCTGTATACTGGGGGTTTCAGTTTGACACGAAAAAGTCCAAAATAATGCCAGTAGGTCGAAAAATCAATCCCAATGCATCATGGAAACTAGGCCATTTGAATCTCACTGAAACTAAAGTCTACAAATACCTAGGAGTTATTATAAGTAACAATCTAAGTGATACAGCACATTTTAAGGAACTTTTAAGACCCAAAGCTAAGAAAATAAGCCTCTATATTAATACAACCCTAAACAAGCACTCTAATATACAACGATTTAAATTTGGCGATACTCTTCACAATAATGTGTTCATTCCAGCAATATTACATGGGTGTGGTATTCTTACTTTTGAATCGAAATCCAAATGTAACGATATGAATTCTTTCCAATATAACATTGGAAGATCAGTTTTTAATCTAAATATGAAGCCTGCCAGGGAAGCGGTTATTGGTGATTTAGGATGGCGTCCGATTTTGAATACCATTGACAAAAGAATAATAGATTATTACCTTCATCTACAGAAGCGCATGGAAAAAAGTACACTTTTTAGAAATATATTTATGGAAATGTTTAAGCGTTTCGAAGATAATAAGATTTCATCCTGGCCCTATATTAAATCAA
This sequence comes from Owenia fusiformis, assembly GCA_903813345.2. Taxonomy (NCBI): domain Eukaryota; kingdom Metazoa; phylum Annelida; class Polychaeta; order Sabellida; family Oweniidae; genus Owenia; species Owenia fusiformis. The sequence continues at coordinate 6,103,713 of CAIIXF020000003.1, read as the reverse complement.
TTTCTGATACCCTAATTAAACATGGCCTAGATAGTTGTTTAAAGTCAACCGATCAAACTTGGTATAAGTCCTTCCTAGAAATCTCTAATGAAATGAAGAATACAGATTTTTTCGGAGCTATAGATAAGAGAACATCACTGAAAACTTACACTGTTCTTAAGAAACATACATTTAAAGAGAACTACCTCCAAGATGACATCGATTTCTATTGCTCCAGGTTAAAATTCATGGCAAGAACTGGGTGCTTTAACTTGGAGGAGGATAATAAACGATGGAAGAAAAGTGATGGAATTTGCCCTCATTGTAAAAGTAATGACATTGAAGATTTAATTCACCGATTCATTGTATGCCCTAAGTTCATTAATGAAAGGTTACAATTTATAAATGATATAACTTCAAAATGTGACGCTCTTTTAGTAGCTGAATTCATCTCTCTCTCTCCTGAGGAGAAGCTAAAATACATGTTAGGGGATGATGTCTTTGAAATTTGGGGGAAAGAACAAGGTAGAATGTTTGACAAGTGTTTTAAAAGGTTTTTAAAATCAGTTTATATTAAATACTCAAAATGAATGTTTTTAGTAAGTTGTAATAATTGTTTTATCTTAATATGTACATTCGACGCACCTTTGCATTGCAGAGCGTGCCACTGTTTCAAAAGTGTAGATCGAAATAAATAAATAAATAAATAAATAAATATCATTAGGTTGCCTAGACAATCTTTTTTCAAAATTGTGACAACATTGTGATTTTTTATTATAGAAATGTATAATTGGCATCTTGTGTGAATTGTTCCAAAAAAGCCTGAAAATCATTAGGAACAAGTTGAGGTTAGAAAAATTAATGTACAGCATGGGCTTTCTACTATCATAGATAGAAGCAGGCATATTAGACATTTATTTATGAATTTCTTCATTTTTAGATTGTAAAATCTGTTCCTTGTGATATGTAACATCACAGTCAAAAACTGTCACAATATCTACAAGATTGAAGCTTAGTCACATAATATTATATCTTATTAAAGCTAAATCAATTCCCCATTTTTGGTGGACAATAAAAATGGTACACTTTGTGTCATTGTTGGAAGTATTTAGGATAACAACAATAAATCCTCAAATAACAAAAATATTTTACCATGTATTGTGCCTTTTGTGACGTCTGAGCTAGGACCAGTTAGGCCACTAGGTGTCTCTCCTTTATGGAGTTGCCACTTGAATTGTGCTTTTTCGTCATGAATGAAGTCACAGAAATCTTTTTCAAAGTTGCAAAAGCTAACAATGTCCTTGGTATCCCTTGTAATCCTTTGTTTATATTCACTACCAGGTCTCCCGTGGACAGCAGTTCCTACAACAAAAGAAAATAATCCTCCGTGTAATGAATCTGATTCATCATTTATGGATAACCTTTAAAATGGTGCAAGTGTATCATAATCTAAAATGTTCTAACAATCTAAGTTTTTCTTTTACGTTATTTTTATTTTTCATAAAATACTGGTACCCCCTGTACCATTTCTTACTTATTAAACATGTTGCTATGAAATGAATTATAATGTAAATGAAATCAAACTGTGAATAAAAAGGGTTTTCTTTTAAATTTCTAAAAAGTCAAAAATAGTGACCTGCTCATATCTCTAGTAGTATTAGTGAAACCTAGAGCAATGGGATTCCTCTATTATTTAAAAAAAGTTGATTTTTCCCACTATTAGGGATTCCTCGTGTCGTAAGGGGATCAAATTCAAACATGAAGTACATTTTTATTTAGGCATTATTGCATGTTAATACCACTAGTTGTTGTGAAGTATGGAAATATTATATCAAGAGTTTTAGACATTAAACATTTTATTACTCGGATCTTACCTGTTAGCAGTCCAAGTATTAAAGTTGAAATAAGGTACAATTTCTTGCTTTCCTTCATCATTTGTTTCATCTGGGTTCATCAATTAATTTTCACGAGTCTATCCTGAAAAAAGTAATAAAAATTTGAAACTAATACTGTATGCCAAACCATATATTCCTCAATTGAATGTTTATCTTTCTTATACTTAAAGGCCCAATATAAAGTTTAAACCACTATTTAGCTTATATTATACTATAGTCCTAACCAATGTTATCAAAATATGCTATGTGGAACTTTCAATTTAATTTCCAAAAGTAGATTTTGATGGACTTTTTGTTCCAAAAATTGTGAATTTATTTGAAATTGAATTTTAGTTGTCATGCACATGTATTGTTAGGTAATGATTTACACCAAAACATAATAGTACATATCCTGACGTTATTTTGAGTTGAAAAAATCAAGAAAATTGGTTGGAAAATATGCAAGAAATTAATTCATAAGAGCAGAAAGTGATTCAGAGAAAAAAGCATTTTAAAATTTGAATCCAATAGTACACAAAATATTTAAATTATGATAGAAACTCATTTTCAACCTAGACAGGCAACAATATTGCCTTATTTTGAAGGTAAATAGCATATTTAGAAAAATATTTGACAATTTTTGTAAAAATATTTTGTAAGCTGATCGAGTGACATGACAGCGCATCATTATAACATGACAAATTACAACACAAGATACTATAAAAGTCTATATGTTGAAATAATATGACTTAATTGCTGATCCAGAGTTAAAAGTTGAAGGTGATATCTGAATGATAAAACTATATTTTCAAACTTTACAAAGGCCTTTAACATGAATGGCATACATAATACCTAATTAGTAAGGTCGGATAAACATTTCGTGACAACAGATAAGTACTTGATGATTTTTTTTAGATTTTTATAGGTCACCCACAGGGCATTTAAGTTTACAAATGCTACTTTTTACCAGGACATTTTAACACGCATATATGGCAGAATATGTCATAATAAGTGTGGCAATGTCCCTAATGGCCCTAATCTCAGACACAGATCTAAGGTGAAATAAACCCAATGTACAGTAAAATCTGTATATCTAAACTCCTCTCTTGTCTGACCATCTCCAGGCCCGTAGCCAGGATTTGCCAAGGGGGGTGGTTCAGTTTTCAAAAATTTCCAGGGGAGTTCACATTTGACAATTTTGCCCCAAATATGGCTAAAATTACTTGAGAAGTGCTCAAAATGGTGAAAAACTGCATGATTTTGAAAGAAGTTTTGGCCAGGGGGGGGGAGTTCACCAGAACCCTGCGAACCCCCCTGGCTAAGGGCCTGACCTCTCATATGTGAACATTTATTTTCAGTCCCATTTTTCTGCTTTTGACCTTTGAAGACATCCAAGTTTTTTTCACCTTGAACCGTGAACACCTGTAATCTGAATCAGCTAGACACATTAACAAAATAATGTTCAGTAAAACCTGTCTAAGTGAACACCTCTCTCTAGTGAACACCTACTAACACTGAATGTTTTTTCTCTGGTTTTACTGTATATTGTTTTAATATCTTAACAATCTCAAATTTACCTATAGCAGCTTTTTATTGAATTTGGAATGCAAATGAATGTTAGCTACTGATAGATAAAAAATGATTTTCAGACAGCTCATACATGTATATGATTCAGGTATGGGTCAGCTCAAAGGTTTCTAATATTGAAAGAGTGAAGATGAGGTTAAGTTCTTACAAAGAGTAGACGAGGAGTGCCATTTGGAGCAAGGGTGTCTGAGGTAAGCCCAAATTGTGTATTGACATAATATCTGACATTTACATAAACATCAAATAGTTTTCAACATTGACCAAATCATTCAACTATAAAGCATTAAAACAGTGACTCAGCATATGTAATGAAACATAATTCAGCAATTTAAATCCAAAAACAAAGATTGATATTGTGGGCTTTGTAAATCATCAATCATACCTGTAAGGCCAGAGAAATTAAATTTCATGTTCAGCATACATGTATTTCATTCTTGTATGACGTAATATGTTAATAAGTGTTAAAAACAAAACAAAATGTTGAGATTTACAAATTTTCTATGTATTCATACATCTTCATCACAGACAACTGTTTACCTGGTGAAGATGTATGAATACATCGAAAATTTGTAAATCTCAACAATTTGTTTTATTCTTGTATGAGATAATGATGTTTTTAATGTTAACAGCAGAATTTGGCATTTTCTGTACATTGTGCATGATAAATAGATTAGATGAAATGTTCTAGAGTTATAGTTTATTTCTCAGTATGAAATATAGAATACACATGTACACATAAGATTAAATGCTAAACATGTAATTATTTATATTAGCCTTATATTTCTTTAGTCCAATCTGAGATGAGTCTGTCATCACTTTAAGTAGGTACAAGGAAATAACCAATAAGAAAATAAAGATCACGATTTCTTCTTAAAGAAACCTGACTCATCAATGACAAATATTTGAAGATTAAAAAACTAGCAAAAGGTATGCTATGGATAAAAGGAAGCAAATAGAGGAGTCATGACTTAATGGGCCTTGGGGTCAGTGTAAAGAAAACTTCATGTACAAGTGCTTTGTGTGTTGAATAACTGTGTTTTATGCCTAAAGTGTTAATATTTCAAAGAACAAATAAATATTCAGATTATGGTCTTATATCAGAACGCTGCCTGATGGAACAATCATATTCTCTAGCAAGAGTTACATTGTACAGTTGAACCCTTCCATGGTGAACATTCTTAGGACAGAAACAAAATGTTCAGGTTTGGGGATATTCATTCCAGAAAGAAGAATTTAGCATGGGAGACAATGGGAAGAATAAACAAGGAATTAACATGCAAACTGTCACAACCTGCCATTTGTTACAGACAATGAACACCAACCGCAGAAGACTGTTCACAAAAAAAGTTATTGGCTATAACAATATATCACTACCAGTGGTGACATATAGAAAAGTATTTAAGTTACAGAAATAATCATTTACAGAGCTGGGTTTAACATTCAAACCAATGGGAGGAATAATTAGGGACGATATATTTCTGTTTTAATCAGATGTTCAACTTTAGAGGTTTTACTGTCCTAGACCAAGTCATTTATTGTTAAAGATTTATTTTGTTTCAATCGAATGATTGGGATGAATCTTTTTATATTGTTATATCCTTATAATCTTTATGCATGTACAGTATACAATTGTTGACCTCTCCAGAGGTCAACCGGCAAAATTGTATACCGAGACTGTAAACCGAGACACTACTGTTGACAGAGACCGAAGGTCGAGGTCAACAGTAGTTTCAAGGTTTACAGTCAAGGTATATGATTTTGACGGTTGACCGAATGGAAAGGTCTACAATTGTTTTGTTAGTCAGAAGAATCTAATAATACACATATAGACGACAATCATCAATCATGGCTTCATTTTACAATCTTTTCTCCGAACCAAGCAATGATTTTTTAAGAAAATCTGAAGACAGTGGTAGCTTACATGTAACTCTCTGTTTCCGGCACATCACTGCGTACTTACTAGTAAATTAATGTTAATTTTACGTTTCTATTTGTATTTTTGCTATTCTTGTCGTCTAGTAAAGTAAAAATATCACGTTCATTAACGTTTACAAAATGTCCGTCGTCTACCATGTTTTTTTCTGTAAACATTATGACGTCATATTCCCCATAATTCACAAGTGTAGTACAGTAACAAACGCGGTCAATAATATGATATCCCATGATGCACAGGTGGGGTACAGGCAAAAATGTTGACCGCTAATTGACCAATCAGATGCGAGTTTTTACACTGAGGTACTAACAATAAAACCTGTATACCCAAACATCTCTCAAATCTGAATGTGATCACTTTTTGGTCCAATTTTTGAAAATCTGGCATACACTTCCATTTAAAACAACTTGAAATGTGAACACCTGTCACTCTTTATTCAGCCAATCCAGGGGTGTTCCAATAAGACAGGTTTTACTGTATATGTAATGATCACACATCTAAGTTATGCCAAAATAATAGATTAAAACAGACTAGACATCAATTAATATGTTTTTACAGTGTAGTCAACTCAGGTGGTTATGTTAAACATATTTTTTTACATTAGCCTTATACCAGTTTACCAGTGCTGCCACCATCACTTGTTCAATTTAACACTCTTCCTACTATTATACAACAGTCTACTGTCATCTAGCCAAAATTGTATAAGGTGAATATAACAATTAAACAAACAATTGTAAAATTCAGTTACATTCATTTGGGTTCATAATAATTGGCACAAAGAACCTAAAGTTAACCCTATAAAATAAATGGTGATTCATATGTATTGGAAATAATATGTGCACTTACTTACAATACAATTGGCTTTGGTAAGTGTCTCCGTGAGGTTTTTGTCAACAAAATGAATGCATACACCATTAACATTGAGACATTTACAGGCCTGTTTTAATATAATCCAATTACTATACTAGTATATAGTAGTCAGTATACAAAAGCATCGTACACTTTAATACATTTATGTATTTGTAAAGTAACCTTTAATTCTTCAAGCCGATTCAGGTAGAAAAACATTACTGCCTTTAATATTAAACATACATGGATATATGTGAAGTGTAGAACTGAAATTGTCATTCCAAATGTTTTATCAATTCCCTTACCTGTTGTCGTGTTCTTCTACATCCATTAATGAAATAAACACAAATGATGTTTTTTCATATATCCATAGTTTCAATATCAAGTTTTTTATGTCTATAGCTGTCACTCTTAATCATCAACATTAGTGGGTTGAAACTTTTCGCTATTCTGAATATATCCTTTAGTAATCGTACATAAAACACACAATAACTAGCACCTTTTAGAAGAGTTATCCAACCAGCTGACTTCTACACATGTAGCCCACATGAGTCTGTCACACGACTCCCATTAAAAACCACATTGGCCCTCTTCCAAAATATGGTCACTAAATAAGTAAATAATATTGGATAAGTATACCATTTATATCAAGACACTATGATTCGGCTCATTTATGTTTTTATATAAGAGGATACATAAATGTATGAGATAAAATGTACTTTCTTGGAAGGGCTAAAGGCCATATAAATTAATGTTTGTTTATTATCCTTGTAAACATTCCATTGGTCCAATCACTGACACTATTTATAATGCTGAAATGCTCAAAAATAAAAAGGAAAATAGTGTATTGTTTTGTTAAGGTGAACCCTGTTTTAAACAAATATAAAATGTATATATCCTCAACTTCTAAGCATAATACATTTAAAGAGCTAAATAAGCATACTTTCACATTAAGTTCATTATTTAAGTTAAGATGTGGTATGTTTGAACACAATTTAATACTTGAATGATTTACAAAAAAACTGATTTATGGCATACATGGAGCACCTTCTCTATTAATACCCAACCTCAAAAGTTGAATATATTATTTATAACATAGAAATCTATGAATATATTCAATAAATATATACATGTATGACACTTTTATTATAATAATGACACTTACCTATAATTGTTGAGATTTAAAAATCAATATTATGTCAAAATTGTTCAATGTCCTCAAGTCCCCACATTTATTGTCATGAAAACATTCACTGCCAAAATCTTACAAGATGTCTCATAAAAGTTTGAAGTAAGGCTCAACATTAGTTCTTACATTATTAGCATATATGGTTTCATAGTTGTAACAATTGTTACAGATGCTGACCACAATCTAAAGTCACTAATAGATATAACATATAACATCATCACTTTTTTGGTCTTGACATAACAATCACCAATTCTCAGGTCAGGACACATACTAAACAAGGCATTAACATGACAAAATGTCACCACCTAGTCGCTCACAATATTATCAGTTCAATCTTAAGTCAGATTTGAATTTCTGAGAACTTGTAGATGATTTTGAAAAAACATTGGTCAATTTGAAGCAAGTTGAAAAAGACCTTTTTGACCCTGAGAAGGTCATTGAGGGTGAAATATCTAAAGTCAGATTTGAACTTCTGAGAACTTGTAGATGATTTTGAAAAAACATTGGTCAATTTGAAGCAAAATGAAAAAGACCTTTTGACCTTGAGAATGTCATTGAAGGTCAAATCTTTTTTGACCTTGACAAAGTCATTGAAGGTAAAATCTATAGTCAGATTTGAACTGTTGAGAACTTGTAGATGATTTTGAAAAATAATAATTCAATTTGAAGCAAGTTGAAAAAGACTTCTGATAACTTGTAGATGATTTTGATAAAAACTTATGTCCGTCAAAACAGTATTTGTTAAGTATTGGAAATAGTTATAAGAATTTGTTACAGGCGCCAAATACCAACCATAACAATGTCACCACCAAAAAGTGGTGACATAAAATCACTTCATGGACATTTTATATGTTTTCAAATTCGTGATCATTTTAAGTTAGGTTCATGTGGATCATCAACTGTAAACGTCATTGTAAGTAACCTTGGTTTTGTCCCGAAGATGTCTGGATTCAATCAATATAATATAAAAATAGTTTTCACTCATTGTATTTAGATGGATATTAGTTAAATTCAATGGATAATTTACAAGATGATGATCTTGTTGAAATGCTGATTTTGATTGAACTTTATAATCCCTGAAATAGTAAATAAACATTTAACATTCCAATGAACATTTATATGTCAATGAGGATTTTAGTGTAATAATTTGCCCATCAGTAACTTGACCTTGTTAAATAATTTATTTCTTTGCTACAAAATTCACTCAAGAATTTTGATTTTATTCATTCACATTGAGAATGCTCAATTTGAAATAACAAATATGTTAGATATTATATGAATAGATGTCACCCTGGTAACCATGTGTCAATACATGAACATAAAACAATACATGTTATTTTCAGACATTCAAACAGCACCAATTTCTCTAATACTGGGGAGATCACTATTTTTGTTTGTTTTTAAAACACATTTTATCAATCATATTTGTACAAAATGATTTGATGATAGAAAATCAAACATTTGTTTATGAATAAAATATAATATTTGATTTATTTCAAATTCCAATTTTACAATAACCATTTCCTGAATCTTTTCTCCATTTAGAATGTATACTTTTCACCGTTACTGCCTAGATAAAATTTCCAATACAGTGAACATAGACTTGTTTTTATTATCAAATCTGCATTCGAATGGTTTTTAATAAGAAAAAAATAAAATTATCCACATTAACTAAAAGGACGGTATTGCAGTACGTCCCATGCACAAGATATCATGGACTTGCAGTCGTTATTCAGGCATGCCACATTAACTAAGAAATATAAAACTGAACAGTGAACTCTTAACTACATTATAATCATGAATCTTATCTTACCTCTGTCAGACATTACATTGTTATGCTACTTCTACTCGTATAAGCACCCTTTGGAAATGCTATATCAAATGTTTTTGAATTGTCCATGCTTATTACGTAGATTGTCAATAGCTTCAACTGTTCATTGCATATTTGATACATGTATGCTGTTGTACTGAGCATTGGGCAGTTCTAAGGTAATTGTTGTAAATACTCATCATCTTTTATCAACAAAAACGTTTTTAAATACTGAGTGTTTATTGGCTGTTATCAAGATCAATGGTGAATAGCTTTAGTGCATAGATTGTGTCCTAAATGCACAAAAAATGCTTATATGGATTATCTCATCATTGTGAATATCTATGTGAGCATTGGAGGATCTCTCATTAGAATGAAATTCTAGAAATTCTCAAGAGTCAAAATCACAAATTCTTTATCATGGTTTCATCATTGAGCATATGTAAGTAGCTGGGCAGTTTATCATAATGCAGCAGTTGACTAGAGTATAAGACATATCACTTGATGCATTTGAAGCAATTATATTGGCATTATATAAATCCTACAAATTGTTTTTGTCATCACTTGTGCAACTATGATTATCCTTCCTCTGATTTGACTCATTAACATTAATATGAATTTCATTAATAAATTTTTCATTATTATCATCCTCACTTTCATCTCCACTGGGATGATTATGTTTAACATGTGAGTAGTACCAGTCAAATCCTAAAGACACCGTGTTATCAAATAATACACGGAATCTTAAAGGCACAACGGCAAAGTTCATCAATTGAGCAGGGGGCCATATCATCAGTTCAGCCTTGAATAATGTCGGTCCTTTACATTTCAACTCCTGGTACAATGATTTTAGAGATTGTCCCTCAATAATTCCAACCACTATAAAAAATGTTGAAATATTCACTGGGGAAAAGATCAACTGATCCCAAAATATTTTTTTTGATACTGCCTTGATAGTTCTGCCAGGGATGACTCTATCTAAGAAACGATACCAGTAGTGGCACATAGGTCCAATAAAAACCCCTGAAGTTGCGAGTCGTAGAGTCCGAAGGGGGTCCCAATAGTCCTGCCTCCCTTGGACTATGTCATAATGTTGGACGAGGAAGTCCCCAGTTCCTGATAGAAAAACAGTTATCCCAGTGTTTGTGTATAAGAGGTATCGATCTGAGAATAATGGCCTTGTTGTTTGTTCAGCAATCCGTATTGCAGGGGCTAGTGTATGATAGATGCGTCTCAGCAGGTTATTAGAAGCCATGATACCTCCTGGAAGTAGAAAATAGTCAAAACATTACTTGACATTTTTTGATTTGTTAAAACAACATATCAACTGCTACATCATTTTTCTGACTCGGAGGAAGTGTAAGTTGTCACTCAAAAGTCAAGTGACATTCTATATTTCCACCAAGCTTACATATATTTTTTAAACTATATGAATAATGCAGGCCTGTCAACTTGGGAACACCTAACTGATGAGTGACTTACAAATGTTGAACAGCTTCATTCAAATTGTGGACACCTTGGTTCAAAACTGAACACCTTGATCAAAATATCTTATCTCAGTGAAATGAGTGCTCTTTTTCTTTGTCAAAATATATTGGAATTTGTGTCCATAATGACAAATAAGTGATATTCACATGTTAATGCTGACTCTTCAAATGTTGAGGCGATTTTGAAGCCCGATTATGCCGCAAGGAGGATTGGCTCCCAGAATGCTACATGACACATGCCAGCTTTCAAAATGCTGACACGAGTAAATAAGGTTAACTGATGTTGCATTCTGGGAGTCAATCTTCCTTGGATCACAAACATGGCAATTTGGTAGGAATTTATCCATCATTTGCAGGTATCACTGGGGGGTATCGTGATGCAACAACACCGTGTTGTTGCATCAAGATGGCCGGCCTTCCGGTGATAGATTTTCGCAAGATATTTTGTTTTCCCAATTTAAACCCATTTCTAGGACAAGTTTCTCGATAATCATACACGTACAGTTAGCGCACGATCTATATTTTAAAATACTGTCATTGATATACATGTAGCATCATTCAGAAGCGAAAAATTCACGGTTTTAGTTCCCCACTATTGATGCAACAACACCATTATGTTTATTATCAATGATGCAAAAACACCAATGTGATGATGCAACAACGCCAACGTCTTTATCAAACTTAAAAGGATATACGAGCCAAACGATAAACATAGTAATAGTATTCAATCACATATTATGATATTGTAGTACATGTACGTTTACTAAGTAAGTTAATCACTTTCTAAATGAAATCATAACAGACACTAATGTGATCCCAAGTCTGGAGGCCTGTGTTCGGAGGATGTCCCACATCTTGAAACTACTTTGAACTTAAAGTCAACTTAAACGTGAAAAGGCTGGTCGCCCAATTCGTTCGAAAACACAATGGTCCGAACCCTATTTTTCAGGAATGCGTAGAATAAATCATCGCGTTGATTAATTATTGAATAAAATAGATTTCCCGTTAAGCCGTGTTTATTGGAAATATTACGTTTAGCTTTTTACACTTTTCATGCTTTGGTCAAGTAAATATTTCTGATTTTGGTCTGATTTTATTAACAAAGAACTAATATAATTATGGAAAGTTAACAGATGTCAGTCATTTTTGTGTTGCACACTCCCCTCCAAATGTTTGGCAACCTTAGCTCCCTCATTGAATTACATGTTAAAGCCTCTTTATATTTGAATTTTTATTCACTTGACCTGTGAGGAAGATACATGATTGAAATGTAACTTGACTTCATTTCCAATGCCTCCAAATTTCCCCAAATTTTCCCTCAATTACAACAAAGGTAGAAAATTGATAATTTTGATGAATTTTCGAAAATCGTCACAGGGTTCTCACCAGGTAATTTTTAGACCCCGGATTTTTAGCGGTATTGTGACTACTTTTTTTTCGCGGTTTCGCGACTACTTCTACCCCATGTGAGATCAGATATATCCTATTAGTATACTTTTCAACATATTTCTTAAGATTATCATGCTATTTTAGTCCCAATATTTATTTTCTGACTTCCTATTCCTTGTTTGTATCCAGTTTTCTGTATTTTCTCAAGAGTTTTAACACAAATAATGTGACAAAAATGTAAAATTAGACTCCGGAAAAAACACTTTAGACTCCGGAAAAGCTATTAGACTCTGGAGCAAGAGGGTTTTAAGACATTAGACTCCGGAGAATCTCCGGAGTCTAAAAGCCTAGTGAGAACCCTGCGTCATTCCTATGTAAACCAATCGGAAATGGTGTGTTCGGGGCAAATCTGATTTCAGGATAATATAGTCCAGTAAAGGATTCACCAAAAAAATATTTTTATATAGAAAATTGAATTATCTAACTTTTTGTACGCTGATTGTTCAGCTTAAAAGTCATTTTGAAAATCCTTTTCGCCTCATGTGTTATTTCAATGGGAGGAGTTTTTTTAATAATAATTTTGACTTTGAAGATCTCTAACTTTTTGAAACCTGAAGAAACGTATCAATTTTATTATTCAATAAAGTTAGCAAATTCAATGGACTACCTAACTTGTATTTTTTACAAGAACTCGGATGGATGAATATTCTGTCATATGACTTGCGGCAAACCTACAGTACCATTTCCCATTGGTTTACATAGGAATGTCGATTTTCAAAAATTCAATTGATTTATCATCAATTTTCAACCTTTTGTAATTGAGGAAAAAATTGGGAAAATTTGGAGGCATAGGAAATAAAGTCAATTTACATCAATATCATATTAAGTATTTTCCTCGTAGGTTATGTAAATAAAAATTCAAATATAAAGAGGTTTGAACACGTAGTTCAATGGGGGGGGGGGGGGGGGGGGGTGCTAAGGTTGACAAACTTTTGGAGGGGAGTGTATATTTGATCATATGTTTAGAAACGTGTATATTTGATAGATGCATTAACTTCAGAAAAGGTTCACCTATAGGTATAAAAGAGTATAAAACGAAGCGACACGTTTTTTAAGATGTACAATGTAATATGAATGTCCAATATAATTTTACGACCCCTGGGATTAGTCTACCGCTCTCAATTTACCTTTTTGGGACCTAAATCCTATTACATTATGGTTTAACAATATGACATACATTGGTGTTGTTGCATCATTGCTCAAATCTAGATGGGTGTTTTTGCATCTTCGGTTTGGTGTTGTTGCATCAATAGTGAGGAACTAAAACCGTGAATTAATCGCTTCTCGATGATACTACATGTATACAAATGACAGTTATTTAAAATATAGATCGTGCACTAACTGCACGTATATGCATTATTGGGAAACTCGTCTTAAAAATGGGTTTAAATTGAGAAAACAAAATATCTTACGAAAATCTATCACCGGAAGGTAGGCCATCTTGATGCAACAACACGGTGTTGTTGCATCACGATACCCCCCAGTGAGGTATGAAGCTTTGGATTCATTTATTATGCTACTTCAGAGTGAACGGGAATTTTTTTTCTACCGCTTGAGAGAGTTTGAGACATGAAACTTAGAATTTAGCTCATTGTGACAACTTCTGATGGTTGAGGTTTTTTAATGTCTCAGACTATACACATATTTCGAGCCAAATGCGTGACATTTACTGAATTTATGTTGTGAAAAGTATGTACGGAATGTGTTTGGTTTTTTTCATCCAATCCAATTGTTACATTACGAAGCATCATGGGCATTCAACAAGATTCAATCGTCAGTAGACTAGTGGGTCTTGTTTTTTAAAAATTACCTCGAAGTGCAATGAGACCAAGGAGGGTTTGGTTTACCATATTCTATGGCCCCTGAGTGTGGATTGGTTACCCCCCAGGCTCCTGGCAGGGTGAAATCTGGAGTTAATACAGGTTCATATACAGAGATCAGCTCAGACAGAACAAGTACGTGTGACCATTTATTATCATACTTACATACAAAGCCAACCATCAGTTCACAGATTTTTGCGAAATATTATTGTGTTGAAAAATACATGCGATATATTTTTGTGACCGAACAACTCATAAAAGCTGTATATGTGCGTTGTAATATAATTCTAAATGTGATGATCGTAGAAATTAAAACAGTGTATGCAACTGTTAATAATAGGTCAAACAATAGTACAAAAAACTATATATCATCACATTTTATCAGATATGAGCCTATTTTTGATAAAAAAGAAGAAACTTAAAACTATATATCACTCCGCGGTGTGAAAAATACTTCCGGCACAAATTTGAAAAACGCATTATTTCAAAACTTTGACTTCGACTGGATTTTGCAAGTCTTTTGATCAAACATTGGGCATAAAGAAGAAGGTAAGGCAACATAATTGAAATGTTCTAGGCAAAGAAGGTATCTTTTATCGGGAAACACTCTTGATTCGTTGGAAAGTGACATATAAATTGAAATTTCAATTTAGATGGGCGATAATAGGTCAACAAATGTGGTGAATAATTTCTACAAGGTGCAATGCTACTATACTACGAATGAAGAGATCGAATGTTTTCTTAAATAAAGAAAAAGCATCACATAAGTATTGCAGTAGATCTAGTGTAAGTTCTTGAAGGGTATGAATATTTTGATATTGTTCTTCGCTCCTACTTTTTGCAAGGCCTGACTTCGTCGCTAACATGCTAAATATAAGAGTTAGCTGACGTTTGGGAGTCTGACTTACCTTCTAAAGGTTAGAACCCGAATCCTAATGAAACCATATCACCTTTGTTCCGTCAACCATGGAGCATTTGCCACAACATCCAAGAGGTAAATCATGGACCGAGAAAATGAATGATTTCCTTGTAAGTTCCGGAAGTTTCAATACGAAAAATTACCGAACATATATGAAAACCGAATATTTGTTCGTTGTTTTCACGATTTACAGGTTCGTATGTTCTTCAATGTTTTGGTCTAAATTATAAAGCATCACCAACAGGTCTTACTCTATTAATCGACTAATACAGCAGACGGCTCATATTTCTACGTAGCATTTCGTTCAGACAAATAGTGGGACTGTAGATCACGCAGTTTCGTTCGTTGCGTACTTCACTCAAATTGGTAATTTTATATTGGCTACTTCACTTAGCTTGGCGGATGTAGAACATTGCTTAATATTCTTTTAATTTTCACACCAGACATGCTTGGTTGACACGTCAACAAAGTAAAGTTCAAGGGTCAATGCGTTATTTCGTGATAACTACAACGCCTTCCCGAAAGTCAACACTGATGAAAAATGAAAAAGTCGGAAAAGCATTTACCCATTGGGGCAATTCAATGTAGAAAATAAACTTTGAGATAAATTTTGAGAGTACGCCATGGCATTTTATGCGTATATGACGCTAAGCCATTGGGAGGACTGAAAGTATCGCAACAGATTTCGGACATGTTGGATTTTGGCTATTTTCTGAAAAGAAAAATGGATCGCTTTTCAAATCAGTTGTTTTTCATTTTTTCTATTTCTAGGAATGAAGTTCAAAGCTCCTTTCATTTAAGTAATATATTGAGCACATTTTCTGAAAATTTCAAGAGATGAGCCTCCAAAAAATCGGTCTCATCACAAAAATTAAAATTGTGCAACAGAGCCAAAAATGTGCCCAAGATTAAGAGGAAAATGTGCTAAATTCAAATCTGTCTTTTTGGTCTTTATCTGCAATGTAATCTGGCTCATTTGAAAGGTCTCTTTGTGCTTTTTAAGATAAACAAGAAATCTGTGATAAGATCCCTTTTCCTGTGGCTTGGCTCAGATTCTGTTAGGTGACCTTTCCAAAAGTCCAATTTTTGCTTGCAGTATAGTGATGCAAACCCAAAAAGCACACCCCTCTGACAATTGCTGGCTATGCCCCTGAACAGATATTAAGTTTTGAAATACTAATTCACTTCCAGATTAAATATGGCTCATACATGGCAGAACAAACCAAATGAGATGAATCCCATAAAGTCCAAAGACCCGAAGTTCACAAACGCAAGATTATTTGTGGGCAACCTGAATACATTTCAAATGCAGCAGAAAGAAGTGACTGAGATCTTCCAACGTTACGGCAGAGTTATGGCTGTGTCTGTGCACATAGGTTACGCATTTGTGCAATTCTTTAACGAGGCTAATGCACGTGCTGCAGCTGCTAACGAGGATCGCAATATGTATGCAGGCCAGGTCATAGGTGAGGCACGAGAACACAAAAATGAAATTTTCAACTAGATTCATAACACAGTATTAACACATTTATTTCACTTAAGTATGAAAATCATTGCTCATATAGAATATTTTCAAAACCATTGATTTCCTTGTTTTTATTGCCTTCTCAAATTTTAATGAATGGAGATATTCATAAGACAGACAGACAGAAAAAATACACCAAACACATGTGTAATTGACAACATTTTTCATCTCCCATCCATTGAATTCTTGGATTTTTTGAAAATAAGGACAAGAAATGGCTGGTTAAAAGATAAAAAAAATTGGGGATTATTTCTGTATCCCTGAATCCTCCTTTCATAATAAGAACAACTTACTGGATGTATCCCATGTGCAGTTATACAGAACTCCATTTGGTTGGCTGAAGTATAGGCTTAGAGTATGAAGATAAATATGGTTTGATTTCAGATGTTACAATGGCAAATGAACCTAAGAAACATAGGCCAAAGAAAGGAGTCCCAGGGAATGTCCAAGGGTAAATAATTTGAGTGCACCATGTAAACCTGAGTGGTCTAAAACCCTTTATTTAGATGAGTAAAAGTAAAAAAATAATTATGATCAGACTACAAAAGATATCTGATCCTTTGATTCTAAGAACTTATTAATTGGTTCTTCTAATGCTTTATATGAATAATCAAAATTAAATTGTACATCTTTTAACCTCCATAAACTGGTCCATACTGAATAGCGAACACATATTATCATTGCAGAAGAGTTTATTGTTTTGTAATATGCTAACATAGGGGTGTTACCTTCCAGCAATCCTCCCTTCAACCAGCAACAGCAGAGACATAATCCAATGCAGGGTGGCCCGCCTCAAAAACGTCAAAGAAATGACTTCAACATTCCCCGCCAGAGAAACAACACAACACTAGTAACATTAACTAACAATGTAGGCTCATCAAAACCACCCGCAATAACCCGTACCACCCCAAAGAAAGTGAGTGCTTCCCCTGCAGTTCAGCAGCCAGTTATAACAACAGTCAATGTACCTGCCAGTCAACCCCCACCTGCACAAAAACTGCATACATATAGTAAGATACTTTGCTAAGGGAATACCTCTTTTAAGATGGGAATGTTGATAGCTTGGGTGTTACATTTTTGGAGAACTTTGCATTGAATGCTTAGGTAGCCTAGAACAAAATTCAGTTAAAACATCAAGCCTTAAAATCTTGATGAAAAGCTGTTGTTAAGAAAATTATGCAATATCAAATGCACACAATATCGGCAAGAAAATTGAATAACAAATGTTTGGCTAAACACCCTGCTGATTGTAATTGTCAGAATTGAATTGACTGTTTCTTTTATTCCTCTTTTTTCTTATTCTAGTGGTGCCAGATATTCTAATATGTGGCCAGTGTAAACAGATGTTCACCAGTATAAAGAGTCTGTCTAAACACAGGGAGAACAGGTGTCACTTAAAGATAGTGCAACAAGAGGGCCTCAAAGCAGGTAAACAGAAAGGCTACTGGCAGCATTATGTCACTTTAGATCTGATGTCATTTCTATGTCACCACCAGGACATATGGTGTTTGGCAGTTGGTGTTCGGCAGTCAGCAGTTACAATAATGGTTACTGTTTTTGCAGTTGCCTGATTTGAGAAATTGGTTTGATAAAGCAGCTATGACAAGATTTATTATTTTGATATAGTAATCCCCACACTACAATAAGATGTCAGTTCAAGTGTGACACTAAATTTATGAAGTATCACTATGATTCAATGTCACTTTTTATCAGAAGTCACATTATTTTGATGTCACTATCAATGAAACGATATGTCAAGTCCTGTTAGTAAGGCATCACTTTAAATAAAGTATCACTTAACCCTTTGAGTGCCATTGGGCCGATTCGGCCGATGGGAAAATGTATGTCGCTAAAGTGCCAAGATCGGCCCAAAATCGGCCCAAAATAACGCGTTTATATACACAGGGAAACATGTCATCAACTGAGAATGAATAATCTATTCTTATTTATTTATGTTTGTTTAGATCGGTCTTAATAAATCTACCCGGACTCAGTTTGATTTAAGTTAATTTAAAATGTGATGTTACTTTGGGCATATTGGATGTGATGACAATTTGAGTGAAATTATCATACCCTTTACATGTATTACAATTTTGGCACAATTGTATTGCTGCATTTAAAGTGAGATGCAGTACAAATATATAAGATACCCTCCATGAATAGGTTTCCACTTGTTCTCTCCACTCTAGGTGAACCCTCAATTCTTAGCTGTGCCACTTGTGGAAGTAGCTTTGAGACAAGCTGGGAGTTGATGCAGCATTGCCAATACAACCACAATATGAACATATACATGGAGGAACCCACTCAGGTATGTAGCATTGCCAATACAACCACAATATGAACATATACATGGAGGAACCCACTCAGGTATGTAGCATTGCCAATACAACCACAATATGAACATATACATGGAGGAACCCACTCAGGTATGTAGAAGTGAAAGAAGAGAACTACTGAGATAAATTCCCTTGTTCATTCCATAGAGGAAAGAATCTGATCTCAAAAGTTCATATGAGTAACCAATTTTTAAACAAACATGTTAAAAGATATTTACATACCACATCGTTGAGTGTTTACATGTAGAACCAAAATACCAAATAAAATAAATTTATATCACCAAATCAATTTAATTTATTAGCAAAATTATTACAGTATGTTTCAATCTCAAGAAATGTAGATTTAATATTTTGATTCTCACATCTTGAAAAAGTGTAAAATATAAAATGTCCCAGGCCTCAGGCATACATTTAAATGTTTGAGCATGATGAGTAATTGTTTCTTCTAGATATGCATCTTACATGTTAAGATGGACTTGTATATTACTTCATTTCAATTTTGTTCATTTATCTTTGTTTAAATCTTTTACTATTTGTCTCTCGTTGATTTTGTTATATGTTATCTTTGTTACAGGGTAACCCATAACATGTGTTCTGATTAATTTCAAGTACATTTTATTATCCATGATAGAAATGATATGAAATCAAGTAATGAAATTGAAATGAAATGTCTTGTTCACTGGTTAACACAGGATGATGACAAAGAAGAAGATAAAGATGAGGTAACAGCTAATGAGGATAAAGATGCTAACAAGGATGATGCAACTGCAGAGGAAACTAAGGAGACAACCACAACTGAAGAGATTGTTGTTGAGGATGCAAGCAATGATGTTAAAGATGATGTGGTTGATGAAGCTGAGGCTGATGGTGCTGTAGAAGGAGATATCAGTCAGGAACTGGAGGATGACCTCCTGGGCTAGACCACCACAATGTAACATATCTTGGGGGAACTGACATTTGACATGGCAGAGAAGTAAGAGAATGTATATTTTAGGTTCATGATGTTCTAGTACAGTGAAACTGTCATGTGGAACACCTCTGTTAGGCCAAAATTTTCGCAAATCCCTAAACCAAATTCTTGTCTTTATGTTAATATGAACCTCCAAAGTAAAACCCATTGTGCCAGAACCAAGTATTCCATTTACACAGGTTTTACTACAATTCTTTCATTTAATACAGAGGTCCAGTGATTGTCCTCAAGTCACCTCCTTGTGGAAGAAGTATTGTGGATCTCAAGTTCTCATTTGTAGGATTTTCAAACTTTAAATTGCAATAACATACAAATATGCATTTCAATGCAACGAAACAAAATATATGTGCTAAAATGAGAAGGTTGACATGTTAAAGTTAGAGTATGTAATATGATGTATATTAGTGGCTAACAAAGTGGTGATACATTAAGAACTTGAACGATCTATAGCTATATGATGACAGATAGTCAATCAGGCATTATGTACATACTTTTAGAACTCATTAATTGTTTATAACCAAAAATTGGCAAAATAAATAAGGTATGAGCTGTATAAGAGTGAAGATGTAAGATTCCAAGATGGAATTATCTTTAATGGGTTTATCATAATAACAACTGTTTAAATAGTTTATTTTTGTTATTAAATTCTACAGCCTTTAGCTGAATAAGTATTAAATCATATGTATATTTAAGAAAAACAAAGAGTTCAGTAAAAACAAGTGGTCATATAGATCATAATTATTTAGAGATATTTTTCTCTTTGAAATTCTGAGAGTTGGGGCCTCAGACCATTTTAATTTTCTGCATTTCTTTGAAGTTTGTAAACAAATTCTTAAAAAATCATATGGTTAAACTTTATAATGAAGCTCAAGAATTACTTTATCATGCCCCAATTTTATAGAATTAGGTCATCTGATTAAAAGTGGTGCTATCTTCTACAAGGTTTATGAGCATGTTTGTAAAATATAATTTGATATATAACAACACAATTACAGTATATGGTGTAACAATGATGTTATTTTAATGCTCATTTCAGCTTTTTGCATACATGTAGAAATAAGGTTAAGGGTAAATGTAAACAACGATTTGCATTATGTTAAAAAGAAAGTGCTTTTGATATTACATCTAGTATACATTGACACATGAAATGGACTTGTGAAGATTTTAGCAAATAATTGTGACCACAGTGTATAATAATAATACATAAGGGTCAAGGCACATTACTTTTATTTATGGAATTCAATTGTAAATGCAGGCTATATTGATAATTCTGTGTTCCTATTTGCTTAAAATGTTGTGAAATACTTAACATATATGTTATTGTAATATAAATACTATTAATCCAAGGGAAATAAACTATGTTCTGTAACAAAAAGTTAAAGATTTTGTATTTTTGTTTTAACCAAGATCTGTTGTTGCAGAAACTATGTAAAAGATTTATTTAGAAACCAATGTGCTAAATGAAATCTTAGGGCACATTTTATTAATCTTCTGTAAAAGTATGATTAGGCTGAAAATTACGAGATTTTACAAGAGCGCTGTCAGTATGAAATAATTAATCTTCAAACCTTCAGCAGTTTTTTACCCTGAATCGTAAATGTATGCTTTATGATTGTTTGTGAATCCAAATAGTTTTAATATGCCATTGATTGTTTCAAATATGGTTCCACAATTGCTACAAGTGTATGTTTTATGCATTTGAGATATATTTTATATTTACTCTATAAGATGTACAGGTGATTTTATTTTACTCCATAATTTTGAAAACAACAATCTAAAGAAATGATGTCTTTTATGACTTTGGCTCTACAAATGCTTCAAAATGTATTATGTATGTTATTTTATTGAAGCTACATATAATCAATATTATAATCATTGGGATTGGGAATAACCTAGAACCCCTGAATCATATAATCATTTGATACATTAGCTCAATGGTTTTGAGATGTACAAGTCATTTTTTATTTACTCAGTAATTATATCATGTCCTTTTTATCCTTCTATTGAATAAAATGGAAATGTTAAAATTGTAACTCTTGTGCTATGATTTTATCAGCATTTTCATGATTATGGTGTTACATTTTATTTCTGTCATTAATCATGCATTAAACATATAAATTAGTATCTTTGGTATATGTTTTAGAAGTAATATTTGAAAATTAAGGGGTGAAATGTGCTTTTTGAAGCATTTATTGTTATAGTATTTTATTCAATAACTGTGTCTAAAGATATCCATGTTTGGGCAGACAAAGGTGAGTTAGAATTTTGATTTTATTATTTATAAAATATAAGAAATATGTCAAGTTTACAATCATGTGTAGGGCCTAAACTTGAAATCTTTATTGGCCCATCCTTGACGCACAATTTTGTAAAAGAAATAATTGTGAATAGTTGATGACAGAAAGAATCTCAGGAATCATTAAAAAAATGTGGAATATTTTTTTGTATTTTATTTTATTTAGGTCCCACAGAAAGGGATAAAATATGCTTGTTTTTATTAAGTTTGTATATTTCCAAAATGTTTTTACATCAAACAGCTGTTATTAAAGAAGATAATTGTTATCAATTCAAGGTAGGTGCTAAACATATACATATTTATTCCAAAAATTGTATTATTAATTTTATACATTTTCTAAACTTCCATTTTTATTTAAAATGTGTATACAGTGTACATTAATCAGAGTATATATTTTATAAATATTTTATTTTTGAATCATACTAAAATGCATTATAATTTATTATTTATTTTTGATACAATTTAATGAACTAATTTTGTCAAAGTCTTGTCCATAAGAAATTTAAATGCAGTATTTTCTGAGCTGGTTTTTGTTTATACTATTTTCTCCATAGGGACTATAGCACCCATCCAGTACTATAAAAACTACTTTCAGTATTATTGATGTTGGTATGTAACCCTATTTGTGAGTAATATTTGAATCAAATTTGTTCCAATGTGTGTTTTCTCCATGTTTCATATTAATGTTAATATTCTGCATAATATCCCAACAGTTTTTGTATTATTACCTAAGATTTACATTAGTTTTAAACTCAAAGACATTCCTTTAAACAATATAAAAATGAGGTACTTGTTAAGGAGTCACCATATGTTATTTTATATATTTAGACTGCTGTTTTTTCAATTCAAATAATATTGCAATGTTAATGAAACATACAAGTATTGAAGACCATGACATCGCTTACAGCATAAATATTTGTCAAAACATTTTTCAAATGTAGTCTCTCTATTCATTATTGTCTTTAATATATTTTGTAACCGGAACCTTAATAAGTAAGCATTTTATGGATATTATGAAGTGCTCAGGCATATGTAAACTTATTTATTTAGGTTGAGAATGTGATATTTTTTTGTTTTATATTATAAATGCGACTTTTACATTGTATACACGCTGACTAGTTCCATGTGGTTGATTTTATGTATAATTAAAGGTAGGCCTTAAGGTAGGCATTTGTATTTTTCAGAAATACCAGTACTGTATTATAATTTTTTTATTATGTAAAAGGGACTAGGCAAGTAATGACAAGATAATAATTTAATTTAAGTATTTAATCGGGTATAATTTAAATACTGAAATATATCAATTGTTCTTGACAATCATTCATCTCCTCTCTATATTACAAATAGCACTAAATGCTTTTTTCAATGTATTTAAAAAGCCATTTCCAGTGAAATTACAGATTGTGGTTTTACAGTTAATTTTGACTTGTACTGTATCGGTTCAGTATATATGTACTTTAACACACTGTTTCAACCTTCAGATAATGAAGATAAACATGTAAACTTGACCTACCATAGCATAATAGAAACTGATAACAGAATACATGTACACACAATCAACAATGGCTACTAACTCAGGTGAGAAAATAGATCGAGGAATTTTAGAAGTATTGAAGAAAATTGAAGATTTAGTTTCTGAAAATGTAAACAAGAATTAACAAGATACAGGTATTTATGTATGACACCATCTTAAATGTCTAACACACTTTTTAATAGTTTTTTTTGAATATTGCAAATTACAATGGATATATTTGTAGTTAAATGATTATAAACTAGAAAGGGTTAATACTGCAACATAAAATATCTCCATTAGAACCATGTTACCTGAGTTTGCATGTGGTATTTGCTATATTGTTGGGGGCTACATTTATATGCAAATGAGGCTTTTCCTTGAGATAATGGTACCATGAGCAAACCCATGGTGCTATAGGTCTGTATAGCACCCATGTTGGTTCATATAAGTATACTAGTAATACAGTTTTTCATAGCTTGATTCCTCTGTATATGGTTCATTGCATTCAGACTTCCAGTTCAGTCATGATGGACAATTCCAGGTGTCCCAGGAGATGAAGGAAGCCTTCAAGGACAATGGATTCATCTTTCTAAGGTACGCAATTACCCTGATTTTTTGCATGTATCCCGTATGTACATTCTTTGGATCAGAAAGGAACTGACCTAACTACTATTAAATACATTATACTTGTTCTAGTTCTAAATTATATTTTTTAGCAAACCGTGCTTTGATTTTATGAGATTAAACATTGATGTGTCATTTTTTTATTATAAATTGCTGTGTTTGTTATAGGAATCTTCTATCACAAGAGGAAGTTCAGAAACTGAAGGGTGCTTTAGAGAGTGAAGATGGTGAGCTTTTTTTCATGTTTTTATTTTAATATACACCTTTGACTCTTTATCCTTTTTTATCGCACTTTTTCTTAAGTACAAATACTATATTGTTTTCTTCTTTTGCTGCTAGGTAGAAGGTGGGGGGGGGTGTGCACAAATCTTGCCATTAGAATTTCTAATAAGTGAGATTATTTGTGTGTCTTGTTAACTTTATTTTTCCATTTTAGGAGTTATGAAGCATGTATATGGGCGTGATGATGGTGCTGGCAGGAAAACTAAGTCTGTGCTGTGGAACCAACCAGGAAGTGACATCACAGGGGTAGCCTCTAGGACTGAGAAAATAGCTGGCACAATGGAGCAGGTCAGTGCCTTAAGTGTATGTCATACATTTAGAAAAATCAGAATCTAATCAAAACTCACACCTGAGCTTCAATGCAGCTAGCTATTGCTATTATATTTACTTCTAGATAATAATAAAATGATTTGAATTATTATAGCCACATGTCATGTTATCAAATTGATTTGAGATAACCAAAGAAAGTTGTAAATCAAACAATTTTTGTGTGAGGGTGCAACATGAAAAACAAAATATTCCAAACCGCCCTTGCTCATGGGAAATATAAGTATGTGACAAGTATAGTTACATAGAAAATATATATTTACATTTAACTGTTATGATTTGAAATATATGTATGTGACAAGTATAGTTACATAGAAAATATATATTTACATTTAACTGTTATGATTTGAAATATATGTATGTGACAAGTATAGTTACATAGAAAATATATATTTACATTTAACTGTTATGATTTGAAATATATGTATGTGACAAGTATAGTTACATAGAAAATATATATTTACATTTAACTGTTGTGATTTGAAATATTTATTTAGCTTCTAGGAGGAGAGGTTTACCATTATCATTCTAAGGTCATAATGAAGGATCCCCACACAGGAGGTGCTCATGTGTGGCACCAGGATTATGGGTAATTTTACCTTCTTTTGTTACTTAATTTAAAAGTAAATATTTTCCTTTATTTCAAAAACTTTAACACTCAGATACATTTGGTTGGGAATGCAAATTGATATAATAATGCTTGGACAAAGCAATAAAACTCAACATGTGTATAAAATTCCAGCCTTTTGTTTAATGACCCATGGTTTTCTAACTGTCAGTAATGGTTAAATGTTGTTGACATGTGATGTAATATGCTTCATTGATATCAAAAATATAAATTGCATTAGTGATACCATGAACAGCTTGATATTAAATCTTACTTTATGTATCAACACAATTACTCAGTTGCGAGTAGGTAGTTACCAGTTTCGCCACCAGGTGGCTGATTCGGGGTAAATAACATGGCAGGGTATTACAAAATTCCTTTAAACTTGAATATTCATCAGTTTCAGTGGTTCACTTTTCATATTACCCTTATGAATGTGATAGTTATACAAATTAAAATATGTCCAGTAAGAGAAAATATTATCTGCCCAACACAAGAAAAGATATTTCACTTTTTGTGGTTTTACAACATGGGGTCTATGGGGAATCTCCCCGACCTAGAAGTCACATTTTCAAAGAAAAATAAATTTTCATTGTTGATAAACTCTTTGCAAAACCACATTTTTAAATGTAATTTTACATGTAGATTTCAAATATGACATCAGTTTGACTGAACTGTGAATTTTGAATGACGTAAATCAAGATTACTTCTACTCGCATCTAGGATATTGTGTAATCATAAATCTGGTATATGACAATCGAGGTACGTGTAATTTAGTTTTGGCTTGTGCTTGTACCCCAGTGATACAGTTAGAATATCATGTTAATAGGTACTGGTACCTTAATGGGTGTCTCTTCCCAGACATGGGCACAGTGTGGATGGCAGTAGACAAGGCAACACAAGACAATGGCTGCTTGAAGGTACACACTTTCAACATATTTGTTTCAAAATTACGTAAATTCACAACTTAATATGTAGTCTACCGATAAAAATGCACACTGTTCTCTCTCAATAGTACCCCAGTTGTAGCAAACACTTCTTTACCTGCAGTAATATCATTAGTCAACAGCCATTATTGTTAAATTTTAATGAACTGATCGAAATTGATAGTTATTAACAATTTCAATTCTAAAGAAATCAGAAATCTGGAGTTTCATTCCAATATTGGATTGTAAAATTTCTACAATCATTTTGTTTCAAAGATAAAGTGTCATTTTTAAAGTATGTGTGAAGACATTGTGTTAATATATAAAATATATATTCAGGTTGTCCCTGGGTCCCATAAGCTTGGGCGTATAGAACATGGTCATGTGGGAGACCAGGCAGGTGCTGATCTGGAGAGAGTTGAACTGGCAACTAAACAGCTTGGTAGGTATAAGAGGGAACTAGGCCAGTCAAAGTTAAAAACTGCATATAATATGTTTAATTATTTAACACCCCTGCCTCCAAAGACAAATTAAGAGTAGAAATCTTATGAAGTGCCCAGATATTTATTTGTATCAAATTCCATTGATTGAAAAGTACATTTTCAAGCTTTAGAAGCTTTCAATATTGATATATTAAAAGATGAAGTTGAGTATTAGGCTGTAAAAGATGAAGTTGAGTATTAGGCTGTTCAAATTATTTTAAAACTGAAAATTTCGTGGAACTGCGTTCATACTGTATCTGTTTGTGATTATTTTGTTGTAGGTCTTGTACATTGTGAGATGGAGCCAGGAGATGCTTTATTCTTCCATTGCAATGTCCTTCATCGTAGCGATCAGAACAACAGTCCAAACAGACGCTGGGGCTTCCTCTGCTGCTACAATCGTGCCAGCAACAACCCAGTCTATGAGCACCACCACCCATGCTACTCAAAACTTGACAAGGTTGGTGATATAACTCTGAATTTATGCATGTAGCATCACATTTGTGCACTTCAGAATATCTTATCGGAGCCTTTGAATTCTGCTGACTGTTTGTTTAATAGAAGCTAAAATAGTACTATGTTTTTCATGACTATGTATTTTCCCCTTAATAAAAAACAATCTGTCCTTATTATGGTTATTGGAGGTAAAATAGCTGATTCACATTTTATCTTTCACAAATACCCTATGATAAAATTATAATGAAATGAAACATTCCTTTGTGGAATGGCTTCACTCAAGACAATTAGATAAGGAAAAAGATACATTCTATATTTGAAAAAAGTCAAGAATCATTTAATTAAACGTATCCTAGACTAACACAGACTACTAACATTTCTTCTATGCATTTCAGGTTCCCGACTCTGCCATCATGGAATGTGCAAATCTTACAGACACATCAGGAAAAGACTTCTTCAGCCTCAGTCAGGACTTTAGCATCAAACAGATTGACAAACCAGAGGCTGGGAAATAAACATTAATAGCAGCCAATTATGGCTTATCAACATCGACATAAAAGTAAACTATATGATGTTACCCACAAATGGACACTGAATATGCCATGTGGGCAGTTCATGAACAGTTGTCTCAGGATAAGGAAAATAAAGAACCTTATTGTATGTAATTCAGGCTCTCTCTTTGCCTGTGTATCGAGTCAGAAAAACGTCAGATATTCGTCAATAAAAAAAATATTCTACGATATTGTACATGTCATTTATTTCATATAATATTTACATGATTGTTCATTCAAGGTTTCCATGTAAAATACAATAAGTCCTACTATTGGTGTTAACTAAGGGTCTTGTATAATGAATAACTACTTTGTGAAGGAACATGCTACATACTGACTTCATGCTGTACTATAAGAGCTTAACTGTGTCATGCTCATTTATCAAGAATGATGAATTAATTCTGTGTGTTTCAACTCAGTTTTTGAAGAGTGTCATACTGAAGTATTTACATCCTAATTTGTGTTATTGTTAGAGTTCTCTATGTCCACGGATAGGTGGAGCTACCCTTGCTTTAGGCAGCTCATCAAGTTGAACTCTGTTGATATCTCCTGCATTAATATTCATATTCTGGAACATGTTCTTGGCAGCTGCAGCGTAGAAAACATCGAGAATGTTCTTTTTCTTTGTGGCGTCATCAAGACGTCTGCTTTCCTTTTTAGGGTCAGCTGGAAAATAATCATATTGCATTAATCTACACTTTGTGTCATTGTCTAGTTGCTATTGCTGTAGACTCGCAGAGGGTGTGTAATAAACTAGATGCGAGTAGAAATAACCTTGATTTACGTCATTAAATATTCAAAATTCAGTCAAAGTGATGTCATATTTGAAATCTACATGTAAAAGTACAACTAGAAATATGGTTTCGAAAATTGTTTATCAACTTTGAAAATTTAATTTATTTTGAAAATGTGATTTCTAGTTCGGGTTGAATCCCCATAGACTCCATGTTACAAAGTCACAAAAAGTGAAATATCTTTTCTTGTAATCGACAAATATCATTTTCCTTCACTGGACATTTTTTAATTAGCATAACTATTAGATACATGAGGGTTATATGAAAATTGAACCACCAAAACAGATGTAATTTAAGTTAAAGGGAACTTTCTACCATACCCGCCATGTTATCTGACCCGAACGAGCCACCTGGTGGTGAAATTGGTAACTACCTACTCGCATCTGCGTTATTGTTCTTTGACACCCTGTATATGTTGGATTTATTGGTTTATCAGACTTAGGTAACTTTGTGCTCTTGAGAAATATGATACTGTCACTCAAAATATAAATCATGTGTATTAAAAGATCTTAATTTGGAATTGCATGCTCATAGAATTTTAAAATTATCAATTATTGAACAGGAGGCTGAATTTCTCATTGAGACATTACAGAATCTTAGAATCCTGCATTCAGATAATGAAAATTATTGAAATCTCTAGTATAGTCGATCAGATATTTATGCAAATATTTATACACAGTCATTCCCAGTCTGTATCTCTAGTACAATGCTGTGCATGGTACAGTGGTACAGCACCGTTTTGGAAACACGGCAGCTTTGTTAAGAAAAAACACTTGATGAACACTGCTATAAAGTACTGTTTGAGATTGGCAGTGTAAGTAAAACCATTATATACCATTTATTAATATTGCATCTATTTGAGCAGACTCTTCTTTCAATCCTTTTTCTCCATGGTCATGCAATCCATCCACAATCTCCATGTAGTAGTTCAGGTAACTACAATAAATAATCTTTATAGAGAACTATGTGTAACTATTATGTAACTATTAAAAGATTTCAACTTTTATTTGAAAAAATGGTGGGAATTTGAATATTTGAGAAATGAAAAACGTTTTTCAAATATTTTTTATTTCTAAAATTACATGACAAATCATGACATCACAAATAGTAAATAGTAAATGAATGATAAAAACATATTTTCAAACTTTACATGGGGACTTTAAATATCATTCTTTCAAGATGAGGTTAATATACTAGTACATGTATAAGACAGGATATTGAACTTACTACTCATCATAATTAGTTTCTGCCTTTAGCCGTCTTCCTTCGCCTTTTACTGCTGTCTGCAAATATTAAAGATATCAAGTGATATACAGTAGAACCTGTGTATAGTGAACATTTTTTCAAGAAAAAACGTTCACTGTTGGTAGGTGTTCACTACAGCAAGGATTTGATTTCGCGGCATATCATAAAGAGACCAGTTACTAAACAAGGCTAAAAGATAGGAGGGAATAATCAATTTAATTTGTAACTTTTGGTCACGTAAACTCCGTTCAGTTTCTGTATTCAGTTATTCAGCTTTTTTTATAAAATGATACTTATTACTGTACATATATTCTCTATAAGTTACTTTACACAAACAGCATTTATTTAGCAGTAGTTTTCAAGAGGAATCTTTGACACAGTTGACATTATTGAATTTATTAAAGGACATAAGAGTAAATTAAGGGTTATCATTATAATTTTAATCCAATCTGTTGGATTGTACTTTAACATTGGAGTCAATGGGAAAAAAAGGTAATGCCGGGGAAAAGTTCACTTTTGAAAGGTGTTCACTAGATAGATGTGTTCACTAACTCCGGGTTTTCTGTATACTGTAGAGTCATTTAATCTTAGAGAAACATAATTTACACTCGACTGAAGTGTCGTATATAATGATGATGTATGATTGTCTTACTATTGCATTAATGTCGCCAGCCAACAGGTTTCCTATGTTCATCTCAACTACGACGTTCATCTCCGGAGATGTTGCAGCCTGAATAAAGAGAGGCCATATTTTGTTTCAAATTTGGAAACCATAATCTATCATATCTTGACCTGTTTGGAATGGTTCAAAGCAGACCAGCGAACAGCAATTCAACCCTTTCAATCTTTTCAACCGTTGCAATATTTCAATGTTAACACCCCAGTTCTCAAATTCCAATGCTCATCCATGATTCAATCAATTCTGTATTTCAACTGCAAATATATGCAGGGGCTAATCATAGTTGTACATTAATGAGAATTTGAAAGAAGGTTTAGAATATTAAACAGAGCAAGTCTAATATTTGACTACCTTTTCTTTGAGAGTTCCATCTTTGTTTCTTGCAAGCATGGCTTGATCGTTGACAAATGTTACCAATTTGTCGACTGTAATGGTCCCAATGAACTGGAATATAAATTATAACATCCAAAGTGTTGACTATCACTTAACATACATTATCCATTGGTATCCCCAGTAGTGTAGCAACCCGGTGTTGTACCTTGTTCAAAATTCAGGATTACTTGGCACCCTGTTGAAAAACAGTCGGCACCCTGTAAATTAAACTAAAATTTTGAAATGCATTTTTCTCTGAACCATTTTCATGCATTGATGAGTTCATTTTTTGCTTAAATTTATGAACCGATGTTCTTAATTTTTTCGGCAAAAAACACGTGAGGATGAATGCATTGGTATGAATTATCGCTTATTAAAAGATACGTGTGACCTCTAAAAGTTTGTTTTAAATGAAATCACGATTTTTCGAAGAAGAAGTCCTTCAAAAACCACTTTTTGAAATTAAAAAAAATAGTTTCACATATCACACTTTGATAACATTGAGTAAGACTACAATATAAGCCAAAGTGGTTTAAACTTTATATGGGGGCTTTAACATTCTCTGTATTTTTAGATAGATGCACATTTACCTCTTTGGAACGTCCTTCTTTTTTCCTGTCATACCACTTGACAGATGGGTTTGATCTTAGGTCCAGTCTAAAAGTAGAAAAAGACATGATTCTCCAGTGCAAATATTATATATTACTCATTGGGCCTATTTATTAACTAATTTGGAAAAGGAGGTTACATAAGGCATCATATGGGTGGAAACACAATGCTATCTTAAAGTGACTCAGCCTCCCCCAATATACCATAATTTAAAATTGCTGAATCATATGATATATATTAAGTTGATACTACATGTTTGATTAGTCTCGCTTCAAGACTGGTCCTCCCCCCCCCCTATCTACTTCACCTGTTGTTAAATTAAAAAAAAGGGGGGGGGGTCTTCAAGCATTACTAATGTATGGTTGAATATATCGGTTTTGGTGGTACATTCAATGCTACATGTACATAATACTTACTGCTTGATAAGTTTCGGTTTATCATTGACGTTGATGCGCAAGAAAAGAACTCTAACTTCATTCTTGAACGCCTGGGCAGCTTCTTCAAAGTACTGACATTCTTTCGTACATCCTAGAATCAACGCCACTGTTTAATAGTCACCGTTGAAGTATGGATGTTTCATTTGTACATATTTATACATAAATTATGCAAACGAGAATAATGATGCTTATGAAACACAATGATCATAGAATATCCAAATGATTTTCGTGAAAAAAACAGCGATACTTCAGGAAAGTGAGTTGGTCTTACCGGTAGCATAAAATAACAGCAGAACGCTGGCCATCTTTTCTTCAAGCACCTTATTTATCCTTTCAATGTTAGATACAAGCTTAGAGGTATATGTAATACTCGGGGGTTTCTTGGACGGCTTCATCTTAATATTCTTGCTTACTAGGTCTAGTAAGTTCTTCTTCGTTATTGCTTCATCCGGATCCAACCTGGAAAAATACGAAGGGCGTTCAATGATAAATGGCCTCATTTTTACATTTCTGAAGGAATCAACGTCATGTATCGAACATGTTTATTACAATGACAAAACCAATAGATATCTAATTGCGTGCGATTTATAGAATTTATAACCATAACATAAGATCAGTATGCGAAGATCATTCACTGGGAGCTAAATCGCCACCGGTACCATAGGTGCCCATTGATGTAAAAAGGTTTACACCTAGTCTTGCATAGAACCCTTGTGCACTCCTCCCCTGGTTAATTATGATGGTGTTGGTACAAGTAGTCGTGACAAGCGAGACTTCATACACGACAAAATAAACTTGAACATCAAATACCAGGAGTTAATAAAGAAGTTGATCGAGGAAAAGCCATCCTCCGAACACAAGACTACATCAGCCACTCTGTACATTCCTTCTTCCATAGTAGATGGTGTATGTAACCCTACAAACGGAGGATGTATATTTGGCAACACTATCATGGTCTTACTTCAGTGGCTCAGTGCTACCAGGTAGGTAATAGATAACCAATGGTATCATCCTCGCGTTGAATCTCATTTCCACATATTTGTCTCTGAGTGTGTCTATCTGCGCAAATTCAACATCAGCCCGCGGATCATTGAATGGTTCAGCAGCATCTTGGAACTCTTTCATGGCATCTCTACAATCCAGGCATCCCACTAAAACAGCAATGAGACAATGATATTCTTTTACGATTCATTAACCTAGTAAATACACTCCCCTCCATAAGTTTGGCAACCTTTTTTCTCCATTGAACTACGTGTTAAATCATCTTTACGTTTGAATTTTTATTTACTTAACCGGCGATGAAATAACTTATGATATTGATGGAAACGTAACTTGACTTTATTTCCAATACCTCCAAATTTTCTCAATTTTTTCCTCAATTACAATAGGTCGAAAATTGATGATAAATTTGATGAATTTTTGAAAATCGTCATTCTCATGTAATCCAATGGGAAATGGAGGGTTCGGGGAAAATCAGAAACCAGGATATCTTTTCAGTAAAAGATTCAGCAAAAAATATTTTTATATAGAAAATTGAATTATCTAACTTTTTTTAACACTAAGTGTTTAGTTTATTTGATGAATATTAAAGTTACAGCGCTTCAAAATCATTTTTGAAAATTATTTTTCGCCTCCTGTGTTATTTCAATGGGAGAGGTTTTTTGAATAAAAGTTAAATTGGTATGGAATACGTTATGCAAAACATAAAAATGGTAATATTCACCTGAAGAGTAAAACAGGATGATGTAGAGTTTGTCTCGAGACTCATCTATGAACTGAAATCAAAATTACAAGTTGTACTTGTTATCAAATCAAAATGTTACTCGTTAATATTAGAGTGCCCCGTACAAATTCGTTCGGATCTAGTACTATACTAATATGAGAAATGAGCATTCACAATGGTAAACCTGGCCACAATACGAATTACAATAATAAATGTGTATTTTTGTCAATTTAGTCATGCATACGACATACATTAAGGATTCTCGGCGGGTAATTGTATGATAATGGAAGACTTTGGAACTCAAACTTAATTTATATTATGAGAAATGCTTATGCAAGACATAGTTATCGTGATAAGCCACATCCCCTTTTTTTAGCTTTGAGGGTAAATCAAAATATGGGAACCATTCTAGTCGATCAAACTTGCTACATACCTCATCAATCATGGACACATCCAAGAGGGGAACACGGTAGATGCTCCTTCCATCCTTTAATAGGTTTAATAGTATGATAAATGTAGTGAGTAATCCAGAGATGTCCATGTTGTCTTACGATGAATAATAGGTCACAAAAGATGATGTTGGAGAATAAGACGCTACAACCCTTTCTATATATTTAAGTGTTTGTACAACACTTGGTTCAATTTGTGCAATTTTAAAGCTAAAAGATGTACTCTTGACAGAGATAATTGATAAATAATTTTCGGCAACTGTTCAACCAAATACTGATTATGAAAATATACCAATAGCACGTTTATTTTTGCTTTTATGCAAGGTTTCAAAATGTCCGATTTAAAATCAATTTTTAAATGAATTAGCCACCAATAAAATCCTTCTACGTTTGTCTTAGATATGAAATCATACATATTTATCAATTTTCGCATATTTATTCATTATGAGGATCGCAATCTGTGTAGAGTGTCTGCAATGTGTTACATATCCAGATCAATAGATAACATTTTTAACTTTGCAAGTATTGAGAGGAATCAATCTTTCTTGAAAAGAATCAGAAAGTGTATATTTTCTCCTTTAGGAGCCTGGTTTGGACTTTTAATTTATTTGAATTCATTAAAACGTTTTTTTGTGCACCTTCACGATCCTTTTCCACGACAAACGTTTCGGATTCTTTGGCTCTAGTAAATTTTATTGAGAGCTGATGTCCTCTTTACCATATACTGAAAGACACAGTGAATAGATATTGAAGCAAGTTTCAGAGGGGCCATTTTCCTTATTTTTTAAACATCTTAACTAAAATATATTTGGTATTTTCCATTGTTAAATTTATTTTCAATAGCTGTACAGAATAATCGATTTTTAATAATAGCACCAAAGAAATCCTTCTTTTTACAAATCATAACAATCATAGTATGCATTTACGCATAATTTAATAGTATGCATTTACGCATAATGTAATTATAATTAAGCAAGATGTTACAATGTACACATTAATATGAAATGTAAACTATAGAATGAGACCAACAAACAATGGAATCATGGGGCGTAGCTACTTGCAAGGAATGGCGAGGCAATTGTCTCACCAAAAATACCACAAATACATGTTTTTTTGTTTTCAGTGACAGTAACAGTGCAGTTGAAGTCCTGTTGATAATAATATTCACTTTAACTTGAATTTGCCTCGCCGATTTCCTAAATCCTAGCTGCGTCCCTGGTAATAATGCGATGATAGTAGATTGTTACTAATATCATAAATACATTCAATGATTAATTGCTCGTTAAACTATTCATGGAATTACAGCATTAAATTACGTGACGTTTGGTGTAATAACAAGACCACGAGGGGTGATCAATAAGTCCAATTTACAAATTTCCCTGAATGTTCACTCTACACATTTACAATCATCAATCAATATAAGCATTCTTTATTGTGGATTGTCATTTCAGCAGAATAGAATACTTCGTCAAAATAAATGATTTTACTTGAAAAACAGCATATTCAGTGATTTTTCAAATAATTTAGATACGTACACATACATTTACAGGTAAAAATCTGTTCAATAACTTTAAGTCTAATTCTTGCATCCGTTTTAATCTCAATAGAAATGGTATTTACAGTTCATAAGATATAATATACAGCGTAGCCTGCAGAGGTATGCATACATGAAAGATATTACTTGAAAGATATTACTTAATGGCAAGATAAATGTTGCTGCTATATCATTTTTATACACAATGATGATGTCTGTAACTGTGAAAAACCTCATATTTCCCAGGTGCAAATAATATGATAATGCCGTTAAAAGTATGTAATAGGAACATCATGAAATATGTTATATTGGATAAGTTCTTCATATTATATCGATAAAAATGAGCTTTCATTGATAAATTATGAAGAACTTTTATTTATGTTATATATTATTATGTGTTACATATCTTATTTACAATGGGTAATAGTTATAAGGACATCGAGATGTACATATCATGAATGGGGAATACTTATATACAAGAGATTGGGTAACTATAAATTGACAGAGGGGGATGTGCTGACCCCATACATGTAGGACACAACTTCCCACTCATCGCCGCCTGAGGAAAGTCGTTTAGGAGGGGTTGAAGAAGGTAAGAATGCGGTTGGGCTGGCAGTCTCCATTCTGTACCGTCTTGTTGCCGAATCCGAACTATCATCACTTGCAATTGAGCTCATTTCTCCCTTCCCAGGGCTTATTTCAGTTCTGTAAGATATAGGTGCATTCTGGGATCGAGGAACATCCACTGGCATTTCATTCCATGATACGTCATCAGATTCCCCTTCGAGTACTCTCACCTCCTTTGTTTGTTGCCTTCGTTCATCATTAATGGTTTCAGTAATTGTTTCAGAAGTGAAAGTTCTCCGAGTAGTATCAGAGTGGTCCGAATAAGGAACAGCCATCACAATATCTTTTGATTCTGAGGGGAACGTATTGCTTGGTTGGTCGGTAGTTGAAGAATCAAGTGGTCTGAGACCAAACGATAATTGTTCAGATGCAATACCGGTCGGGGTTATTGGCCGAATCGCAGTATCAAACTTCCCTCCTTCATTTTCTTTATCATTTATGTTGACCCTAATTTCACTTTTCACAGACGATTTTGGTGCCTTGAGATTTGATTTGCCTTTAACCCTGGGACTCTCGCCTTCAGAAGTATCAAACTGTGCAATATGGTTATCGCGAACTATTGTATCTCCTTTGATATATTCTATAGAGTCTTGCGGACGTGTCTGTCTAGTTGGCGAGAACGATCGCCTGTTGATATCAGAAACGGTCTTTGTTTCTATTATTCGTTCTGTTTGGGACGCTCGTTTTTCTTTTTTAGATTTGCGATCTTTTTTGTCAGAATCGTCCGATGTCTTGGGTGCTCTTTTTTCATTTTTGTTTTCTGATTTTTCTCTATCGCCTATCGTTGTGATGGTTTCGTGGGGTTGCGATATTATTGGTGGTCGTATATGCACTGGATCAGTTGAAGCACCCTCATTGGACGTTATTCGGAATTTTGTTAAAGTTACAGGTTGTTCAAACGCCGGCGGTTTTTCCCCTGTAAATTGTATTATGGTTTCTGGATCTCTTTGAACTGACCCTCGTGTAGGGGACAATGACTTGGACTTGGTGTCAGAAACTCGTTTGATTTCTTTAATTTGCTCTTCTTGATTCTCTTTCCTTATTTTCTGTTTTTCGGGGTGTCTCATTTGTACTTGCTCCGTTTCTGGATCAACTGATGTTACGTCATATGCACCTGTTTTTCCCTTTTTCATATTTTTGCCACGTTTTTCGAAACTATCGCGTCTTGATTCTCGTTCAAATTTCGGTTGAATTGATGCAACGTCTGTGAATTGATCAATATGTCTCTTATCCTCTATCAAACTACCAGATTTTTGAATTTCCCTGGGTTCATGGTAAGATATTTGTCTCCCGGGAGAGAGTGCTCTTGAATTGACATCTGAGACAGTTTTAGTTTCAACTATTTTTTCGATTTGTTTTTCTTTTGATTTGACACGTTTACTTTTCGCACTTGCTGATGGCTCAAGTGATACTTCCTTAACGGTGAAAGATTGTGAGCCTACCTTCTCTGTTTGTGGTAGGTTTGGTGACTGTAATTTTATATCAACGTCTGCTTTTGGTTTGTCTAAAGCGAACTCGTTCACGGTTGGACTTTCAAATTTAATACCTTCAGCTTGTGGGGCTTTTCCTTTTAGTTTAAAATCGACGTCTGCTTTTGGTTTGTCTAAAGCGAACTCGTTCACGGTTGGACTTTCAAATTTAATACCTTCAGCTTGTGGGGGTTTTCCTTTTAGTTTAAAATCGACGTCAGCTTTTGGTTTGTCTAAAGCGAACTCTTTCACGGTTGGACTTTCAAATTTAATACCTTCTGCTTGTGGGGCTTTTCCTTTTAGTTTAAAATCGACGTCTGCTTTTGGTTTGTCTAAAGCGAACTCGTTCACGGTTGGACTTTCAAATTTAATACCTTCAGCTTGTGGGGCTTTTCCTTTTAGTTTAAAATCGACGTCAGCTTTCGGTTTGTCTAAAGCGAACTCTTTCACGGTTGGACTTTCAAATTTAATACCTTCGGCTTGTGGGGCTTTTCCTTTTAATTTAAAATCGACGTCTGCTTTTGGTTTGTCTATAGCGAACTCTTCCACAGTAGGACTTTCAAATTTAATACCCTCGACTTGTGGGGCTTTTCCCTTTAGTTTAAAATCGGCGTCTGCTTTTGGTTTGTCTAAAGCGAACTCGTTCACAGTTGGACTTTCAAATTTAATACCTTCGGCTTGTGGGGCTTTTCCTTTTAGTTTAAAATCGACGTCTGCTTTTGGTTTGTCTAAAGCGAACTCTTTCACGGTTGGACTTTCAAATTTAATACCTTCAGCTTGTGGGGCTTTTCCCTTTAATTTAAAATCGACGTCTGCTTTTGGTTTGTCTAAAGCGAACTCGTTCACAGTTGGACTTTCAAATTTAATACCTCCAGCTTGTGGGGCTTTTCC
Source organism: Owenia fusiformis (assembly GCA_903813345.2). Lineage (NCBI taxonomy): Eukaryota > Metazoa > Annelida > Polychaeta > Sabellida > Oweniidae > Owenia > Owenia fusiformis. The sequence goes on along the minus strand of CAIIXF020000003.1, from coordinate 6,065,093 downwards.
TTTTAGTTTAAAATCGACGTCTGCCTTTGGTTTTCGCACAGTTATATCTTTTACAGTTGGCCTGTCGAATACCACTGCTTCAGTTTGTGGCACTTTGGCTTTCACCTTCACATCGATGTCTGTCTTTGGTTTTTCTAGGTTTAACTCTTTTACAGTAGGTGCTTCAAATTTTATTTCCTCGCCTTGCGGTGCTTTTGTTTCTACTTTCACATCAACATCAGGTTTTGGAGTCTTAACTTTTAAATCTTTCACTGTTGGAGTTTTGAACGTAACCGCCTCCGCTTGTGGAACCTCGGGTGTCTTCGTTTTCAACTTCAGGCTCGGAGCCTCTAGAGATTTGTCCACGTCTGTTATATTTATAGAGGTTTTAAACTTCATCCCTTTGGATTGAGTTGAATCCTTTACTGGCTTCTCTTTTTGCTCTACAGATTGGCTTGTTGTAAATTGATCAATGTGGAAGTTGTCTTTAGTCACTCCCTTTTGATGAATTGTTTCGTTTTTTACCTCAGTCGATGGTTGTCGAGTAGGTGAAAATGAGCGAACATTGATATCTGAAACAGTTTTAGTTTCAACTATTTTTTCTTCTTGTTTTTCCTTTTTATGTTTTTTCGATTTGCTATTCTTTTCTTTATGATCAGATTTCGTAACAGATTTTTGGGGTTTTGGTATTTCATGCTTTTCTCTATCACTTGTGTCTGATACCGAATCCTGTATATCTGCTTGAGGTTTCTCAATGTGGAATGTTGATGATTGTTCTTCAATCTCTTGTAGCCCCATGACCTCTGTTGCCATTCCGTCCTTCTGGTTATCTTTAGATTGTTTACTTTGCTCTGATGTTGTACTGTCTTTGCGCTGTTCCTTTGTTGGTGATTGCATATTTACATTGGAGAATTGATCAATATGAAAGTTATCCTTCGTGAAACGTTGTCTTTGTATTGTCTCATTGCGTTGCTCTCTCGAGTGTTGGCGAGTAGGAGAGAAAGATCGAACATTAATATCTGAAACAGTTTTTGTTTCAACAATTTTTTCAATTTGCGGTTCTTTGGGAGGTTTCTTAGGTTTTTCTTCTTTTCGCTTTGCATCATCATCCTTTTCTGTTACAGATGTTGTTTTTGTTACGGTTTCCTCAACCTGTGGTATTTTCGGCTGTTTTGTGACACTTGGATCTTCACTCAAGCTTCCGATGGATAAGTCCACACTCGGGATTGTTACGTTTACATCGAACTCTCCCTTTCGTGTTTCCTTTTCTATTTCCTGTGATTTTCGTTCTGTTTTATCAGCGTTATCACCAGATGTGTATTGATTAAGATGCAAGTCATCTTTGTATATGATATCGCTGGTTCTTTTTTCAGTTGTGGCATCTCTGGAAGTCTGTCTTGTTGGCGACAGCGACCTCAAGTTGACATCAGACACTGTTTTAATCTCAACAACTTTCTCCAATTTTGGATTTTTGTCACTTCCATTCTTCCTGATTTCTATAGGTTTCAATTTAGTGTCACTTATTTCCTGTTCAAAAGCCACTTCCTTCGTGCTTTCAGTCGAGCTTTTGGATTCCTTTGACGACTGACTATCCTTTCTCTTGCTTGACTCGATAGTCAGTCTCTCCTCAGAAACAATGATTTCACTTGCTTTCGCTTTATCAACCTCCTCTTTTGGAACGATGGATATTGGAACCTTTGTAGTTTTGGTACCCTTTGAGTATGTCTGTTGTGCTATACGTCCATCTGGTTCCATCACGGGCAACCTAGTCGGGGATAAAGATCTAGTGTTAATGTCTGTCACATATTTGTTGTCAACAATTTTCTCATGTTGACTTTTTCTTTTTGGACCTGCCTTCTTCTTTGTTTTATTTTTATTTTCTGGTTCGCTCGCCTGAAGCTTCGTTGTTCCCACTTGTGTGTCAACTTTCACGTGTGGTGTTGTCATATCTTGGACCTCTGGAACAGTGGGTTTAATTTCAATTTTCTGTTCTTCAGGTGTGTCGATGCTAGGCTTTATTTTGATTGATTCGTGTTCGATAGTGATATTCTTTGTTTCTTTTGGTACTTTCTTTTCATCTTCGTCTGAACTTATTGAATGACTTCGCCTCCTAAAACTCAATGAAGGCTTATTGAATTCTTTCATGTCCCCGTCAGTGACATCCAAGACTATACTCGTATCCTTGTTCATGCCTTCAGCTTTTTGTGCTTTCTTTTCATCTTCGTCTGAGCTTATTGAATATCTTCGCCTCCTGAAACTTAATGGAGGCATATTGAATTCTGTCATGTCCCCGTCAGTGACTTCCAAGACTTCGTCATTGCGATCAATTTCAACATTTTGCTTTTCTGGCTGTTTAGGGGTACCATACTGTTGGGCATAAAGAAGGGAGTATGGATACTCATCTAATTGATCCCTTCTTACTACAAGAGGCTTACCATCAAAACCTTCAAGGATTAAAATCTGAGGATCATTTTTGGTAGTTTGGAGGGGAATCTGCCTTTCAACCGACATAGGTTTTACAGGGGATGTATCGGAGCCATTAATTACAATAGTGGACTGTTGATTAGGCAATTGTAAAGGGAGGTCATCATTATCATTAATTGGGATTTCAAGGGATTTAAGCCTCCAATTCTGTTCTTTAAACTTGTTTGTATGGAAATCCTGACCAGAAGGAGAACTCGGAGGCTCAAAATGTATTTCCTCAATGACAAACTCTTTGTTAGGGCTACCTAAAATTGGAGTGGATGGTCTGCTGTTTTCTCTGCTAAGAGTTTCGCTCAACTCTGTCTTTTCTTCAAAGTCCATGTCTTTAATTTTATCCATAATAAAATCTTGAATAGATGGACCTTCATCATCTTGGGTGTAATTCATGTCATACTCGTATGTAGAGTCAATGTTCGGTGGTTCTCTTTTTTCTTCCACGTATTTGACTTCACGTTTCAAAGGTCTAAGCTGAGGTTCATCGACGATATAGGCCGCATCAGGTTTTACAGTTGTCAGTTGAAAATTTGGTGTCGTCTCTTTATTTAACTCGTCTTGGTCACCTCTAACGCTGTACATATATTCCTTGATGCTACCTATAGATGAGCCACCATCAGACACCTTACGTGTGACTTTGACGGCCTTTTCGTCTTTCCTTTGTGGGACACTTTTCCATTTGTCGTCTTGTGTCTGAATCCTTAGATCTGGTGCGGTTATTTCTATTTCTTCTTTGTCTCCTTTTGAGATTTTCAATTGAGGTTCTACAAAATCTGGAGTATCACGCTGGGAACACCCTCTTTGTTGTTTCGGCTCATTTTCTACATGCATATCTACCTTAGGCATATTGGCGTCAGCTGATGGTGTTTCTAAAACTGCATCCTTTGTTATAACATACAGTTTGCTTCTTGTCGGTTCTTCATTGTCGTTATCATGGATTGGAACCATTTTAACGTCTGCACCAGGGACTTTTACGTCAGGTATATACCCCGGATTGTCATATTGAGGGTGATGTACGTTATATGGTTCTACATCTGGGGTATCTCGCAAATCTCGTTCTGACGTGCCTGGACCTGTTACCCTACCTTCGAAGCTACCTTCTTCAATTACAGCGGGGGTGAGGTTTGGTCCATTTGTAGTGGAAGTCTTCAAAGCAGCTTGTTTCTTAGTCTTCCTCCAGTCCAGGAAGACCATGATAGCATCTATAATGTACGCTATCATTGCTAGAAAGCCAAACACCTGAAAAGGAAATTGTTTATTCTATTTTGTTTATAGGAAGTTTTTCGTCGTGTTCTCGTGTTGTCATATGTTCCTTTTCATCATCACATACATCATACATGTACACATACACATACATGATGTATAATCGCAAGTCAGGAAATGAATGATATACAAAAATGTATCATTTTAGAACTAGACTTGCGCTATTGCAGTAAAATTTAACATATGTCTTGTTTTGTGTTTTCTTATGTTGTCATTTGTGCTATCTCATAACCATAAGGGCATTAATACATGTACATACTATAACACTAGCCTACAGATCAATGTAGATCTCTGTGAGCATATTTAGCTAATAGCCACATATGCAATTTCATTGGATTGGATTGGATTTTATACAATGGATTACTATGGAATTTTCAAGTCTCACCGCTGCTGCAATATAAGCGTCTTGGCCTTGTCCACACCCTTTTGTAACATGAAGCGCCAACAGGACAGGGGATGCTATAGCATACATCAGTGCCCAGAACGCAGGGAATGCAATTTGCTGAAAAATACATTTTCGTTAAAACATTGTATACATATTAATGATTAGATTTTGATATTGATCTTTTGACCTAAAATAACTGGAGCTATTGTTCACTTGGTAAAGTGTGTGAACAGTGTAGTGTAGTATCATGTAGTGCCATGTAGTGTCATGTAGTATCATGTAGTGCCATGTAGTGTCATGTAGTATCATGTAGTATCATATAGTGTCATATAGTGTCATGCCATGTAGTATTCTGATGACAGTCCGCACTACCCAACTACTCACTCACAGCTCAACTACTAAACTGTTTGTTTATACTTGTTGTATAACTTGCATCCATTCTCTTTTTTATCCCTTACCATTATCTTGGGACATCCTCCGAACGCACAGACATCATCCACTTTGCTTCTTGAAAGACAATGATATCTCAACCTGCGTTTGGAGGATGGATAATACAAAGGCATCAGCATATAAACTTAAGACATTGAGTTGCCCAGTATACTTACCACAATGTGCCAGGGGATCTTCGCAGAGAACCTGTCCTGCAGAGAGAAGAGGAAGAACAGTCCGAATGGGATGGTAGTCAGGAAGGACGCTATGGACACGAACCTGAAGAAGTTCACGGCGTGGATCACTGGCTCACACGTGAATGATCTGGTGGCTATATCACAGATGGAGAACGCTATGATGTCAAATACCTGCAATTCAAACATACATGTACATTCAAATACATACAGGATGTTCCAAAAGTATTCTATGCCCGTGATATGATAAGCAGGGGGGGGGGGTTAACGCAGGGGCAGGTACAAAATTATCATAGACATGTCATTATCTGATCTTGATAACTATTTTGGGTGTCTGGAGACTAACTGAATGCAGAATTATGCATTATACAAACGCCTTCTTGCGTGGGCGTTAATGGGTGGTGCGTAGGCCTACAACCACAGGCTCTCTTGAAAGCCAATGGTGCAATTGGGGTAACATGATGTAAAAAAGGTACTCGTAGCATCTCTCTCTATTACATCGCAGAAGGATAGAGATGGAGAGGGGGTGGCTTACCACGATGACTAAGAGTTATAATCGGATTTATCTGATTTAAATAAGGTCTATGAGACAATGAGTATGACATTGTAAATGAGAAGGCGAAAGTGCCACTGAGCGATTTGGACGGGATGGTAAGACAGACAGCTAATGTTTCGATGTTGAGGTCCCTCAGAATCAGCCTAAAATAACTTATGCTAAACATTATTACTTTTTTCTACAAAAATTCAATCTATTTGGCCAGATGTCAATAGAAAGTATTCACAATGACTGACCAGCATACATATTCGGGCAGTCGCCAGAATCAACTGTGGTGAAGTTGGTGGAGTCATATTATTAACGCTATGACCATGAAATAAACCCTACTTTTGGCAATAAACTTATCATCTCGTGGATTTTAATATTTAGTCAAATCTGATCGCTCAGAAGTATTTAATATTTTTCAAAATCTCCTCACAACTCTGTAGTTAATGGGTAGAAGTATGCGTGTTTCTTTCGAATCAATTCTTGAAATAGGGCTGGAGTTTTAAAACAGGAAATTGGGGTTTTCAAATATAATTAGAATATTAAAATTAGTTTAATTGCAATTCCTTCCAAAAAGAGTAGTGATAATTTCCCGTTTAATTAAAACAAAAACTACAAAACGGAATCTACCCACTTTCCTGATATTTTGATACCATTTCCTTTTGTGTTTATTTTCTTTTTCTTTAAAGTTTAATCTATTATACAATTAAAAAAGAGTCATATTATGAACATTATTGTTTTACAGTATTTCACGTTTCTGATCAATTCATTGATGAAAGTAAGTCAGTATTAGAGTTACTTCTGAATATTTTTACCCTCTGACACATTCATTGAAAGACACGAATTAACAATCTTGTGACCTTCTCGTGATCAGTAAAATCAGTAAATGTAGGCTAAATATGCACTAATACTGAAGAGTTGTAAATCAACTCAAGATTTAATTAATGTATTCGACCTGCATACCAATTGCTCATACTTCACTTTATCTACTCAACTTATTCTGACCTAAGCAACATAAAAATAATTTTTTTTTTATTGTCTGGTATTCACAAATCTTGGGATTGACCCAAGAATTAGAAATTATATATTATCATAGAGAGTCGGGATCGTTTCTCAATGCTACAGTATACTTGGTGAAAGCAGTAACTTACAATATAATCCCGAATTGTATTTTCATTAATTGTAAGAGGATTGAATTATATGTATGATAGTTTTTGTTATCACTCCAGCGGCATGATCACATTTAATATATAGGGTTATGTACTGGGAGGTTTTGGATATGGGGTTTATCCAGAGGGAGATATGCATATCTACCTGAGGGACCGTAGGGACCGAAGGTAGATGTGCATATCTCACGAGGGATGAACCCTATATCCAAACCGACCGTTCATAACTGCTTTATCCTATACCAAGTAGAGTTTTCTAATTTTCTTTCAATTTATTTTTATTTTTTCAATTTCTTCACATTTTTCTAATTTTTTTTCAATTTTTTCAAATTTTATTATTTATTTTTTTCATTTTTTTTTTATTTTTTTCAATTTTTTCACAATTTTTCTTTTTTTTCAATTTTTTCTTATTTTTTCAAATTTTTTTTTCGAAGCGGGAAAATATGCCCTGGAGCGGGAGATATGGCGAGAGATATGGAGGTTCGGGATATGGAAACCTCAAAATCATGATACGGGATATATCTTACCAACTTATCTCCCTAAAACTCTACTTGGCATAGGATAAGATTGGTTCCTCTGCCGACTGGATGATGATATATGAAACCTTATGAAAGCTAATCTAGAAATATGTTTTCAATCAATGTGATCTTGCTTAAAAGGCAGTGACAAATCCGATCCAAGTAATTTTCAAGGGAATGTCTATGATTATTTGGCCGTTAATTGTACTTTCAAAATACTGAAAATGGTAATCCAATGTAAATTATTTTATTTTTGTGACATGATTAAACGCGAGTTCTTGAAAGGTAAGTGATAATTATAATGTAACATGACCTTCCCATCTTTACTCCGACACCCACAAGAATGTCCCAATATACACTCCTTTGAAAATGTTTGGCAAGCTCAACCTCAAAATTGAATAGCGTGTGAAAGCATAAACATTTAAATTTGAATTTTATCCTGAATACAATAGGTCTGGAACTTAATGACAGTGATGGAATTTTCGAGAATCGCAAAAAATGAACGGTTTTTAAAACATGGTCAAAAAGGGGAAGTCAGAAGTTGGTTACCAAACTTTTAAAGGGTAGTGTTATAATCATTACACTATCAGACATATCTATGTCTATCATAGTTTTCAGAGTTTTAATGGTATTAATGAGTTACTTTACTAACAACTACTTTTTAAGTTCTCTTGAACTTTGCAAATCCAACTTTGACTTGTATGTTAATATTATTATCAATACTTGTGTTTTTAATGTCAAGACTTGATAACGACGACATTCCATACTTACGAGTTTATATGTTCACAAGTTTTTTTAATTCACGTATTATAAAATATTTAAACGGCTGTTAAGCAAATTGATAAACATAGAATTCAATTATCATGAATGTGAGACTGGACAATACCATATTCAACTGGATTTTGAGCAATGATAATAATATTTTGAAATAAAGGTTCTTAAATGGACAGTCCTTAAATCATTCAACCAACAAATGTTTATGCTGACATATTGTTACAGCCCCAGATTTGATTTGATCCGTTTAGCATTGGCGTTTGCCGTCTGTGACTTTTACAGTTTTGTAACCATCACCAGGTGGTGAAATTTTTACATGTCAATGCCTTGTTTTAATGTGGTATAACCTGCACCACAAATGCACGTTATAGTTTTAATGTGGTATAACCTGCACCACATATCACTTAATAGTTTTAATGTGGTATAACCTACACCACATATGCACTTTATAGTTTCAATGTGGTATAACCTGCACCACATATGCACTTTATAGTTTCAATGTGGTATAACCTGCCCCACAAATGCACTTTATAGTTTTTTTTGTAAAAGTTAAAGATTGGAAACTTTGCTCACGTATACTTTTCAAAAACAGCAGCTCGAGAATTCCAAAGCGGGTGAATTTTAAAAGGCGATTTGTTAAATACCTATCAATGGTGCAAGTTACAAATTGGAGAGGGGGTGGTCAGAATTACAGAGAAAATCCCTTTAGTTACATGTATACCATTTGAACTTGAGCACTCGTGACTTACATTATACGATAGACTGATTGAAATTCACTACTTACCACTTCTGGGACTTTCATGATACCGTGTTTGCTTCTTGCATATTTTGAGTCAACCAATAGAACTGTATTGTCTGGTTTGGATGACTTCTTTTTGTCCTCTTTCTTAGAATCCTTGTTTGCAACATTGCTATGCTGCTGATTATTGTTTGCAACAGTGCTATCATGATTGTTATTTCCCTGCTCATTTCCAGGATCATCTTTGTCTTTCTCCTTCGATTTTTTCTTATTCCAACCCTTCGCCATTTTTGTCAATTCAGTATCGTTAATCCCTCTTTGAATTTATATTTTGAAGCATACTCCAAATGCAGTATCGAATGCAATGCACTAAGTGTCTAATGTCAGTCAATCCCCAGTTTGTTTGCTGACGATATCTGTCGGAAAAAGAGGATATATATCAATATAAGTAAATGCATAAGAATGAAGGATATACCAATATTTTTTACTTATTTACCTTGGCCAAGCATATTTTATTTTATGCAAATTTTTATTGGTGTCTTAAGATGAATTTTATTTGCAGAATCAATTTTTATGTGAGTTTCATGACTGCTTTAAGACCTTCTTACAATAGTTGGTAAAACACTTTATTGAAAATAGAAATGAATTGCATATTTCATAAAATACAAGTATCAATATAAACGTAAAACGAGGAGGTCAACGTATCGCTATCATAAATGTTACACCCCGGGTGTTACCGTATTCCCAACCATAGGATCCATGGGCCTCGAGATATCAATTGCATTTTGACATATAAAACTTGTAATGGATAAACATACATTGCATAAACGTTTTCAAATTCTATTTTAGAAGTCTCTGAGAATCATACGTATGTAGTTTTACTAGAACCTACTATTGAGACTTTTCTTAAACTTTAAGTCCTTGGTGTTCTTGGTGACATACCCGCAGTAAGTTTGACCATCGGAAGTCTACATTTAAAATAGCTCGTTAAAGGCTGTAAATTGTCGAATCTTGCCAACTTGTCAAACTTATGGAGGAGGGTGTAAATCTATAAGAAATATTTCAGGAAAGGGACTAACATTCTCCACAAGAAACAAAAAAACTCACAACTCACACTACAAATTCAATGTAAACATACTTATCATAGATTTTAACTATATTGAAGTGGACGAAAAAATAAACGACATTATGATGATACGTTCTCCAATTAGTTAGATTACTAGAATACTGTGAACCCCTCCCAGTTACGAAGAGGGATTGCTCTTGAACTTCCATCACTTTGCTTACCATTTGGCATCATTAACGCTTCCCTAGTGCCAAAATAGCAAAACAACATAGAAGTGTGACTTGAATGTTAATAACACACAAACACCAGTGATGCCAGAGCACATGTAGCAACTCTTCAAAAACGTCCTATTCATTCCATAACACTATCTTGGTTACTTAAAGGAATAATTCAGCAGAGAAAAGATACATGTGTGTGTTTTAAGGGGACTCGTCAAATTGTAAATGTTAAAGTCAAATAACATTTCTATTGCCTAGGTACAACTAAAACATGTCAAAACACTTGCTGATGGGTGTTTTTATTTGCATGGTTTATATGGCCTAAGGTGTTTGCATTGTTTTTCCACATTGTTTTATAACGAGTCAATCACTGTTTTACAATTGTTGACAGTCATGTAAATTACAATATTATAGAGCTTTCAATCAATACCTATGTAAATACTATGATAAACAGAGTAATACACGTATAGTACTTACACCACGGCCTCGCAGTCTTACATGGGACATTAAGTTTAATTAAATTAATTTGAACATATTGTGCATAATAAAACCTGCTTAAAAGTATTTGAAAAATACATCATCAGATTCTAAATGTTTGAAATGAAGATAGAGTTACTAGAGATTATACTCACCCAAGTTGTGTTAATCCCTTCGTTAATCTGTGTGTTAGGTGTTATCATCGAGAGACTTTGCCCCGCTCAGGAATTTAAAGGTCTGCGTTTTTAACTTTAAAACCTTCACTTCTCAAGCACCATCAAACATTATTTATATCCACCATCCAAAATATTTAATGACAGTCATCAAATATCAAATATAACTTTATGTTTTCTTCAACTCGTTGTTGGTTGCGCTCAGGTATCTCTGTTTTCAATGATTTAATTAAAGCTTAGATAAATCGTGCTTTTTCAATTTAACTTTTATTTCATTTCCCAGTCCTCTGGTGTATTTTGCAGTTTTGGAGTCCCAAGGGGAGTATTCAAGGGTGTCAATCAGGGTATTTTTGTCTGTACCGGAATAAACCTATCCCTTTGCATGACTCTGAGATCGAGCAGAGTCGTCCAAAAGTAGTTCCTCTTGATCAGAAAATAATCATTTGTTTAGAATTGTATGCGATGCTTTCGTCATTAATGCAAACTTTGTTACTTATGAAACGTCGCTTTCACCTTGGCGGTTATTATCATCGGATTCCCGTTTTTAACTATTCTAGATTTGACCAAGTGTTTTGGATATGTTCCAGAACTGAATCCAACATATTTTATCACCCGTGAATTAAATATCAACCATTTTATAACTATTCCAATCTAAGGTATAGAAGATTCGACCCGTAATTATGACTTGATGTATGATCTATATACTTATACTTTTATGTTGCCCATTGTGTTTTCGTCAGTCGCGTTTTTTATTTGCATGGAAGGAACGCGGTCCCCGTGACATAGAATCGCTTGCATTAGCATTCTCATTTCCATTAATTAGTCAGATTTGGCATTGTTTTGTGTAGTTCTCCTGGGAACTGCAAGTCAGGCCATCATCAGGAATTCCCTCCATTCAGCCTTCTAGACATCAACTTTAACAAATGCTCCACCAAAGTGCAACTCTAGCGCCCCCTTCCCCGAATAGAATACTGCAATCTGTTGACTGTATATCATTTCAAGACTTCGTGACCCATTAAGGTCAAGATCATGGTCAGGGGTGTTTTGTATTTTCTTATGTTTCCCTTTGCGCTCTTTTATTACATCTTCAAACTTGGTAATTTGGAAGACAGTGTACTCTCATCGGATCTAACGTCCGGAAGAGAATCCGGAATACTTCTTTTATTCAGAATATGAAAAGAGCAAACATTTGAATGATAAGAAGTGTTTATTATGCAGTTTATTTCACATACATTGTATACAAAATACACATGTAATTCGTCATCACATTCAAAATGAATATGTGTTTCATCGTTACTAATAATAACAATTATATTAATTGTTGTTGCTAACTCGATTACATCAATTGCTCCAACTCTTTCCCTCACTCAACCAACGTAAAATAGACATAGAGACATAGGTCAAGTTGAGGCAACACAAATGGAACCCAATGACAAGTTTTTCAATTTTGTAATTTCATTTTTATCCTTGCCGCATTTTTAAAGTGCCATTTGCCCTTTATTGACACGAGTTACTTCTAAAACGGAAACATACACAACTTCTTGTGTGTGGATATGAAGTATAACACATGTAACGACATATAGGAATTTTTCAACATTTTTATCTTCGGGAGGTGGTTACTTATTTGGCAATCGTTATGGAGAAACATATATCTAATTATATACTTCCAAAGCAATAGTAGTATTATGTACACTAGTAATGATACCTTTATGAAAAACACCCACTATACAAAGTATTTAACTTTATAAAATTGGCTGCACTGTTTACCGGTTTTCATGGGTCTTTTTCGGTTCAAAAGATTTGCAAAAGCTAAATTTATGGCTAATTCACAGTTATTGTCAAATAAGTGGTTAGATCGGGGTATTTTTGCTTGCTTACCTGCTGCTAGAAACATATGAAAATACAAAAATGTTACCTGCTGTTTGGACAAACAATGGCATACAATACATTAAAGCAATAAACCTGAATGAAAAATGTTGGAAAAGATCTTGGCGAAGGTAATAACTTTTTATTCAAGGACAGTGTTCACTTGCTATGCTTATCAAAGATGCCAACTGGTAAATGAATAGATGTATCCAAATATGTATCTCTCAACCCCGATGTCTTTGTTGCTTTAAGATTTTAATATTTCTCAAATATTCAAATTTCCTGTTATATCTAATGTAACTTAAATGTTTCGGGGTATTAAAAGGATTTTGTAACCTTACTGATAGCATCGTGATGTCACTCGGGTGGCAAACGTTTTTTGAAAATAATTTTTTTTCATGTCAATCTTTCCTATAATGATAAACATCAAAAATAATGCTATTTGTCTAACGTTCATGCATGGATGAGTTCATTTCTCGCTTATTTATCAATTAATTTACGTCGACAAAACAATACGCCAAGATGAATAGTGTGTAAAGTAACCCATATTAAAAGACGCGTGTGACGTCTAAAATCTATTTTTAATAAATTCACAGTTTTTCGAAAAAGTCCTTCAAGAACAACTTTTTGATACAGATTTCACAAATCACATTTTGATAACATTTGGTAAGACTTCAATATAAGTCAAAGTGGTTTAAAGTTTATATGGGGGCTTTAAGTATCTTCACTATGATTCAAAAAGTTTCCCCCATTATCGAAAAAATATTCAAAAATTACGGTTGCATTTTTGTATCACCCTGTATATATATTGATATAATGACTTTGTCATGATGATATTCAGATCAAAATTGACTACATTTAAAAAAATCATCCATGGACTCGTAGTCGAGTTGGTTCAACTTGTCACTGTTACCATCCATTGACATATAATTGCTCTCAACTGCTTCAATTGTCGCATTTTCATATGTCGGTACATCGTCAATAGCGCCTGTAAGATGAGGAGTCGTGTCATCATGTGACATAAGAGTTGGTTGTATTGCACTTATCGACCAATCAAATACAGATAATGGTGCAGACGATGCTGTTGCATTATGGGCATTGCTATCTGAAATATTTCCAACAGTATTGTTGTTGAAATGAACCCATTCCGATTTAACGTCCTTTTTTGAGTCGAATGTGGTCCAATTGTCAGGACCCAGGTCGTGTTCGTTCGTTTGGGAGGGCGTTTGTGTATTAAATTGATTCCACAAGGGAATAGTTGACCGTGAAGTCGATCCAGTATTATGCGAAAATGCTGCATTTTGGTTTGGAAGTACCTCGTGTGATGTATAAGATGATATATTTTCTGACTGTATATTGCTGTCGTTTTGGGCATCAACTACAGAAATGTTTGTATTGGATTCACTTATTGACAGACCTGATAAGGATATTGCACTGGAAGCTCCTGTGGAAATTGTAATGTTACTCGTTTTATCCATACGTGGCACAGAATGACCGAATGATATTCCACTTTCAATTTTTCCGGGTTCCATTTGGCATGCGTTGGTAGAATCAGGTTTTTGGATGGGGGGTTGTGAAAGAGGAAGTAGGGGGCAACTGAATTGTGGATGTCCACTTGTGGCCTGTATTTGATGAACTTTTTCATTCTTCAGCTTCGTGTCATTTCCAAACTCCTCAATGGAGGCACTTGCAATATCAATCACGTTTACTGGATCATGATTTGGCAAAACGTTTGGCGTCGTTATGATATCAGGAACAAGGAACTGGTCGATGGCTTTAATTGGCAAAAGAGGTACGAGTGTATCAGTGATTTGAGGTACGGAATCACCAGTCAACAAATCAACAACTTGTCTGGAGGGCATAGGGTCCATAATACTGATTGGGTCAAATGGTGTAATGTCGTCATTATCATCAAGTTGCAACAGATTCACCGATTCATCTGGAATCGAAATATCATTATCGTCTTTTGTCTCATCCAGCTTAACGTCTACAGTGACATCTTTTATTTTGAGCGATAGAGGACTGAATGAAGGCGACAGACTGGATGATCGTCTTCGATCATATAAAGCATTGTCAACAAATGAGGCGTTAGTGTCACTTCCTTGGACAAGTTTGTTTTCTTCTTGAGCTTCAATGATGATATCCTCAGTTTCATCATGATCTGCATTGTGTCCTTGGCTATGTATAGGCCACGTGTTAAGCTTTTGTATGATAGGAGCAGACTTAGGTGTTGTGGCGGCACTTTGAGTTTTTTCCTTCATTCTCGGTGACGCGCTACCGCCAAATATCGCCTTCAATCCTGTAGGCGTTTTAGGGACATTTAATGAGTTGGGACGCTTGGGAAGAGCAGGTGGGGTAGGTGCAACTGTAAGCTCTGACATACCAAGTAGCTTGGTAACATCCTTTCTGTGACTTCTCATGGTCACTTCTTCATAGTCGCCTTTCGACCGTTTATTCACAATACTAGATTTTAATATTGTACTCCTAGTGCCACCATCGCTCGACTTGAGTCCCTCGACGCCCAGCAACTTAGTTACATCTTTTCTAAATCCGTCTAAGTCTTCATAAATTACCTCCTTTGCAGTTGCCAAGTCTTCGCAAGACGATGCTCGCCTTCTTCCAACTATGGTATCTGTTTTGCGAGGGTTCGGCAATGTTTCAGTTTTTCTATTATGCTCACAATAAGATTCAGTCGTGTATTGATCAAGTTCTTCGTATAGTTCTTCATCTGAATCAATTGGTTTAATAGTCCCAACTTCTTCCAGTGTATCAACGACGACTGGTTTACTGTCGGGAAAGAAGTGGTGGTCACCGGTGTCATCAGACGCAGTGAAAGAATCATCAAACAAGTTCGTCCATTTGACATCTGGAGTCGTGATAAAACCAGAATCATGCCCACTGCTACACGTAGATGCCTGGGAAACTTGTGACGTTCCGGAAGATACAGAAAATCCACGATCTTTACAGGGAAGGGCGGGGGATTTGGGTAATGGAGAAAGCAATACTGAGTCAGGGTAACACATTGTCATTGATTGGTCCATTGCCTTGAGGTTTATGTCAGAATTAGAGTTTCTAAATTTACTTTGTTGGCCTGATTTGACATGACCATAATCCATATGACTGACATCACTCAGTCCTCGTCTCTTCCTAAAACTATGCTTAAGACTACCAAAAGTTAACTCATTGTACTCCATCTGACCATCCAAAGGAAGTTTGGGTAACTGACGCGGCAATGATTTTGAATCACGTTTAAACTCAAAACTTGTTTGACGAGTCTCGTCAACCGAAACAGGGATGTTTGGAAGAGGGCTTTCGTGTGATTGACACTTTGACGACATTGAAGAATTCAACGATCCAACTGAAGACCGTCTGCTATCATACGAAGCAGACGATGCATTAGAAAGGCTAGATTCACAACGCACAGACTTCATCAAGTCTTGGTTTACATTATAATTTTCCCCTTGTAACGCTGTAGTATCGTCACTTGACGATAGTGCAATGGCAGGTTCAGCATTTCGTTTATTGTCAGGTTTGATCACAGAATGGGATGTTGGCGACATCTGATTTATTGCACCTCTATTTATATTGGCATGTTCGATGGTAGGTTTAGTGTCCAAGCTATTCATACATTGTTGAATATTGTCGTAGATTGTCTTCAGTATTTTAGGGGCTTCAGTTGTGTAAAATTGATATTCACATTTTTCGTCTCTGGAAATAAAATTCAAGATATCAGGTTAAGGAAGTCGTGAGATTGAAATGACTGCCAAATCTAAGGAAAAGCCTCCGTGCATATTTCAATATCTACAAATATAGGCCTATGCATATCAGGTGATATATCAACACGGGGGCTATCCAGGCCCCGTGACATCGCAAGCAATGAGCTCATGCTATAAGCGGGGCCTGGAGAGATATGATAAAATTGAAATATAACATTTTCTATGAAAATTTAGATGTGAAAATACAAATTTATTTCATAGTACAATGACTATTTCAATTACAGGGCAACGACGTTCTTCAACTATAACTATATTTTATCACATCTCTCAAGGCACCACTTCTAACATGAGCTCATTGCTCGCGATGCCAGTGGGAACTTGTTCGCGATATATTATATGGGGCCTGGATAGTCACCATGTATCAAGCTACACGCTATGTTAAAAGTATAGTATGTCTTGGATGTTTAAATAAAATCAACGTTGGACAATTGACAAACAAGAAATAATTTTGGCAATAATTTTACAGAACAAAGTACAAGTTATGCAGAAACCGAATCATTTCACAATGATTCAGTAAATTACAAAACAATAGTACATAACATATAACCATGACAATTCTTGAATATAATACGATGTAAAAATATCATATTTTTAGTTTTAAAGCATTAAAATAGGCCCTTCTGGGATTTGAACCCAGGATCTCCTGTTTACTAGACAGGCGCTTTAACCGCTAAGCCAAAGGGCCATGGTTGAGGGACCGGCGCATTAAATCAATGTTATGGACTGGAAGTTGTAATACGTGTATACAAATATTGCGTAATTTGATGATGATTATTATGTTTCCTGGAAGGTGAACTTTTATTCCTTTCAAGTCGAATTCATTTCTGAAGTCCAATGATGAAACTCCTCTACGAAAGTTGACAGATATGACCTTGAAAATCTGAGATTTAGTAATACGTTTAAAATGATTAAAAAGTGCATTCCTGGGTTTCAGTTGCAATAAGTTCTTTAATTTCCTAGCGTAATATGTCCAAGCTTTATAGAATCATGCAATAAATGGAAAATTAGTAACCCAAACATTTGAGGCAACGCGTGGCTTGAAAATCACGCCATGGTAAAGGAACCTAAATTTTCAAGAACAATTACGTGGATTTTAATCTGAAGTATTTTTGAATGCTTGTTTACCTGGGAATTAGAAATATATCAAAGCATTGAAAACCCTTTATGAGTTTTTGTTTGAGTTGTATTTTGAAAAAGTTACCTATGTGCGACCCCAACAGGAAGGGTGAATGTAAATAACTAAATTATTAATATATCGCACAAAAAATTCCATTTGAAAGAATCCTAAAATCATTTCATGTCATTTTTGATATTACCATGTGAATTATCATTCATTTTCTATTTCATTCATAAAAATAAAAGTTATGGGGATAATTAAAAAAACATATGATAGGATAAAAATAGGCCCTTCTGGGATTCGAACCCAGGATCTCCTGTTTACTAGACAGGCGCTTTAACCGCTAAGCCAAAGGGCCGATGAATGCAACTACCGATAAACAGGTAATATGTTTCGTTCAGTCTCATGTTTAAATGATCATGTGTATATGTGATCATAAGAATACAAATTTATTTTTTACAATTTATTTTATCCTTATATGATTTAATCATAGATTATTTATGACATTTTTTCGTGTTCGTAAACAATTCGTTAGTCGGTTAATCTCCCGGGACTAAGTGCAATTACTTATCAATGATGTAATTAAATACAAACTAGAAGAGTACTATTTAGTGCAATGTCAAACTGGATTGTAGTCTGAGATTGTTTAAGTATAAACTTATCTTTATACGGCAATTACGCCGACTCTAACTCTATGTACAAGTAGGAATGACATAACACTCACAGATATAAGAGGTTCAAAGAACAATATTCAAGTTACATATATCATATGCGTCAATGCATAACTGGCAACATTTTGAAATACGTTAAAGGTACATAGCCTATATTGAATATTAGTAGTGATATCTCAAAACTACGGTAGTGATAATTAAAATTAATTTAATGTAAAATGAATTACCTGCCCTTTTCTATGTGAATGTATATGGTCACCGGTCAGTGTTTGTTTTTCGATACATATATGTTTATGTTTTATTATGTAGGGATTATGTATTAGGGAGTATATTATATTTATTATCATCATGAGATTTATACTGGATTGATCAGTAATAAATAAGAGAAGCATTAATACATATCATTTCCTTGTTTTCTGTTAGTGTTTAGTAGCCTTTCAGAAATTCCGTCGCAATAATTAAGCTTATACTTACGGTCCTTCTTGTATTTTCAGTATCGACATTTGGTCGACGGGCAGGCATTTGTCCTCGATCATGAATCTTCTGAGAGCTCCCATCTGCAATTGAAAGATCAGGCTCCCGTCGTCCGGCTTGAAGAGCTTGAGAGACGTGGGGAAGATCCCCAAGATGAAGTTTCCATTAAACCCTAGCCTCTCGGAATGAGCGTTGTCTACGAGGGCAACAGGAAAGCAGGTATCTGAAACATATACTTAGTTTATGTTCTGTTTCCTGAGCTGATTACCCAGTAGAGGCTAATTGCATCCATAAATCAAATCATTGAGGAATTGTACTCGTAGCCTATTCATTTGAGATCACAAAGGCCATTTGAAAGTGACCAAGCTCTTTCTTTTTACGAATACACTATCTAAACTAAAATATTTCTATTCAGTGGTAATGTTAAAATCAAAATGAGAAAAATGATCATTAAAAGCTGATCAAGGTGCGTAAATGTAAGTTACCTGTTCCAAGTTTTAGAGTTGACGAATCTTTACTCGGCCAAAATATTTGCCTCAACTTGGATATCCAGGTCTGGGAATCTGTCTCACTCTCCCCGGCGAGATAGAGCAGGCACCCAACCGCATCGCACACTTCGAATGCGTATGGGTGTGTGCGCGATTTCGTTTTCCGAATGACGGAAACGTTCTCTAGATACAAGACTGTCTTTTCGTACTTTGGTTTAGGTTCATCTTCGGCTGTGTTGAAAATTTCCAATTTTGCGACTGATTTCTTGGTTGAAATATCGTTCATTCGATGTATGATAATCCATTTGCGTTTCCATACCTAAAATTACAAACTTATAATTAAATTTGACACGTAAAGATACCCATTTAAAACAACAAAACAGTCAAACCATATGAATGTTCAGGCTCAAGAAACAAACAAGGTCATAGGACACTCGCAGCTTATCCCGTTCCCGGACTATGGTCCTGTGAACATCTCAATCTTTTGCCTGTGCGATTACAACATGGGAGAATTTTTTACTGATCTTACACTTCAGATACCTACTTCAATAGATTCCTTGGTAATTTAGCATTCTTTTCGTGTAGTTGAATCCACAATTGTCTGGGTTTATCGGCAGAACGAAGACATTTTCGTTTTTGATCGCAATATTTGCGTGTAACATTTAACTTATTTCAACCGTCAAATTCCTCCATATTGGTACTTCCGGGCTACATCCGGGACAGCCAAACGGGGGATTCCCCTTTTAAATCCAACCGCCATTTTGAAAAGTGATGGAATCTCTCTCGATGAAAAAGAGAAAATGTTCCCGTTCTGCCGATATACCCAGACAATCGGCGGTTCCAATATATTAGAAGTTACATCTTGAGTTCTATAATGCATTGAGGTAGGTATCTTAAGTGTAAGGGGCGTAGATAATTCTCCCAAGTTGTAATCGTACAGGCAAATGAATGCGATCAGTGCAGGACTATAGTCCGTGAACGGGATAACTCGCAGCCACAGTATTAAAATGAAACTTTGGCGAAAAGGTATGGCCCGGATGGGGATCGAACCCACGACATTCGCGTTATTAGCACGACGCTCTAACCAACTGAGCTACCGGGCCTTACTTACCGAGCTCCATGTTAAGCTGGCATGATATGCCCCGCGAACATGTATAAAAAACGTAAAGGCTAGAGTACCGACAATTGTCGGTACTCTAGACTCTGATGTGGTGGCACGCTAGAGGACCGACAAATAAATTGTCGGTACGGGAGATATGCTGTGTTTACACGCTAGAGGACCGACAAATATTGATTTTCGAATTTTCTGGCGCATGCGCAATGCGCGGGGGGATATTTCAGATATCATACGGATATTTTGGGAACAAGTGCAAAACCCGGGGAGGGCATTAGCCCCGGTTACCCGGGGATTACCAAACCCAGTAAAAAAATGGTAGCCCGGGAACAGGGAATGGTAGGGTTGATTTTTGAATTACGAAAATATATAGCGATGTAGGTCAAAATAGTTCCGAACGTGAGCATGTTTACTACGCGTTTGCCCTTCATATCAGAATTGAGGAAGTGGTAGCAAACGCGAGTTACAATAAACGGACGCTGATATCTCAAAAAGTAGCCTGACTCCCTATAATTTGATGTAGGTCAATCGAACCCCTATATGGACAGGTGCATTTTGATATATAACACTATGGGGGGGGGGGGGGGTAAGCGTTTCATAGTTGGTCACGAACGCCATATGTGCAAAGTATTGTTATGAATTTTCGAATTTGGTGTTGGATTACGGTACTCACACCTTATAGCACAATTTTTGATGGAAGTTGCATTTGGCTCCCTTAGTTAATGGCCACGATTCCAACTCGCATGAGAGAGCTACCAAACGCAAAGTAAACAGTGATATATTCCAAATGAGATATTTCTCCTGTGCAATGTCGTAGTAAGGGTAGGGAGCGACGGGGGCGAAAGCATCCCCTCCCCTAACTGTATATATCGACCCATTAGATAGGACAAGAAAAGAGCTTTAAAATGTTTTTTAATCGAAGCTTGTAGGACAATTTTGATGGAAGTTGAATCAATTTTTGTCGAAATAAATTATGGCTCACTACAAGTTAATGCCTGTACGATTCCATACTGCAAAAGAAGCACTATGCCCCCCTCAAAAGAAAAAAGTAGGTCTTGTCGGGATTCGAACTCGGGACCGAGGGTGTTCGAGTCGTGCTCGCTAACCACTAGACTACCAGTGATGAGGTTATTTCAAAGTGTAAAAGTAGTGGAATTATTTATGAAATTGTCGGCTCTCTAGCAAAAACACGTAGCAGCCAATTGCGTACCGACAATTGTCGGTTCTCTATCTGGCACTAATAGGTGACGATAGAGTGCCGACAATTGTCGGTACCCCAGCAAATACCCCTGGACAGTCTCCAGCACCGACAATTGTCGGTCCTGGAGCCACTCCGATAAACGGTACCCCAGCAAATACCCCTGGACAGTCTCCAGCACCGACAATTGTCGGTCCTGGAGCCACTCCGATAAAAAAAATCGAGTCGACATCTGTCTCGGGGCCTTTCGCCGGATGGAACCGTGTTCATATGAAATTGGTCAGGAAATTACGTTTAGATAAAAGTCGGTTCAAAAAGTTGTCCAACATATAAGGTCGGATGGGAATCGACGCTTGTGCTCAAGACGTTCGTGGTGACAACGCTTTGACAAACTGATTTTCCGGACCAGATGAAATATTTCGGTTCACGAACAATTGGTATTTTGTACATTTCATCCAACGTCGGGAAGTCTGAACTAAAATTAGAGTCCAATCAGCTGACCTCGATGGCTTATTTTAATATGATTGTCTCGTTGGCATAAAAGAGATTTAAAATTAAGCTTGTTTGGCTAAAACGCATTCGTTCATTTATTTCTCGCACACGGCAAAATCACAGTGAGGTTGACACTGCTACCCACCTAATTACACAGACGTATCGTCGGTGTATCATGGCGGAACTTCCTCCGGGACTAGGTTTCGGTAAGATTTTTTTATTTCCCGATTTACACCTACTTATAAGTCACGTTGTGGATAATAATTTGGCTTGAAGTCAAGGAATATAGTCTAGTTTGAGAATGTGTCGATGGTTTTAGGTTTTATATGTTAACAAAGACACAATTCACGTATTTAGTCCCTCGCTTTTCTTACACTGACGAACGACCAATGTCAGTTTTAATATTGGCAATATTAATGCCGATCGTCAGTGTAAGAAAAGCGAGGGACTAAATACGTGAATTGTGTCTTTGTTAACATATAAAACCTAAAACCATCGACACCTTCTCAAACTAGACTATCTTCCTTAACTTCGAGCCAAATTATTATCCACAACGTGACTTATAAGTAGGTGTAAATCGGGAAATAAAAAAATCTTACCGAAACCTAGTCCCGGAGGAAGTTCCGCCATGATACACCGACGATACGTCTGTGTAATTAGGTGGGTAGCAGTGAATGAGTCATATTCTTCTATGACTTCGGTAATTTTTACGTTGATATTAACAAGGGCGCAAGGTCATAGGACACTTACAGCCACAGTATTAAAAAAATTATATCTCCGAAATCTCTTGATAGTGATTCCGCACCTGACCAATGGCCAGGTGTGCCAATGATAGCAAAGACCCTTTTAATCTGATTTCCGTCATCAAGGTTTATATTCGCTATTTTTATGAATGAAAAAGGGTTAAGATATTTTGCATGACAAGTAAGTTTTTTAGCATGTGGTTGTTTCAGCAGAGCGATTATGTTGATTGATGGGATAAATTGTTTCTAGCTTATATCCATGATAATTTTGATACCAATTTCTATCGGCTGTAACCTTTGTTTATTTTTTTTGAAGTAAAACTTGGATTACTTGGGAGGGAATTCCGTTTGGTCAAACTCATTATGCTTTTTCTGCAGCCCATGCATTTCACTGTTTTATTGCGTAGAACCCCAAGAAATAAGAAATCAGGAGACCAATAAGCAAAGGTATATTCATATTGTACATGAATGTCATTTGTATATTTCAGAGTATTTAGTTTTTTTGTGCAATAAAGCCTATGCCCTCTTGGAATTTAAAGAATTTCAGCCATGTTAATCAGGAGACCATTGAGCAAAGGTATATTCATATTGTACATGAATATCATTTGTATATTTCAGATTATTTAGTTTTTTGTGCAATAAGCCCTCTTGTAATTTAAAGAATTTCAGCCATATGTTAATCTTTTTGAAAATACTATGAGAGAAGCATCAACCTGAATATAAGAGGCTACACACTTTATTAGCCTTTGAAGCAATCCAAGATAAACAAATGTTATTCATGTGCAGTATATATTTCCAAATGTCAATGCACAATGATCTTTTCTTATTTTTTAGGTTTTGCTGACGCAGAGTACTGCAAAACCAAAACTGTATGGCCCGGATGGGGATCGAACCCACGACATTCGCGTTATTAGCACGACGCTCTAACCAACTGAGCTACCGGGCCTCACTTACCGGGCCTCACTTACCGAGACGTTTATTTAAAGTATTGATAGATTTTCCTCTTGACCTTTACCTGATAGTACTTCTCTGATAACACATTCTCTTAGACTATTTTTGTTAGTATTAGGCTACTGATATAAATTATTAATGATTGACTAAATGTGTGCTTATGTATTCAGTATTGCTAGCTAACAAGGGTCGGGGCAAAACATTAAGCTTATATGAGAAGTCTTGTTCCATGCATATTTATGATAAATTCAGCAGAAGGGACGTACAACTGACAAATACATAAATGCAAAGACAAAATTTAAAGAATGATCAACTCAAAACAAACCATGATTAAATAGGATAAAATAACAGATAAACTTTAAAATCACCTGATACTCAGAAAAGCAAGCCACGATATCCAAATGTACCATGCAATGTGAAATATTACGTACGAGGCGATCTGGAATGATTGATGCTAGCTTTAAATAAAACATGGGGAATATTTAGGACACACGATACGTGATTCTTTTGAGATTCGTGATACATACCCTGCCCAACGCCTTTCCTCTTAGCTTTGCTGGCTGTTTAATCTCTACATAGCCCTTATGTCCCCACATTGTTGTTTGTTTGCATTAGATTTTGTTTTGATGCTCATCTGAAATATGCAGTCTATGTTAATTTTCGATTTTGTCATTTTCAAAAACTTTGTTCTTTTATTTTATTGTCAACGCTGATTCGTCTTCCATTGGCATCTCCTTACCATCGTGTCTCAGAATTGAACATCCTGGTTCAATATAAACTCATTCCTGGAATCGCTATTTCACATCACATAACACTCAAGAGCATTTGTCCGTGGTAAAATGCGATCTAATATATAACTGATAAAAATGCTGAAAATATTGCAAGTAAATATATCTCCTAGACCTTTTATTTTTGCCAGGGTATTTTTGCCAAGAAGAATATCAAAACCTCCGTATTGCCTTACATAGACAAGTATATATTATTTGTATACATGAAAATAAGATGAGATAAAAAATTGTTGCTAATTCTATGAGTATCACTCTAACGATTTTTATTCCAATTTTTAATGCTAATGCAACAATAGCGCGTTCAGTTCAAACCACAGAATGCCTTATAAAAGAGAGTGTCTTGGACAATGTGTGGCCTTGGATGTTTACAAAACACAACGAGACCTGATATGCCAGATCATGGCCGCCTCTTTATGATGAATTATGGATAAGTTAGGTGTTGTATCCTTCCAAATAATTTCATCCGAAAACTTGGTCATTCTCGCAGTGCCCAAACTTTAAATCTTTTCAATTTGGATAACTTTTACGCAACTTTTAGACATAAACTTTATCTTTTTTATTTCAGTTTATCTGATTACGAATGCCTGGTGTTGTTTTTAATTTTGTTTTTCGATAATTGCCTTGAAAATAAGGTAACCTGATATAATACGCACTGTTGTATTACGAGTTTTGCTTACAAGTCAACTTGAATAAATGTACGTCATCAAAATTATGACTGTTTCCAGTTTGGACGTACTACATGACATACTTGTTATTTAGGTTAATATTAGGTTATCCTGACATGTTTTATCCATATTTGCAACTTTATTCTTCCGTAACATATTTACCTGTACAAATACAATTTAAAATAACTTCTAGTTCTACAACAATGATAAATATTGACAGTGTAGTGAACCATGTAGCCTTGGCCAAGTCGGTCTCTTTAACTTATGATTTCTATTATGGGTAGTAATTCAAGATCAGATAAGTAAATAATACCGACTTGAATTGGGCAAGGCTATGAACCATGCATGGAAAGGTAGCCTATTAAGGTACTTAGTGGATAGGAATAGGATGCAAACCATACCCGTTTAGGCTCCCAATCCCACCCGTCTAGGGTCTACCCCTGATGTGAGTACGAGTTCAGCAAAACTCTTATCATTCAAAAGCATTAAGCATATAAAATCTTAGCTTTTTACGTTTTCGTTGTCGATTCCGAGTCATATTAATAAAAAATAGGATGTACTTCTTGTATAAGTGATAATATATTATATGCGCTATTCATTTTATAAACTGAATATGTCTACTCACCTTTAGTCATATATGTTGCTGTTTTTGTCTTTTTCAACTTTAAATGTTGTATACATAATTCTTGAGATATGTTGAACTCCATATCATCGATCCAGTGCGTGGTGTGTTATTGAGATTGGCCGCAATGACAATTCATTGTTGTAAAGATAGTCTTATCATTGTATGCTAAACAATTCTCTACGAATATTCCCACTATTTGAACCCAACTTTACTAATAACAGAAAGCGTTTGTTTAGGTCATCATCGTGGGATTTATGTCGATCGAATTGTACTTAAACTTTGGTATTATACTGCGCAATCAATCTAGAACAGCTAGCTATTGAGCTATTGCTTTTAGCAAAATGAAATAAATATTATATTTATAAATTAATGCCTATCATTCCATCAATGGAAAATCAAAAATTTATGGAGAAGGTTAACAAAATTATATCATTCAATATTTACAAATGTTGAAGAAAATGATCAGTCCCTGTTGTTCACTTGGTACGTGTGGTTCACATATTTTGGGTACAGTTCCTCATGGTATCATGTTTCTGTTGTTGTTTCAGGTTTCACTTGGTGGCAACCACAGGGCTGATTGTAACATTAACTGCCTGGTACAAGAATTGCTTCTGAGAAAACAGGGTTGGGGCCGTGAGAAGTCATTGAGTAGTCTTGTATGTTCAAGTCAAGATGAACTAGAATGGGGGTGGGGGGGGGGGTGCAGGGATTTCATGCAATTCTACACATTAGTTTAGCTTTTATAAATTCTACTAAAGCACAACCGATCCTACACTATCAGGATTTGTCTTGATGGAGCCAACTTTAGTATAGTGAATTGTATTATCGAACTTTGGTTGTGCTGGAATGATGCATTCCCGTGCGTGTGGCCGTGTCAGAAGTCTCTGTTCACTGTCAGGGGTGGAGTGCGTCCCGGGATTAACAACTGTTTCGTGCAGTGTGAAAATAAAATACGCGTCTCTGAAAAGACGTGTTGAAATGCTCCCGTGAATATATTTTGTGAAAATTTCTGTCATTTCTATCAAGTATTTGAATTATATGAGCCTATTATACCAAGTGCTAAACTTGCAGAACGATTCAACGTATGTTAAAGATGCGTAAGGTGACAAGTTATGCAGCATTTGGTGAGTAATTCTATACGTATGGCAAAATGAAATTTTAAAATTATGAAATTCACGGTATTATCGCTCACATTAAACTTGGATTTACAGTGGGGAACATAAAGAATTTACTCGAGTCTCTAGCTTACAGCTAGACGAAACTTCATTGATTTCGTATGTACTGTGCTACACGCACCTACACGCACCTAGAACTCATTTTTAATAAATTTTATAAATATTTTTAAGAATATTAATCATATTTAGGATGAAGCGTTGCTTGTCTGGATTTAGATATTTCAAAATTTCATTTCGGAGTTTTGACACATGGTGAAATTTTCTCGCTGTAGCTAAAAATGGCTTCCGGTTCTGGACGTGAATAACATTTGAAATTATTCTCGCTTAAAGAAATCAAATATAACAATAGATTCAGACGGGGATGTGAGCTGATGTTCTACAAATCTATACATAAAGGTATATTTCATATTATTATGCCATATTTACTGTGCGTGTGACACAATGATTTACAATATTTATAATACTAAGGCAGCTCAATCTCCTCAAAGCCGGAATATAGAGAAGGCTTTGGACCGAAGTAATAAAGAATAACTATAGCTATGAAAATTACATGCTGTCGCACATGTAATAAATTCTTACCTCAGTGTATTCAGTGCTCTATATTCTCCGTCCTAGTAAGTCCAGATATAGTGGAATTTGTGTCCATAACGACAAATAAGAATAAGAACTAGGGCGAAGGGGTGTAACGTCGACACCGTTTTGGGGTAACTTCGACATGTGGGGTAACTTCGACACCTTGTTGTTTATTTGCTCTAATTTCCGATCTAGGGGGAAGCCATGTTTTTTTTCTCGCATGGATCGAGATCTCGCGAGATTTTAATTTTTCCAGAAATCAAACATGGCGGAAAATGGAAATTCTACTTCTAATACGTAAGTGTCGAAGTTACCCCGTCCATTATGTCGACATTACCCCACACGTCGACATTACACCCCTTCGCCTTACAGTGCTGGTATATATTAATTGATTAGGCCTAGTCGTTTTATTGCCATATTTTCTTGAATTTTAACATTTAATGTCCCAAACTCACACAAACTGCAGAAAAGTATACACCATAAATCATATATACCAAAATGAGTGTCTCCAAGGCTTCACACCAGCGTATGCATAGTTCATTTGTCACGAGTTTGAGCTGAAATTTCGCCAAAATGAAGTAGGCTCAGGGTAGTCTCTGCCAGGTTTGTTTATTGTGGTAAGCTTGTAAGTGCTCAGAAGCAAATAATTCATGTGCGCAAAATAATCAAATAATCTGATTGGTTAAAACTTTGCTGCACATGCGCACAATGTATGCCATGTTCTTTCTAGTGATTTCGTTTCGTTTCATGGAGTTTGCGTTTCAGTGTAACTTCCGCAAAAATGGCGGATCATGAACAGAATTAACAGGTAAAATCACTTCGTAATTTCAAGAGAAAAACTTTTGTTTTATTTGTGCATTCTATCTATCAGATAAGAGTCTCAGGGGTATGTAGGCAAATTTATTTTGGTAGGAGCACTCTGTTTAGTTTGAAAACGCACCCTTAATTATTATATATCAGCACTGTACAGTGGGGATCATAAAGAATTGCAAAAGCTATGAAAATTACATGCTGTCGCACATGTAATAAATTCTTACCTCAGTGTATTCAGTGCTCTATTTTCTCCGTCTGAGTAAGTCCAAATATAGTGGAATTTGTGTCCCTAATGACTAGTGTTGTCGCGATGTGCCATAATCGTAGATCGATGCATCGGCAATTTTCAGTAGTAAACATCGATGCACATCGCAATGTACATCGAGAAAAAGTCCGAGAAAAATGCACTGAAATACCGAACGCTAATGCACTGAAATACAGAACAGAACAAATCAAAAAGAGTACGCTGGTACATCCGGGAACTTCTAGTAACGGTGAAATGAAAGTAAAGTAAATTATTTTAGATTAATGGTTCATTGCAACTAGCTAAAACAGTTTTAAAGCGAAATAATATCAGAAAACATTGGAAAATGAAATAAGACATGAGAAAGGTAAGCGATTTGCGTCAAAATAAGATAAGAAAGGGTGATTTTTAGCAAATTAAATTTTTTTAAAAACATCAATGTTTTGTTTCAGACATCGATGCATCGCCTGAATCAGCTTTGGCGATGTATATCGCGATGTATCGATTAATCGCGACAACACTACTAATGACAAATAAGAACTTCAAAAGTTGAAGTGGATATTCACATGTTAGGCCGACTCTTCAAATGTTGAGGTGATTTTGTCGCCCGATTGCGCCGGAACGGAGGATTGGCTCCCAGAATGCAACATGACACGTGTCAACTTTCAAAATGCTGTTCCGCCATTTTGAAACCTGTCATGAGTAAATACTGTAACTGATGTTGCATTCTGGGAGTCAACCGTCCTTGGATAACAAACATGGCGATTCATGAAAACATTCATTCGATTTGGTAGGGATTTATCCATTATTTGCAGGTAGGAAGCTTTGGATTCATTTATTGTGCTACTTTAGTGAACGGGAATTATTTTTCCACCGCTTGGGAGAGTTTGAGACACGAAATTTGGAAATTAGCTCATTGTGACAACTTGTGAACGTTGAGTTTTATTTTTGTCCCCCACTGTAGAATATTTTTCATGGCCTGACTTCGTCGCTAACATGCTAAATATAAGAGTTAGCTGACGTTTTGGAGTCTGACTTACCTTCTAAAGGTTAGAAACCGAAGCTTAATGAAACCATATCACCTTTTTTGCCGATGTCGATGATGATGCATAAACACAGCATTTGATAGAAATTAGTGTAAATGCTTTTCCGACTTTTTCATTTTTCATCAATGTTGACTTCCGGGAAGGCGTTGTAGTTATCACGAAATAACACATTGACCCTAGAACTTTACTTTGTTGACGTGTCAACCAAGCATGTCTGGTGTGAAAATTAAAAGAATATTAAGCAATGTTCTACATCCGCCAAGCTAAGTGAAGTAGCCAATATTTAAAATTACCAATTTCAAGTGAAGTACACAACGAACGAAACTGCGTGATCTACACTCCCACTATTGGTCTGAACGAAATGCTACGTAGAAATATGAGCCGTCTGCTGTATTAGTCGATTAATAGAGTAAGACCTGTTGGTGATGCTTTATAATTTAGACCAAAACATTGGAGAACAAACGAACCTGTAAATCGTGAAAACAACGAACAAATATTCGGTTTTCACATATGTTCGGTAATTTTTCGTATTGAAACTTCCGGAACTTACAAGGAAATCATTCATTTTCACGGTCCATGATTTACCTCTTGGATGTTGTGGCAAATGCGCCATGGTTGACGGACCAAAGGTGATATGGTTTCATTAAGATTCGGGTTCTAACCTTTAGAAGGTAAGTCAGACTCCCTAACGTCAGCTAACTCTTATATTTAGCATGTTAGCGACGAACTCAGTCCATGAAAACAATTCTAATAATTTGAAGTGGATCATGTTAATGCCGACTCTTCAAATATTGAGGTGATTTTGGAGCCCGATTATGCCGCAAGGGGGATTGGCTCCCAGAATACAACATGACATGTGCCAGCTTCCAAAATGCTGTTCCGCCATTTTGAAACCTGTCACGAGTAAATAAGGTAAACTGATGTTGCATTCTGGGAGTCAATCCTCCTTGGATCACAAACATGGCAATTCATGAAAACATTCGTTTGATTTGGTAGGGATTTATCTATCATTTGCAGGTATGGAGCTTTGGATTCATTTATTGTGCTACTTAAAGTGAACAGGAATTATTTTTCTACCGCTTGGGAGAGTTTGAGACACGAAACTTAGAATTTAGCTCATTGTGACAACTTTTGATGGTTGAGGTTTATTTTAGTTCCCCACTTTACATTAGTAGACTTGTTCTCTATTATTTCTTTTTTTAAATTCTGCTCTTTGTTGCTGTTGAGACTTATGGTGGTTGAATTGTATGTTTCCCTTACTAGATGGCGTATACATGCTAGCCTTATAAAAGACTCTCAATTTGTCATTATATCTGAGAGTATTTTTTATAAGTTTCCGTCATTTTTCTCTCTCATGTTAATTGTTGCACACTAGGCCGAAGGAGTAGAACGTTGAAGCCATTTTGTTTTTCGTTTCAATTTACTTAGATGTACAGAGTAACTTTGACACCTTGTTGTTTATTTACTCTAATTTCTGATTGATGAACAAATCAATTGGAATTGCCAAAATGGCTTGACCTAATCAATGCCTTCGCTACAAGGAGCGTCTGTATATTTTATGAATATCTACAGTAAGAGGACATACATAATTTGCTGGGGGATAAAAATTAGTTTTACTTTCCTCTCAGGACTGGAGTTGGATCAATTTGGCCATGATCAACTCAATTAACTCACAAGTGAATCGAAGGTTAAGGCCTCCCAACTGGAGTGTGATTTTTTTCACGAGTCCCACCACTAGACATTACCCCAAGTCCCCAACAGTTATCGTTACACCCCTTTACCCTACCGTGAGGTTTCAAGAAAAAGACGCCACTACCAAAACTTGGAAAATTTGACCCTCAAACTAACTGGAATTCTTTTCTATCTCTTGTCCTGTTTCCAACTATAAATGTTAAAGTGCGAGTCAGTTGGCTTGGGTGTCAATGAAACTAAGCAAATAAGCATATGCCTTGTTTTAAGTGCACTGAACAAAAAAGCATGCAATAATAAAATCCCAGGGAACGATGTCAAAATGCTTAGGCTAATGACTCCCTCTCTTTTGAAATGCTCCCTTGAACTGATAGGCTATTGAAAGGTAACTTTCTCATATACCTGCCTTGTTAATTAACCTGAATCAGCCACCTGGTGGTGAAACTGGTAACTACCTAGTCGCATCTACGTTAACGAGTGACACAAAAATAGGCGAGAAATTGTGAAAATTAAAACCTCACAGAGAAAACTGTTTGTATACACGATTCATGGCACTTTTGTGTTTTACATTTCCAGATTGTCAGAACATAACAAAACATACCTACTCAAATCATTCAACTCAAAAATTACTTGAGCAACTATCTGGGACAGATATAAGTTAGTGGTAAGAGGGGGAATAGCCCAGAATTCATTGATGATTGGACCTAGATAGGTTCAACTTTACTTGGAATTAAAATCATCTATGCATTCTGGGGCATTTCCCCCTCCCATAGTAATATTGGCTTTCTACTTTCTAGTTTCACAACTACCTCTTATCAAGGAAACGAATGTGATGATATGATTCTATAAACTCTCCCGATGTCCATATGTTCATGAGTTTGTAATTAACCTCTTGACTACCCAGAGTGACGAGATTTCGGGTCACCTAATAAATGACCTTGAAACCAAGGGTGACAAGATAATCTGTCACAAATTTTTTGAAATTTTTGGAATGTGTAGAAATGTTGATTATAATTTCACCTGTTGTGTGTTTATGTAGTAAAATGTCATAAGTTAGTAAAAATGAAAAATTCTCTGGTTTCAACTGATTTTAGAACCTGGGATTCAAGAGATTAAGGAAAAATTGGCTAGCTGACAGTCAGAAAGGAAAATGATTTTTTGTGTTTTTGTTTGTGATCTACTGCCAGTTTCAGCTCATCTAATAGACGGAGCTTCAGTCTATAATTCCCTTCTCTTCCCACCATTGATTCTATAATTGAAATGTTGATTCATGTACTGTAAGTCGACATATATGTCCAGTGCTATAATGTATTTATCATCCCCATATAATAATGGTTTAATAAAACGTATTCTGCAGCGTGGAGAGAATTCATAAAAAGTTCAGCATTTTGCAGAACCCCTGATTTTTTCCCGAAATCCTTTGAGATTACCAGAACTACATGTTTTATGAGCTGCTGCCTTTGCAAGGTACAGTCGTATAGCCACCAATCAATCATTAATGAGTACAAGTCCTTTTTACCCACCGTGAAATTCCACCTTAATTCCATCATGATTCAGTTCACAAAAGTGATCCGCAGTTCTGTCTTTGAAATAGGTCCTTGATTTCCGCTTCCATATGACTGTCATATTTTCATATGGCAAATAATCTTTCAACAAGCCCCTGAGTTCCATCCATTTTCTCTCTTCTCATGTAAAAACTGGCCCAGGATGCTATGACCAGATCAAACACACTATGGTCATTGTTCTTTCAATCATTTTTGCGCTTTTAAAAGTTTGATTTCAAGTTGATTTCAAAAACTTATATTATAGTCTGCGCAGGTATACGCTATTACTATCCAAAATTTACTTGTTGATTAAGACATTTTTTGTTTATGATCAAATATGTCGGAAATGAAAAGCAGTATAAATGTAGTAGATCATTTATAACGTAACTGTTACAATTAGCGCATCAGAAATCAAGTACTGAATACTTGTAAAGTGTCGGATATCACATACAATAGGTAAGAGTGTTTGAAT
Source organism: Owenia fusiformis (assembly GCA_903813345.2). Lineage (NCBI taxonomy): Eukaryota > Metazoa > Annelida > Polychaeta > Sabellida > Oweniidae > Owenia > Owenia fusiformis. The sequence goes on along the minus strand of CAIIXF020000003.1, from coordinate 6,032,169 downwards.
ATTAAAATATGGTTTATTAAAATAGCTTCCTAGGTACGCTTAGTATCAGGGTTTTTATCAGTGAAAATATTTTTCTCATTTTGAAAATTGTCTCACAGGATATTGAAAAGAATAGACGTGTATTTTTATCGTGTGCTTTTTTCATCAATGTAATTCAGAAGCAGCATTTGTTTCTGTATTACAAAATAGAAATGTGCGAGTGAACAGTAAAACCTGTTCTATTTTATTTTTTTGTAAAACCTAGGGTAAAAATTATTTTATATAAAGATTACCATGATAAACATGTCATATTTATTTTATTTTACTCTACATGTATGTAACAGAGGTAAGCTGTTACATCAGTTGAAAATCTGAATTCAACAGAAAGGCACAGGTTTTCATGTCTTTTCACTCAAACTATCTGCAGCAAATAGGCATAGGAGGGGGGATATATTTATTTCAATATTATTTTCATCTGGGTTGAATCGATCAACACTCCTGATTATCCTAGTTTCAAATGGGATAAATGTTATCCAGGGATTTGTTGAATATGCCTGAATGGCTGATTTCTAATGATTTTGCCTGTTGTTTTCCACCATGCCTGTAGTCAGTTATCCAAATAATATTTAGTGATTTTCTTACTGTATCATGCTTGGTCTTCTCATCTGCAGAGACCATTTAACATGTACATGTAAGTATGCTTTATACAAAGCTTTTTCCATCATTTACATTAGTTTTAGTCATTGTCCCAGCTTTCTTGGACTATGCTCAAGTCAGAAAGTTGTGTGTTTTAACAGACCAAAGTAAAAAGCTAGTTACACCAGACCAACACATGAACTAGGTTTACATTCAACATCTGGTTTAGTAGGACCAGAAATCCCCAAGGCCCGACAATTATCCCTGACCATGAATGGATAGCTGTAATTTGTTATGCCTCATTCATTCTCCAAACATGTATCCAATTCTTACTTTATGAATAGTTGTTTGTTGTTATGTTGATGTGGCATTGGATAATACAAGATAATTTGAAGACATTTTGCTTCATCAAGCTGTGGACTAACCTTCAGAGAGAACATAACGAGGAGACCAACTTGATTGGAAGCAAAATCTTCAGACATTCTTATATCACATATCAACAATCATAGATGAAATCAAGGCATATGAACTGAACTTTTGAAAGGATTGATTGAATCCATCTTTCTTTGGAGGGAAAACCTGCAGAACTTCATATTTATACTAACCTAATGCATATGATTACCATATACTTTCAGATTCATGGCATAGACTCAACCAACTGTGACTGATAACACTAACAAACAATCACTTGTGAACGAGGCAGAATTTCCAGATGGAAGATACAGCAAAGAGTGAAGGTATTCATTTGAGATCAGACACATGTGTTTACATGTTGATCTGAACTGAGATGTATGGAAAACATTTTAATTTTTAACTTTTATGGATAATATTATAGATTATCATTCTTAAGAAAGGGTTCTTCGTATTCTTCTTTTCTTCAAAATTTAGTTTAAAACTTAGATATGTTAATCAGAAAAATTCTGAAGATATTCAGAAGTTGCAAATGGTTTTAAGTATGCAGGGCCAAACCCAAATACATGGATTCGAAATGGACAATGTGGGGGGGACAAATGAATATGACTTTTCTTCCTAAATTTGGACCCACTTTTTACAGAATTAGTCTCCTTTTTAATATGAGACCTATTTTAGAAAGGTTGCCCAAACTTTTAAAAAGTCCTCATATTGTAATGGACTCATATTAGGGGGGGGGGGGGGGGGGAGGGGCTGATCCTGCAATTTAGTTTCTTTCAAAGCACTCTTAATTCTATTATCAGGAATTCAGGATTGTCATCATATGTTCCCATGCCTAATCATTACGTTTTATCATTGAGTTTGATGAAACAAGATTTATAATTATAACAGAGTCAAAATTTATAGCCTTGCCCAAGTCGGTCTCTTTTACTTATTTTGATTTCTATTATGACCGCCGTGTACCAATGAGAAAGCCACGTGCTTTACCGACTCAATGTTTATGTCAGTAAATTTGACCAATCAATGACGGCCCTGCAGCGTTAGCTCATTATTATGCATGGTCAAAACAAGAACACTTTTCGCGAACAAATCTTGCACAAATTCATCATGAAAATTCATTATGAAGATTTCAATAAGAAATGTTGAAAAGTTCGCAGAAATGATCAAACATGATAGCTCGATCTAGGCTGAGATTCAGATCAATCACGACTACATGGACCCGGGACATGGACTAGGTCTTTGTGCATTTTCATTGCGAATTCAGTTTTAAATCAACATTGAATTGCATAATTTAATTTATATTAATGACTGCTTACATTGCAATGTACATTTAATTACATAATAGATTATAACTGTGAAGAAATACTCTATCAGATCCCGAGATTAGATCATCCAAAATTTCAAGAAAATTTCGCGATAACCCTGACAGTGTATGAATTATTGAAATCTCGAAACCGCTGAATAACTTATCATAATATCAGCGGGGATTCATTTGATTGTGCAAGGCGGTAATAATTCAAGATCAGATAAGTAAAAAATACAGTCAGTATTTTGTTACATGTTGCACAGTAAAACAAAGTTCACCTTTGTAATATCTGTACAGTGTTGAAAGATCAACATCCAGTCACAATAAACGCTAGCAATAACTATAACTAACTCAACTAATAGTTAAACTAATATTATGCTTTAAATAATTTCAGAGGTTGGCTCAAAGGATGATACAGTCTGCCATGGTGGTAAGATTTAAATTAAAGTACCTTCTGTTTTTATTAAAATACTATACGCAACTTGATTGTGCTATAGTAGCTATTAGTAATTATTGTATTATCATCCCACTGAACAAATTTTGAGGGGGATAAAGAAAAGCCATCCGTGTCCATATGTCTGCCCATTCATCTGTCCATTTTTCCAGATTACATGCTGATGCCTGAGGAGATTTTCAAGGTGGCCATTAAGGCCGCCATTTTTTGGATCATTATTGGAATCTTTACAATGATGGGCAATTGGGCATGGCTTTTGTCAATGCTATTCAAAGTGTTACAGAGTACCAATAACTGTTCATTGATTTTTGGGTGGTCATCTTGTTTCTTAATTTCTCATTTCATTATTTGATCTTGTCATCACAATTCCAGAAAAATTGCTTGTCAGATTTTCTTCAAATAACATACATGTACTGGTATATAAAATGTATGATAAATCTTGTGATTGAACATATCAGGAAAATCTGCTCCTTGGATTTTTTTCCAATTTGTACTCATGGGACAGGAAGTCAAAGTTCATGAACTTTTGGATTGCCATCTTGGTGGTATGATTCCAAAAGTGTTTCTAATGGTAACCCAATCTTTAGTTTACGAAGGGATGTGTCTCATTGCTGACATTTATCAAAATGGTTTGTATCAATGACTGGAGACTCATCTCAAAATATAATATATGTGCTAGTTTGATTTTGTCACATTGTAGGCACAGAGGATGCTGGCAATGGCTTTGAAGGGATGGAATTGGGTGAAGAGTTTGTGGTACTAGATGAGGTTGGAGAGGATGATAACCAGAAAAAGGAAATGGCCGAGAATAAGAATGAAACTGGGAAAACAAACCCAGTTAAGGAGATTGATGAGAATAATACTGATAAGGTGCAGCAAAATGATGAAAGAAAATCAAATGAGGCAGAAGTTAGCATGATCAAACCAGGTGAAGCTGATAATGAGTCTACTGATAAGCCATCTAAGAAGGAGGAAGCAAGATTAACAATTTCATTGATATGTCCACAATGTGATGATTTGGTGACAGATCCTCTTTTGTTGAGATGCTGCCATGTGCTGTGTAAAACAAAATGTGCAAAGGTTTTACTGGAGAATGGAAAAAACAAAAATGTTCTTGTGTGTCCACAATGTGATAAAAGGCAAGTCCTGAGCAAATTTGAAAAATGTAAAGTAGATCAAACCCTTGCTGCCAGAGTAGAGGAAGAAATAAAGAACCCAACTTTTATACATGATGGTAAGAAAAGACCCAAGTCAGAGAAGAAAGAACCTAAAAATGAGAAGGAAGTACCAAGGGCTCAGGAGAAAACTAATGTATCAGATGTAAAGGACAACAAAAATGATGAGGTAGAACAAAGGTCTCAAGAGAAAACGAATGTATCAGATGTAAAGGACAACAATAGCAAAGAGCTTTCTCTCATTTGCCCAGAATGCAAAGAGCTCTTCACTGATCCAATTATTTTACCTTGCAGTCATGCTCTATGTAAAACAAAGTGTGCGGTAAAGATAATAGAAATTAACCGAGTTTTAAAGTGCTCCGAATGCAAGGAAAAATTCTTCTACAACAATGTAATGGATTATAAAATTGATGTTAATCTTGCTTCAAGAGTTAAAGCAATGAAGGACACCATTTCAGAAATTGAAAACACATTGGAAACAGAAGACACTGATATGAAAAATCCTGATGACAACGTGTTAGACAGCAAGATTCTTGAACTATTTTGTCCAGAGTGTGATGACCTTTTCTCTGATCCAATTACTCTTTCATGTAATCATAGCTTATGTAAAACCAAATGTGCTATGAACATCCTCAAGCATGAAAAGTTTGGGAAAATATTAAATTGTCCAACATGCAACAAGCGCCATTTCATGAAAAATCTTACTAAACATAAAGTTGATGAGGACTTAGCTGCAAAGGTGGAAAAAGTAAAAAAGGAGAATCCAACAGTTGATTGGAAGAGCAAAAAGAAACAAAATGCTGTATTTAAATTACAGGAGGACGAAAAGAAGGCTCTGAGGAAAAAGGCTATGGAAGCTGCTTCCAAAGCTTGGAAAGAAGCACATAAGGATGAGCTCACAGACCCAGTTACTCCAAAGGAATCTGAAGTTCTGGGAACAACTCCTCCAGGTTTAGGTCCTGTAATTTTACCTCCGGAAGGTAAACCACTAGGACCAGGAGGACCTCCAGGTTCCATGGGTCCAAGAGGACCCCCAGGATATGGAGATCCATGGGGCCCACATGGAGAATGGGGCCCGAGAGGACCTCCACCTCGAGGATGGGGACCAAGAGGGCCGCCACCAGGAGCATGGGGTCCTAGGGGATTTCCACCAGGAGGATGGGGTCCTAGGGGTCCACCTCCAGGCCACTGGGGTCCAATGGGTCCTCCAGGATTTATGGGTATGGGTCCTATGGGGCCTGGCGGATTTAGACCAGGCGGGCCATGGATAGGGCCAGGTATGAATCCTGGTTTCCCAGTTGATCCATCTCAACAACCTGAAGATGTGGCTAAGGATGTAGAAGTCCAAGGAGAACAATCTGAAGAGGAAAAGGCAAGAGCTGCTGCAATGGCTGCTGCAGCAGCTACAAATAGCTGGGGAGTGTCAACATCAAAAGAAGAAAATGCTCTTGATTCTCTCATTAACAAAGTGTTACGACCAACAGTTCCAAACAAGAGACAAGAGAAGTTTGTGATACCAAATAAACCTCTATTTGAAGAATTAAGTACTCACAAAGAGGAAACAAATAAATCGGAAAATAAAATGAAAGAAAAACAAAATCCAAATAAAGAAAAGACAGCTTCAGACTATAGTAAGCGAGCTAAACTTGCTGATAAGGCCCTCAAGGCTATTGATGAGAGTAGCAATATTTCTGAGAGTGATGAGTCCCCTCCACCACCACCAAGCGAGTCATCTTCGGATTCTGACTCTGATGATGAGCCTGTAATTGTAAGGTAAACATTTAAAAATACAAAATTATGTACGGTTCGTTGATTGTGAGTCCACTTTGTTTAGTTAGAGCATCATTATTCCACTGAATGTAGTTTTTGAGGGATAAAAAGAAGCCATGCATCCTTCCCTTCTTCATCTTTCCCATCACCATTTGTTTGGACAATAACTAATACTGGATGACAGATTTGGTTCAAATTTTGTAGGCCGATGCCTTATTATGGGCATTGGACCTCTGGTAAAGATGCATTTTCAGTAATGGTCACTCAATTAAAAAAAATAGTACCATGGGTACTAGGTTAACATGGTGTTGCTCAAAAGTGAATGATGGCTAAAATGGCAGAAAATAAAAAAAAACGGATATAATTTTTTGCCAATCTTTTGTAACAAAATTATTTCATACAACTACTCTTTATAGTGACATGGCTTTTTACAATGCAGGACACCTGAAATTATTTGTAAAGCTAGGAAAAGGGCCAAAGGTGAATTTCGTTGAGGCAAAAATGGTGACCATTTTGAAAATAGGCGAGCTTTTGAACCAGGAGTCACAGGGGAGTTTTCTATATTGGTGTTGAACAAAAATAACTGGAATCCTATCGACAGAGGTTTTAAGGCAAATGGTCCAAAACTGGATTTCGCGAGACAGATGGACAAATCAATGTTTATCTGTCTTTCAGACTTAGAATGAGAAATTTGAGATTTCAAGCCATATGTCTCAAGAAAATAGTCTTACCTTTCTAGTAGGATGAGTTCATGTGCCAAAAACAGCTGATCAAAGGATATACAGGGTGTTCCAAAAGTAACAGGACTGGTGCTGGCATTTTGTAAATTTTGCACCGCGCGTCTTCAAATTTTCACAAATTGTACTTTGAAGTATTGCAACTAAAATTGTACAGTTTCAGAAAATATGATGAAATGTGGGTAGAGTTGTGGTTACTATAGTAACATGACATCACAGTACCCGGGGCAACTTTTTTCTGAAAATGTGATATCTAACATTTTTGTATTACTGAAGAAAGTATCTAATTCACCTATTATAATACAACATTTCTTGTTTATTTTATTAGTTGCTTTGTTGTAAAGGTGTTGCTATAAAACTCAGATTCAAGTATAATTTCGTAATAATAATAATATTTATTCAATTTCCTGGAATATCGCTATGAATTACAGTCTGAACAATTTATGGTTGAGTTTTTGAAAAGACCCAATTTGAAGCCAGTCATCCACCTTGATAACACGCCTGCCTGCAGGTTACCATTAAAGACCATACAGCTATAGAGGAGCTAGGTCTTGAGTTCTAAAACCATGCACCATACTCTTCTGATCATGCAACATCCAATTTTTACTTACATGGAGAATGTAATGCTAATCAGTGCTGTAAGATCTTTAAAGATGAGAATGACCTTCTCCAAGTTGTTCAATCGACCATGCGCGACATGTCCTCAAATGGATTCACTCATGTGTTTGAGTCATGGATACAGAGTGCTACTGTTCTACTGACCAAAGAGGAGCCTTTTTTTTCAAAGTACATAGGATACATAGGAATATCAAATTATGTAAAACAAATGTAATTTCCACCAGTTGTTGTATTTCAACTTTGATATGGGATGTACAAAATGCTTAATGTCTCTTTCTGTCTTAAAGTAACTTTCTGTGTGGAATGTTGCCCCAGGTATTGTGATGTCATGTTACCATAGCAACCATAACTCTACCCGACTTACATATTTTTTGTCGAAACTTTGCAGTTTTAGTAATGATAGATGAAGGTACATTATGTAAAATTTTGAAGACGATTGGTGCATATTTAAAAAATGCCAGCACCAGTCCTGTTACTTTTGGAACACCCTGTATATCATTTTTAGCTCACATAGTGAGCTTTTGCAATCAATCACTTGTCCGTCTGTCTGTCTGTCCATCCGTCTGTCCGTCCGTCCGTCAACAATAGTGGCACGTTTTAAAACCTCTGTCGATAGGATTCTTGTTTTAAGTTATTTCTATTCAGCATCAATACAGAAAACTCCCCTATGACTCCTCGTTCAAAAGTTGCCTATTTTCAAAATGGCCACCATCTTTGTCTCGCGAAATTCACTTTTGACCCATTTCCTAGCTTTACAAATAATTTCAGGTGTCCTACATTGTAAAAATCCATGTCAATGTAAAGAGTAGATATATGAAATAATTTTGTTACAAAAATCAGCAAAAAATTATATCCATTTTTTTATTTTCAGCCATTTTAGTTAACATTGATTTGTCCATCTGACTTGCGAAATCCACTTTTCCGTCAACTACAGTGGCACGTTTTAAAACCTCTGTCGATAGGATTCCTGTTTTAAGTTATTTCTGTTCAACATCAAAACAGAAAACTCCCCTATGACTCTTGGTTCAAAAGCTCGCCTATTTTCAAAATGGCCGCCATTTTTGTCTCGCGAAATTCATTTTTGACCCATTTCCTAGCTTTACAAATAATTTCAAGTGTCCTACATTGTAAAAATCCATGTCAATGTAAAGAGTAGATGTATGAAATACTTTTGTTAAGAAAAATCAGCAAAAAATTATATCCATTTTTTTTATTTTCAGCCATTTTAGTTAACATTGATTTGTCCATCTGTCTCGCAAAATCTACTTTTGGACCATTTGCCTTAAACCCTCTGCCGTTTTAAGTTAATTTTGTTCAACATCAATACAAAACACTCTCCTATGACTCTTTGTTAAAAAGCTCGTCTATTTTCAAAATGGTCTCCATTCTTGTCTCGCGAAATTCACTTTTGGCCCATTTCCTAGCTTTACAAATTATATCAGCTGTCCTGCATTGTAAAAAGCTATGTCACTGTAAAGAGTAGTTGTATGAAATAATTTTGTTACAAAAAATCGGCAAAATATTATATCCGTTTTTTTTCAGCCATTTTAGTTAACATTGATTTGTCCATCTGTCTCGCGAAATCCTCTTTTGGACCATTTGCCTTAAAACCTCTGTCGATAGGATTCCAGTTTCAAGTTATTTTTGTTCAACATCAATACAAAAAACTTCCCTATGACTCCTGGTGCAAAAGCTCGCCTATTTTCAAAACGGTTGCCATTTTTGTCTCGCAAAATTCAATTTTGGTCCACTTCCTAGCTTTACAAATAATTTCAGGTGTCCTGCATTGCAAAAGGCCATGTCACTATATAGAGTCGTTGTATGAAATAATTTTATAACAAATAATTGGCAAAAAAATTATATCTGTTTTTATCAGCCATTTTACTTAACGTTGATTTGTCCATCTGTCTCTTAGTCAGTCCAAATAGTGGCAAGTGGCTTGAAATAGTTTTGCTGCAAAAAATCAGCAAAAAATTCTATTGTTTTTTTTTCTGTCATTTTAGCCATCTTTCACTTTTGAGCAACACCATGTGAGCCCAGTACCCACGGTACTATTTTATCTAATTGAACATTTTTGTTGAGCCCTGCATTTTTACACTGTTTTGACAGGAAGTCATACCCAAAATGAAAACTGAATAAAACAACATTTATCCTAAATGTAGATCAAATACTCACTCAGTCATGCATAATGTTATTATTAGTAGTAATGCTGATCATTTTAAAGAAAGCATGTAAATAAGACTTTTTTCGTCCATGATTATATAGATAAAGAATTTCTCCCTACAGCAAGCTTTTGCTCCATGGTGTAGTGGTTATAGCTATTCCAAAAGATCTGGGTTCAAATCCCACTGGTGGAATATGTTTTTAGTCTTAATTTATTTATTTTTTTGTTTTGATCCTCAATACTTCTAAAATAAATTTAATATATGGCACTTAAACCATATTTAGTATTTTCAAGGGGTTTAATTTTTAGATGAAATCATTGAAAGTTACTTTAACTAAAATGGCTGAAAAAATGGATATAATTTTTTGCCGATTTTTTGTAACAAAATTATTTTATACAACTACTCTTTACAGTAACATGGCTATTTACAATGCGGGACACCTGAAATTATTTGTAAAGCTAGGAAATGGCGAGCTTTTGAAGCTGCAGTCATACGGGGGTTTTCGTTAGTGATGTTAACAAAAATAAAGGAATCCTTTTGACAGAGGTTTTAAAACGGGCCAATTGTTGACAGACAGATGGACAGACAAAGGGACGGATGGATTGACGGACAGACAGACAGACGGACAAGTGATTGATTGCAATATCTCACCATATGATCTAAAAACACCATTTTCCTTAAAAAGTTGAATCTTTGATGACTTTTATACCAGTTGACGGATTTGGTTCAAATTTTATATATTGAGCTGATCGAAGCCATTGAGACATGAGATTACTCAAGAAGGAATTTCCAATATGGCCACTACATTCAAAATGGCCAAAATTTGTGTAAACAATATAAACTTTGATAATTTGAATATCAGTATGCAGATTTGAATTGAATCAAATACAGATTTGGTTCAAATTTGATATGCCGATTCTTTAGGTACAAGATACTGAATTTAAATGGCCTGATTTTTAGCTCACATGCAATCACTCACTTGTCCATCTGTCTGTCCATCTGTCTTTCTGTCAACAATTGACCTGTTTTAAAACTTCTGTCAATAGGATTCCTGTTTTAAGTTATTTTTGTTCAACATCAATATAGGAAACCTCCCTATGACTTCCTGGCTCAAAAGCTCGCCTATTTTCAAAATGGGCGCCATTTTTGTCTCGCAAAATTCACTTTTGGACCATTTGCTTTCAAACTTCTGTCGACATGATTATAATTTTCTGCCATTTTAGCCATCATTCACTTTTGAGCAACACCATGTGAGCCCAGTACCCACGGTACTATTTATTTGATTATTCAAATTCCAATTGTCAGATTTTTATGTCTATGCCATCAAATGGTAATAACTCAGTCACCAAGCATCGGTTTAAAATCATATTTGGCACATTTCTTTCATTCTACCTAGTTTCATTGGGGGAGGCATCAAAAGATCAATGTCTGATAGAAAACTAAATAAATCTAGTTTGGGGGGGAGGTGGTCAAAGCTATTTCAGTTTGCTATCCAACAAATTTCAACATTTAAATTTTTCGCAATTTCGTCTCGAAATGCCTTGGAATGGTTTAAAAATAAAGACTTTACCAGATGCCTTCTTCACCAAGATGCATGCAACATGGAATATTATGCCTATTGTTGTTGGCACATGTTTTAAGAATCATAAATAAGTTATAGTACTGGCCCCATGAAAGTCCAAATTGAGTCGCTAAAACATGGGAAAAGTCCGCGATCAACTTTCATTGTATTTAGTTTTGAGGGGGAGGGGGGGGGGGGTCCAACTCAAAACTAGATTTATTTAGTTACCTATCAGACATTGAACTTTTGATGCCTCCCCTTGGTCTATTTCAAATGCTGTTTTACAAAACATCCCCAAAATGCCTCTATCATCTGTTAAGGCTAATTTGAATGCACCAGGTGAATTTGTTCTGACTAAATGCTCATAAATATCTCTAAACATCCTTCTTATCTCTTTTTTTAACTCACAAATGCTTCTCCTAGGGTGCAGCCAGGATTCAACAAGGGATTCATTTTTTCCCAGCCTGGGGGTTCGTTTTATAGTTGGGTTCATTCCCAGATTTTGGTTTGTTGATCTTTAAGAATATTGGGTTGTTCTAGCAGAGGGTTTGTTTGATAAATAAAGGGGTTTCAAGGCTAATTGGGGGTTGGCATTGGGCCCATGAACCCAGTCTCACTGTTTCAATGCTTCTAGAGTTGTACATCTTGCTTCATCAAGCTTCGGACCTAACCTCAGAGAATGTAGTGATTGAGTGTGGGCAATATCTCTGAAATAGCTCCAAAAATAAAAGTTTCAGGATTCTATCAACTTAATTTATGCATTTGGATCATTTTTATTGAAATGGCCATAAAATCCTGGCAATTAAAACAAGACCTATTAGACTTTGTAAAATGAAAGAACATGGAACAAGGTTCATTTGTGCCAAATATGATACCATGATATGATACTATGTAACCTCAATTACCATCAACAGGACACATTTGAAAAAATTACAAATTCTGTCCTTTTGTATCACTGGTCAGTATCAAGTGAAGGTAAGGACCGTTACCTTCGCATCTAAGATGGCGGATGGTAAGTTTGATTTCAATGTTTTTTGTTTTCATTGGATTAAACCATTTTATAGTTTTATTTAACCATTTTAGAGGCAATGCTTTGATATTTGAACTATATCAGGCTTAAATGAAATGGACACTCTGGATGGTATCTTCCTCCGCTTAAGGGAAGGTACAGATACGGTAGGAAGCATCAATAAATTCGCAAATAAATTAATGCATTTTAACACATTTTAAATTTTTTCAAATTCATTTGGTACGCCTGTGCGTATTTTGGTAATAGGCGCTACGCACATGGCGATAATGCAGTAACGTCATGAGAGTTTATAAAGGCATGATCGTTACCGTATCATAAATTTCCAGTTACCTTCACTAAGCGGTGGGAGATATTATTGAAATGTGGCGCCCATCTACAATACATGAACAAATTATCATACTCCATAGTTCCCATGCCATATTAGCCTGATTTAATTCAAATATCAAAGCATAATGTTAACTATAAAGTAGTTTAATTTAATGAAATTAAAAATATCGAAATCAACCATTACTGTCCCCCATTTTAGATGCGAAGGTTACAGCTGTTACTTTAGCTTGATACTGACCAGTGGTATATAACAAAACATAAAATGCTACATTACAGAAGGTCTATAGGGCGCATGTTAGTGGCTGCTACAGCTGGAAAGAAGGAGAAAGTTCCTGACATTATACTTCCGCCAGCACCTAAGAAATCATGCATGAAGCAACCAAAGAGTGTGATGAAGCAGAAAGGTAGAGTATTATGAATTAATCATCTTCAAAATGGCTATGTATAAACAGTTTTTTTTTATTTGCATAACTATGTTAAGAATACATGTTTAATATTATGAATTCTGAAAGATTGGTATTTCTAGGCAATACCTGTCACATAGACCATTATGTGGCACCTAATACTGTGGCACCTAATACTCCCTCTTGGGGGTCATAGCTACTACAACCTGTAAATATGTTACATTGATTTTAATAAAAAACAAAACAAAAAAACAACATATTACTTATATTCCACGTATCTTATAATTGATTGGTTTTCGATTGATTGGTTTTTGAAACCAGTAGTAGTAAAAAATCATGTGAAAATATTATACTGAAAAAATCACTCAATATTACATAACTCATCATTTAATTGTACAGGTAATAAATATACTTAACCTTCTCTTACTATTGAAATATCTTACAGAAACTGTGCCAGAGTCAGATATAAAGACGGGATTCGCTGCTAAACCAAGGTAATTGCCATAATTTGTTGACCAGTGTTATTCTCTTGGTCAACATTGTAAAAAGTGTAATCATGGACCTGAAATGTTAACTTTGGGAAAAATCTGGAAAACACGGATAAACTATTTCTGAAGATCTACAGGTTCTCTGTCAGTCTGTAGACCCTTTAGAAAAACAATCTGATAGCAGGAGAGATAGAATTGCGTTATCGGTGGCGAGCTGTGAAGTAGTAATACAATAATGTTCAATCCGCCAAATTAAATAACAACCAAAATTTCAAAATTTACCCATTCCACCAAATTAAATTACTCCTCTGATCATTTTACAACTCACATAGTCCAGACCAATATTATAGAGATCTACCTTTGAGTGATATCTACTAATGTAATTGAGTGTGATGCTTGATCACTCAAAGGTAATGCATTTTCACGGGGTGCTTTATAATGACCGTTCATTCTTAAAACCAATCCTAGATCGTATGCCTAAAGTTGAGCTTTCATACAGTACAAATGTTGGAATAATGGGTCACAAATGTTGGAATTTATTAAACCCCTTATAATATATGTTATTTGTAATTCCAGGAGCATTCTGAAGAGAAAAGCTGAGGCAGATAATGAGACAGATTCACAAAAAGGTTAATAGAAACTTTTTTATTGACTTAAATCCCATGATATACATTATAAATTGAATAACCCACACATTTTCTGGAATGCCAGGAATATGCTCTTCCTAATAACACGAATAGCATTTCCTCATGTGAAATATTTTTGAAAATTGTGTCTCTAGTAAGTTTCATGAGAAAACCACAATAATGCCAAGTACGGGTTATCATAAAGTTTAGGGGAACAAGAAAGGATATTAGCCCAAATATACAAATCATAAAGCTGCCAAGTATCAGAAATCCAAAATAAATAGTTGCCGTTCCCCTTTATTATCTGCATGTGTTGTAAACTAAGGCAGTCAATTATTTCTAAAATGTTTTCTTTAAACATGGAAGTCTCTTAAATGCTTGATTTAAGCAAATAAAATGATTGGGCAAATATTACCCTTTGTATGCCACTATGCATCATTTGTGAGGGACATAAAACAATTCAAGAAATGGTTTCCCTGTAAGGAATTATTCCAGTAAAATAACTACATTGTGTTTCTGCTATGCCAATAACCTACGCAAATGATCTGCCTGAAAGTTGCACTTTCGTCATTTGTTGGAACTAACTTGATTGTAATTGATATTTGCTTTCAGCAAAGAAAGAGTATCACATATGTATATCAGGCTTACCTAGCAGTATATCAGCTGCCTTCATAAAGATCCTGGTTTGCCAGTATGGAAAGGTGATGTTATGATTTTACATTACATTATTTACTTGACATGTATGTTTAATCAATATAACATAATTAATATATTTACCATAGATAATGACATTTAATAGTTTATGTAAAAGGTCAATATTTATGTATGACATAAATCACTTTCTTGACTTCACTTTTTGCATGCATTGAGTGAATGCAGAATTTCTCTTGTTGAGTTTCCGAATGTAGAAGAATGTGACTGTAATGTGCCATTCAAAGATTTGTGAGACCCCCTTGCAGGAAGGGATGGGGATTTTAACAATATAAAATTGAGATCTCAAATTCTCTACCCTGGGCACAACCAAGCGGAATAATAATTTGTCAACTATAGTTAAAATTCTGATCAATGGGAATATACATTACTAAGGTCACTACTCTCATTACGAAGTACCTTGTCAAACACCAACTAGACAGTACTGCGAGTTGAGATTGTATATTATCAGACTATATATAATATGTTGAGCTTTTATGATTTTAGGTTCTCAATGTAAAGATAGCAAAGAAGAAAGATAGCGTTTTTGCATTTGTAACATTTGGAAGTTCTGAGGAGGTAGCCAAGGCTGTCGCAAAGTTGAATAACACTGAGGTGGATAGTCACATTATTGAAGTGAAGAAGGTACTTCAAAAATGTCATTGTTCCTTTATAATCTGCAATGAAGCATAGAATAGATTTGAACAAAAATGTTGTCCTGGCTGCATCATTTTACATCAACTAACGTCTTTACATGTATATAATCAATGAGGCTTTATTCAACATGTAACCTCAGATTAAGCTTTGAACAAAGACACCATGTTTGAAATAGAAAGATTTCTTTCCTCATTTATTGCCCTTAAGAAAAAAGCCATGCTAACCATGGTATTCCATGGCACATCCATGGTTTTCCATGGTAATCCATGGTTTTTCATGGAAATTCATGGTTTTTCATGGTATCTTTTATGGAAATTCATGGACACCCATGGTAATCTTCCATGGATATTTATCATGATTTTCCATGGTAATTAGTGGTTTGGTAATTGTTTTTTTTCATGGACGTGTCATGGTTTTTACCAGAACACATGGAGATCCAAGTTGGACTGAGACTTATCAGTGAGAAAAAAGGGTGGACATTTCATGTTTTTTAGGAACATTTGTCAAATATTAAACTCAGCTTCCTTACAAATGAGAAAATATGTGAAAATTGTGTAACTTTTCTAAAAAGAAATATGATAATGCAGTTAATGCAGCACAGACTAGGCCACAATATTTCAAAGAGAAATATGTATAGGGCTTTTGTGTAGATCAAGACTAGATAGAGTTTGATTTTTTTAGGCCAAACACTTTTTGGAAAATATTAAGTCAAACTAGCCCTACCTCCGTTTTGTTTCAATACTTCCTTATTCTTTCTTTAATATTCAGTTATGAAAATTAATGTGAAATAATTTGAAAAATAAATAACTCTTTTTCTTAAATTACATGTCTTACATTAGAATGCAATAAGAAACCATGGTTTCTTTCTTTGAAGTTGAGGAAACTACAATCAAAAGCCATGGAAGTCGGTTGATTGCAATCGAAAGCCATGCTTTTCCATGGTTACTTCTTTGATGTTTTGGAAAGTGCAATCAAAAGCCATGCTTTTCCATGGATATTTCTTGATGTTTTGGAAAGTGCAATCAAAAGCCATGGTTTTCCATGGTTTTTCTTTTGATCTTTTGAAAGTCCATGGTTTTACATGGCTATTTGTTTGGTCTTTTGGATGCAGAAAAAAGAATAATGCAGAAAAAAGAATAATGCAGAATGAACTTTTCCAAATAAAGTCTCATTTAACCTTTATGAGCACATTATCTGAAAAATCCATAGAAAAGTATTATACTTTTTAGAATTTTGACTTGAAATTAAGGTGGGGGATTAAACACAAGCCTATGGCTACAAACTGAAATCTAATGCCTAAGTGAAGTCATGAAGGAGGGAGGGGGGTTAACAGCACCATTTGGCTTAAAACATAAAACATATCCCTTAAGTAATCAAAAATTGATTTGTCTTTGAATAGGAATATATGATCATTTGCATAATTTTTAAATGTTTGGTTGTCATTGTTCTATGTTAATTAATGAGGTTTCTTAACTCTCAAATTAGTGTCATTGTTGATCAAATAAAACCAAATAGGATTAAAAACTCCAAGTAAACATGTCTCTTCGCTCTGCTTTTGCCTAGGAGGTTGACTTTCTCAAAAATTTGAGGGGGCATCATATTCTCTCTATGATTAGTCATTCATTAAAACATTAATTCAATTTGGAAGAATTGGTAATTACAAAACCTGCCATAATTGTTGATTTTACTCCAAGTCACTTAATGGTAAAAACATGGCATGTCCATGAAAAACCAATTGTACCAAACCACTAATTACCATGGAAGATCATGGTAAATATCCATGGAAGATCAACATGGACGTCCATGAAATTCCATGGAAAATACCATGAAAAACCATGAATTTCCATGGAAAACCATGGACGCACCATGGAATATCATGGCTACCATGGCTTTTTTCTTAAGGGTAGGCAATCACTCACTTGTTTAATGTTGGGGTTCTAAATAAAAAAAATCACTGATTCACTTCTAGACCTGTCAGTTTGTTATGTAATGTTGTATTTGTTTTTTTTAGTTGAAAAATCTTCCCGGTGCTAGTAAACCAAAGTCGGAACCAATTCCGAATGAGTCTGATGCTTCATCATCCAAGGGTGTGGTCCCATCATCCACAAATGTGGCCTCACCAAACATTGAAGAGCCAGCTATATCTGAAGAGGCTCAGAGTTTATTGGCAAAGTTCAAGAATACAACAAGCTTTAAAGAAGCTTCAAAGCCAAAGAAGAAGAAAATTGTAAGTAAGCAGCAGATGGAGGACTTGGTTGCAGGTGCAAAACTTGCTGCCAAGAAGGCTGAAGCTCTGCTACGAATAAAACATGAACAGATGAGACAAAAACAGTTTGCAGCCTTAGAGGAACAAAGCCAAAAAGTTGAGAAATTTGAGACTAGGCAACCTTTTAAAGGACAGAGTAATCGAGGACCAAAATTTCAACACCAACAGAATGATCAGGGTAATCAGGCTGTTTCATACGATGGCCAACCTGCCCAGGCCAACAACGGTCAGCCTGGCCAGGCTCAGAGTTTTGAAGATTGGTATCGTTACATGGGCTGGTACTTTTATCACTATATGGCAAACCAGGCTCAGACAGCAAATCAACCACTTCCTTCTGATTTATACACTCAGTTTAAAACCTGGCTACATGGTCAAAATTTTCCTGGCATAACACCTGAAACCCTACCTGATGATGTTCCAGGGATGCCACCAGGCATGGGTGGTGCCACATTTCAGACACAACCGAGTGTTCAACCAGGAATGATACCACCAGGTGCTCAACCAGGGATGGTGCCACCAGGCGCTCAACAAGGAATGCAACCAGGTATGATGCCACCGGGTGCTCAACCAGGAATGCAACCAGGGATGATGCCACCAGGTTCTCGACCAGGTATGATGCCACCAGGTGCTAGACCAGGTATGATGCCACCAGGTGCTCGACCAGGTATGATGCCACCAGGTGCTCAACCTGGAATGCAACCAGGTATGATGCCACCAGATGCTCATCCAGGGATGATGCCACCAGGTGCTCATCCAGGGATGATGTCACCAGGTGCTCAACCAGGGATGATGCCACCAGGTGCTCAACAAGGAATGCAACCAGGTATAGTGCCAACAAGCCCGAGTAATACTACAATGGAAGTTCAACCCCAATTGATGGCTGAACAAGACATATCAAAGATGGCTGAACTTCAGATGAATATGTTAAAACAACAGAAAGGTAACAACCCTATACCTGAAAAAATAAACCCACCTTCCGCTCCTGAGCCCACTGAACGAGGAATGGGATTAGGGGATGAGCGTGCACGCTGGGTGCCTCCTTCAGAGCGTAACAAACCTAATAAGAATGATATTGGTATGAGAATACAGAATATGGCAGGCTCCTCTGTCACTCCATTACTTTCTGACTTAGATGTGTCAGAAATAAGGAACAATGAGGAAAGAAGACCAAACGGTAAAAAGAAAAGAAGGAGGAAAAATAAATCTGTGATCAATACGTCAAATGTACCAAGTCTGATGGACATGCATTGATATAATTGATTATTAAAGATCCTCAATCATAATACTTCTTTGACAAAAGATGGACCTAGTGGGGTTGGCCTTTTTTCTGTACGACATCTATGAGTCTGTCAGTATGCATTATAACAAACCTATTTAAATTACCAGTCAGATTAGTCATTATCTCTTACCAAAAGTGACCCTTTTCAGATGCTGATATTCCAGAGTTTAAATAAAAATGTTATTGACAGAGTGATTCAAATTAGTAGCAAAGGACTGAAGGATCAACTTGATAAAAACAATGTAGTTTATTCTGTTGTATAATATGTTAATGTGGCAATCTGACTGAAGTAACTTTGGAACATGACTTAATCATGGAATCTGCAATCTTAATTTTTTGTTTTCCAAAATAACATGTTTGGATGCCATAAGGCCTAATAAATCCATGGCAGCTTTTAATGGTTGATAAAAATTGCATAGCAAAAAATATTATTTGTCATACATAGCTACATGTTTGTTGTAAAGATCTATGAGGTAACAAATCTGACTGTTTTAGATCAGGTAGATAGTGTCTTTGAAAGGGTTGAAAATATTGTAATGAACTTAAAAACAGAACAATCAACAAGATAATTTTTCTATTTTAAGTCATATATTAATTATGTTATGTTTGAATTTACAAATTGAATTTATAAATTGTTAACCTGTCAGGACAGACACATATGATTAACTGTACAATTGTAATAAACATTTAGGGATTTAGACAGTTTTCAAATAGTAACAATATTTGCAGATTATAACTTCAAAAATGAGTGTAAAACATGAAAAATCCGATGAAATGCAATAAAAGACACGTTTATTAAGAAAAAGGTGTATTTCAATGCTTATGAATAACAATATTGTACATAAAAATTCATTGTATATTATACTCCTCAAAAAAAGTTAAGGACCAGTGGTTTTCTTGATCTTGATTATATTCCCTATAAAGTCTGCAACGTTTCAATGTTATATCTCCATTACATTGGGTCAAAATTGATGAATTTCATGAAATTTAACAAAAATGGCAGATCCCATGTTAAACAAATGGGGAATGGTGGCTTAGGGGCAACTCAGATTTTGGAATATCTATTCAGTAAAAGATTTATAAAAAATACTTTCTAAGTAGAAATTTGAATGATTTTACATGCTAAATGTCTCGCTTATGTTGTTAAAATTAGCGATACGGAGCGTTAAAGTAATTTTGACCCTCACTGAACCACCTGTGTTATTTCAATAAGAGGATCATTAAAAAATTATTGAATTTGAAACCATTAACTTTTGTAAAGCCTGGACAATTAAATCATATTTTTGTCGCTTGGACAATTTAGCAAATTTAATTATCTCTTACAATTTCAATTTTGAGAGCAATGGGATGGATGGATCGTTCCTCATATGACTTATGGCAACCCAACCATTCCCCATTTGTTTAACATGGGATCTGCCATTTTTGTTAAATTTCATGAAATTCATCAATTTTGACATCAAATTTTGACCCAATGTAATGGAGATATAACATTGAAATGTTGCGGACTTTATAGGGAATAGAATCAAGATACAGATATATTTTCTTTATTGGGATTTCTTTTGTTCTACGCTTAGAAAATAGTCGTTCAAACAAATATGGGGGTTAACATGTAAACCTATGAGGAAAACCACT
Organism: Owenia fusiformis; assembly: GCA_903813345.2. NCBI lineage: Eukaryota > Metazoa > Annelida > Polychaeta > Sabellida > Oweniidae > Owenia > Owenia fusiformis. The sequence goes on along the minus strand of CAIIXF020000003.1, from coordinate 6,011,958 downwards.
GGTCCTCAACTTTTTTTGAGGAGTATATATTACAGTCGTAGTTTCAAAATATATTTTGAAAAAATATTCCTTAGTTGTGTAAGTCTTTTTGAACAGAGTGGACTTGAAAATAATGAATAGCTCTCTGAATTCTTCATTATATTCTTGATTGGATACTTATATGATAACCGGTATGCCAATTATCCCTGATTCCAGACCAATAATGATGTGTAGATTTCATGGGCGTAGGGCTATATTTTGAGTTGGTACGCATGTTGTGGATGTCTGATTGTGTGGCCGAATGCCACCCATCTTTGGGAGTCCTGGGGTATGCTCCCCCAGGAATTTTGTTTTCAAAGATGTTATTTGATGCAATTTGAGCGTTTTTGTCAACTTTAAATAGGTCTTCTGATAAAATGTAATGGTTAGATATATAAAAAAAATCATCATTAAATGTGGAAACAAATTAATGCATTTTAACAATGTTTTTGGTTTTTTTCAATTCATTTGGTACGTACAGGAGTATTGTGTGTAACAGGTGCTACAGTCATGGATTTAATAAAGCATTAACATGACAAAATGTCACTACCTAGTTGCTCACAATATTATGAATTTCTTTACCCTGAGAAGGTTATTATATTAATGGTAACATTTCAAATCTATACTCAGATTTGGACTTTTGAGAAATTGTAGATGATTTTGAAATCTAAAGTCAATTTTGAAATCTAAAGTCAATTTTGAACTTCTGAGAACTTGTAGATTTGAAAAAACATTGGTCAATCAAAAGTAAGTTGAAAAAAGACCTTTTTGACCTTTTAAACCTATTTTTGATTTTAAGATGGTCATTGAAGGTCAAATCTTAAATTTTAAATCGGATTTGAACTTCAGAAAATTATAGATGATTTTGAAAAAAGAAGTCCCAGTGTTTGTTAAGTTATTGGAACTTGTAAGAATTTGTTACAGATGGGACCGCCAACTACCAACCACCACAAAAAAGTAGACCATAACGATATGTCACCACTTTTTGTTGGTGACATAATAAGAATATGTGTAAACAAGATAAGGAATCTGATTTACTCACTTTATAATCAATGGCTACTAATACATACATAGAGCTACACAACAAATGATGATGTAGCAAACAATTTACATGTTATAAACATGAAGGATTTGTATGTCTATCATGTATGAGTTACTGTAGTAACGAGATCTTTTCAAATTTTCTTCAAGTGCTGTATGCTATAAACAAAGCCAGTTCATGTCTATGTATTAAAATAAATTTGATCTATAAGATTGTTTTCTTCTAAATCAGTTAACAAACATTAGCACACATATCTTCAGGTATTCACTTGAGTTTGTGGTTTAAAATTGTGAGAAGTGAAGCCTCTCAAGAGAATCAAAGGGAGGTTCTATATTAATACTGTATTCATTTGGCTCAGACATATTAAAACAGTACAGGCAGTGCCACTCTAGATATGTAGATCAGGGCTTCTTCAATAAAATCCTTTGGCCAAACTGTATTCAAGAAATTGGAATGTTAGATTGCTAGTAATGGACACTGTTGCTTAGCATTTTGCTCAAACATGCATGCCGGTACTTCAATTGGCTTTAAAATCAGTCCGAGGCTAATTGCCAGAGGAGTATTCAAGTTACTTAGTCAATATGGCATGGTGGTAGAATTATTGAGCTTTATGACTGTCCTTTGTTACAGTGAAGATAGCCAACTAGAATGGTTTATTTTGTAGAAATGTTGAAATCATCTTCAGAGCTGCTATTGGGTTATCATGTGGAACAAAGTGACCCGAGCCCTGAAAATAAATATGATAAAATTTAATATACTGTAAACTGGAGTCAAGTCTCAAAGTGGGGTCTACACTCCACACACTAAATAAAAGCTGATGACCAGTGACCAGGTCCAAATCAATCCCATAAGTTATGGCAGCATAAAGAGGATTTGCAAAACAAATTAAGGCCATCCCAAGTCCTATTGGGCTCGGGTGAACTTGGACAAATAAGGGATCATCTCAATAGACCTATGTTGGAAAATTACTGTACAAAAAGATTGGAATAATTATAAAAAATTGACTACGGTATATTACATATTATGTTAGATATATTTTGACTTCAATACAATGACACATATCAACATTTTTCAAATACAGTTATGAGGGGAAGGGATGTGGGTCAGAGATTAGCTGTTCAAATACAGTTAGGTTATCCTACATAGAACTTTTGAGATGCTCCCCAATGTCTGAATATATTGTACAGACAATCAGATGAGGTAAAAGGTTACAGCACATTGGTGAATATGAAAAAGGTAATTCATCAAAGTAAAAACCTTTCATTGTGAATGTTATAAAGACATGAGAGAGGTTCACAGATCTTATTCACTCACCTTTACTGTTACACAGGAAAGCTGTTCATATTGTTTCACAAAGCCAGCTACTTGCATAGAGCCATCATCGAAGAACCACTGCTTGCGTTTCTCTTTCACAGGCAGATTTAAAGCATCTACAAACCATTCGTCTCCTAGGAAATTACAAGCCATGTCTACATCTCCATTGTACACCATGATTCGCTTCTGGAAAATTCAGGATAAACGCTGTTATTAACCATTAATTGATTGCAGATAAAATCTGCCAAACATGGATTCAGGACTGATATCATACCATGCCTGTACTGCATGTACTGTACATGGAATTGAAAGGTTTAGCCTTGAAGATATTCTAACAGTTTTCTTTGCCTTTTCACACAAGACTCACACATCATGAATCTCAATGGTGAACATTGATTTGGTGTTCATTAGATTTTCATCATATTTATAATCTGTATATTAAATAATCGACAAGACATGGAATGGAATGATTTCCATATTTCTAACATTATATTGGAAAATGGTGCAGTTATCAATTTATAGCTTCTACATAATAAACTGACTTACGCCTTTTGCTAATACTTTTCTATATTGAGCTACCATACTATTGTAATTTCTTATATAGTGTTCACCAACATCTCCACTGAAACAGAAAATGGCAATTTTATGTAACAAAAGAGGTCAGGTTTGTTTACTAAGTACTACATCAGTATTAAAAATATTCAATCTGGTATTTGTTTAATATAGATTTCAAAATTGATGTGGAAGGAAACTAAAGGCAGCTAAGCATTTTTGATTCCTGCATCTCGACATCTTAAGATTATCATTGATTGAAAACTGTGTTTTGTTCTTGAAAATTCGAAAAGTTGTAAGTTATTGTCATTGTATATTGTCATTGTTCACCTACCTGCATACTGCCCATGTGGCAGGAGACATGGCTGATATATGGAGAGCTTGCCTTACTGCTGGAATGTTCAACCAGTTTGTCTCAGCTGTAACATTAACACAGGGGGGTACCTCACCTAGTCCAGGGTTGGACTGGAGCAGTCTCTGAATAAAATTGCAGTAGAACATGTATTACCAAATTCACCCCTACTAACATTTGCACAGGGGATTACCTCACCTAGTCCAGGGTTGGACTGGAGCAGTCTCTGAATAAAATTGCAGTAGAACCTGTATTACGAAATTCACCCCTACTAACATTTGCACAGGGGATTACCTCACACAGTCAAGAGTTGGACGGGAGCAGTCTCAAAAGAAAATAGCAGTACAACATGTATTATCAAATTCGCAGGGTCTGGTGGTTGCATCAAAGTTGAATTGGAGAACTTTTAAAAGAAAATATTTTTGAAAAAAAACATTTTTCTTTCACAAATCATAAGATGCTTTAAGAAATGAAATTGCTTTGAAGTATGTAATGACAGATTGGTACCTTACATTGCCCATATTATCAAAAAGCAAGTACCACATGATAAGGGAGCATCTCAAAAGTTCAATGTAGGATAATATTAACACCATTTGCACTGAGTTAATCTGTGACCCCCTCCCTCCCCCTCATAACTGAGTTTGAGAAATGTTGATATGCGTTGTTTTGGAAGTCACACTTTATGTAACATAACATGTAATGTAGTCATTTCTATAACTATTCAAATCTGTATTTCTATACACGATCAGCAGTAGGTTTAATACTGGACAAGTCGTGACTTGTGAATTCAGTATCACTGTCATCACTGTGGAAAACAAATGAAAAGCCGCTCATTTTTTGTATAATTTTCCTTTTGTTGTGTACATGTTTTTTTATTTTTCGTACCAGAAGGGCACTACATAAAAAGAGAATACGCTAAGAAAATTCCTGGGAATGATGTCGGAACGCTAACTTTTAAGACCAATGACCCCCTCCCTCCCTAATAGAACAAACTACAAATACAGTTACTTTTCTGATATCGATCTTTTGAAATGCTCCCTAACAATATGGCAGTACCCATTTTTTGGACTGATATTTATACATAGGGCCTACTTATCATTATGAATTCCACTCACCTTTCTCTGCTCTTGTATTTGAGGGTTGTTCCTGAAGAGATGTGAAAAGTGAGGATGGTAGATGCCATATTTACCAGCTCCTCCATAGCAATCCTGGTACATGTCATATACGTTGATCCCCACTGTCTTAGAACCTGCTAGTGACACCTAAAAAAGAATTATTATTAGAGATGGTAAATATATGAATATAGTTTCAGGTGGGCATTGCTGAACGAAACAATTATACCAGATATATTCATTCCAGATTTTATTACATGTGGCAGTTAAGGATTTTGACGTGTCTTTGAGCATTTTATTTTCATGCATTTGTATTATCATTTCTATAGCTCCATTGGCTTTAGGGTTTGGTAATTGAAGTGGGTCAAATCATTGATTTCGGGCAAAGGGGGTGATTTTAGGCCTATAGCCTATTTGGGAAATGAAACTTAATTTGATGGATATTGCTCAATTTCAAATATAGGCAGCGATTCAATCTGGCGGATTCAGGACTGACTTCAAGTTTTATCATTGATCTGGAAATAAGCTTTTGGGATTCAGGTGTAATAGAGTTAGAATAACACTGACATCCAAATACAGGAATACTTAAAGCATGTACAGTACACAAGTGAAATCATAAGAAATCACAGATTCCCTGTGATTTTCCAAAATAGATCTGGCAGATTTTTAATTGGCGGATTTTATCAATCTGCCAAACTCAAGTCATAAAATAGATCAATAGTACAGTGTAATTGCGTTCTTGGTGATGGGACTGGGACAAAATCAACAGTCTAAGATTCATTTGAGGGCTGGAACAATAGAATGGATAGGAATCTCTTAGAATATCTTTAAGCGTGAATACTTTTCACCATATTACCTGTTCCCTGCACTCTGAAGATGTTGGGTTGAAGAAGTTACAGACTCCATTTGTGCAACAATATTTCTGGAGGGCATTCCATAGGCTGCAATAAAATCAAAATCTTCAAATTACTACATATATTTTGATAATTTTGTATTGCAGATATGTACTGTTAAAGTGTGCTTGAAAATATCTTATTTTTCATTTCCGTTTCATAGTGAGCTCTTTAAGCTTAACAGTAAAACTATATCTTGCACTTTCAGTATGAATGTAATAAGAAGACCGGGTGTGAAGTCAAGATCATGATCAGGTGGCAGACAGCCAAACTACAACAACAGCAACAACCTGACAACAATCCTTGAGTGACAGACAATGCCTCATATAATCTGCAAATGTAATGTGAGATGGAACATTGAGAAGTTGGGATTCAATCATGGCCCACATGTAATGTGAGATGGAACATTGAGAAGTTGGGATTCAATCATGGCCCACATGTAATGTGAGATGGAACATTGAGAAGTTGGGATTCAATCATGGCCCACATGTAATGTGAGATGGAACATTGAGAAGTTGGGATTCAATCATGGCCCAAATGTAATGTGAGATGGAACATTGAGAAGTTGGGATTCAATCATGGCCCAAATGTAATGTGAGATGGAACATTGAGAAGTTGGGATCCAATCATGGCCCACATGTAATGTGAGATGGAACATTGAGAAGTTGGGATTCAATCATGGCCCAAATGTAATGTGAGATGGAACATTGAGAAGTTGGGATTCAATCATTGCCCAAATGTAATGTGAGATGGAACATTGAGAAGTTGGGATTCAATCATGGCCCAAATGTAATGTGAGATGGAACATTGAGAAGTTGGGATTCAATCATGGCCCAAATGTAATGTGAGATGGAACATTGAGAAGTTGGGATTCAATCATGGCCCAAATGTAATGTGAGATGGAACATTGAGAAGTTGGGATTCAATCATTGCCCAAATGTAATGTGAGATGGAACATTGAGAAGTTGGGATTCAATCATGGCCCAAATGTAATGTGAGATGGAACATTGAGAAGTTGGGATTCAATCATGGCCCAAATGTAATGTGAGATGGAACATTGAGAAGTTGGGATTCAATCATGGCCCAAATGTAATGTGAGATGGAACATTGAGAAGTTGGGATTCAATCATGGCCCAAATGTAATGTGAGATGGAACATTGAGAAGTTGGGATTCAATCCTGGCCCAAATGTAATGTGAGATGGAACATTGAGAAGTTGGGATTCAATCATGGCCCAAATGTAATGTGAGATGGAACATTGAGAAGTTGGGATTCAATCATGGCCCAAATGTAATGTGAGATGGAATATTGAGAAGTTGGGATCCAATCATGGCCCACATGTAATGTGAGATGGAACATTGAGAAGTTGGGATTCAATCCTGGCCCAAATGTAATGTGACATGGAACATTGAGAATCCTGACACGAAAACGATACAATCATTAGTGTGAAATACAACATGCATTTTGGACTTTATATTTAAAGGAGGGATTACCCAGAATACCATTTCGGATGTTGCCTGAACCATGCGGGAACAGCACAAAGAATGTATTTTACACTACATCTTACTTAACTCTAATGGTGGCATTTACAGAATAGTGAAACAGAAATTAAAACACCACAATATATCAAATATTAGATTTATTTTATTAATTTGGAATGAAAATATCATTGTTCCTCTTGGATTTTGATTCAATTCACAACATCACTGCAGAAGTTCATGTTCAAATATACATCATGCTCTGAGAATCAATTTTCCTTTAAATTTAAAAAGATGTGTCAATTGTTAAGTGACAGAGTTATAAAAGTGTAAATTGTCATACCAGATACATGTACTTACGATTGTGCAATAACAAAGATGTGAATTTTTTGAAATAGAAGAAGCAAAAAAACAAATCTTACGTTGTTCCAATGAGGCCATGGTAGTACCAGAAGTATATGATAGAGTTGTCATTGGTTGCATCACTGCTGAGTCCATTACCCACTGCAAACCCCTGGTAGAAGTACAAGCAACTAATTAGGCCAAGCTGTAGTATTACATACACAATTTCCTCACAACCACATGAAAGACTAATATTTACTTATGTTTTCAGTCTACTTTCAAATAAAAGTCTCACTGGTTGTTCATTTCAAAATTTACCTCAAAACTTACTATATTTACTAGTATAGGCCTAGTATACGGATACAGACTCACTGACATTGTACAATTACTTGACTACATTATTTTGAATCATTCCTAAAATGCCACTAGCTGACTAGGGTATTATGAAATAACATGAGAAAATTCAGCAACATCTGCATACAGTATCTCACACATATATGTGGTCGGATAATTTCTACAGTGAAACAAAGTCAAATGTTCATTTGGTGAACTCAACACTTTCATGACTGAGCTTTTCATTATAATAAGATTTGGCCAAAACATCTTGCAGATTTATACTTCACCAATAAAATTATAATACATACATGTATGCAATAATACTAGGGTTTGAGAGCTTAATTTCAAAAATGTACCTTAAAGTTAATTTCTGGTTCATCCACTACCCTGGCTGACAGTGTTGGGACGTAGATTCCTCCGTAACTTTCACCAGTGATATAGAAGTCAGTTTTGCTGTATTCAGGAAACTTCTTAAAGAAGCTTTTAATTGCCATAAGGTTGTCAAGAGAAACCTACAATTTATCAAATGTATTTTATTCAGGATTTTGCTGAATTCATCAGGAGCTACAAGGTAAATAGTATTACTCTATTGAGACACAGGGGACTCATCCCTATCAAGCAATCTAAATATTCTTTTGTTTTGGTTCCCTTCTTAATGTAAATACAGAGAAGCCTAAAAAGTAGAAGTGGCCACCTCTGATAGTGGAACACTTTTCAGAGCCCCAAGACCAGCTGACTCATGTTAAATGAACCTCTATAAATGAAACACCTCCCAAGTGGAACACTTTATAGAGAGGTATCAAAGGTGTTCCACTTGACAGGTTTTTCTGTACTCAATGAAAAAGGGAGAGATTATTTAATGGCTACTTTGATTATTCATATGTTAGTCTCTGAGCTAAATTCAAAAGAGGGTGGATTTTGATTACTATTTCACAATGTTTAGAAAATCAAGAGATTTGACTTGAAATTATGAAGCATAAGTGCGCATGTCAATAGATAATAACGGCAGTTGCCGTCATGTCCGTCAAGTTACGTGCAATATTTTGCACGGCAATTGACGTGCATACTATTATCTTGTAAAAGTTTCACATATTATCGGCAGGACAACAGGCAGTTATAAACTGGGAAACTAGTGGGTGAATCATGATCTGCATCGTATGTAATAGTTATAATCATAAACATTTGCTATTTTCCGGGTTGCATTTTGAACTAACAACTATTATGATGTGCTTACGTCAATGTTTACAAGAAATATTTATTCAACAGCAAACCGGAAGTAAACAAATGATGGAAAGAAAACTAATAAATTCTGATCTAATGAGGATAGGAATTTAAATTGTTCAAAATTCATTTAAGGTAATCATTAGATCATTGTAAAGAAGGTTAAAAAACTAAATCCAGCCAGAAAAAACGAAAAAATCGGCAACAAACCGAATGTCTTTCAAATGATAAATGATTTAAGCTAGCATAAGCTTAATACTTTCCACCAAAACTTAATTTTCATACTTATATTTTTGGCTGGGGGGAGGTGGGGGTGGTGATGAACATTATGAAAACCCCCTAGAAGTACCACTCTACCTGGTCATCACTTGTGGTGTAGTTTGAGTCTGGTTTGTATGAGAATCCCACTCCAGCTGGTGCCTCAATATATAATACATTAGCAACAGTATTCCAGCTGTAGGGGTTGTATTTCACTGTTGCCCCATCATCTGCAATCTTGAAAGAAACACATTTTCGTGGATTTTAGCACTAATTGCTATGTACAGAGTAAACATGCTAAAAATTATTACTCCAGATTTCCTTTTGATACGATTCTTGACTCTTTGACTCATATTTCCATGTTTCCCATGAATTGCTCCATGAGCTGCTTTTTAAAAAATAGTATTTACTAGGCCTTTGATGTCTAAACCTAAACCTTTGAATGATTCATTACCTTGCACAACTGAGAAAAATGACTCATACCAAAATCTCTACTTCACTCCAAATAAAAGCTCATGGGCATTATTTTGAAAATACTTCCGATAAATGGCAGAATGGTTCATAATATATAATATGGCCCTATTATAAAAAACTTGTAATATTTCCAATAAAGTTAAACTTACTGTGAATGGTCCATTCTCCGTTAGGAGTCCATCTAAGGAGCTGCAACCTGGGCCTCCATTCAACCATAGTACTAGAGGATCACTGGCAGGGTCCCTTTGAGACTCTACAAACCTGGAAAACATGACATTGAAAACACACATGTACGATGTATGCAACTTAATATATGTATGATTTTAATGTCAGCATGTACATGTAAACTGTTATTAAAAGACCAATGTTAAAGTTTAAACCACTTTTATTTGGCTAACAGTATATTTTTTTAATAAAAACTCATAGACTTGGAAAAGTGATTCAGAGAAAAATGCATTTTATAATATTTTCAGTTCACTCCAATCAAACTGAATTATTTAATGACAAATGAAAAATAATATTTGGAAAATAAAATGATAGGCCTATTTTCCAACTTTACATGGGGACTTTAAAAATATATTGAAAATGTAAAAAAATTCTGATCTGATTAAATCTAAAGAAAAGGGAACTAAACATTGCTTTTATCATATTGAAATCATCTAACATTTCAATTTCTATGATTTGTGGCAAAATGGCAAATATTTGACCTGGGATATTATATCATAAATCATAAGATTTCTATCTAGTATAACCATGGGCTTCCAAGAATGTTATGCTTTGACATCTCTACATATTATATCTCTGAGATTATACCAAAGTTGTATATCAGGATGGTTTAAAACTTACCAGTAATGTAGCATTCTCCCATCTGTAGCTGCGAGATACCCCGAGTAATGTTTGAAGAATGGTTGCTTTGTGAGGCCTGGTAGAGTCTTCACCTCATCAGCCATGTCTGCAGCATGACAACCTGCTAGGGCCAGGAGTAGCAACACAGGGCAAAGCACTGAGGACATCATTTTACCTGTTGCTAGGAAATCACATGGAATAACATGTCACTATTTTGTTTCAAAATGGAACTAAGGCTTACATTGTAAATTAAATATTCACAACTTTTAATTTTACATAAACCTACAGGTCACAGACACGGGAATAAGAGTTCATCCCCCTCCCACTCACTATGTATTACTTAGGTAAAAAAGACTTACGATTATACAGTGGGTGTTGGGATTTAAATCTTCTTCCTGGGCCTGTGCTACATGTTGTAAATTCATCTACATGTGCATGTAGTGTTACATCATCAAGTCCCTTCGAACCCTTTCAAACACAGTTCCAGCCCAAGCGAATGGTGGGACCAGGGAATTGATGCAACAGTACATGTACCTCTACGTATGTTTAAATGATACCTGAGTCTCAGATGATACTGAACATAATGTACTCATCCAATACCATGTATTTCTGATTTACTAGCTTACCTGTAGTTTAGGTATGCATCCACAACATATAACTATGAAGAGGATATACTACTCAGTGGCGTAGGAACAATGTACGCCAAAACGCCAGTGCGTAGTGTTGAAAAGTGAGAATAAAAAAGACTTTTTAACTTTCCTATGTTCTTTAGTCATATTTTCTCATTGTTTAAATTGTAAAAGTAATCTCGAGCACACTAGCCTAAAGAAATGTTTTGTGGATACCGTATCATTATTGGTCTGTCTGGCAAATATCATTTAACAGATTGAATTCCCTTACCAACATGCTTTATTTCATGAAAATCGAGCCACTATTGACTGTCTTATAAATACAATTTCGCCAAATATTCGTGAATCGCGTTCTCTTTACGAATTTGAGAGGAAAACTGTTTTTTTTCAAAAACTACTTGATGAATACCTTTGACATTTTTTCTGCATTTTCCGTAATGCTTATGCTAACTATGGTATCATATAATTATAATGATGAAACTCTTTAAATTTAGATGTATATTTTTTTATTCTCCCCTACCCCAATTTTTCAATTTCACTATCGATTTATATTCCGTTGCTATGCAAAATCATAGACACGAAATTATAGTTAAGTCAACAATTATCTATTTTCTTACTAAATCACTAATTGTTATTGGTAGTACTTTTTGAAATATGGATGTTAAAGACAAAAACAACTTAAAATGCTGATTATTCAATTACACGTTCCATTGATTTCAGTTCTAGAAAAGCGATAACCTGTTTTTTTTCATTTGAAAAATAATAGATTCTTGTTTTATAACATTTTTTGGCATCCCCTAAGTCACGTTGACCTCGATTTGACCTTTGTGGTGGGTGCGTTTATTTGTTTCATTGATCACGAATGCGTTTCGTTATATCAATTGATCAAACTAGTTTCTTTAATCTGTACGTATTGTATTGCACGGTACACGATGGAATCCGACAATACTATATATCTTAATTCAATTATTCGAAAATGATTAAAAAATCTCTAATTGTTTTTTGGAAATTGGTCGTCTCAATCGTTCGAGACATTAGCAAAGTGAGAATGATTTGTGTCGAGATTTAAAAGATAGGCTTTCCAAGGTGATTTTAAATGCTGAAAATCATTCGAACATTTTAAAGCACATTAAAAAGGTATCGGGGATTTAAAGCTTGCATATGAAATCGAAACGCCAACCTATACGTATCGCCCATACAAATACAAATTTTCGTTCACATTTAGGTTGTGAATATTGCAAGCTTAAAATCTCTACCATAAAATGACGTTTTACGAACATAACATAGGCGTTTTGATATAGAATATTGACACAATTGTTTCATATTTTTTTGGCGGGATTTTTGCGTAGTGTTGAATTTACACCTTCCTACGCCCCTGCAGTACTGTATGGCTTCTATTTGGTTATTTCACACTACCCTACCTCGATAGCGCATGCGCGAATTTTTTGGCTTTCAATCAGGTCGCTTTTGAGTATATCGACTGCTTAGTGAAAAGGTTAATACGTTTGGTGCTCGGAGTGAGTCAATATTGCTATTCGCTGAACTTCAGTGGTACAATAGTGAAGTCCATGTTCCAAGTTATATGATAGTTGAAGAAAGAATGTAAATAATATCGTTTTAAATTTTAAAATATTTGATATGTCATAGTACAAGGTACACAGCTGCAAAAGTTGATCAATACAGGGTACAAGGAATGTAAATTGTTCAATAGTACAGGGAGCGAGACAGTAAGCTGATTATACAGACATACTATGTCCCGATCTCATGTATATTTACGTTGCAAACAGTGAAAATAATGCTAAAAAGGCCGCCTGTTGATGCTTTGAGGTGTCATCAATTGTTATTTAATCCAAATAAAGTAAACATTATTTAGTAGATTTAAACACGGGCTTTCAGGTCGTATATGCATTTTAGTCATTAAATTAACAAGAACGCTAGATTATACGTGTTACTAGGGTATCAAATTGAAATAAAATAACGAAATTAAATATAAACACGTAAGTGATAAATGACTATCGGCTATCAGGATTAATGACAATCCGCTATTCAGAATAATTAAAATTGCGTGAACTACATGTAAAGAATCTTTCTATATAACCCCTTGAATGGTCAAATTAACTAACGTCCTCAAAAACCGATCATTTAAAATAGTTTGTTCAAAATACCATCATGCCACGACATTTTGTTCTTCATGATTTGCTGTAGAGGTGATATGACGTCGTATTTCTCTATTATTGTAAAAAAACCAATACCAGATCGATGTAGTCTTATATGACGTGTTGAATGTCAGATGTTTTTGGATGGTATCTGCTCCAGTGATTTTGCATTTAATCATGAAACGCTCATCACGAGACACCTCGAAACAAACATTATCCTCCTTGTGACAAGAGGAAAAATGTTTCACAATATGTTATGCCTTACGGCAAAGTAAAGATACATTTCTGGGACGGCTTTTTTGCATCTTAAGATTTTAGAAAAACAATTAATTCACAAAAGTACAGTTGAATAACATACTGGAAAACGTATCCACATATAACACGATGACACGCAGTTTAAATAACAGTTTACTGGGGTTTTGTTACATATCAATGTAACATTTTCGAAGGGAAACTTACATGCTCCCTGTACGTTGACAGATTTACTGAAATGTATCGTGTATTACATTGAGTTTTGCTTCACTGCGCCGACTATTATCTATCTTTGCCTATAGTGGTTTTTTGCCAACAATATTCTACAAACTGCTTGATGAATCAATTCTATGTCTGGTAGAACACTAGAAATAAATGTAAAATGTATTTTACGTTCAAAAATATGGAATTAAACCCACGTCCTCCATTTGCAACTTAGCTGTACCCTGTTTCCCTTTTAAACGTGGTCACGTGGTAGGGTAGTGTGTATTTATGAGAATCATCTGATCATCATGTGATAAGTTTATTGAATGTAGATCTATTCATACTGTTTGTATTGTACATCATGTGACAGAAGCATCACATTGTCTGATTGCAGTCTAATCGTATTTGTGTAATTTGATACATTTAACAGATACTAATGTAAGCACGCGTTAAGTTACGAACTATAACTAAATTGTTTCAATTTACACTGTTTGTTCGTAAGCCAGGCTGAAACGAAACTGAAACCAGGAAATGTTAAATAACATTTTTTCCAACAAAGGCGAACCGTTATATCCCTTTTACAAAAAGTAATACATTTTATTCATGCATCTTCAAAACCATTGGTATCTTTTCTACATAATAAACATATTATATACTTCAGAGATCCTCTGGAGTGGCCATTAACAGTGATAGAAGAGGTGCCTCTCCGTGCACACCTACCCGGTCAAAACAGCTACTGGATTACGCCAACCAGGAAGCAAACCGGAAGTAAACACAAAATTGAAAATTATAAAAAAATTTGGTAAGATATTTACTTATTCTCGTGGTTTATTGGTCATTGAGCACCATGAGACTTGTTCATATGTTAAAGCCTATGTATAAGTATTTATTCCAATCAAAAAAAACTAAAGTACGTTTACATATTATGGCATTTCCACATGCTCAAACAGAGGACTCAATTTCTAATAAATCTCCAGATAATTATTTCTTTCAGATTTGTAAGCTTACTTCATTAATTTAGCTTTGTTTGTTTGCAGAATAATGTATATTAATTCCAGCCCCTTCAGTGGGGAACAAGAGTGCAAAGTGTCTGTACATTTGGTCTGTACATGTATGTGCAGACATGGGCATTCATAGAATTGAAAGCCCATGGTGCAGACTAGACTACCATCTCACTCAATCTTATACATTGTACATGTACAGTGTATACACAACTTGTTCTGTACATTGTTTGTATAATTTAACATTATATTTTCAGATGATGTGTCGCTTGAAAACATACATTGGATAAACCTCTAAAATGGGATTGAAAAGATTACCACTCGTCACAGGAATATCGCCAAAGGAGGGCCCACCAGGAACAAAAGTAACAATACGTGGAGAGAATCTTGGGGTTGATGCTAGGGATCTTATAGGTACTGACATACAATACATTGTACTAGCCTTATGTATCTAAACAGAATGATGGAAACCTCTTGAGTATATCACATATAATCTCCATGACACTCAAAAACACCTCTTGCAGTAGATCTACTTAGGTTTAGGCATATTGCCATCTGTTTGAGGCGGCCATTTGTTCTGCCTACAAAGATGTAATATTTAAAGATAGAACATACAATATACTGTACATGAATACACATACATGTACTCTGTTTTTGAATTGAAATTGCAGGCAATGGTCATGTACCAGTACATAACAATGTTGTTTTTAATATTCATTTAGGTCTGAAGATATGTGGTGTAGATTGCCACCTAGCTGCAGAATGGAAATCATCCAGCAAGATTATCGCACGCACAGGACTTGGGAAGGGGAAAGGTGATGTCATAGTAATGACCAGATCTGGAGGAGTCGGGAGCTGCACTGTCGGCTTTAGAGGTTTCTTTGTACAGACTGGTTAGTCATTTGCAGCTATGTTGACTTACTGGACTGATTAGAAAATAACCACACACTTTTCCATTGAATTTCCCTGGCAGAAGAAAGTTTATTTTAAGTTTAATTTGCCATTCATATAGATTCGTTCCAATCAACTAAGTTACACTTCACATCATTGTTATTGAATATATAAGTGAAGACATAACCTAATACATGTACATGTGTATTTAATTGAGAATTCTCTTCTCATATTGCCAGGTCCCCTCCAAGAGTCTGCTGTCTGGGTGGATGAGACGGCAAGATATGCCATGGTGGATGGTCGACATAGACCACAGTCACCAATACTCAAAGAACATGATAACCCATTAGGCATCTCAGATGAAGGCAGCGAGTAAGTTCAATACATGGTTTCCATTTTATTATGTTTTGCTGTATTACATTGAAATGTTGTTGTCAGATTTGCAATGTACTTTCATAATTTCAACTGCATTTAAATGCGGTTCAAATCTAGTGAAATGGTTAATTTTTGTCATCAGTTTTATGCAGGCCTGTCAACTGTCCCGCAATTTGCGTATTTGTCACGCATTTGCTGAAGAATTTGAAGTCACGCCAGTTATTTTTGCGTGACGGAAAATGTCACGCAAATACGCATTTTACCTGGTAATTGTCAAGCAAAAATATTTCTGTAGAAAATTTTCTAAAAAAGATCGTCTACACAGCAAAAGTATGAACGACGGGAAAAATACGTACGCATTTCGTTAGGACTTTTCACGCGAATTACGGATATGGCACGCATTCCGTTCGAAATTTTTCGTACCGGTGATGGATATTTGAAGTGCGAGCGTAGCGAGCGCGAAAAATTTGAGGTGTTCAAAATTTGGCAAGATGTAATAAGATTTAAACCAAGGTGTTCAAAATTTGGATCAAGGTGTTCAGATTTGGACCAAGGTGTCCACATTTTGAGGGGAGGTGTTCAACATTTCCAAGTCACTCATGTTAGGTGTTCCCAAGTTGACAGGCCTGTTTATGTAAGTGACAAATGGATGATTTAACATATCAATATTGTGAAATTTTCAATTGATGTAATCTAGCCATAAAAATCGACAATCTGCATCGTTTTATATTCTAACTCAAAATCAAAGGAACCAGTATTTTACATCCATGTATTTTGATTTATTAAATTAATTTTCAGGTCCAAGTTCCCTGAAGAAGAGTTACAGGAGCTGTTTCCAGGAGGTAAGTGGCTTTCATTAGCTAGATGTAACTAATTAGAGATGGGCAAATCATGCACTCAACTTTCCCTATTAAGTCATCTCCTTTCACTCGGGAGCTTAACTAATAACAGTTAAATCTGTCATCCAAGCTCTATTGGGACTGGTCAAAAGTGTTCAAATTAGCAGGTGTTCACATTTCAAGGTTTTTGGCTCACACAGTGAGCCTATGGGATCGACATTGGCCGCACAAATTAAAACTGCTTTTCGGATTGAGTCATATCCACATTCATTTTATGCATATCCATAATGCCTATTTGATTTCAAATATGTAAGTCAATGGGAGATACTGAGCCCAGTTGTTTTAATGCTGTGGAGTTTACAGTGTAGTTGTGTAGGTTCGCACATATCAGGGCAGTCTTAATTGACAAACTAGAGACCCTGCTTCTTACATAAAAATAGGTGGCTAAGTTAGCACTTTGAAATATTGAAATTTTATACAAAGTAGAAGGCTACTAACATGTTCAAACAGAGGCTATTTTTACTATAGTAGCCACCTCAGTTTGATTTCCTTGATATTATGTCCAACAATTGTACAATTTCAGGATGCGGAGCTACAACTGCAGATAATTTTGTACCTGCCTGGTTCTTGCTGGAGAATCACCATGGTACAGGGTAAGATAACCCCCTATATGATGTTTTTATGATTGCCAAGTTACATATCAATGTTTTTACCTGAAATAAAGTTGAATTTCGACTATTCCTGACCTGTTCGAATAAAAATGAAACATTGATTACTGGTTTTAAGTAAATCTTTAAATGTCACATGTCACTTGACCCTCTTTGAGATCTAGTTTGAAGCCATAAAATAATTTTTCAAATAGTTTAAAGAGAGTAAAAACTAAAAACCTTCAATTTTGGGAAAACTCAATAAGTGGAAAATATTTCAAAGATGTATGATTCACTTTGATTGACTGTGTCATGTTGAATAAACCTCTATAAATGGAACAGATCTTTGAGGCAATAAAGTTACAGTTCATGTTTTGTCACTTCAGGTTTGATGATTTAAAGGCAGGGCTAGCATACCTGAAAAGAAAGGCCTCACAAAGTAATGAAGGTCCACGTGAATTTGTTAAAACAAACCTTTCAGCCTTCATCGCTTGTCTTGATACATTATCAGGTAACCAAAAGTTATGTATCTCCTCTCAAGTATCTGACAACAGTATCTAAGAGAAGGACCTCAGATACTCAGTCTGATTGATTATAATAGAATGGGTTATGGATAAATGACCACACTGCCATCTTTCAACCAACTTAGAAAAGATATTTGGATGGACCAGAACATGCAAAGAATGTTTGTTGTATTTGTCAATCAGGTAAACTACAATGCTACCAGAAAATGGACATGGCATTCTGAGAATGTGTCTTAGAGTAATAGCATTGAATTGCATGTATACTTTTCCAGCAATGCATGAGAAGTTGGTCGAGGACCAGAAACAGCTTGTGGGAGGAGCTAACATGACAGAGAGTCTTGGCAGAGCACTAGCAGGTATCAGAAACATGTTCGAATAAAAATTAGATATGGATAATCATAAGTTTAAATGTGGTTCAATTTATCATATTTTTGCCTATTTTGCGACATATTTGGAAATTATTTGAATGTGATGTCTTAATATGTTTTAATATTATAAAGATTTCATTAGTTTTCTGGCTAAATGTGCTCTGTACTGTCTTTAGGGAGAATACAATACTTTCACTTATTTGAGTAACTTTTTTTCTAGAGGGCAATGACTGTGCAGACAATCTGTTCAAAGATGTCTTAGGAAGAAAGGACAAGGCAGATGCCACTAGGAACGCTCTTCAAGTCTTGCAGAGGTTCAAGTTCTTCTTCAGCCTTCCTTGTGCTATAGATAGAAACATAAAAACGGTATTTATTTCTCTTTTATTTGACACACCTAATTCACATTACAAGAAGTAGTGAACTCAGAGATATGTGCAATGCAAATTAATATTAATAGTACTGTTTTTGATAACGTTTATTGTATAAAATTCTTTAATAATGTAATTTACAATTGCTTTTCTTTGTCTTTAATAGTATTATTTTATTACAACTGTATATTCTTTATTTTTTAGTCATATAAAGTATAGAAGTTATTTCAAAATTAGAGGGTTGCATTTTTTATGTCACCCTGTACTTAAAAGATATTTGTTTTGAATATTCCAGGGTGATTATGACCTTGTCATATCAGATTATGCCAGAGCCAAGACTCTCTATGGAAAAACAGATGTAAATGTATTTAAAAAAGGTAAATCGGATTTTATTGCAATAAAAAGAAAATTTCAGATTTCTTCTCTTCTGCTATGTTTCAAATTGATCTTCATCTGGGTTTATTTTGAAACTTGACCAGAACCCGGACGTATATGACATCATATTATATTTTGTAAGGTTAATCTCTGGCGGATTCCTCAATTATCCAAGGATATATTTACTTAAATACTACAAAGGACATATTTGAAATGAGATAACATTGGTGTGTGGCACATATTAGTGAAATGGTTGAAAAACTGTTTTGAATTGTAGATTTTTCTCACCACTTTTAGTTATTCCCCTACATCTTGTTAAAAGCTCAAATAGTGGCTGGGGTCTTAGTACCTGTACATCGCCTCTTTTTTTTGTTTCTTGCCATTTTTTCACAGAATGAATTTACTTGTTTTATTTTTCTTGTTTCCAGTAAAATCCTAAAATCCTTTTGTCATGCTGAATTAATGAAAAATATGCACAGTAAACCTACGTATTTGGGATTATTATTGGAATTACAACTAGTTTTAGATAATCACAAATAGCTCACTAGAATTTTCTGCATTTTAGTTGATGCAGAAGTTGAGGAAAGAATACAAAACTTCCGCAGATTCATCCATGCCAAGTTAATGGAGCTACCCACTCCTTTAGAGGAACAGAAAAAACTTATTAGGTATTTGTCATTGTTAATTAAAATGATTCTTGGATGGAATATTTGTTTTTGATTCAGTTGTTTATTTAGTTGATACATGCTAGAGATATTTGTATATCAAATTCTTTGCAATCCAGTCTTGCTTCTTCAACACTTAAAACATTTAAGATCCTTTTAATCTTTTTATGTAAGATTATCATAAGAAATTCTCCAACAAACCTAATCAAAGGTTAACTTATTAATAAGATATTATTTTCCAGAAATGTCATTGGGTGTCAGAAATGGACAGCCTGCTATGGATAAAAACACAACTCAATTTCCAAACTCAAACTCAAAGTTGAAATAATCGTTTTATTGACTGACTTGTAATACATTATCGTTTTATGAATTTTTCCCCTCCAGATATCTAATCAGTTTGGAGATGGAAGGGGACCCGGCCTGGGAGTGTATAAGCAACCAACAGAAATGGTTATTAGACCTGCTACTTAGATGTAAAGATGAACACATTGAGAAAGACAAGTCTGCTTCTAAGGAGCTTCAGCTTATGTCACCCAAGAAAAAGAAGTCATCTCCCATGAAAACTAAAGGAAAAACAGGCTCACGTATGTATATCATAGCAGAGGCGTAGCTAGCCCATTTTGCGAGTGTACGCCCGTATGATTTCCCGGTTTTATCAAAATTAACAAAACGATGGTTCCATAAAATAGGAAGATCCCGGGTGTTCAGAAGATAGGGGACATGTTACGCGGTATATGGCATACATTCATGGTTGCGCGGTATTTGTGATACGGGTGAATATGCCATACTCACCTGCGGTATATGGCATATTCCGCAGGCAAGTATGCGATATTCCGAAGTGAATATGCGATACATTGATTTCAGTGAATACCCGATACTCACCTGCGGAATATATCATACTCACTTGCAGAATATGCCATATACCGCAGGTGAATATGACATATACCGCAGGTGAAAACGTGATACAGAAAGCCTTGATTTGATTGGTTGAGAGAATCGACTCTAAATGTAAAACTACGCTGGATTACCAATATACTTAGTGCGTCGAGTACTAATATATGAATCCTGGTTTGATTGAGAAAGTTTATTACGCGAAATTGGTGACTGATACTTCTGCTAAGTTAATATATTCGATACACAGTACTGTTGATTCAGTAATCATTATGATAATTTATAACGTTTTACTTGTTCGTTCAATCGATGCAATTGACAATTGCGTACTGTCATACACCGCAAGTGAATATGCCATATTCGTTGCGGAATATGACATATTTTTGTATCGTGTTTACCGCGTAACAGGACACACTAAACACTCTTAATTCAATGAAGGAAATATGTATTGTTTGATCATTTTGACATAGCTTTTTAAAGGGATTGAATTAACTGTATTAACAGATAATATTCGGGAAACAAAATAGACAGATTCTATATAATCATGCCATCGGCGCTCGAAGCCGTCTATCAAGGCGATTTTTTTGGTAAAATATTTATTTTTCAATTAATCAGGTAAATTTTATTTTTCCTTAAAATTTGAGAGTACGCCTGGGCGTACTTGGCGTACACGTAGCTACGCCACTGATAGGTCATGTTGCACTGCTTAGTGGAACAGTTTTTGTAATCTTTTCGTTTTGCCAGGTATTCATGTTATTCATATTTTTCTCAGTTTTCGACTCAGTTCACTACTGAATGGAAGATTTTGCCAAGAGGTGGTCTAGTGTAGGTCTTGTTAAGATGGATTGAGGTTGGTTCATCAGGATCTATTGCCTAATAATGTTAGGCAATCAGTGGAGAAGACATATAAGCTCATTTGGTCATTCATTCTGTCATAGAAGTACTACATGTATGTACTACATATCTTTAATGCCTTGTTTTAATTGCAGTGCTATATTGTAATCGTCTTGTGATGATGCGTGCTTAGACATCTGATTGGGCATAAATCTTGTCATCAAAATTTCAGAAAAAACACTTATCCATTCAACTTGAAATTTAACACATGCAAGAGCAGGCTAGTGCCAAGATCTGATTAGGTATAGGGTATGCTAATTTGATTAAAAAGTGCTCTATTTATCATTTTGTGTCTTGTTTGCAGTTACAAGAGTGCCACAGCAGGTTCACTTTATAGAAGACTTATGTAAAATACTCACTGATACATTCCCTGACCTCTGGAGATTAGGTCAGGCGTATCTAAGTGGCAAACTTGTGAAGCCTGGAACAATGGCAAAAGGCCCAAAAGTTGATCCAGTAAAACACCAGCAATTCAAGGTAATTCATTGTTTGTGAGCAATATCAATAATAATCTTTTCTTCGAAATGGGAAAGTATTTTGGCACATGTGAAACTGGATTATCAGAGAATTGTTTATCTTAGAGAGCTGTCAAATAATTTGAAGCAAGGACCAAACAATGATTTTTGATAAATGAACTCTAGATTTTGAGATCCTAAAACTGCACTGTGTGTTCCTCTTAATAATTACTTGTACAAATGTACATGCATTTCCCATTCATTTGTTATCTCTACATGCAATAATTCCTTGATATTGTAGAAAATGATCCTAGATGTGACCCAGACACTGAGCAACCTTGTAAGAGCAGCATTTCTCCCTACAAACCTCCCAGAAGACCTCACTCTAGATGAGAGGCACAAGTTTGGCATCTGGCCTGAGAGGCACACCCCTGGGGCTTGGTTACCTCAATGTGTCAGATGTGTCAGGTACTACTGAATATATGAATTATAAATCCTCAATCTGTTAAGCACTTGGAAAAAAACATTTCATGAATTAATGTCGTTTACATTGACTTCATAACATAAAAGCCTGTTTAGATGATATTAAAGGCATTATTTCATTCAAAATTGATAAATTATGCTTTTGTTTTATGAACTCCAGCACTACTAAGTCTACTATGGTATTAAGTGCCATGATATTTAGTTGCCATGGCTCACTTTGATCATCTCATATGTGAATACACGCTTTCCTCTCTGTGCATATATAATATATATTTGAATATAATGTATATATAGAAAATGTATAAAATACTGTATATAAAATAGTCTTCCACTTAGTAGTAGTGTCAAAGACCAATGTTAGAGACTATGAATGGACATGCATTGCGTCATGAATGGAAATACAATTTATTTACCATATTTATTACTCTGCAGGTCGTGTGTGAATTCTCTACTCAGCCTGGAACTTCCCTCTGATTCCATAGAAAGTCTACATGAGCTTGCCTTAGATATGCGGTCAAATTGTATGAATGTACTTCTCAATCAGGCTATAGAAGGTAAGTCTACATGAGCTTGCCTTAGACATGAGGTCTAATTGTATGAATGTACTTCTCAACCAAGCTATAGAAGGTAAGTCTACATGAGCTTGCCTTAGACATGAGGTCTTATTGTATGAATGTACTTCTCAACTAAGCTATAGAAGGTAAGTCTACATGAGCTTGCCTTAGACATGAGGTCTAATTGTATGAATGTACTTCTCAACCAAGCTATAGAAGGTAAGTCTACATGAGCTTGCCTTAGACATGAGGTCAAATTGTATGAATGTACTTCTCAATCAGGCTATAGAAGGTAAGTCTACATGAGCTTGCCTTAGACATGAGGTCTAATTGTATGAATGTACTTCTCAACCAAGCTATAGAAAGTAAGTCTACATGAGCTTGCCTTAGACATGAGGTCTAATTGTATGAATGTACTTTTCAACCAAGCTATAGAAGGTAAGTCTACATGAGCTTGCCTTAGACATGAGGTCTAATTGTATGAATGTACTTCTCAACCAAGCTATAGAAGGTAAGTCTACATGAGCTTGCCTTAGACATGAGGTCTAATTGTATGAATGTACTTCTCAACCAAGCTATAGAAGGTAAGTCTACATGAGCTTGCCTTAGACATGAGGTCTAATTGTATGAATGTACTTCTCAATCAGGCTAAAGAAGGTAAGTCTACATGAGCTTGCCTTAGACATGAGGTCTAATTGTGTGAATGTACTTCTCAACCAAGCTATAGAAGGTAAGTCAACCATTCAGCCATGCAGGCTACAAGCATTAATACATTCAATTTGAGTGAGTTAGTAAAGCAACCCCCCTCTGGCCAAACATTCTTTCCAAACCAAGTGATTTTGGACCAAAGTTGTTACATGTGGATGTGAACCCCCTGGATCATGGAATTTTTTGAAAATTGAACCCCCTTGGAAAAAGCTAGCTATGGGCCTGCCGGGTAACTTAAAAAAGTATTAGAGACTAATGCAAGTACTTGAAGTACTTGATATATACAGCAGTAAAGGTTCTTTCCTTGCCATAAAATGATGTTTCTGAAATTGCTTGTATGGATTTGTAGATATTGATGGGTTGAACAGCTGTGAAACATGGGCAGTTGCGACAAATGATGAAAATGGTGGAGTGACACAACTGGTGAGTTAAGGTCATCTTGATGAGGGACATTGCAATTTTGCTTCCCTTAAAAAATAGAGCTTGACAATATGAAGTCAGATAAGTTTGTGAAATTGAAACTGTAAATTAATCGTTTTATTCAGAGCTATTTATTGGGTAGTTTGGCTAGCCAATCAGCAATTAGTTTGGCTAGCCAATCAGAGGGTAGTTTGGCTGGCCAATCAGGGAATATTTTGATCGTCATCCAGGGCTAGCCAATAGGGACATGAGGAGTTCACTGGGAAGAATTAATATCAGAATCTAGAAAGAAAGTACATGTATATAAAATAATAAAAACTAAATAAACTTATCTTTAACTTTCTCTTTACTTTGATGATTTCAGCCTCTATTGTTTGAGAACATTGTGAATGAGACAGTTCAGCACTTACATGAGGTAGTGCTGCAGACCAAGGATGGGGAAGCTGAGGTGAGACTTATCATCTTCATAATAGAGGAATACCTGTTAAACATGGTCATTAGACTTACATGATCATTGGGCATACATGGTCTATTACTGACATGGTCATTGGGCATACATGGTCTATTACTGACATGGTCATTGAACCTAGTTTGCTATCGTTCCAATTCCAAATTTTTCAAAAGATAGGTCTTTACTGTAAAAGCACAATTTATATTAACATTTCCGTAATACTCATATTCTTTTAGTTCAATATAATTTAATTAGCACATTTTTTGAACTTTTTAAAAATTTTAAACTTTTAAAATAAATTTAAACTTTTAAAATATTTGAATTTTTAAATTTTTTGAAAAATCCTGGGGGCGGGATGGATATATTATATCTGCCCGCATTTAGTCTGGAGCGGAACATATACAATATGTCCCGCCCGCTCCTTAGATATGATATATGTTCTGGGTGATATCTACCCCAAACCCACTCAAGTATGAGACACAACATGTTTAAGAGACAACATGTTTAACACTACAGGAATAACAAGTTTAACGCTACACAAGATTTGGTTTATAGATATTTGAACAAAGGCCAATACAAAAGGAAGCTACGCTAATGTGTTCTAACATAATGCAAGCATTCTCACGAGTTCTTCACCACCTTGCTATGAAAGGGAACCTAGATGCATCATTGCCTAACAGAGCTAAACAGAAACAACAGTAAGTAAATGTTGTAATTGTTTAGTTTGCGATGAAAGGGAACCTAGATGCATCATTGCCTAACAGAGCTAAACAGAAACAACAGTAAGTAAATGTTGTAATTGTTTAGTTTGCGATGAAAGGGAACCTAGATGCATCATTGCCTAACAGAGCTAAACAGAAACAACAGTAAGTAAATGTTGTAATTGTTTAGTTTGCTATGAAAGGGAACCTAGATGCATCATTGCCTAACAGAGCTAAACAGAAACAACAGTAAGTAAATGTTGTAATTGTTTAGTTTGCTATGAAAGGGAACCTAGATGCATCATTGCCTAACAAAGCTAAACAGAAACAATAGTAAGTAAATGTTGTAATTGTTTAGTTTGCGATGAAAGGGAACCTAGATGCATCATTGCCTAACAGAGCTAAACAGAAACAACAGTAAGTAAATGTTGTAATTGTTTAGTTTGCTATGAAAGGGAACCTAGATGCATCATTGCCTAACAGAGCTAAACAGAAACAACAGTAAGTAAATGTTGTAATTGTTTAGTTTGCTATGAAAGGGAACCTAGATGCATCATTGCCTAACAGAGCTAAACAGAAACAACAGTAAGTAAATGTTGTAATTGTTTAGTTTGCTATGAAAGGGAACCTAGATGCATCATTGCCTAACAGAGCTAAACAGAAACAACAGTAAGTAAATGTTGTAATTGTTTAGTTTGCTATGAAAGGGAACCTAGATGCTTCATTGCCTAACAGAGCTAAACAGAAACAACAGTAAGTAAATGTTGTAATTGTTTAGTTTGCTATGAAAGGGAACCTAGATGCTTCATTGCCTAACAGAGCTAAACAGAAACAACAGTAAGTAAATGTTGTAATTGTTTAGTTTGCTATGAAAGGGAACCTAGATGCATCATTGCCTAACAGAGCTAAACAGAAACAACAGTAAGTAAATGTTGTAATTGTTTAGTTTGCTATGAAAGGGAACTTAGATGCATCATTGCCTAACAGAGCTAAACAGAAACAACAGTTAGTAAATGTTGTAATTCTTTAGTTTCAATTGATCACAGGGTTACATTTTTCTGAATTTTTAAAAGTCAAAATGTTGAATTGGAGATGAATTTTCTAGTTTGTAATTATTAATTTGGAATTTGAATCTTGTTATTAGAAACATGTACATGCATATTTAGATAACTGACCATTTATGTGCTCATTCTTTCAGATCATCAATAACAATAGCTTTCTTTCACTTAAAAGCCCATGCATAATAACTGATATAAA
Source organism: Owenia fusiformis (assembly GCA_903813345.2). Lineage (NCBI taxonomy): Eukaryota > Metazoa > Annelida > Polychaeta > Sabellida > Oweniidae > Owenia > Owenia fusiformis. The sequence goes on along the minus strand of CAIIXF020000003.1, from coordinate 5,985,613 downwards.
TATAATTCAAATATTACTTTTCAAAATTTCCAGGCGCCGCTCTATCATTTCTAAAATGTCACACATGGATGACAGCACACAGGATGATCCAGTCCCAAACAAGGATAAACGTCTTATAATTGTCTTAAGCAACTGTAGTCACACCATCAATGTTATGATACCACGCCTAGTGGAGAATCTTGAGAAACATGGATACCCTGAAACAGAAACTGTACAGCAGGTAAAAACAAATCATCAACCCTTTGTAAAAGTAATGAACTTCTCTCACTCTTACATCCTCAGTTAACCTCTGAACTTGATGAGTCTATAATAGCCCTCTGCTTTCTGATTGGTTGAATGTAAAAACTGTAAAATGTTTTATTCTATATAGTCAGCACATACTGTTCTATGTTGTTTTTGAAGTATATTGCTGAACAACTTTCACAAATTCTACCAATGAGATGATTCCTTATAAAACATGTTTGATTATGATAGTATAGGCAAACAAAGTTCAAAGGAACTTAAAAAAACTCATAAAATCTGCAATGAAATCCTTAGAGTAAGGCACAAGAGATCAAGTTTTCCAGATGTTGTATGATATTTCTAGGATGCTGAGGAGACATATGGGAGACTGGACAAAGTGTTGTTTGATGCGTATGTTGAGGAGAAGTCTAACGCTATCATTGGTCACCTAGAGCAGAATATGTATGCTGGCAAGTTTGACTGGAACGACTCACAGAGGCCATCAGGTACAAATTATTTTTATCCCACCTTTATGCAATTTTGTTGTCATCTTGTGCTGATGGGCATGCATGCGACAGTCTGTCTGCGTGGGCAGTTGGGATCCACATAAATCTTGTCATCAAAATTCCAGGAAAACTACTTGTTTGTACAGATGCAAGATCAGACTAGTGTCAAACTCTGATGAAGTTTTGGGCATTCTAGATAAATTACTTGACAGCCATTTTTAATTTTTTTGACAAGTGATATAAAATATCACCGTTTGTCTTGTCATAATAAATAACAGATAATGTAGAGTATTGTGCATATTTATATGAGGCAACCATGCTATATGGAAGTTAAAACACTATCCTAAGGTGGTTGTCATATTGTATGGACTAACCTATAGATACATACCTTTCATGAATCAAACTTATGATATCTTGGAATAAAAATTCCTCTTCAATTGACAGCAGAGTGTAAAAGTGATATGTTCGCCTTTCTGCTCCATATACATTTTTTGTATTATTCAGGTGTCAGGAGTTATGTTAAGGAAGCGGTCATGGGTCTGATAGGGATCCACTCAGAGGTGTTTGCCATATCACCTCATCTAGTCACCAGAGTTCTTCATACAGTCTGTGAACATGTGGTAGAGGAGGTCTCCAGACTCATACAATGTGTGACAGGCTTTAACTCATATGGGGCTTTACAGGCAAGTTGTTTATTGAAACATTGAATGCTTTAACTCATATGGGGCTTTACAGGCAAGTTGTTTATTGAAACATTGAATGCTTTAACTCATATGGGGCTTTACAGGCAAGTTCTTTATTGAAACATTGAATGCTTTAACTCATAAGGCAAAGGCTTTAAAGGCAAACTAAGTGCAATAAACTAAACTAAGTGCAATAGAGAAAGCCATCAGAATATATAAAAGATTGCATTATGTTTGTTTCAGGCCAGGGTTGATCTAAGTGCAATAGAGAATGCCATTGGAATATATAAAAGATTGCATTTTTGGCCAGGGTTGATCTAAGTGCAGTAGAGAATGACATTGGAATATATAAAAGATTGCATTATGTTTGTGTTTCAGGCCAGAGTTGATCTAAGTGCAATAGAGAATGCCATTGGATTATATAAAAGATTGCATTATGTTTGTGTTTCAGGCCAGGGTTGATCTAAGTGCAATAGAGAATGCCATTGGAATATATAAAAGATTGCATTATGTTTGTGTTTCAGGCCAGGGTTGATCTAAGTGCAATAGAGAATGCCATTGGAATATATAAAAGATTGCATTATGTTTGTGTTTCAGGCCAGGGTTGATCTAAGTGCAATAGAGAATGCCATTGGAATATATAAAAGATTGCATTATGTTTGTGTTTCAGGCCAGGGTTGATCTAAGTGCAATAGAGAAAGCCATCGGAATATATAAAAGATTGCATTATGTTTGTGTTTCAGGCCAGGGTTGATCTAAGTGCAATAGAGAATGCCATTGGAATATATAAAAGATTGCATTATGTTTGTGTTTCAGGCCAGAGTTGATCTAAGTGCAATAGAGAAAGCTATCGGAATATATAAAAGATTGCATTATGTTTGTGTTCCAGGCCAGGGTTGATCTAAGTGCAATAGAGAATGCCATTGGAATATATAAAAGATTGCATTATGTTTGTGTTTCAAGCCAGGGTTGATCTAAGTGCAATAGAGAATGCCATTGGAATATATAAAAGATTGCATTATGTTTGTGTTTCAGGCCAGGGTTGATCTAAGTGCAATAGAGAATGCCATTGGAATATATAAAACATCTCAGATAAGGTACAGTATAAACACAGTATATTAGATACAACTGTCATAGTAAAGTAGAGTATGACTGTATGGAGTAAAATATGTAGCAACAGAACTAAATTAGTGTAGGAAAATAAACATAGATTAGATTTATTGCTATCCACTCTTTAGGAGGGGTTTACACCGGGGGTTTACAGTAAAAATGTACATGTAAATGATCTGTGATGAACCTTTTTTGATGATTTAAAGGGGCATATTTTGCCAGACTGATTTTTTGAATTACATTTTTAATACGAATGACAGGAAGAGCAGGGGTAATATCGTTGAATATACCCCACAGGGCTAGGCACAAACGTTTTCTGTACCCCGAATGACCGAAGGGAGTGATGGGTTTGAAAGCTTTTGTGCCTAGCCCAAAGGGGTGTATTCGACGATATTACACCTGCTCTGAGGTGTATATTAAAGATGTCAATTTAAGAGTAAAAAAGGCTCCAAAACTTAATAAAATATGTAGTTTGGATGTTCATTTATGTCTGGGGATGATATTTTATACCACAAACACTTATAGATACCTGAAATTTGCAATAAAAGTGCCCAAAAATTGTTGTTTAGAAATTCCCCATTTTTCCTGTATCACGCTAGTCACGTGACCATTACGCGTAGCAGGCAATACAGATATTACAGTACATATTTCAACATGTTCAATATGGCAAACATCAGCGATTCTGATTCCCGGGTTCTGAGAAATGGCTATTATAAATCGGCGAGAGGGTGTAATTTGACTGGGGAAAATACAGGGGAAAATGTGTCCAAGTCCAGTAAGAGAGCAATTATGGATACTTTAGACAAGTACTTAACTATGACGGTCGGAGAATCAACTAAAAATGTGAGTTCTGGAATGAAGACTCGAGGAGACTGAGGATCCGATCCATTCCTATTACTCAGTTTGAATTTTTGACGGGGAAATCAGGTTATGAAAACAGGTTTTCTTAAGTTATCAACTTTAGAAAATATGGATCTTGTTTTTGAGTAAGGCTTAACAAGCATTTAGATACAAGACTTGGCTATCTCTTGTCAAATACACGCAGACTTGCTGTAAATTGGCCATTGCAAATTGCAAAATCAGATCGTCAAATTAATCGCTTCGTATTTAAACGTATGCTTCATATCTTCATCCAAAACTTTAGTATTCATTAGAGATAAGTTATAACTTGTACAGGAAGAAATGGCAAATTCCGAGAAGAAATTGTTCAACATCACGATCAGCTCAGACTACATGTCGTACGCGTGTACTTGTCACTCTGAACTCACGTGATAAAATACGGCATCTTGATTGGTTACTACTCACGTTCCCTCATGTTGTCATGACGCGAAAAGCAGTAGTAAACTGAATATGTTAATGAACTGCCATATATGGAACAATTGTCTTTCTGATTGGTTAACTTTACACGCCTCCTAAATGAATATAGTAGTCGTAGTAAATGATTCATTGATAACTATGAAAGTGGGCGTGACCAGCTTTATTTTGACACCACATTCAAGATGTTTCAAATCAAAATGGCCTCGCAAGACGAGGTTGAAATATCGGCAATTTGATACTGATATGGTCTACGATAGATCAAAATTGACTGCCCCGCGTCACATGTCACGTGAGCCTATATTTGTTTAAAAATGAAAGAGATAGTGACACTTTTTAATCATAAGTTAATACCAATATTACAAGCACGTATCTATTTTTTTCATTATATATTTATTTCTTCATTATACATACATTTGTTTTATACTACATTGATTCATTTTTGCAAAACCTTTGCTATTAGATCTTTAAGATTCGAACATGAAAACTCACCAAAATGTTACGAATATTCATTATGGTCCGCCATTACTACGGTCCGCCGTTATGACGTCACACATTACTCGTATTACCAAGGGTATTGCACGCGAATATGCCCCTGGTGAAATGGTGACTTTGTTCACAGTTTATAGAAGGCGCAGATACAGTCATGTTTGAATCTTAAATAGGTCAATTTGTTCTTTTCTTCCATATCTATTCCCATTCTTCTAACATTGTTTTTTGAATGATTAATTGGTTTGAATAACCTTTAACATTTTAACAAAAAGTACATCTTCTTATGATCTGAGTTTTTTCTTTTCTAGGACCTCAATTAAGGAAGCTATCGGTTGCTTGCCACCAATGGATGAGGGTGCAGGAAAAAAGTGAGTATATTGACTGGGGGTTACACATGGTGACATACATTTTCGCAGTATCATACAGTTTTATAGTGTCATAAGCTACCAAAGCTGAAATAGTACTGTTGTGAATTGACTGTGTACATAGATATATATAGAAAAATCATAATAAATAATATTTTACAAAATGAAAGTTATAAGTAATATTTTACTAAAAGGATTATTTGATAGTAAAGTAATATTTGATAGTCAGTAATCAGTTTGAATATTTGATATTTAATATTATTTGACATTATTTGATAAAATGAATATTTCACACTCAACAGTAACTTATGCTTTGCTGTTTTTTACTTGCAGGTTAATGGAAGACTGTCAGAATAGGTTTCAAAGTCAAATGAAGTTTCACCTGCTTTGTTTCAAAAGTGACCCAGTTAAGAAACGCAGTTCCTCCCCGACATTATGATCTGTGCACAACTTGGAAAGTGACTGTATATGAAACGAACATTTTGCCAGAACCATACACAGCATGAATATTTCATTTTACTTTCTATTTTGTATAGAATTATCTGCAGATTGAATCCAAACAAATATTACAACAGGAATAATTTGGAATTATTGATAATAATATGAACCAATATATTATTCTATCATGAACAAAAATATGTTTCTCATTTATTATATCCAACGAACGGAGTTTGAGGGGATATAGAAAAGCTATCCGTCCGTCAGTGTGTGCTGGCGATAATACCGGTTGAGTAAAATGACTAAGCATTTCATTTTACACGTCACCAGGAAACATAAACTGCTTCAGTCTGGATTGAACAGTAACAAATACTAGGATAAATAAGTAACTCAAAGGACAAAAATCTATGTTTTTGTTAACTTTATTGCCGATGTACTAACAAATGCTAGCCATAATTATGCCACTGGCGATAGGCAGCATATTCTATAATATTTTATAAATAAAATTGCTTAAAAATAAAGACAACTCGCTCTAATACTCGTAGGTTTTGAGCCGATAAGAAGATGATAGCGCCGACAGTTAGTATATTTTCTCCTGTGGATTTTAAAAGTACCTCTTCCGCGCCCATTTGTGGTCCTGAGAAAAGTATAAGCACTGATCGATAACCTTGCGATCTTTATTTAAAAATGTTTCTATCGACCTAAGACTATGGTCAGGGGGGTTTTACCCCAGAGTTCAAAGAGGACACATCCTTATATATAATGTAAACCTGTATTGGAATGACATCATCATTGATTGTCAAACAAAATGGCGGCCTCAAAACTTTCGAAATATGCTTCGAATACTATTTAGTAATATTATGTTCATTTATGGCGTGTTAACAAATATCATATAATAGCTTCTTATTTCACATCCAGATAAAGAAAGGTGTACAGAATATGCCTAGAGTTTGGGTAAAAAGGCGTGGGGCGTGGGGTTTACGTTTGTGCCTACATCACATCGAAGAGTAGTATTTGGAAACTTCCCTGTGAAATTCGAACAAACGAATGTGATAAGCAAGTCAAGAGACGTAATTATGTCTGCTTTAAAGCTCTGGGGCTTTCTCTCCTCTTGCCTAGGGTAATACTTGTAATAAAAGTTAATTCTATATTAAAAGATGGCAGTACAATATGTCAATAAAAGTCAATATTTTGAAATATTCAAAAGCGAAATCTCTGTACAATCGAATCAATTAGGATTTTGTATAATTAGACTAATCTAATTCAAGTCATAAGATTAGTTGAATATATGTTTTACATCAGAAAATGAGAACAGCAAAACATGCTATTCGTTAAAACTGTTTATGAATGTATAAATAATCAATATATGGAGTTGTAAAACTTGGAACCAGAAAAATTGCTACATATGGGGTTCAAAAATTAGTCGTAACGACGTTTCGTGGGAGCGGACGAACGGACTTTATTTGTAAGGTTCCAGAAAATGTCTGATAGCCTGAAATTCAATGAAGTGGAGCCCAAGTCTATTGTGTTATACCATGGGCTCCATCAGAATATGGTTGAGCCCATGGTTATACCTAGCCTACACCACACTACCTCGATCGCGCATGCGTGAGATTTTTGATTTTCGTCCAGGGTGTTTTTGAGGAAACCGACTGCAACTCGTAAAGCTTAGAACGTGTCGAGTAAGAGATTAGTCAACGTTGTTATTCACTCAATTCCAATGGTAGATTGGTGAAGTACATGTTCAAAAATTAATGTCTGTACAAAGAAACATATAAATAATATTATTTTAGATTTTCAAATATTTGATATCTCTAAATATACCTTGGAAATCCAAGATGGTACAATGGTGCGATGGTACATTTGCAAACCGCTAAATGTAAATGGTCTAATCTTTATTTTCAGACTGTACAAAATCATTATTTCTAATTCGCGTAATATCCAGTGGTACATGGAGCTGTATTTGACATTCGAAACCAGAATATAATGAATGATAGAAGGAATGATACGTTTCGTTGAATAACATTTATGCTCAAATGCTTACCAAGGGGGACGTCATTAGAATATTTCAAATGCTATATGTGAAAATGCTTGCCAAAAACAGTGAAATAACTAGGCTGGGTATGGTTTACTGTAACATTTCTGGCACTTTTTATTCATCTTAAAATTTTATAAAAACAATTGATTTACAAAATTACAGTTGAATAACAAACTGGAAATCATATCTACATATAACACAATGCCGCGCAGTATAAATAACATTTAACTGGAGGTTTTGTTGCATATTAATGTCAAAAGAAGTAACATATTGAAAGTGAAACTACACGCTCCCTGTACATTAATGAATTTACTAAAATGTATCTTGTATTACCTTCAATCTTTACTTTACTGCGCCCATTATTCTCTATCTTCGCCTATATGGGGGTTTAGCTAACAATATTTCACAAACTACTTGATGAATCTATTTTATGTCTGGTGTCCTCTATGTCCTCTATTTGGAACTGAACTGTACCCTGTATCCCTTTTAAACGTGGTCATGTGGTAGGGCAGTGTGATACTGCAAGCAAGAGAAAACACAGGGCTCAAATTTTGGGCATCTATGCTGAAAATTAAGATCGAATCCCTTGGACATTGCGTATTAATTAAAACAAGGTCCGAATTCAGAGGGGGAGAAACACCAGGGTTCAAAGATGACATACGCTTATAATGTAAATCTGTATTGAGATGACACGGTCGCTGATTGGTCAAAAGTCGGCAAACAAATGACGTCATCAATGGCGGTTTCAAAATTTTCGAAATACGCTTCGAATAATATTATGTTCATTTCTGGCGTGTTAACCAATATCATAGCTTCTCATTTCACATCAAGATAAAGAAAGGTGTACGGAATATGCCTATATCAATTATAACATCCCATCGAAGTGTAGTATTTGATAACTAGCCGATGAAAATTCGAACGAACGAAAGTGGTAAGCAAGAGAGGTAATTATGTCTGTCATCTTGAAACTCTGGGGCTTTCCCTCCTCTTGTCCGAATTACAACTATTATAAAGTTATCAAAAAAGTTTTTTTTTCATGAAAAATGGCGACCATTTTGAATGCTTCCCTCTGTCGTTTGATGATATATCAATTATCTAAAACTGTATTTTCTTTTCCAGCAAATTGTTTTCGAAGTATATTATAAAAACCCTTCGACCTTCGTCTTGCACCTTCGATCCTTCTACGATTTGTCCAACACTTCTTGGGATACACGTCAACGGTCATAATTATCATCTCACTTTTGGAATAGTGTTTCTTGTCTGAAATTAAGTAAAACTAACAAAATAGTACATTTAACATGTGTTTATATTAATACAGAATGGTAGTCTGTGGTCTTGTGCTACATACCCCAATTTTGCTGGATACCGTTTCGGTAACCAGTTTGATGAGTTATACCAGTGTATAGGGTCCATACCTGATGGCAACGGCATTTACCCATTGTGCTGTGCCATGGCAAAGAACAAATCCAGTCGTCTGTGCTGATTTGGCCTGGGAGCCTAATTCATATTATATTATATTTTTAGTATGTTTTCTTGAAAACTACTTTTTATCCTAAAAGATGTGACAAAGCGGTTATTTATTGGAGACATTTTATTTCAGGATTTTTGCCCCGTGTTGATCACAGTCATCTACAATCCACATCTTATACAATCCTCATCGTATACAATTCACATCTTATACAATCCATATCTTGTACAATCCTCATCGTATACAATTCACATCTTATACAATCCATATCTTGTACAATCCACATCTTATACAATCCACATCTTGTACAATCCACATCTTGTACAATCCACATCTTGTACAATCCACATCTTATACAATCCACATCTTGTACAATCCATATCTTGTACAATCCACATCTTATACAATCCACATCTTGTACAATTCACATCTTATACAATCCACATCTTGTACAATCCACATCTTATACAATCCACATCTTGTACAATCCATATCTTGTACACAACGAGAAACACTATATAATAAACATCAATACGACGAGATAATAGATTTATTATCCAAATTGAATAATAACTAATAAGATCTGTTACTGCTGAATAACATCCTGCCCGGGATTTGTTATTAATCACATAGAAATGTCTTATCCGAACAGCTTACATGTACGTATTATCCGTTGCGGCCATTAACAATTTTACATATCTAATTAGCTAAGTAAATAAACATGCGTCGACACAGTCGCAGTTGACTATGAAAAGTTCAATCATCAATCTTATTTTTATTTTCTTGATTTAAAGATTTATTATGTTTAAAAAAGAAAATGTTTGATTTTTAAGTTCAACCTTTAATTCTTATTATCAAGAACGCGCATGCAAATTCGCCAACCATGTACATTGTTTGCAGTCTGCGCAATTTAATGTAAATCATTGTATATTTTTCGATATACTGTAATACTATTCATTATTTGTAAAATTGAACCGAATATAATCTAAAATTAATCAGCTTTAAATACATTATATGTCATAAAAGTTGCCTTAAAACAATACAATTCGTGCGTTTGTAAATGCTCTAAAGCCCCGCTAGTATATGAACGAATCCTAAATAGAAATGAGTAAAATCCGTTCCCATTAGTGTGTACACGTTCTACACCGAGACTTCTCCTTTAAATCAAATCAGTCCACTAGTATGAGTTAAGAATGGACAGAGGGACGGATGGCTTCATTCAATGGGATAATTAAGATATTTCAAAACCAGTGTCATTCTTCTATGCATACATCACTCCAATCATAAAATAAAACAAGCTGTTTATTTTAAAACTATTCTTTACGAATTTATGATAAGTGTATAATGTTCAATCATACAAATCGCAGTCAGTGATTGTTCTCCACACTCACCCCTCCCCCTTCCTGACATGAACTATTTTGTAAAACCATTGACAGTGTGGAAAGGATTCTTACACTCGAGTGTCAAGGGGGGGGGGGGCAGTTACAGAAATATACAAGGCGATGGTTCAAATTGGACAATTTTCAAAACTGTTCAACATGGTGAAAACTTCACGTTTTTAAAGAATGCTTGCCCGGCGAGTGGTTTGCTCTGTATTGCGAGAGAACAAAAACTTTGAGTTAGGATTTTTCCTAATACTATCATTAATCTAAACAACTTTTTAATCCGTCTCTGACTACATATCATGCCAATTAATACCATTATTGTGTTAACAGGATTAAATATGATATCTATGGAATTATAATTTAATGAACTCAATAGTCTAAATGATAATAAGTTCATAATTTAGTCTTGGTTGACTAGTCTTGCATCATCAGAGTTGGATTGCAAATACCTCCCTAAATCAAATATTTAAAATTTACAAATTTCCTAGTGTACCGGGTGGGGAAACAAGTCTACATCCAACCACTAAAGTTTAAATATACTATATACTATAGTGTCCCGTGAATTCATTATAATTATCTTAGACAATAGTGAAGCGGTACAATCATTGGAGTGTTAATTAATCGGAATGCAAGTTTGATTTAAAATAACTCCTTTGGATCAAATATTTAAATTCTACTAGAATGCGGGGAGTGGAAACAAGTCTCCATTCAAGCACTAAATATCAAAAGAAAGATTTCAGTACCCCTTAACTTCACTCCCGGACTTCACTATTCACCACCACCCCTCCCTCTTCCCCAAGTATCCCTTATGACCCCAGAATGTTCGTTTCTGTGCCCCCCCTGTCCATGGCCAGTAAGTAATCTATGTGTATATTGGCTCCCTCCCAAAGGTGGGAAAACCAGATGCAGGCATAGACATTGACAAGGTGAGGGGATTTAAATATAAAAATAGTCTTGTTTTTGGCTCCGACTTATATATTTTGGCACTGTTTAAGGAAGCCGGTTTAAGGAATGAGAGGCAGAAATAATTCCTAGAAATAAGATGGCCTCATATTGCTGGAGCTTGAATAACAAATAAAAGGCATGTTCTTATTTCTGTATTCTGACCTTTGATTGTGTATTAAGTTGAGCTGCACGCTAAACGTTAAGATTGTTAAAACGCTTAAAATAAAATTTTATTCCTCTCAATTTACATAAAAATGAAACACATTAGATTCGAATCTCAGTCACACCAGCACCACTGGTCAACGGAAGTACAAATATCTATATTAATCAAATGTCTGAGAATTTGATAACTGTCTGGGATCCAATGTTAAATTTTATTGAAGCAAACTAAGAAAAGTATAAAGATGAATTTTAAACGTTTAGAGGGAAAGGTCAAATATGCATTGTAACCCTAAAAATAATTCATTAAAGTGTCGTACACATTTATAGCATTATATAAATAAAACAAATAAAGCACAACCCTAATGCCCTATAATGAATTCATATCGGCGCTAAACGGCCCTTGCAATAAAAACGCATCGAAGCAGGGAATGCTTGGAAAATTCTTCCGAGACTGACTTTTCAAAAATGTTTATATGATGATTGCGTTTGCTTCTCACGAGTTCATTGAAACGTTCAGTCGTAAAACTTTAGAGATCAAAAGACTAATTAGGCACCTGATTGCGAAAGTTTGATTGCATTTCGATCGCCGGGATTTTACAAACGTATTGTTTAAGTACCGATCGTGTTCTTGGAATCTTGATAACTTCCTATTTTAAGTTTTGGGTTGAAAGCAATGGGTATGTCGGACTTTCTCAAGTCCACATAATGAAACAATATCCCTTTATATTAGTCCAATCGGAATTTGCATAAACATACCAGTTTTATATTGCAAAAAGAACTGTAATTAATAGCCTACATAAAAGCATCATGCTCAATAAAACATTAAAGCATATATAAAGCCTATTGTTATCGCACCCATCGCACCCCCCCCCCCTCCTGGCTACGCCTATGGATATTTATGCAACTTTCACGTTTACCCCGCCCCCTAATAATTCTTGCGCCCCCTCTAAATATCAGACCCGTCAGGCGTTGAGGCATTGATCAGGATACCCTGACTCCCAAGCTGTGCGACTTCTGGCAACCGCTACACCTATATTCCCGGGGAAAACGCTTTTAGAAAAATTGTCAAATATGGTCCTGTGTGGGCAAACACCGAGCAGGAGGAGAGGGGTGCGTGAATTGTGTGCGACCCTTCATCAGTTGTGTACCTTATTTTCTGTTTTCAAATGAAATAATTTCACCCTTGCCCGACTGACTTGTAGATAATGCACGAATCAAATAGCATGGGGATCAGATAATCAGATTGATTCGTATTTTCGCAATCAGATGAATTAACTTATTGTTTTCTCTGATTAAAATGCGGTTTGGAGCTACTTTTACAGGATTTGTAAATTCGCAATCAGACTGGCTTATTTTAATATTTAGTCAGTGCAAGAGGAGGGGACTATAAAGTAGAAAATTGTTTTGATTTCGACACTAACTGAATAATTTATCACAATTGTTAAATAAGCAAACAGAAACAGGTTTAAAAATGAGAATAGAGGCAAAAAGTCTATACATAAAATGTAATTAAAACCCGGGAATTAAAAGCAATTTTAGACTGTTAGATGATCTCTTCTGTAATCAAGGTGATGTTGGTACACTTCCGCCGTTAGAAAAACAAAGACTAAGACAAAGACTATATAGCAATTAATCCTTTTGTAATCATTAAATGTTAGATTCTTATTATTTTGTTGGACAATGTTCAGACTTCTGACCAAGATTAAATCATTTATGTTTGTATTAAAAAATAGTATTTCAATCAGACAGACGCTCTAATGAGTTAGAAAAATACATTTGTCCATTTCCTCTCAAGAAGTTTTCAAAGGTAAACAAGTCGATTTGTTTGAGTGTTTAGCATTGTTTTTCATAACTTGACGCTTCCATGAACAGAATGACTTTAAAATGAGTTTTTATAATTTTAGCTTTTATACGGACATGCTTATTGTATATTTCTATATGAACGTTGTAGTTATGTGATGTAACATCGCCCCCCCCCAAATTACAGGTATACAAATTTTGGTCGGAATGCATTAACTTGCAATTAAAAGCAATTTTAGACTGTTAGATGATCTCTTATGTAATCTAGGTGATGTTGGTACACTTCCGCATTTAAAGTCCCCGTCTAAAGTTTGAAAATATTTTTTTATCATTCATTTACTATTTGTCAGGACTTAAAAAGTGATATTAGAGATTTTTGAACAAAAAACATTTTTTGAAAAAAAAGTTGTGAGCATTTCATTTCTCAAATATTCATTTTTCAAAAAAAGTTGAAATTTCTTAATCATCAAATATTTCTTAATGCATTTCAAAAAAGATTATCTTTTTAACACCAATGCAAAGATTGAACAAAGGACACACTATTCCAATAATAAAATGCCATATTTAATGGGCCACTTCAATGTTTCAGCATATCAAAAATATTTTGAAACATTAGTGATGTCACTAAGGTAACCAAAACTCTTTGAAAAAAATTGAAATTTTTTTTCCGATGTAAATCTTTTCTAAATATGCTAGACTTTCATAAAAAACCAATGATGATTGTCTAACCAGGTTAAAAGGAAGAATAAATTATGTTTTAGATATCGTTGTACCATTGGTTTCTATGAGAACTAAAATTTTGAAATGCACTTTTCTCAGAACCATTTTCATGCACTGATAATTTCATTTTTCGCTTGTTTATCAACCGATTTTCTTAATTTTTTCGGCAAAAACATGGGAGGATGAATGCTATGCATTGGTATGAATTGTGGCTCGTTAGAAGATATGAGTGACCTCTAAAAGTTGGTTTGAAATAAATTCACAAATTTTGAAACAAAAAGTCTTTCAAAAACCACTTTTTGAAATTAAAAAAAAAAGTTTCACATATCACACTTTGATAACATTGGGTAAGACTACAATATAAGCCAAAGTGGTTTAAACTTTACATGGGGCCTTTAAGAAAACAAAGACTAAAACAAAGAGAACTAAGCAATTAATCCTTTTGTATCATTAAATGTTAGATTCTTATTTTTTATTGGACAATATTAAGACTTCTGTCAGCGATTGTTGTGCAGGTATGTGTATAAAATCATGTGAACAACATTATCGTGGAAACTCCCATATTCATTCTCATAATGTCTTACAGCTATTTCGCAAATGACATAATCCTAAACAACATATGGACATAATATTGCAGAACTGAGCGAAAAGAAAGGTGGAACAAATCAGATTAAGATATTTTATTTTTGAAATGCACAAAGGGCAACAAAACTTAAAGGCGTTGTAAAATAGATCGTGCTTTTATATGATCCCCTTCTATAATACCCTACCCTTTGCATTTGTTCGACTTCACTTCTTAAATGAGAGTTTCGTCTTCTCGTAGTTTATAATTAGACTCTGCACGCAGCGTAATAGTGCCCCTATTATCCATGTTTATGTTCTCATTTGATTTTTCATCAGTTATGACTTGGTAACATTTGCTCCGATTTTCATTACGGCGCCCGGCCGATTGAGTATCTTGTTCAGAATTGAATACAATTTTGAACAAAATACTCATCGGCCGGGCGCCGGTGCTGAAAATCTGAGCAAATGTGACCACGGCATTATAAAAGCATACTCTTTAATACACGAACAGATTCAAAATGAGACTTTATCTATCAGAGAAATAAAAATGGAAAATTTGTATTCTGAAAATATTAACTGATGCATTGGTTAGTATTAAATATTAAGTTTTACAGTCGGAAACCTCAAGGGGCGGGGAATTTGATTAAACAAAACGCTGGATTAATATGTGGACAACTTGCAAATGAAATGAAAGTAACATGACAGAACGAGTATGTACGCCCAATAAATACTTTTATAGTTTTAATGTGCATTCAAAGGACCCTGTTTGTTAAATTGATAGAAATGAATAGTTTTATTATCGGAAAAAACTGAGAAATGTCTACCCGATTCGCCAGAATAGTCATCATCATATCAGTGCGAAAAATTAGCTATATTTATTTTCTATCCGATATACACCTGATATTGATAGCCTTCCACGATCATGGTCCGTTGACATCATCAACCTTGTGATTTGCCATAAGTGATTAACCAACATTTTTTAATTAAAAGTCGGGGTTGACGTTTCTTGACTTTTCACACTTACATCAAAACATAATTTGAAAATAAAAGGCATAAAATGGCCATTAAAAGTACATTTTTGAACAAAAGTATCAACTTATATTACACTGCACGCAAATACAAAGTGAAAAGAACGTCTTCCCGGAGATTGAAATACGGATCGGTAAGTCAACAAATCTAACTGTTAAATAAACAAGCTTAGCCTATGTCTGCGATTGTTTGTCTGAGTGGCCAGATGTTATCCGTTTCGGATAATAAATTTCTGAGAATACTACTGATATCTAGAATACATCTTTCGTGATATTTTTCATAAAACTACCCTTTGCATTCGTTTGACTTCACTTCTTAAAAGAGAGCTTCGTCTTAGTGTATACGTAGTTTAACTAGACTCTGCACGCAGGGTATCATAAAACAGGCATCTTAGCTGCAATTTTGAATTATAGCGTAATTCATAGTACAATATAAATTAACCCGCCTCTGTTTAATTCAAATATGCATTACCCTTAAGATTTATATACTTAGACACCTTTTCATTCTTGATTCGGATTTTTATCTTGTCTTCATCTAAATCTGTGGATTAATAACAGTTTTTAGTATACAAATTGAACATACAAAATGTAGCGTATTGATTACACGTTACAGTGGCGTAGCCAGCTTTCAGTCGGGGGGGGGGGGGGGGGGGGGGAAGGGATGCGATCGTGGCATTAAAAATGTTTTTGAAGATTTGTTTTGAATTTTACAAAAATTGGTGCAACTTCGTTCAAAATCGAGCTAGAAGCTTCAAAAAAAGCATTTTAAGACTTTTTTCTTCTATCTAATGGTTCTATTTTCATAGGTTATGGAGGGGGGGGGGGTGCGATCGCATCCCATTGCATCCCATCGCATCCCCCTGGCTACGCCTATGCGCTATATTAATATAACAAGGTTATCAATATCATGCCAATAGTTACCCTGCGTGCAGAGTCTACATGTAGTTAAACTACAAGACGAAGACGAAGCTCTATTTTAAGAAGTGAAGTCAAACGAATGCAAAGGGTAGCCAATAGTTAGATGGTTAACTAATATTAACACAAAATGATAATACACGATAATCAAAAAAATAAACCTCGGTATTCGGGCCTAAAATCCAAGGATACGTGTACCATTACTTAAGTGTAAGCTGCAATACCATATCGGATACCTGTACCATTACTCAATAATAACCACAAGTAAGACCATAATAACAAGCTTAATAACCATCTTATTGCAATTTATTCCATACGATTTTGTCTTGTGGTACAATCCACATCTTATACAATCCACATCTTATATACAATCCACATCTTGTACAATCCACATCAAAATGTGAGTTTAACTTGTTTCAAGATCATACCTTGATAATTGTTGGCCTCGTGTTTTGATGAATCTACATTTTCAAATAATGGAATTGCCTTTTTAAACCACATAAAGTTACTAAAATTTGTCTTTCATCAGTAATTAAACGTATTCAGCATTTTGGATAGGAGTGGTTGCAGTCTTAAAGGATTTAGAAAGGATAGATACTCTAAAATGTCGGAAGCCATTTTTTCAAAAAGCACGCATACTTATTTCCCTTGTATGTCTGATCAAATATACATTATTGAATATTTAACAAGTAGAAATGTCATTAGAATTGAAAAGGGGTACGCCCTCCTTTCAAAAACGTTAAATTCAAAGGATATTTACCTATCTTATATCAGTAATAGCATTAAGCTACACTCCCCTCCATACGTTGGGCAACCTTAGCTCCCTCATTGAACTACGTGGTAAAGCCTCCTTACGTTTGAATTTTCAATTACTTAACCTGCGATGAAAATATTATAATATTGATGGAAATGTAACTTGACCTTATTTCCAATACCTCAAAATTTTCTCAATTTTTTTCCTCAATTACAATAGGTCGAAAACGGATAATAGATTTGATGAATTTTTGAAAATCGACCTTCTCATGTTAGCCAATGGGAAATGGTAGGTTTGCCGCAAGTCATATGACAGAATATGCATCCATCCGAGTCCTTGCAAAAATACAAGTTAGGTAGACAATTGAACTTGCTAACTTTATTTAACAAAAAATAATACTTTTCTTCATGTTCAACAAAGTTATATGTTTTTAAAGTCTAAATTGTTTTTCAAAAAACCCCTCCCATTGAAATAACACAGGAGGCGAAAAATGATTTTCAAAAATGACTTTGAAGCTCTGTAACTTTAGTATTCATCAAGCAGTACTTCAAGTAAACTAAAAACTTAGTGTGCAAAACAGTTAGACAATTCAATTTTCTATATAAAAATATTTTTAGCTGAATCTTTTACTGAATACTAGATATCCTGATTTCTGATTTGCCCCGAACAATTCAATTTTTCAATTTTTGACCTATTGTAATTGAGGAACAAATCAATCAAATACCCATTTCAAATAACACATTAATATTCATGAGTTCTCATTGGTATAGGTCCATAGCAAAGTCTGCAAATAACCCAACAGAAAGTAACTAACTAAAAATGTTCAGATTGTGTAGTAATGGTGGCCATTTTTAATAGACCAGCCACCGATAATTGGTATTTTAATGGCGGCCATATTGGAAAAAATCTTCTTTAGTAGAGCATCTCAGGTATCAGCATACAAAATTTGAGCCAAAACCATCGACCAATTTCAAGTTATCGCCCGATCGAGCGAACAGATGGAAGGACAGCTTCAGCTTCTCTATAGCCATTCTTCAACTAAATTCATTCGATTGGATAATGAAACATCTTACAAGCACTTCCTAGTTCTGATACCATGCTTTCACCTGATTCTTCACAAATGAAAGATTTTCATAAAATCCAACATCGAAACTTTGCTTTCCTAAATATTCATTTCTCGTCCTTTCAAAATACCATTCCTCGAGACAGTCGTAACCCAGATAAGAATAGTCTATGTAGAATTTATTCATGAATAATTCTGGCCGTGTTTTCAGATAAGGTAGATCCCCCAGGGACAAAATACATATCATTCGTACTCTGTTTCCTCCTTTACAGGGATAGTTGAAGGGATAATTTCCCCAGTTCTTGAATCGCGTGATGAAGGGGTATTTTTGGGGGTCAGTTTCTGGCTCTCCTGAAAGAAGAAAAGAGGCATGTAACTTGGCCAGACAATTTTGGCATGAATACATTAGATTATAATCTATGGACATAACGAGTGCATCGCCGACACAGTGCGGGAATTTAGTTATCAGTCCCCGTCTACATCTTCGAATTCCAAGTGGTTATAACATGAAGTTGGGGCAACTAAAACCTTGAGAATCAAGATGCCCCGTCTATAAAATTGATGACTATGAATGAATCATTCAAAATAATACAATCCCTCCTCTGTTACAATGTATGACATTTCTTTATATATGATTTATTTTGTATCAAATTACTTTGCCTTAACATCGATCTATGCTCACTGTGTATGCTGCTTACATGTAAAACAAAAAATCTACGTTGGTTCAATAAATGCACTCGATGATCAGTTTTGGCGAGGTCTGCCTCGTGCCTGGCTACGCCCATGGCCACCGTGTCAATATCCCAATTTACAATAGCTAGCAATTATCAACAAAACAGAAAACAATACCTGCATAAGATCCTGGTACTCCCAAATGAGGATTGTGATTGAGAGAAGAGAAGAAACTTTCATCTGGAATACCAGCCGTTTTTGCCCATTCCAAAAACTCTAGGGCTGTTTTATTATGCAGTAAATAGTCTACGAAATCCCGTGAAGCCGTGACGTGCACTGACCCCTTGACTGGAACTATACCATGAGGTGGTGGTTCTTTCTTTTCGTCTGTTCGTCCTGGGTTGTGAACGTAGGTAAACCGTTCCATATTCCTCCTGAAAGTAGTTAAATTAAAAAATTTCCAAAATTTTACTTGAATGATATATAACCAGAGACATATAAAACATATTAATGTAAGCATATGTTCTTACAAGCATACACCGCTACTATACCTAGTTCTGAGGTCTATAAATGGCACGTAAAAGTCTCTCTGTCTGCTCAATATCTTTAAACATAAGAATACTAAAAGCTATAGGGAATTCCTCTTTCTTTATCCAAAAATTATAGGTTAATAGGTTGGACATTTTGTCGGTTAGTCCAGGACTTTGATAACTTTGTGAATATCGCAAAACATAAACATATTTTAAGAGGTGATCAAAACAAAAATGATTTAAGTTACATAATGAATAATTTTTGCAATATTGTTTTTATATCGGATTTATTTGTCTCAAATCAACAACATAGAGAAACAGTCATAAAAACACCATTTTACACTAATTTTTAAACATTTTCTAACCTGTACTCTTGAAACCCCAGGCTGTTATAACATGCATATGGAAATGTTTGCTTTAAATCATTCGCTTACTGTGTTAGTACTTTAAAACAGAACGAAAGTTCAAACCTCATTAGTAACCCTGCCTGTATTTGCTAAACAAAAATATTATTTTGCTCTTTACACGAAATCGAAACTCAATAATTTATTTTCGTGTCATTCTTTCTTATTGACCTTGAATAAAGTTGTTGTATCATTTTATCTCTTGCCCTAACTAGATTTGCATCGCGCATATTTAATCTCAATAAGATCAACCTCGTAAATCCATTTCATTCTGTACAACAGAAATTTATCTTACGGTGAAATTTTTGTTTGATTCATTTCTTTGTCAATTTCTGACTTGTTTTATTCGGACTGTTTAGAGAAATCTATCAATAGTTCAACTTACCTTTTGACAGTACCCTCTAAATTATTGGCGCCATTGTAGGCCTTCAGAATTTTAACCAGTTCCCAGTTGGTTCTCAGAGGGAATTCCTGCCCAGTGAGGTTAATGAAATATTTCCATTTTTTGTAAGCCCAAAGGTCCTTCATGCACCTCAGTTCTGGTTCAAGCACAGTGAATGCCCCCCATTGCACATCTATTAATTCTGAGGCAATTATAACATTGTCAAAACATTGAGCAATTGCAGTGATTCCCTTCTTTACGTCTGGATTGGATTTTACATCCATATGAATGCAATAATAGTTCTGAGGTCTATAAATGGCACGTAAAAGTCTCTCTGTCTGCTCAATATCTTTAAACATAAGAATACTAAAAGCTATAGGGAATTCCTCTTCTTCTTTCGTAAGTGCTGATAAAATATAACTTCTTGATTTTCGAAATCTATCACAGTCTGATGCCAGCGTCACATACGCCTTATCTGGAATTGGAATTTTTGGATTTGACTTCATATAGTTCTCAGCTTTTTGGAGCTCGTCGTTATCCCCTTGAAATACTGCGGAACAATTTGCTCCAATTGTGCGGATGGAAGGAATGTGGACTTCATCTGAAGTTTCAGGCTTTTTAGTCCTTGAAGGAATTCCTTTTGTTATATTTATTCTACCATCTGTTTTTATATTAACTATTCTACCATAGTTTGTGTCGACTATATCATGATGCGAATCATTGTATTCATCATTAGCGTCAATTTGAGCAATTTTGACATTCGGGTCACCTTCTTGATGAATGTCTGTAATTTTTTCGACATCTTCAGGAGGAATCTGCTCGATTATATTTGTACATGGCGGATCACAGTGTTTTATCTTTCTCTCTATTATCACTCGTGGTTGCATTTGCGCAAGTTGCCAACGCTTGTGTTCTAATACCTGGTACTGCGATGCCAACTGATTCGTTATATACAGCGTCCCACACACGACCATCAATAACCAGGCCATCAACCATCTCCTATTTGGGCATAAAAGTTCTACCAAAACTAATCGTGTCGCCATTTTGGTATTGTTTGGTTTGAGCTGTCTTTAATATTCCACTTTATAGTTTGATTTATAGAATGCGACCATCTCATTGTCCATTGCTGGAACAGCAACTCGTATCTTGCTCTGTCAAATATAACATCAACATTTCTGTAGCGATTCTACATCCTTTTGTAATTGTCAAGTGTTAGATACACTGACTTGAACATAACTGTTCCTGATGGATGCCAATTTTGTTCTGCTTAATACAGTAACTGCATGCTCTCCGGTTGTAGATGCACTTAAAACTAGATGACAGAATTATCTGAATTCCCAGGTTACCTCAATGCCTAATAATTCCAATGCCTTTCTCAACAAGCGAGACCTGAAATGAGAAATAATCAATGACACTTTCTAAAAGCAAAAATCTATGAGGCTTTTTCATTTAGCTGATTGTGACTCCGGAGCATATGTTTTAGAATATAAGAGTGCCATTCTATTATTCATAAATTGTGTATTATAATCTATAAAAGATAATTGGAGGGCGATATCTAATTCTAGTTTCCACTGTGGCTTGATACTGTACTATAAAGTGTCCGAACTTGTAAAGAACATGGGGCCCCCGTCGATCACTTGTTCTGGGATATTGATAATATCGTATTTGTAGAACTATAAATATATTGCTTTACCTATTTATTTAACATTTATTATTACCACCTTGCCGGGCCAGTTCTAGGGGCTTTAGTGCTAGTTTAGAAGGCGTTTATTTTACTATATCGACCTGAGAAATGTGTGACGTAGTGGTGGTCCATATGGACCGGTCTAGAATATATTCTGGATCGGCAATATTCCCCGGGAAATTAAATATCGTTCAATGCGTAAGATTTTCTTGCTGTTTCAGTCCTGGTCATTAACGGTGGTAATAATACTAATAACGTCATTTCTGCGAGCGATATAGTGAAATATTGGACCTTGGGCCTTCGGCCCTTGGTCCAATATTTCACTATATCGCCCTTAGAAATGACGTTATTGTACTATTGTTCCACAGATCAATAGGGATTTAGGTATCTCATAATCCGACATCAGTTGGTAGTGTTTCGAAAAAAGGTTTAAATCATGATTGTATTAAATATGCATTTTTAAAACTACACTGGGACTATTATAAAATATTTTACTGACCCAAGAATAACACGTCCAGGATTTTGTTTTGAAATGTGTTATATAATTCTTCTATTACGGTTATAAGGATGAGTTACGATTATTTAAAATTTTGCAACATTTGAGTAGGATTAGATTTCAACATTTCCCGCTGGTAATGCTTAATCGCTGACATAACACATTTACATTGTACTAATTAGACCAAGGGGAATTAACTCATATACTGATATTTGATATAGTGATGGTTTTAAGCCTATAACTTGATTAAAATGGAGATGAAATTCGAAGGATTATGTAAACATTTATATCGAACCACACAATTCGCAGACATTCTGATTCATCAAAACCTGCTTTAACTTTTTTAGTAATCGTGAGAGTAGGAGCTGCGGATACCACCCCGCCGATAGGGGCCTTTGCCTAGTCTAGCTACAAACTCTCGTGACCCCGCTACACACTTCCCCAAGTAGATAGGAGTAGGGGTCCAGAGACTTCAAGCAGGACTAGCCTTTACCAAAATTTTATCATTTTGTGAAAGAATGTACAATATGAATATATCTCAACCGCCTCACCCTGGGTATAGTCTGTCACGTGACTTCATGGATGACGTGTGCGCGAGTGATTCGCATTTTCTTTCGCTTGAGGTTTGTAATCACACTTTTTACATGTTTTAAGATTTTGTATCTCTGTGAAACTTGTCCCGTACCATCAATGTCTGAAGACGATCTAATTCACCAAATATCTCATCCAAGCGTGTCCCGGTTAAAGAGAAATTCGCACTTTTGTGTCTCGCAAAATGACGTGTGCGCGAGTAAATCGAATTTTACGAAGGATGGGTGCGCGAGTCTAACATATTTATATTCATTTTAAACAATTCTGCAAGCTAGACACAATATTGATTTTGTTACAAGGTGATTTAAAAACATATGAAAAGCATACCTTTCTCCCTTTGCAGGAAATATGTACGCCTGCTACCACTGTCCACCAGGAACCTTGCTTTGGGGACAAATGCATGGTAGTGACGGGAATCATTACCCAAACTATTTTGGGCGCAAATCAATTTTGTATTTGACTTTCTATTATGCTGTTCTTCAATTGTTTTTTACAAATGGAGGATCTGAGTACACGAAAGCTCATATTATATTGCTACATTTATAGCGAACATTGATTTCTGAGTCTGTAAAAACATAGTATGTGGGATCACCCTTGGTATAAGACGAAATGGACCGGTATGGGTCAAAAGCTGGACCTGTACGGGTGAACTTTGGGGGTACTTAAAATCATTCGGAGGGATCATATATTTCAACTTAGATACGAAGAAGTCAATATTGAGCAAGTTATAGCTGTTTTAAATTCAAATAAAACCGTTAACCCGTACCGGTCCAGCTTTTGACCCGTACCGATCCATTTTGTCAGCTGCGTATACCAAGGGTGAGGATGCGGAAGAAGTTAGAAGCTCCTATAATTATTTGATATTACTTGGTATCATGGGCTTCCCCTTACTATTCCTTACATGGTTCTGATCGTGGCGGATGCCGAGTAACCACATAACAACTCTGACCCCCCCCCCCCCTTGTATGGGATGTCAATAAATGAATATGCTGCCGGTTTTATGAGACCGCCAAAAATTTAATTCAATTTTTGGTTCAAATTTTAATTCACCTGCAATGCCGGACAGCCCTACAAGCTATTTCAAAACATTTATTGTCATTAAACGTAGACATGTATGTGCCATACACGAAACATCTACAAAATAGCAAACTATTCTTTAACATACTACTTTAAGATGACAAAAACAAATGTCACGTGAGTTGTATTCTGCCTTAGCTTGCAGAATTGTCTCAAGTGAATAAAAATATTTTAGACTCGCGCACCCATCCTTCGTAAAATTCGATTTACTCGCGCACACGTCATTTTGCGAGACACAAAAGTGCGAATTTCTCTTTAACCGGGACACGCTTGGATGAGATAATTGGTGAATTAGATCGTCTTCAGACATTGATGGTACGGGACAAGTTTCACAGAGATACAAAATCTTAAAACATGTAAAAAGTGTGATTACAAGCCTCAAGCGAAAGAAAATGCGAATCACTCGCGCACACGTCATCCATGAAGTCACGTGACAGACTATACCCAGGGTGCGCCTGGATATTCTTAAACTTATCATCTGTAACGATGTAGACAGTACATCGAGTATACGTGTACGTGTACGGTGATTGGCAAATGCTATTGTCTTGTGGGGTCAACTTATCTATGTGCATATATGCGTGGCAACTAAAAAATCAGTTTTTTGTCTTCTTATTGATCGTTTAACACCGATCTGTCATTTGTAGTCTTTCAAGTTTGATTAATGGTTTTGCTTATTCTGGCTGTAACAGGCGGGACCATTAAACAACAATGCAAATTTACATAAAACAAAGGATTGTTGTACACACGTGTTGAAAATGACAAATATTATTTTAAAATCAAACACGACTATGACTAAAGAAGGTGAAAATGCAAAATATATGTTAACATTCTTTATACTAGAGGCACTTTGATTGATTCATCGCAATTATCACACTTATCAGATTGTTTAAAGGGGAAATATATAAACGGATACATCATGATATTTTCCCCTTTGAACCATTGCTTCTAAAATGTGTGTGAAACAGTATATATGCATGGTTGTCAGAAATATATATAAATAATTATGTGCAATTTCAACGATGATGCATTGATCCTCTACCCTTTAGATTCGTTCGACTTCGCTTCTTAAAAGAGAGCTTCGTCTATCGTTTATAACTAGACTCTGTGCGCATGGTATAGGTCCTCCCTCTGAGAATATAAGTTGATAAGAAAATACATTTGAACTTCATTGACAAAATGTGGCAGAGGTTATCGTAACATGAAAGTGCACTTTTCTGAAAATCCTTTATTTCTGATTTCTTTCGTTCTCTGTCCGGGAGCAACCTTTGAGATTAGAGTATACAACCTATTCATATAGTCTAACGTTAATCAAGACACGTACGTGTAGACGAACAGTTCGTTAGACATGCCACTTATAGCAGATTGTTTTTAGAGCATCATAAAATGACACACGTCCTCATACTTCGTATTGCATTGTCAACTATATTGTTGTTACCAAGGTGCCCTATATTAAACAATACGGTGTCCTCGTCGTAACGTGTACCTATAATGAAATTTTTCATTGATAGCTTTAATTTATAGTGCAGAAGACGGTATGAGACAGATTATCAGGTATATAAAAGGAAAGCTAAGTGAACGTATTACGGGCACTTGCGATCGTAAATGTCGTTTCCATGATAGCGAGAATTATGTTTTATTATATGAATGTCAAATGATTAACTTCTTAACATTTGCTTTGTGCTATATATATATAACATTTTAGTGCAATCATCCTTATACTGTCAGAAATATCAAGACATCACTTACAATAGCAAACGTTTTGAGAGTCAAGATCTTTACTTTACCCATGATACTACTACTTCGGCGCTGAATAACACTTTGGAATATTTATGATATTGAAAAAATCGTATTGTCCCGCCCAATCCCGCTCACCAAAATAATGTAGTATCGCAGCCTAACAAAGCTTCTTGTTTTGTTCAGTTGGGACGACATTTTTCAAACCAAGTTAGAGAGATTTTGAAACGTAAGAAATATGAAGCTATGTTTAAGCGAATCGTTATTTCATCACCATGCTCTGACACAGACAGTCATGACAACGTCATAGATATCTGAGAAATAAGCGAATGCTTTACTGTATTAGATGCATTTACTACAAAGAAGTGTTCAATAAGTTACGATTTACTGTATTAGATGCATTTACTACAAAGAAGTGTTCAATAAGTTACGATTTACTGTATTAGATGCATTTACTACAAAGAAGTGTTCAATAAGTTACGATTTACTGTTTTAGATGCGTTTACTACAAAGAAGTGTTCAATGAGTTACGATTTGTATTAGATGCGTTTACTACAGAGAAGTGTTCAATAAGTTACCATTTACTGTATTAGATGCGTTTACTACAGAGAAGTGTTCAATAAGTTACGATTTACTGTATTAGATGCGTTTACTACAAAGAAGCGTTCAATAAGTTACGATTTACTGTAGTGTTCAATAAGTTACCATTTACTGTATTAGATGCGTTTACTACAAAGAAGTGTTCAATAAGTTACGATTTACTGTTTTAGATGCGTTTACTACAAAGAAGTGTTCAATGAGTTACGATTTGTATTAGATGCGTTTCCTACAGAGAACTGTTCAATAAGTTACGATTTACTGTATTAGATGCGTTTACTACAGAGAAGTGTTCAATAAGTTACCATTTACTGTATTAGATGCGTTTACTACAGAGAAGTGTTCAATAAGTTACGATTTACTGTATAAGATGCGTTTACCACAGAGAAGTGTTCAATAAGTTACGATTTACTGTATTAGATGCGTTTACTACAGAGAAGTGTTCAATAAGTTACGATTTACTGAATTAGATGAGTTTACTACAGAGAAGTGTTCAATAAGTTACGAGTTACTGTATTAGATGCGTTTTCTACAGAGAAGTGTTCAATAAGTTACGATTTACTGTATTAGATGCGTTTTCTACAGAGAAGTGTTCAATAAGTTATGATTTACTGTATCAGATGCGTTTACTACAAAGAAGTCTTCAATAAATTACGATTTACTGTATTAGATGCGTTTACTACAGAGAAGTGTTCAATAATTTACGATTTACTGTATTAGATGCGTATAATACAAAGAAGTTTTCAATAATTTACGATTTACTGTATTAGATGCGTTTACTACAAAGAAGTTTTCAATGAGTTCCCATTTACTGTATTAGATGCGTTTACTACAGAGAAGTGTTCAATAAGTTACCATTTACTGTATTAGATGCGTTTACTACAGAGAAGTGTTCAATAAGTTACGATTTACTGTATTAGATGCGTTTACTACAAAGAAGCGTTCAATAAGTTACGATTTACTGTAGTGTTCAATAAGTTACCATTTACTGTATTAGATGCGTTTACTACAAAGAAGTGTTCAATAAGTTACGATTTACTGTTTTAGATGCGTTTACTACAAAGAAGTGTTCAATGAGTTACGATTTGTATTAGATGCGTTTCCTACAGAGAACTGTTCAATAAGTTACGATTTACTGTATTAGATGCGTTTACTACAGAGAAGTGTTCAATAAGTTACCATTTACTGTATTAGATGCGTTTACTACAGAGAAGTGTTCAATAAGTTACGATTTACTGTATAAGATGCGTTTACCACAGAGAAGTGTTCAATAAGTTACGATTTACTGTATTAGATGCGTTTACTACAGAGAAGTGTTCAATAAGTTACGATTTACTGAATTAGATGAGTTTACTACAGAGAAGTGTTCAATAAGTTACGAGTTACTGTATTAGATGCGTTTTCTACAGAGAAGTGTTCAATAAGTTACGATTTACTGTATTAGATGCGTTTTCTACAGAGAAGTGTTCAATAAGTTATGATTTACTGTATCAGATGCGTTTACTACAAAGAAGTCTTCAATAAATTACGATTTACTGTATTAGATGCGTTTACTACAGAGAAGTGTTCAATAATTTACGATTTACTGTATTAGATGCGTATAATACAAAGAAGTTTTCAATAATTTACGATTTACTGTATTAGATGCGTTTACTACAAAGAAGTTTTCAATGAGTTCCCATTTACTGTATTAGATGCGTTTACTACAGAGGAGTGTTCAACAAGTTACGATTTACTGTATTAGATGCGTTTACTACAGAGAAGTGTTCAATAAGTTACGATTTACTGTATTAGATGCGTTTACTACAGAGAAGTGTTCAATAAGTTAGAATTTATTGTATTAGATGCGTTTACTACAAAGAAGTGTTCAATAAGTTACGATCTACTGTATTAGATGCGTTTACTACAGAGAAATGTTCAATAAGCTACCAAATGCATCTAATAGATGCGTTTTCTACAAAGAAAAGTAAGTTACGATTTACTGTCTTAGATGCGTTTACTACAGAGAAATGTTGTATAAGTTACGATTTACTGTATTAGATGCGTTTAATACAAAAGAAGTGTTCAATAAGTAACGATTTACTGTATTAGATGCGTTTACTACAGAGAAGTGTTCAATAAGTAACGATTTACTGTATTAGATGCGTTTACTACAGAGAAGTGTTCAATAAGTTACGATTAACTGTATTAGGTGTGTTCAGCACAGAGAAGTGTTCACGATAGATATATTCAATAAGATACGATATTAGGTAATTTTAATTAATGTTGATAATGACAAGCACCACTAAAACTAACTTTCACTTACCCACAGCTTGCGTCATGATCCACTGATTATCTCTTTTACAAACATTCCTCACACTTCATACTATCTCAGATTTTAAGTATACTTTCCTATGAGGAGGCTTTCTTGGAACTTATATACAACGACTTGTTTACATCCTCCATTTTTAACATTACGAACATATTCTAGTTATCGTTTGTTTTGTTTTTAATTTCACGAGCCACCGTTAGATTCGCAGTAATGTCTTTTCTACTGTTGTAAGTAAGTCGAACGCTCCCGGCAACTATTTAAATACTCTACCGTACTAGATATTTAGGTCTATATAGGTTGGAGAGTTGAGGTGTAGTTAAGTCAAGTTGTTAGAATTCTGAACTTTGCTCCTGCAATATTACTTTGTATATACAGCATCTGAGTTCGCTATCAGCACTTGAGAATGAGTGTACGTTAACACTAATAATACAGTTCAAACCAAAACAAATAGAACATACGCCACTGCGCCTCGATAAGTTAGGTCGCCGTCGCATTTGCTCTACGGCGACCGTAGGGCGGTCGTAGCTCTTCAAAATCGATATAGAAAATCTACATCGTACTGCTAATCCCTATATTTTATGCTGCATATTTCTCTCGATTTTGGGAAACTATAGCTACGGCCGCCGTACGGTTGCCATAGATCAAATGTGATTGAAGCATTAGTAGTGCCTATTAAGTAAATGAAAATTCCCATTCTTTGTTTATGTTCATGTATCTTTATTACCTCCATAGTATATCAGAGAGTACATAGTTATTATATTCAAATTACAATATTTACAGTATATATGTACAATACGTACAATTACGGTGTACAGGGTGTGCCGAAAGAATGGGACCCTCTATAATTTGAATCATATGTAATTTTCAAGCATAATATCTTAAGTTACATTAATTTGCCAAGTATCATTGTTCAACTCACAAATGGGGAAGAGTTTCAAAACTTAGTGTTTGGCCAAAATTGAAGTTCAGTTAAGTATCCTGGAAACATGCCTACGTTGGAGTACGTTGGAAAAATGAGTACGTTCTAAAATGCATTAAAAGAATTGCTGCTGTTAACATGGCCAGGGGAGACACACTGACTATTAATTCGATGTAAAACTGAACTTTAATTTTGGCCAAACACAATTTTGAAATGTCTGTATTTTTTTTCCAGTTACATCCAACTGATTGCAGGCCATCTTCCCCATCGGATTGTGTGTTTAAGCTTTGTCATAACATTTCTCTCTAAATTACAATGGAGAATTATGACAACTTAAATAAAAGTGTATTAACATTTAATGTATCACCCCCTGCTATTTGTTACAGACGCCGAACGCCACTTGTTGTGGTGATCGACATAAAGATCGTAAATACTACTGTAAAACACAGACATCAGGTGGTCCATTATAATCATTTGAAAAAGGAAAAATGGATTGTATAATAGTCATATTGGATTTGCAATGCATTTTATTATATAACTGTACTATAATGTCTCAAATTGATTTTGTGATGAAACAAAGTGTTTGGTTTTAAACACAATAAATTCTCGAATCTTTACTATATGGTTGCCAAACTTTTTGAGGGGGTGTACAACATTTATAATTAATGTTTATTGAAGATCTGACAAGCAACTTTGTTTCCTTCATCAAGATGCATGTTTGTTTAATAAAAACCACGGGCATGTAAACTGAATGCTAGTGTTGCTAGTATATGTAGGTGGCCACAGTAATGAGAGGAGCGATGTATTAATATTAATTACCGAAGTCAGATTTGTTACATCACCGAACAACCGTTTAATTTCTAGCGGATGCAAGTTTAGAGATTACAAGAGGCCATCTGCTTTCTAAAACAATGTATCTTTTTGATATCATATAAAAGAAATTCAATGGTATAGGAGGGAATCGGAAGCTGGAACTACATTTACCTGAAATGTATCAGGGGCGGATCTGGGAAACAACAAGGGGGGGGGGCAAAAAAAATTTGGGGCCCTAAAACCAAAAAGTTCTGAAATTTTGAGGCCCATTTTCTTCCAAATTTGGCCTAAAATTGAAAAAATAAGGCCTGAAGGCCTTTTTTGGCTAAAACTTTTTTATGGGCCCAGAATAGGAATGTAAAGGTTACATGCATCGCTATTCCCACAAAATTAAAACATGATCATAATATGAAAGCAAAAGTGAAATATATTGTTTCCTGGTTTGGCAATGACTCATACATCCACTTTTCTGTCTATAAACATAGAGATACGAATACAACTAACTTTTGATTGTACGTTTATATTACGCATCATTTTAAAGTCACTTTGTATCCTCCAACACATGTTTCATAAGGTTCTACAAAAACAATTGAAATTATTCATAAACATCAAATAACGATGATATAAACGCTTTAATTAAATACTTCCATTTTTCAAAATAATAATCTAAAAATATTTTTTCCCAAAGATGATATTTTAATGTTTGGATGGTACAAATCCTTAGAATTTTTTTTATCAAAAATAGAAAAAGAGCTTGAAATGCTTTTTATTTAAAGCTCTCAATTTTGAAGGAAGAAATTTTTGCCTTGGTTATCCCACGATCGCACCGCCCTGATTGAAAAGCGAAAAAATGGCGATCGCAAGCCCCCCCCCTGACTGAAAGCTGGCTACGCCCCTGACATGCATACTTATACAAAAGAGTGTATTGAATTATAGACATTCGCCTGAAAATAGAAATGCTCGAAAAACGCATTATATTATGGGAAATTCTAAATTCAAAGAAGTGACTGAGTCAATCTCATAATTCTCTTTGATAATCATTATCATGTTTATACTTTTCCAAACATTTTTGTTTACAGAAAAAGGTTTAGTCAAAGTCTACTCATGATGCAAGATAAAAATCGCCATGATTTCAAAAATCATCATTATTAGTAGGAATGATGAAAAGGTGTGATGTACAAAAGGTGAACTAAAAGGAGAAACTAGTTATCTCTGTTTCTTATGATAAATCTTCCATTACTAAAGCCATGCCCTAATGTGATTACGTCGCAACAGACAAATTCGTTGAAATAATAGAACAGCCTTTATGTGTCCAATTACCCTTAATTCTTCTACTAATGTAATTTAATCGTTAGTTTATTGATGCGGATTATCTTTAATGGTGACGTATTATTAGATTGCCGACCCCGGCGTTAGCTCAATGTAAATAGAGTCGATTACTGTGTATGAGGTGTAGTGCATTAAAGGCCATTTGCGTTAACTGATGAACAATCTTTGTTCAAAAGTGATATTAAAATCTCAGACGATCTGACGACTGACATTTCAGTTCAGTTTCCATGACTACCATGTGATCCATCTCGTTCCCTGGTCAAATCGGCTTAAGCGTCTCCTATGTTCCCGTTCACTAATCTTCCTTCATTTCTATATTTGTGATATTATTATCTAACAAATAAACATAAATGATCTAACTTTGGAACCAGGCAAAATGATCAAAAATCTGTCCAAACTTATGTTTGCTTTAAATGTTGTCTCAATTGACATTTTAGTATTTGCTAAGTACGCATCAAAAAGGATTATATCTAATAAGAATTATAAGCTTACATATTAACTCGGATGTTTCTTCATCCAAGGTATTACTAACAAAATGACTCCAGATAATAATAATTACGTACTCATTGTATTTTATATTGGCGAGTGGTAAATTGATCACATTTGCAAGTAAACCATTTAAAAGCTTTGAAAATGTCAATGAATATTATCAGTTTACGAACAATGAGACGCAAATTTACGAAAGCATATTAATAAAATATTTTCCCGAAAATTGGATGCCCGAAAAATTATTTTTTGCATAATACTCGCTCAAATTTAAATGAATTCGAATTGTGCCTTTATTGAAAACCAATTGAGAAACGTTTCATTAGCTATAGATAAGTCTATGCGTTGTTACTTCAATCACATTCTGGACCTTATAGTCCTGTATCGAGTCTCAGCTTCTCGGGAACCCCCTGGGCCATATCTGCTTCCCATCCATTAAAAAGATGAAGAGTGAGTGTGGTTGGAAATTAGTTTAATTTCAACTGCTTGATGCAAGACTCTATGATTGTATACGATATACACACCCTGTATATCATAGCTGTTAGCATCGGTTCATATTTAATGAACTATACAAGAATGGACAATTTCCATTCCAATTAAGGTAATGCAATATTTATGAATCACTTGGGATCAATGATTCCAGATAAAACGTATATCCCTCACACGTTGCTTTGCCATGTTAATACACAAAGCATGCAACACTAGAGACATCGTGGCTATAGTTTTGTTCTTATTTGATCTTCTACTATTTCATTAATTGTTAAATCCGAGCATCATCGGTTGAATTATAAAAGTGTACAATATCCGAATTTGAATGTGATTCTGATGAGTGCATATATTGGCTGCTGTTACATGCACCGTGCAAACAAACCTCATTTTCGGTGAATATTATTGGTGTCTGTTTATGGTTCATCTTTTAGTTTGCGGTATTTTAGAATCAGAGTTGGAGGGTGGGTCACTTTAGGAATCGAGATTAGGAGTTAGTGTAATCACTGGTGATTAAACTAATCACTGGTGATCACCAGTGCTAATGGTACTGATCTTTGAGGATATGTGATACCACAATCAGTCAGAGTGGAATTCTACCTCATATACTATATTCAAGTTGTTGGCACAACCACATTCAAAGACAATATCGTCACGGAATATTTTTTTAATATACATACAATTTGTACATATTTCAATTCGAAAATGATTACTAATTTCTTAAAGAAATGTTTCCTGTCGTTTTAAATATCTCGACTCAAACAAGGTAAACCAAGATTAAAATTGTTGATGTTCTAACGAAGATCCGTCTACATTTCAATAAAGCATGTGATATGCTTTGTAACGTTTAATAGATATGTCTTGCGATGACTTCATTGAAGAGTCCTTTGAAGCAAATGACTGACTAATTAATAGGTACAAAGCCATGACGTCCTTATAACAATATGGATGAACGAACATCCGCCAAAGAAAAATATGTTAAGGTAAGGTAAGTTTTTTCATCATTTTTACTAAAAAGGAGGTTGAGTTGTATCCCAATACTTTATAATAACCCGTATGTTCATAGTTACCTCCGGTTACTGAAAAGCTAGTTAGCCACGAGCATATACACTATCGGCCAACGGCTCCAATCGAGTGTGAAACTCATCGCTTTAGCAACCAGGACATACGCAGCCTTAATCCTTTTGTTACCAGGACTTTTTTTATTCGATTCAACAAATTTATTAATAGTGACTTTCCTTGCAGTTTTTGACATGGTGTAAAACTATTGAAACTATTTGACACTTGTTGCATTAGGGCGTAATATTGACTCAAATTCCACCTTTATATATTACAAGTCGTACAAGCTAGGCATTAGACGTTTTCAAATTCCTCCTGTTAGAGATCGCTCTTACTGCTGTAGACGCATCATGATATACCATGACATCTCATTTCTTCTCAGCCCTGAGGTGAAACAGAAAGATGCTATGAGTATCAGAATGCTGTAAACGTTAGACGTTTTCCAATTTTTCTTAATCTTTGTAAATACAAGTCGTTCTTGCTGCTATAGTCGTTAGATGTCTCCCGATGCGCTAAATGTTTTCTTCAATTTCTCTTAATAATATCATTCCCACTGCTAAATATACATAAAAAAATCCGATTCGTCCTCTCTAAATTTGAAGTCATTGTCGCTAATGGATGCGTCAGATGTTTCCAATTCCTAGTCTATCAAGGGGAAATCATTCATTCTTTCCTCTCAGTGTACTATCATATCCAATTTTTCCTCTATATACTATACTGTATATCTTAGAATTCGCTGCTACCACTGAATGGGTTAGTTATTTTCAGTTGGTTCTAGTTTTTATCAATTCTGCGACAATGGGTGGATTGCATGATGTTAACGCAATTCTTGTAGCTCGCACGTTTAGCAGTGACATGAAACATACACTTTAATTAAATTAACCAATCTCATCATTTTTACCACTGTAACATACCAGCTTTTAAACCAGCTGTTTCAAGTTTTAAGGAAAGCCAATAAGCTTCAGGAAAATGCCTAAAAAATATTTGATGTAGGAGCTATGTTCAAATGTCATTGTAATTGATTGGTAAAACGAGACAACCTGAAGCAAAGTGGGACGTTCTATCCACCAGTAGATCTAGGCCTATGCATCTTTGCAATGCATCGCCACATTGAGTCTCGTCGGGGAATAATAATTTAGGAATTTTATGAAGAGCACTCTAACTAATGTCTTGATAAATCATCGACATTATACTTATTTGCATCCTCCGATCACAGGGCTTCAAAATCCAGAATATCTTCTTTCTTTAGGGAAGAAGGAGGTACGGATTCTGGACACCTGCTTCTAAGGAGGATGACTTATTTGTAACCTGGAGTGGTGTCCAATTTCATCCGTGTTTTTAATTAGAATTTAGTACTTCATAAATTAAATCAAAAATGCATGCGTTCTTGTTTTACAAGTAAATAAAATAAAATAATGATAATCAAAAGGTTAAAAAACAAAAAAATTCTCTTTGAAAATCACGAAGCGCTCATATTATCTTGTTTTTAGATCGGAGAATAAACAATGAACCAATCCCAGAAGAGTTGCAGAGTCAGCCAATCTTTTCTGGAACCCGTTGCGAAACAGGTCCCTGTTGTAGCATTCCAGCGTACAATACGTGAAACCTAATACTGAGTGTCTTCACACCATAGGTACAACAGATATGATTGTTCATGTTGGTGTATGGTATGGAGTATGGTACCACGCATCGTATATTTCACATCATTGGGGAGCTGCAACAACTAATGGTTATTCCTGTTGTCGATTAGCGAAAGTTGACACTCCCGGAAATTAGTTTTTACCCCATAAAACGAATAGATTCATTTCGATTGCATCAGGACAAAGCAGATTGTTACATTGCTCCCTGTATAGTTCAAAGTAATCCCACGAGATTCATGCAATCGCATATATATTGTAGTCATTAACAGATTGGCAACCCAAATTAGGGTCCTGGGCATTTTTTTATATTCATTTGTGTCCTCGGCACATACACATCTTACAGGGTGTAGTGAAGTTAGCACCACTCTTCGAATTCAAATTGATCAGACAACATTATTGGTTTACTCTGTAACGCGAGGGGGCTTTTACTTTTCTTTTAATTCTATTTTTCATTATTCCCTTTATATCTAGAATATCATAGCTTGTGACTTGTTGTGTATTTTTAGTTCATTTATTATACACCAGTGTCTTAGCTACATATAGATATCTTGAACCATAGCTATAGTCCATGGTTGAACATTGGCACATTTCCTCGAGAAAGTTATGAATTGTTGAATATTAAAGCGGTCGTGTTGATTTCCTTAAGGTCGTATATAATGCAACTTGGATGCTATTATTTACCCCTAACTGTCAAATAACCCAGACACTTCCTATCGATCTTCAAATTGCCTATTACCGAAAACATCAGTTATCCCTAAGGAATCGAAGAAACAATGTGTTTCAAAGTATAGTCTCTCTCAAAATCTCATTTTACGCATCAAAGGCTATGATATCTTTTATTTCTATCCTATGGGAAATAATTTTACGAGTTTAATCTAGTTTTACTTGCAACTAATTTATAAATGCGAAGAGTTAGCCAAAGAATTGCCAGGGCATTATCAGCTTACTTAATTGTTGCCTTGTGTCACAGAAGTATGAGTTGATTACTTTGATATCGTTGAATAATTTGTTGCAGCGTAGTAAACTAACCTATGTCATGAACGTATACGAATCACTAGCAGATGACCTACCACAGTATCCCCCCGTATCTGTAACGCATACACCCCCCCCCCTGAAACACCAACGTTTGACAATCCTATTGCACTAGGAGTGTTACCAGCAAGAATACACTATTAAGAATATACATTGGTTTCATTTCCGGTTCCATTAATTCAAATTTTCCCAATATAATTCGAATATTGAGGGAAGGGGTGAAAAATGGAGGCATATGATTAAATATTTATATATTTATATATTTATTTCAGTTTATTTATCTTCAGTAAATAGGTATATATAAAGCAATGTAATTCCCATGTCGCCCACAGAGGGGATTATATAAGTATATTATAAGCACAGAGGAGGGGACATTTGGATATGGGCAAGTCAGGCGCCTGCCTATAGTTGGAGTAAGTGTGAGGAGACGAAATCGGTATCAACGTTAGAGAGCAAGAAATTCCCTTTTCAGCTTTTACATTTAGCTCAAATATAAATGGAACCACAAGAAAAGTGATGCCAAGTTACATGATGCATACCGACTGTGATATTTAACTATTTATATATGGTTTATGTTTATGTTTATTTCATTGTAAATATTTATTATAAAGACACTATAGAGTTCCACTATTCCATTAAATCTCAAATCTTAGAAGTGAATGTTACTTCACGATCTGAAGTAGTCATCCATTTCCAATTGTTTCACATCCGGTTTGACACATGCCTCATTTAAGTTGGACCTCACTGTTCATCGGCTGATATGTTACAATTACATAATATGGAGATTCAAAAATGTTTTAATCTATTTCGTAATGGGTTATGGTATTACTTTGTGTCATCTGATATAGCTATAGGGTTGTCATAATAGTAACTGTCACGATCGCTTATGGCACTAATGCCACGAATTTCCATTTCTTTTTTCGATTCCAGTTCGTTTGTATCTGTTGCGTTGTCTTTGTCTGGGAATTGGTTCAACACATCAAATTGCTTGGAGATTATACCATTTTGAAATAGACACCTTGTCACTACTGAAATCACAACAGTTGTCACGATGGCGACGAGTACACAAAGTATACGAACGGGAAAAAGTTGTGTTTTGTGATCGTATGGTGGATACGGAATAAACGGTGCCAGGTTCATCAACTCATCTCCTCCACCAATACGTAAAATGAGAGATAACGAAGAGCCAATCAGGGCACCATATCCGTTGGACACGGGAATGTACATGCTGCAGACCAAATGTGGGAATACCATAACTAAACCAAATTCGGACCCAAAAAGCACCAGACCATAAATGGTGTCAGCGTAGATAGCGGTGATTGAGGCCAGTATCCCGAGAACGACTATGGTAATTCGTTGAGCCCACATAAATTCTCGTTCGGAGGCCTAAAACACAGGGATACGTAAGCAGTGCAGTTTTTCAACGATAGGAATCTAACAATTTCGTTAATTAATTTAAGTTGACAAACATTTTTTCGGACACAAGTTATTATAAAATGCGTATCACAGAGGGAATGGGGCCGGCCCCATGGGTGGGCCCCGGAATTATTTGCCAGACGTTTGAACCCCCCTTGCTAGCTTCTGGATCCGCCATTGCATATCCTACACTTTTTACATGAAACATACCTTTTTTCTTATAAGGCCTCTGTAGATGTTGTGGCAGAACAAAGCACTGGAACCCAATAGTGAAGAGTCGAGTGAAGACATCACTGCTGCTGCTATACCACACAACGCTAGGAATCACAAATTGATGAGTTTATATTCACTGTCGTTAACCGGTGGCACTGATTCGGGGCCCACACACATATACATGTACAGGTAGGGATCAAATAACACTCTACCGTAAGACCACAGTTTGTTTGTTGAGATCATACATTCTAGCCTCTGATTGTAACAATTCTGAGTTCTCGGTGTGATCGTTATGCATCACTATTGGAAGCAACAAGGAAGACAGTATCAATGATTGCAACTGGTCTTGGTGTGAGGTGATACATCACTAGCGGGGCCCACCGATACGGAGCCAGATCCATCCCCTATTGGTAGTAGGCTCAAAGGATTAATATTTATTGAGCCTAGACACAGAGGAGGTAATCTGGCAGAGGTCCGTGGCGGGGCCGACAAAGAAGACATTACTCACCAATGATTGCAACTGGTCTTGGTGTGAGATGATACATCACTAATGGAAGCATCAGAGATGTTTCCCTTGCTTGAAATGGATCTTTTTTGTAAGTCGTATTCATCCAGTCTGAAATAGTCCAGATGATTACGAAACGAATGACATATTTGTTTTTCATAATAAGTTGCATACATAGTAAACTAGTTTTACAACTTGAAAAAAAAACAATACTCCGCTGAACTATAACAAGGGTTGCCATAGCAACTGCCGAATAGAGTGTCTATGTGCTAAAGTAGAATCATTTTCATAATTCATAACTCAATGATTGAATACCGTGGAAAAAGATATTCGTAAATAAATCTTCACTGACCGGTTGATACTCCAATTGCGCCAATACTGAGTGGCGCTATGGCCAGGATGAACGTCACTATTCCCCCAACAACGCCAATTATACGAGCATCTCTAGCAGACCGCGCAGATAAAAATCTTTGAAATTGTCCCTGCCATGGTATGGAGCCAAGAAACTAGAAAGTTGAAAGGAGATGAATGTTGTTTTTGAAATCAAATCATTATCAATATCGCCGAGAATTCCCTGGTCCAGTGGAATTAATATTGACATTATCTTCCACGGTAAAATATTTAGCTACTCTGTAATTATGATGATAGGGAGATTTCGCTCTTCTGAAATTTGGCGTTTCGCAAAAAATATGCGTGTAGAAATGCTTGTTTTATCGATCAATTGTTCTTTTCATCGGAAATAAAAATAATTTTCCCCTTAAGATACCTCATCGGTATTTCTGAGGTATCTTGGAAAGTAATATGACTTCATGCCAAGTATCAATATCATCTCTTACCAATAACTATGTCTAAACGAGATAAGGATTTGCACACTTTATTAAAGACGTTATTAATAGATGGCGCCTTATTGAAATGAATGAGAAGGAAAATTACTCCTCCAAACTCCATGAAAAGCGCATGTTTGATTCGTTTGATGTTTTAGAATGTTGTGAAATTACCGATAATACAAGGAAGTCTATCCATTTTCCTATTTGAACCGTTTCGATGTTTCCTAACCATTTCTCCTGCGCGGTGCTAAGGTGGACATGTTCATTGGTTGCAGCGAATGGAATTGCGATTCCCTGGAATAATAAAAAGTGTAACTATTAGAAATGCAATTTGTACTTGCTATGAAGTGCTAATACTCACCTTCAGAAGAAGCGAGTAGCTCCTATAATACTATCATATTCTTTCGTACCCATGAACATAATTTATTTAAATCACGGCCAACGCTGAAGATGTGAGCACCGGTGAAAAGTCAGACCACTTCCTTATGCAAGGCTATATATATACTGCCAATAAAAATGCTTACCATGCCAATGACAATAAGGATTAGTTCAATGATGTCTGTGTAGGCTACAGCGACCATCATCCCCACCATTGTATAAAACACTGCAATGACGGCCGATATGATGATGGATACCACCCTATCTAAACCTATTATAACACTCAGACTTGATCCTGGAAAGAAATACTAGAATAGTAATATTCAAACATTCTTTACATGACTTGAGATGTTCTAGGTTAGTATTGTCTGGCTGGTAAGGCTGGTCCATCGAAAATACCAGTTTCGATATAGCTTCAGAGGTACATGTATAATGTATGTATTAGAGGTGTCACGGTCCAAAATAATTTCGGTACGGTACGGAACGGTACAAATGGTCTCGGGACACGGTACTTTCGGGACGGGACGGGACAGAACATTAAAAATGATGCAATGTCTGATGATGAGTTTCACTTTCAGTTTCACTTTTCAAAATCACATTCAGAAATAAAAAACGTCAATTAAAATCGAATATAAAGCATCTGCCGCGAATGTGATCGGCATTTCACATAGTCTGCACGGTGAACTATGACCAATTGGTATACCTTGTGATATCGGAGTCCCAAAATACTTCCAAACTGCCGACTTTTTCGACTTAGTAGATGCAGGCTCGATTTATCAATTTCTTTCCTTCATCCCGCATACTGATAATGCACTCGATTTGTGAACGACGGTGAAGAAATTTACGAACAAGCATTACCATCTACCTGAAATCGCGGGTCCGTTAATTACACTTTTCTATGCAAAGAAGTGTAATCTAGGTACGAGGTAAGTGAAAATATTTAATTTTTCAGAACGAAATCGGAGGTGTTCCTCGCTGTTTATACACGTTTTTATGCATTTTAGGGAAGGAATTTATGTACCGATACCGAACCGATATTAACCCTTTCTGTCCCGTGTCCCGAACCGAAGCATCTGGACCGAAATTCGGTCCAATATCGGGAAACCGTGACACCTCTAGTATGTATACCTTGACTAAATGGAGAGAATTTCGTAAATACGATGGTATCGTATCGTATGGTATCGTATGGTATAAATTTACAGAGGATTGAATAGAACAAATCCCAAAATTGTCAGTGTGACTTTTTACCATAAATCGACGTCATAATCCTATACCCAACAATGTGCTCAAGAAGGGGATCTTCTGAGGCATGAAGTTAACTTGTTATAGTTACGTTTAGAAGAATAACCATTTTAAAAAGTTTTCAATCCAATAAAACTTCTTGAAAATATCAGTTATAGAACGAAAGGCTGACTAATTACAAGCGTTTTGTGATAACATTTGAGGTAATATCCTTCAAATTCAGAGGTCATGCCCAGTTTGGAACGGGCTTTACAATGGTATGAAGAATATAACATATACAATATATATATATACAATGATACCCTAGCCTTAGAGGAAAATGCATTACACTGTAAATAGCAAATTGTAATTTAGGACGCAATTTAAAGGAAAAGGTCACATTTAAACCATTGCTAACTTTTTTAAATTTTCATCTAATTTCTTAAAATTTCCACAAATCATTCACAATATCTACGCCATGTGCCTCCAAGAGTTTAATAATATTACACAGATACATACATATTACACTGATAAAGGACCATGCACTTTTTTCTTTACAGAGGGTATTTGGATTTTCTACAAGAATAACTTTGATGTATACAGTCATGATTTTTAAATCATTTTCCATGGCTTTCTGAAAAAAACTTGGGCCAAATCTCCATTGATGCAATGCTTA
Organism: Owenia fusiformis; assembly: GCA_903813345.2. Taxonomy (NCBI): domain Eukaryota; kingdom Metazoa; phylum Annelida; class Polychaeta; order Sabellida; family Oweniidae; genus Owenia; species Owenia fusiformis. The sequence goes on along the minus strand of CAIIXF020000003.1, from coordinate 5,944,163 downwards.
AATTCTCTAAATAGCTTGGTTTATCAGTTAAACAACCAACTTTTTGATGATTGATCACAATATGTACATTAACTGGGTCATCATATCGTATGTCATTCACGTTTTATACTGAATCAATTTTTGATAAATCATAAAATTAAGTCACTACAATATTTTAACATGTACGTGAATGGCAGTCTGGCCCAAATTAAGAGCTGAATAAAAGATGGCAGCACCAGTTTTCTAGTTACCTCTAGACGGCGCTTATCTGTCTAACACATGAATAGTATTAGTATTATATTCATAAAAACCATCCAGAGACGGATCTGGAAACTAACAGGAGAGCTGGGGGGGGGGGGGGCATATTTTAAGTCTCGCGCGGATTTTTTTTCAAAAAAGTGGGCCCAAATTAAAAAAATAAGGATTATTTAGCCTAAAATTAGACTTAAAGGCTCAGTAATGTCCATAAAGGCCCCGGACCCTGTCCCCCCAGATCCGCCAGTGCCATCCTTCATTAAAAGGGCTTCATACATACATTTATTGCCATGCCTCCTCACTGCGTTTTTAAAGTCTAAATGACAAACATGTACAAACCCAAGGCAGACAGTATAGCAGCCATATAGAAATTCGTTCCTAACAAATGTGCCAGGAAGAGAAACGCAGTCACTTCCTTGCCATATTTTTCTTGGAATGGATCGAAAAATGTTAAGTATTTTCGTTGGCGCATTGGACCTCCGAATACAAAGGCAGCTGAAATAGAAGTAAATCATCAAAGAATTTCATGAATACAGTGTGTCTCAAAAAATGTTACACTTACAAAAAGTTCAATATATTTCATGATTCTTCATTAATTCCTAAAATATACTTAGATACCAAAAGACCAGTCTTTCTCGAATAAATCCACACCATCAGATTCAAAATCCGTCCATGATTGGCTGTATAGGACAGATTTTATAGACGCATGTGAAATCTGATTTGCGCCAACTTCTCAGTGGTTGGACATGTAGTGATCAATTCTTGTGCTGTGGACAGTGATATCTTGTTATGATCAATGATCCAGGTGTTTCTTTCCTGGATAGAAATACAAGATTTCATTGTCATAGTGTCCAATGTTGTTACGTATGATGGCAACAGGGTGGTACAAAGGCCTGTAGCAGATCGTTTGATAGAACTCTTTTGGAAATCAGAAGATAGCATTGAATTACCCAATGGATTGGCCCCAAGGTTCATCCCACTTTACACCCTTGATTTTTGGAAAGGGATTCTGAAAGCGCTTTACAGCATCACAAACTGACCGAAATGAACTTCTGCAAAAATAATTGATGGAATCAGTGTGATATTGCAATGCATGTGCGCCTGGGCAAGGGTACCTCAGATTTGCTTTGGAGAAAATGTAGAGGCGACCACGTGTTTATGCGGATAGACCCATGGCCAATGATCATATGTGAGACAAATAGGAAAATTACAGACTGACTGCGTTTAAGGTCAAGCTTCTACTCAGAAGAAAGTTACATGTTAAAGAAACTGTTCCTCTTTTGTCATTTGGTCCATCCAATCACTTAGAAGTTGGCGCAAGTCAGATTTTACCATGGGACACTAAAACCCAATCAAAGACAGATTTTGAATGTGATGGTATCAAATTATTCGAGAAAGGTTTGTCTTTTGGTATCCAAAGTATATTTTAGGGGAAAAGTCAAAAACTAGAAAGATATTGAACTTTGTGTAAGTGTAACATTTTTTGAGACAAACTTGAGTACATGATTGTATATGACATGTTTAAAATGAGCCTAGTGCATGTCATTTGTGTATATTTAGTGGACTGTGTGAAGAAAACTCAATTGGTGTCAAAATACAGGGACAAAAAAACATAATTTATATAACTTAGAAAATGTAATTTTTTATACAAGATATTCGAATGTAGTACTTAATAAATTAAGTACTACATTCCAATACCCCAGGCTTTTAACAGCAAAGTATTTTTTGCATCAATTCAATTTTGAATACGATTCAACACCAGGTAAACTAACTTCTTACTGAACAAATCGATTGTAGCATTTTAGTGCCCTTTATTGTCGACATGACACAGAAATCTTTTTTATGTCTCTGTTTGACATCATTCAATTCAAAATCAGGGACCTGTTTAACGCCAGCAGTTTTTCATATAAGGTAAATTGCAACTAAACCAATATTAAGTATCATCAAAGTTGAAAGTCCCTCTGGTTTGCTTTTTCCAAGATGAAGTCAATTTTTGTTAGTGTTCTAGGAGTTATGAACTACAGACCTGCTTATATGGATAACCTTTACCTCCCATAGAACAAATATGAATGTGCAGAAGGGTCAAACTACACAATCGGGAACGCATTTATTTAAGAAAAACCCTGTATGTAATATGACTTACAAAGAAAAAGTCCAAACATGATCCCAAGGGGAGGTGTGGTCCACGCTATTCCACCTAAGGCCATTCCCTCAGCAAGGCCATTTAAGTACCCTCCTCCGACGAATGATGCTTAATAAAGGAAAAAATATATTATTATATTATTCACTAATTTAAGTCTCCTGTTTACATACTTTAAGAACATTTGGAAAACATCGCAATATAGATCACAATCATGGCAACCAGTCGCAATGTAGATCACAATCATGGCAACCAGTCGCAATATATATCACAATCATGGCAACTAGTCGCAATGTAGATCACAATCATGGCAACTCGTCGCAATATAGATCACAATCATGGCAACCAGTCGCAATATAGATCACAATCATGGCAACCAGTCGTAATGTACATCACAGTCATGGCAACCAGTCGCAATAAAGATCACAATCATGGCAACCAGTCGCAATGCAATAAAGATCACAATCATGGCAACCAGTCGCAATAAAGATCACAATCATTGCAACCAGTCGAAATGTAGATCACAATCATGGCAACCAGTCGAAATATTTATCACAATCATGGCAACCAGTCGCAGTATTGATCACAATCATGGCAACCAGTCGCAATATAGATCACAATCATGGGAGCCAATCGCAATATAGATCACAATCATGGCAACCAGTCGCAAATTAGATCACAATAATATTCATTAATGTGACATTTTAGATGTAGTTTTCAAAGGCTGCACAAAAAACATCAGAAAGGCATTTACTTTTTGGTCTCATTTTTAAGAAATTAAATCATCTTTCATTTGTCCATTACGATCTAAATTGAAATGCATGTATCTTGTAACATTTTCAGATATTATTCAGCGCTACACGTCATACCCGACATTGTTAAAATCCCAACTCCCAGTCCCAGCTTCCTTCCTGCCACCATTGACAGCTCTGTCTCTGATGCTCCGGGGGCTTTGAAACATCTCCCTGCTACTATTCCAGTCACCAGTACAATCAAATAGAAAACAACCAGAACTATCACTCCGTCGACATCGACATCGGCCATTTTGACTTTGTTATACAGCCGTGCAAGTTTTCTTATTTTTCAGTTTTTCTCCTTCCCTTTGTTATAAGATAATCGAGTTGTATTCAAATTAACAGGTTGCACACGAAAACGTTTAAAGCCCCCATATAAAGTTTAAACCACTTTGAATTATATTGTAGTCTTACCCAATGTTATCAAAGTGTGATATGTGAAAGCTTTTTTTTTTATTTCAAAAAGTGAATTTTGAAGGACTTTTTAAATTTTACACACCCATGTTTTTTGGAAATGGCGGGAATTTTGAATATTTGAAAAAATGACAACATTTTCTCCATTTCTTTCAAAAATTTCTTATAGTAAGTGGATAATAAAAAACATATTTTCAAACGTTACACGGGGACTTTAACGCGTTGCGGGTGCATATATAAGGGTTATGTACTGGGAGGTTTTGGATATGGGGTTTATCCAGAGGGAGATATGCATATCTACCTGATGGACCGTAGGGACCGAAGGTAGATGTATATATCTCACGAGGGATGAACCCAATATCCAAACCGACCGTACATAACTGCTTTATCCTATACCAAGTAGAGTTTTCAGGGGCATATGGCCATTTCAATAGTACAAGGTGTAAAAATAAACAAATCATTAATAAGCTAAGTCATTTTATTTATATTGTAAAAAAAAAATTTAAAATAAAAAAGAAATTTAAAAAAATGTGAAAAAAATGTTGACAAAGAATTTTTTTTTTGAAAAAAACAAATTTGAAAAAAGATTTAATTAAAAAAAAAAAATGTAACGTGAAATTACCGGAAGCGGGGAGATATGCACCGAAGCGGGAGATATGGCGGGAGATATGGAGGTTCTGGATATGGAAACCTCAAAATCAGGATACGGGATATATCTTATCAACTTATCTCCCTAAAACTCTACTTGGCATAGGATAAAACTACTTATTCACCCTCGGCAAAGTCACATGTTCAACTTCAGTGTTCACGTTTAGGATGAAATATTTGAAGTTAGACGCAAGTGTCGACGGACATGATTAACACAAATATATTTAATAAACATGTTTATGAAACATACGCAGCTACGTATATGTGTTTCATTGAAAACACTTCTAAATCACAAAAAGTTATAATACCACTTATACTTCCTGCATGAACAGAATATATTCATAGAGATGGATACGGAAAGTCATTAGTAATTCTAGAATATATTTTCTGATACACTTTTCGAGCAAATACTTGGAGCAAAAATATTCATAGCATACATACATGTTTTCCTGTTCATTGAAACAAAAAGTGCCAGCAAAGTATACCTGAGTATAATCATTCCCGTAGATACGTCCTACCTGTATTTTCAAATTTTCCGTTCTAAACACGAAATACTGAAGTTCACGTTTACGTTGTGAAGCGTTTATGTTGTGACTCCAATTTTTATAACTGTCGTTATGCCACTTTAAACCAGTTTAATGTATTTCTGTATATTCCTTCAGTTATATGTCACATATAAATGAATCCCTTTTTGGATGAAGAATGATCAGCTTCAAGCGGTCAATACAAGGAACAGCTAATGCTTTCTCAAAATATGATGTGCAATTTCGAAAAGAATACATTCCCTTAACTGAACTTCTAAGTTTCGGTTTAACTTCTGAGTTTGCGATATAAACACATGAATATATGCTACTAGTATGTTTTTTAAACTTCTATTCAAATCATATACGAGAATAAAAAGCGTGCAACCATTTTAAGTGGGGTTTTTACACGCGTGTTTTATGGCTCCGAATAGCACCGAGTTTACACTTGAGGATTAGAAGAGTTGACTTTTCATATGGCTTTATAAATGTTCCTGTTTTTGCGATTAGTACGACATTAACCGAATAACCGGGGTAAAATTGCAACCTGGAAAGTTTTCACTTGACTTTTATCGTTGACTCTAACGCAACAGATCATTTTTTCTTAGATGCAACATCCACATGAAGATAAAAAAACTAATGACAAATAGATATTATTCGTAAAAATGGCGCCGGCTAAAAATGATTTCCAATGCCATAAGAATGACTTTGAATGCCATTAAGAATTATTTAAAAGTGCCCTCAAGAACTAATATAAGACAACACGTTAATTACGTATAAGATAACAACCTATCATATTTCAAAGTACTGGAGTGTCAAAATAGCTCGATTAAGTCAGCAAAAAATTAACTTTTTGCACCAAATACATTGACATGTGTCGACATTAGGTCGATTGAACGACGTTCTACGTAATCTTTAACGCCGTTCAAAGGATGAAAATATATTAGCTAGATGGTCACCCATACCTTCCTGGCGATGGGACCTATGGTGCCAGTCGAGAATTGTCTTTTTATAGATTATCAACGTCAATTTTCAGTGTAAAACGTGTTTGACTAAATAGGCTAGACTCACACCAGAACACCCTGAAAACGGAAAAGTCAGATACAGTTGTCACAAATAGCGGCTCGGGTTCATATTCGATTTGATTTTCATTAACTGCATTTTTAATAGATTAAATTCCTTCGATACAACAATCATAAAAAGTGTCTTCCCATTCATCATATAGTTAAATCGAAATAAAGACTTTTATTTTACCGATCAAAATTTGACACAGGACAACAGATGCTGTATAAATGACAACGGAAATGTGGGTCAAACATGTCTGTACCATGTTTTCTTTTAAATAGTTTTATTGTAATTTTTTTGATGTACGCTTGGCCCTATTACGGCATCAGTACAAATAAATCCTTTTATATACTAATATGCTGTAAAATCGGGATGACAACGGTATTGTCTGAAAACGGTTAAGACAACGGTAAAGTGCTTAGTTCATGTTGTCATTTTCCTTTGTTCCAATGCAATACATCCATAGTCCGTTGTCACATCTTACCATGTGCCATTTTCCTGTTAAAAAGCCCCCTTATGAAGTTTAAACCACATTGGCTATATTTAGTCTTACCAAATACCATCAAAGTGTGATATATGAAACTTTTTTTTATTTCAAAAATTAGTTTTTAAGGACTTTTTGTTCGAAAAATGGAGAATTTATTTAAAACTTACTTTTAGAGTTCACACATATAATTTAATAAGCGATAATTAATACCAATGCATAGCATTCATCCTCACATGTTTTTGCCTAATAAATTAAGAAAATTGGTTCATTAATGTGCGAGAAATGAACTCATCAATGCATGAAAATGGTTCAGAGAAAAATGCATTTCAAAATCTTAGTTTTCAGAGAAACCCATGGTACAATAATATCTAAAACATGATTGATTCTTCCTTTTAACCTGGTTAGACAATCAACATTGGTTTATTTTTAGCATATTAATCCATTGTTGGATGAAGAGTGTTCAGCTTCAAGCGGTTAACACGGTAAACAGCTAATGGTTTCTCAAAAATATGATGTGCAATATCGAAAAGAATACATTCACTTTATCGAACTTCTAATTTTCCGAGGTTGCGATATAAAAACACGAGTACAATATATATCTAAACCTGGTATGCATGTATGTTTTCCAAAACCTTCTTGGAGGAGGGTTATATGGCGCCAGTCGGGAATTGTGTTTTTATAGTTTATCAACGCCAATCGCAGTAATTTTACTTCATGGTACTCTTTATTAAAGTGACGCACTTTAACGATATACGTGTATGTTATCATTTTAAATTTACATTCAATTATCAATGTTCAATATAAAAGGAATCTCTTTAGAAGTAACTTTTCATGACTAAAAGCCCTCAAATAACACATCCAATGTAAAACGTGTTTGATTTAAACTTGAGTTTTTATCTACAGCCGGAATAAAGAGAAGGCTTTGGACTTTAGGATGTTTAAGCTACCATGTAAATAACATTGAAACGCCAACCTATACGTGTGACCAATCGCCCATACAAATACATCGCTTAAATATTTTCCGTTCGCGTTAAGGTTGTTAAAAACGTTGCAAGCTTACTCTCTAATGTTTGACTAAATAGGCCAGACTCACACCGGAACGCCCTGACAACGATTATTTAGTCAGTTACCGTTGTCAGAAATAGCGGCTCGTATTCGTATTCGATTCGATTTTCATTCTGCATTTTTGCAAGAGTATCTAGATTAAATTACCTTTGTACATCAATCAATGAAAGTATCTTTCTATTCATTATATAGATAAATATTCTACCATCGACACGAAGGCTTTAAAACGGTAAAGGAGTCGAGTGGTATCGATATGGAGAACTTTTTGGACACACGTTTCTCTTAAACCAGTCATAAAAAAATCTGAAAATTTAACACATCGTCAATTTAATGGTCATCTTTTGATTGGTAACAATATAATTTGAAAAATGTACATATACTTTCATCTATATTGTTTTAGAAAACACATCAAGCACTTGTTTTTGTTCTTGGTATCATGTTTCCAGAGTGAAATGAAACATCTTTCCTAACCTTATTGGAACAAAACGACATAACCATAACACGTTTAGGTCGTCTCTCAATATTGTAATTGTACAAAGGAAATTTGGGTTGATTTTAAAAAAGTATCTTGTTTAAATGAAATAAAGGGTTTATCTTGATTTTTATCTATTTTGGGGGATTTTGTTTTAATTTTTGAATACTTTTTTAAAATCAACCCAAAAATCCTTTGTATAACTATAATATTGACACGCGGTCCTAACTTCGACCGTTAATTTGAATTTTTGGCCTACCAGGTGCTTGAAAATCAAGGATTGCGAGTCTCATACTGCACCGTTTTTCTTCAAACTTATACCATTAAAAGCAGAACAAAATTGCCTTTCTGCCGGTGCATTACTTTATTGTAAAGCAGCGTTTTGGTCCCCAGCTGTTTGAAGACCTTCTTACAACTGGGGACCAAAATGCCGCTGGAAGTAGGGACTCTGTTTAAGAGAATAATGTACCATCAGAAAGGGATTTTTGTTATGCTTTGAATGGAACAAGTTTGAAGAAAAACGGTGCAGTATGAGACTCGTAATCCTTGATTTTCAAACATCCGGGAGGTCAAAAATTCAAATCAACGGTCGAAGTTAGGACCACGTGATTGAGAGGCCTAAAATCATGTTGTGTATGCTATTTTGTTGCACTAAAAAAACAAAAACAGTTATATAAAATATTTCTAAATATTTTTCGCATTAAATTGCTGTCAACCAGTCAACATTACATAATATACCGTGTTTTTTTACAGAACGTTTTCAATGATTGGTTTAAGAGAAGAACATTGTTGAATTCAGTTCTTCATATTGTTACGCGGTATATGGCATACATTCATGGTTGCGCGGTATTTGTGATACGGGTGAATATGCCATACTCACCTGCGGTATATGGCATATTCCGCAGGTGAATATGCGATATTCCGCAGTGAATATGCGATACATTGATATCAGTGAATACCCGATACTCACCTGCGGAATATGTCATATACTCACTTGCGGAATATGCCATGCCATATACCGCAGGTGAATATGACATATACCGCAGGTGAAAACGTTATACAGATTTGATTGGTTACAAGAATCGACTCTAAATGTAAAACTACGCTGGATTACCAATATAGCTAGTGGGTAGAGTACTAATATATCAATCCTGGATTGATTGAGTAAGTTTATTACGCGAGATTGGTGACTGATACTTCTGCTTAGTTAATATATTCGATACACAGTACTGTTGATTCAGTAATCATTATAATAATTTATAACGTTTTACTTGTTCGTTCAAGCGATGCAATTGATAATTGCGTACTTCCATATCAAGTTCTCATTGGTGAGTGTGTATGCCATATACCGCAGGTAAATCTGTCATACACCGCAAGTGAATATGCCATATTCGTTGCGGAATATGACATATTTTTGTATCGTGCTTACCGCGTAACACATATCGATACCAATCCTTTGGATCAAATATGCTGTAAAATCGGGATAACACCCATGCGGTAATTGTTTCTGACAATGGTATTTATAAAGACAACGGTAAAGTATCTAGTTCATGATTTATGATGTCATTTTTCTATGTTCGAGTGTAATAAGTCCACTATAGTCCGTTGTCACATCTTACCATATGTCGTTTTTTGTTAATCGTGTCAAATTCTGATTCTGTACCTGACTTTACCGTTGTCAAGGTGTTACCCTATGAGACTGGCGCATCTTGAATCGCAAACTGTATTACAAAACACATTTCCAATAATAGTGATATTGCAGCTTTGAGAGTATTTTATTGGACGAATTCAGTGTCACTTTATAGTGTTCACAACAATGTTAAAAAGTCGTGAATTATTTTTGCTCTATGCACACTTGCACATCTAGGCCTGGTTCTCAAGATGGCGGTCGATATCATAGGAGTGATAGTTCTGGTTGTGTTCTATGTGATTGTACTGGTGGTTGGGATAGTAGCAGGGAGATGTTTCAAAGTCCCCGGGGCATCAGAGACAGAGCTGTCAATGGTGGCAGGAAGGAAGCTGGGACTGGGAGTTGGGATTTTAACAATGTCAGGTATGTCGAATCTGCATGGGCCCGGAACATGTATGAAAATCGAGTGTGAGTCCCCCAAGCTTTTTTCTACTATAGACTTCGAACAAATTCGATTGGACAATCTTGCAATGATTATACATGTTCCCAGGTCTATGTGACTGTCATTTTAGGTCGTCACCATGGTACCAATATATCAATTCTTGATCGTAAGAAAGAAAATCTTTCACTATTCAAGTTGAACCTGAATCGGCACAAAATTCCTCAAGAGACAAGTCCCACTTGCAATTTAGGGTACTCACGTAACCATTAACATTTAAAGACATATAAACATAATCACAAATTACTCGAATGTCAAATAATAATTCTTTATATTAAAAAGTACATAAATAAGTAAAGATGACTCTAAATCACATCACATGTCAGTAAGTAGCAGAATATTCGAGCCCACGAGAAATTTGTTCAGTCTCCCAGTGAAATGTTCACTCTTCATGATTTTTATTAAGCAACCTACATTGGAGGAGGCTTCCTGAATGGCTGAGGGTATGGCTTTACTTGGAATAGCCTGGGCCACGCCACCATTGGGAATGATGTGCGGAATTATTCTGGGTAAAATAAATTGTTTTCGTAACTTGTCTTTTACATACGTTTGAGTATTGAATTTTGCAACGATTGCATTATATTTGCCATGTTCTTAGAACTATTCCAGCCTCGTTTTTTTTCGGAGTTCCAATGCGTAAAAAAGAATACTAGTATCTGACATTTTTGGACCCATTCAACGCAAAATATGGTAGTGAGGCAACCGCATGCTTGTTCGTCGCAACTCTTCTGGCAGATATATTCTGGTCAGCGGCAATTCTATCAGCCCTAGGTTAGTCTTGTTTTAATGGCATACATTTAGTCTCAGTCTGAAGCCAGTCATTGTTTTAATTGAATACATTTTCTTTGTCCAAAGTCAGGCATTGCTTTAATTGTACACATTTCTCTCATTCTGAAATCAGTCATTCTAAATCACCCTATGCTTAGTGAGCGGACCTAATTTCAAGGGTGATGGTAAAGACGAGGCAGGGCGCCCAAACCTAACTATGGCGGACCAGCAGTAAGTTTATTTCTCTAAGTTCTACTCTTTATTGGCCTTGTGCTGGCCTGTAATTAGGTGCACTGATGCTTCAGATGCCCATAATTAGATTTGTAATGTAAGAAAGATTCATAGTTATATGTGAAACGGATACGAAGTGATGTGAAAAGAAAAATTAATTTTCTGTATATTTTTTTCGATTATTTTCAAAATAATGATACTTCTCCTGCATAGAATTCCTTGATATTGCATGTTATTATTGTTGATGAACGTATTTATATCGTAAACCCATCCATTTCCCAATTTGAGCCGTAATTGCAGTCAAATCAGGAGATTTTGATTCCTCGAAAGGAAGAGCAATGGTTATGGTAATAAAAGCATGTTTGGACGAGCCGTGGAATAGGGATTACATTTATCCTGTTTATTTTCAGATATGTGGGATTCCAGTGTTACGACTGTCACGGAAAATCAAAAGACTTTGATGAAATAATACACCACCTGATCAATAAACACCCTACAAATGAAATGAAAATTCGAAAAATCGTTAATTTCAACGGAATAATAAAATTAATTTTATACATTTTTCTCATGTGGTAACAACCTCTGACTTCATCTGTTATGTTAATAACCTCTAACTACATCTGCCATGGTAACAACCTCTGACTACATCTGTCATGGTAACAACCTCTCACTACATCTGTCATGGTAACAACCTCTGACTACATCTGTTATGTTAACAACCTCTAACTACATCTGCCATGGTAACAAACTCTGACTACATCTGCAGTGTTAACAACCTCTGATTACATTAGCCATGTTAACAACCTCTCACTTCATCTGTCATATTAACAACCTCTGACTACATCTGTCATGTCAACAATCTCTGACTACATCTGTCATATTAACAACCTCTGACTACATCTGTCATGTTAACAATCTCTGACTCTATTTGCCATGTTAACAGCCTCTGACTACACTTGTCATGTAAATAAAGTCTGCAATTTTAAAATTCTTTTAAGTTATTCTATTTATTCGTTCAACAACAAACACTTTTTGATAAATCATAAAATCAAGTGACTACATGTTTTGCAAGTTTTTACCATTGATTGAAGCCTATGACAACCTTGCCCAAATTCATTAATTCATAAATTGACAGTGTATATTTTAGCTGAATTTAGCAGTACACGTAGCAGCTAAGTGCTTGCCCATAGCCACTCCTCTTCGCAAATTACATCGCCATTGCTCGTCATCGAAATTCTGATCGCCGAATAGTAAACATTCATTTTGTATTGGATTTACATAACTAGAGACCGCCTTATTTCGCATATATGAAAAAATAAAACATATCTAGGTACATATATCTTTATATGTGACATCGATCAGGAATTATTGACATATTGACAATATTAGGTTGTAATTTCTTGCGGTAAATTCAAACTGTATCTTTAAACGACTGTTTCATTTTAACTATTCGTTTTATTGGATGTAAAACAAACGGTATGCATAGTTTAACATCTTTCACTTCTAAAACAGCATAAAATATCACAATATCATCACCTAATGCTGCAATAATACGACTTAAAAGATTATGGTACTAATATTCTTTGGTTTTTGAGCGCCATGCCTCGTCTTTACCATCACCCTTGAAATTAGGTCCGCTCACTAAGCATAGGGTGTAAATGCTCACATTCCTTATTCTGAAGTCAGTCTTGTTTTAATTGCACATGTTTCCCTCAGTTTGAAGCCAGTCATTGAATTAACTGCACATTTCTCCCAGCCGGAACTCAGTCTTGTTTTAATTGCATTAATTTCTTTCATTCTGAAGTCAGTCATTGTAATTGCACTAATCTTATTTTAGTCTGAAGTCAGTCATTGTTTTAATTGTACACATTTCTCCCAGCCAAAGAGTCAGTCATTGTAATTGCACAAATTTATTTTCAGTCTGAAGTCAGTCTTGTTTTAATTATTCACTTTTCTCTCGTTCTGGAGTCAGTATTGTTTTAATTGTACACATTTCTCTTAGCCCAATGTCAGTCATTATAATTTCTCTTTGCCTTAGGTAGGTCACATTTTTTCTCAGTCCAAACAACACACAACCTATTCATTATTTCCTCCTAATTTAAGTCATATTTTGAAAGATATATTCGGTTCCAGGTACAAGTCTAAGTGTTATAATAAAGTTAGACAAGGTTGTGTCCATCGTCATATCAGCGGCCATAGCACGTGTTCTATACCATGGTCGGGCACATGGTCGCTGTGGCTTACACAGACGTTGTAGAGTTAGCCTTACTCGTTGTGGGTATGGTATGTACACACATATTATGAATATCAGTCGTACTCCCTCTGTCAATAATAATGTTATATTTAAGGAATTCAAAATTTAGTCTTTATTATGATTCTAATATGAAAAACAGATAAGAAAAACAAATATTTGCATTTATGAATTTTAGTGGTCATACATACTCCAATATAGACCAGTAAATCAATTGTTCTAGATATTGTGACGTCACATATCATATTAGAAATATAGAGACTGAGTAGACCAAAGAACAGGGGTAATATAGTCGAATACACCCCGCAGGGCTAGGCAAAAACGTTTTCTGTACCGAAGAGAGTGAGGGGTTTGAAAGCTTTTGTACCAAGCCCTAAGGGTGTATTCGACGATAATACACCCGCTCTGAGGTCTATATTACGATTCGAACATGAAAACCGTCACCAAAATGTTTCGAATATTCATTATGGTCCACCATTAATACGGCCTGCCGTTATGGCATTAGTCTTATTACCAGGGGTAATGTTGACTTTGTTCACAGTTCAAAGAAGGCGTGAATACAGTCATGCTCGAACTATTTATGAAGACAATAAAATTCTCATCAATTCTGCCACAAAAAAATGATCCATCTATATGTTACGTCACACTGATATTGAAGCGGTGTCGTAACTCATTAATCGAATTCCCCAACAGTGAAGTAACTGAATTATGTTAGTGTCGATTAGTACCAGGGTGAAATCTTTTAAGTCATCTACTCCGTCCTCATCTCTTTAGGGCATTGCTATCCCATTCGCTGCACTGGCGGATTAGGGGGGGGGGGCCCAGGGACCCGGGCCCCCCCCCCTTGGGTGGGCCCAGAAAAAAAAAATTGGGCCCAAAAATATTTTTGGGCCAAACAAGGCCTTCAGGCCCCAAAAAGTGGGCCTTTTTGGTCATTACTGGGCCTTTTAAGGCCTTATTTGTAAATTTCAGGCCAAATTTTGAAGAAAATGGGCCTCAAAATTTCAAAATTTGGGCCCACTTTTGGATTTTAGGGGCCCAAATTTTTTTTTTTTCTCTGACCTGAAATTTGGGCCCCCCCCTTGTTGGTTCCTGGATCCGCCCCTGCGCTGCCACCAATGAACATGTTAACCTAAGTGAAGCGCAGGACAAATGGTTAGGTAACATTAAACCGATTCAGATTGGCGCATGGATAGACTTCTTTGCATTAATGGTAAGGGGAACTATGGATAATTTTGACTGTGTGGCATATGTTATAGCGAAGCTTTTGAATCATGTAATATTTGATGGATTCAGAGATAAAGTTCAGTCCCACAGCACAAATTGACTGAATGAATATACATACAGGGTGATCCAGAAGTAACGTCAAAGACATTGTAATTTCAAAAGTATTCATCAGATCTTCATGAAATTTGGTATACATGTACCCACAACATTTCTGAGTTACCATCTCAAAGATTGGAATTCAATCATTTCATTGGTTGAAATTATGGTTGCTATAGTAACCCGATATCCGTAACCCGGGGCAAATTGAAGAGAAACCATAACGTTTTTGTGAATTTCTCTAATTTAAAAAGTCAGTAACATTTGAAAATGTTCATTGTTTGTTTTCTATGATTTTTAAATTTGTTGCCATGGTAACAAATATGTAATAGTTGTGATGTCACAATAGGCATTCATAAAAAGCTTTCAATTTCTTTGAATTGCTTCCATCATCCATGACAAATACTAACATGACCAAGGACACTAACCCACCCAATTCAAGATGGCGCCAAGTCAGAGTAAAATAGAGCAAAGAACAAACATTAAGTTCTGTGTAAAGTTGGGGAAAGGTGTAAAAGAGACTATAAGACAGATAAAGAAGGCATATGGTAAAGCTGCCATTGCTGAGAGAAACATTTACAGGTGGTTTAACAAGTATTCCAGTGGATATGATGAAGTGGTAGACAAGCAGCGAGGAGGCAGGCCAGTGTCGTCATTCGATGATCAAACCATCAAAGCAATTGAAGCTGATGTTATGGACAATAGGCAAATTTCTATCAGAGAATTGGCTGAAAAACACGATCTGAGCTATGGGACTGTGCAACGGATACTGACAAAGAACTGTCTGTTAAAGAAGGTGTCTGCTAAATGGGTGCCGCATGACTTGACACAGGAGCAGAAAGACCGGCGTGTTAAGGCTTCAAGGGACTTTCTTGCAAAATATCGGAGAGATGGAGATGACTTTCTTAACAAGATCATTACGAGTGACGAATCATTGCTATCATTCTACATCCCAGAGACCACGCAACAAAGTTCATCGTGGAAACATGACAACTCCCCAACACCAACCAAGCCTAAAATAGTACCAGGAATTCCACAAAAGAAACAAATGGTTGTGACATTCTTTGACATTAGAGGAATGGTGTTAACCCATTTTGTTCCCATTGGCCAGAGAATTAATGCCGTTTACATTGCAAAGGTAAGATATCATTTGTTCTAATAATACATCATACTGTGAATTTTATTTTTAAATTAAAGTATTTAAATGTTGTTCACTGTCAATATAATTATAACTCCATGGCCATGATTCAAATCCAAATCCAATCAATGAAACAACTGGTTTAACAACCATTAAACATTTGTTTTTCAGGTTCTGAAGCGTGATCTTCAACGTTCCCTGAGGAAAAAGCGTCCCGGACATCTGCAGCAGTTTATCTTGCATTGGGACAATGCCCCTACGCACACTGCAATCCTGACCAGCAACACAGTCCAAACACTTGGATTTCAACAACTTGAACATGCCCCTTATTCACCTGATCTTGCCCCCAGTGACTTTTATTTGTATGGGGAACTAAAAAGAAACCTTAGTGGAAATAATTTTCAATCCTGTGAGGAATTGAAAAATGCCGTAGTACTAGCCCTACAAGGAATGAGTTCTAATGGATTTAATTCTGTGTTCAAGGAATGGGTATCCAGACATGAGAAATGTGTTGCAAATGGTGGCAATAATGTAGAATGAACTATTATTAGTAACTGTGCAATAGTATGATTTATATTGTTGTGAAATAAAATGTTGAGGATATAACAATTTCAGATCTTGTTGATATTTTGAGATTACGCATTACACGTTAAGTAATTTGCCCCGGGTTACGCGATATCGGGTTACTATAGCAACCATAATTTCAACCAATGAAATGATTGAATTCCAATCTTTGAGATGGTAACTCAGAAATGTTGTGGGTACATGTATACCAAATTTCATGAAGATCTGATGAATACTTTTGAAATTACAACATCTTTGACGTTACTTCTGGATCACCCTGTATATATTCCTTACATTTGTATGATATCTCCAATCCAGTTCAGAAAGACATGGCGTTTCATATAGGATGATTTCAACATCGATATAGGTCGAAAATTGATGATAAATTTGATGAATTTTTGAAAACAGACATTCCCATGTTAACCAATGGGAAATGGTGGGTTCGGGGCAAATCAGAAATCAGGATATCTATTCAGTAAAATATTCAGAAAAAATATTTTTACATAGAAATTTTACATTGAATTGTCTTACTTTTTTTGTAAGTGTTTAGTTTATTTGATGAATACTAAAGTTACAGCGCTTCAAAGTCATATAACAATTACGGGGATAATGATAGAACAATAAAACGAAGTTGGATTGAAAGATGTATCTTAATTCTAACTTATTATCAAGTTTAAGGGACAAAACTTCGCATTCCCTTTAAAGGAAAATATTGGGAAAATTTGGAGGTATTGGAAATAAGGTCAAGATACGTTTGCATTAATATTATAAGCATTTCCATCGCAGGTTAAGTAAATAAAAATTCAAACGTAAAGAGGCTTTAACACGTCGTTCAATGGGGGAGCTAAGGTTGCCAATCTTATGGAGAGGAGTGTACCAGATGCAAGAAAAAATAATTTACTTCATTAAATATTCAAAATTTAGTTGAAATGATATAATATTTGAAGTCTACTTTAATTTTGTTTGAAAATGTGACTCAGGGAGATTTAATTAGTCAAATTATTTAACGTTTGACGTAACCAAATGATAGTGATAACGTAACAAATGACCCCATACAATGAGGATATTAATTACTCTGACATGTAGTTCATGGGGGATTTTTACGCTCCATTTTTGCCACTTAATTGAAGTGTCTTGTTTTTGATCAAATTCAGATCATTCATGGTTGAAAAAACATCAATTAATAAAAACAAAGGATTTAATAAAACTCCATATAGAAACATATCCCGTGAGTTTTATGCTTAAGGAATGAGACTTACACTCCCCTCAATAAGTTTGGCAACCTTAGCTCCCCCATTGCACTACGTGTTATAATTAAAGCCTCTTAACGTTTGAATTTTTATTTACTTAACCGGCGATGACATAACTTATAGTATTGATGGAAACGTAACTTGACTTTATTTCCAATTCCTCCAAATTTTCTCATTTTTTCCCTCAATTACAATAGGTCGAATATTGATGATACATTTGATGAATTTTTGAAAATCGTCATTCCCGTGTAATCCAATGGGAAATGGAGGGTTCGGGGCAAATCAGAAATCAGGATATCTTTTCAGTAAAAGATTCAGAAAAAACATTTTTACATAGAAAATTAGATTGTCTTACTTTTTTGTAAGTGTTTAGTTTATTTGATGAATACTAAAGTTACAGCGCTTCAAAGTCATTTTTGAAAATAATTTTTCGCCTCCTGTGTTATTTCAATGGGAGAGGTTTTTGAAAAACAATTTTGACCTACCATATCCCATTGGTTAACATGGGAATGTCGATTTTCAAAAATTCATCTTTATCATCAATTTTCTTATTGTAATCGAGGAAAAAATTAAGACAGTTTGGAGGGATTGGAAATAAAGTCAAATGACGTTTCCATTAATAGTATAAGTATTTTCATCGCAGGTTTAGTAAATAAAAATTCAAATGTAAAGAGACTTTAACGTAGTTCAATGGGGGAGCTAAGGTTGCCAAACTTATGGAGGGGAGTGTAAGATATACGTTAAACACCAGTGGTTTACAGAGTCTAGGAGCTATACCATGGCGATCTGCATTCAAACGATTCTTATCAGCAAAGTCCTTAGAGGTGTTAAAATAATCGGAGTTGTCGGGGGAATCATTACGTTCATCCTGGGCATATTCCCAATAACTATTGGAGTCATTGGAGTCTCGGCTGATTGGAATAGTACTAAGTACGAGAAAGATCCAATTGCAGCTGGTGAAGCCTCCTCGTTACTCCCACTTGTAATGTATCACCTCACACCAAGACCAGTTGCAATCATTAGTGAGTAATGTCTGCTATGTTGCTCCCACTAGTGATGTATTACCTCACACCAAGACCCATTGCAATCATTGGTGAGTAATGTCTGCTATGTTGCTCCCACTAGTGATGTATTACCTCACACCAAGACCCGTTGCAATCATTGGTGAGTAATTTCTGCTATGTTGCTCCCACTAGTGATGTATTACCTCACACCAAGACCCGTTGCAATCATTGGTGAGTAATGTCTGCTATGTTACTCCCACTAGTGATGTATAACCTCCCGATAAGACCAGTTGCAATCATTGGTGAGTAATATCTGCTATGTTGCTCCCACTTGTGATGTATCACCTCACACCAAGACCCGTTGCAATCATTGGTGAGTAATGTCTGCTATGTTAATCCCACTAGTGATGTATTACCTCACACCAAGACCCGTTGCAATCATTAGCAAGTCTTCTTTGTTGCTCCCACTTGTGATGTATTACCTCCCACTAAGACCCGTTGCAAGCATTAGTAAGTCTTCTTTGTTGCTCCCACTAGTGATAAACTAGTGACTATGTATTACATCCCACTAAGACCTGTTGCAATCATTAGTAAGTTTTCTTTGTTGCTCCCACTAGTGATGTATCACCTCCCACTAAGACCTGTTGCAATCATTAGTACGTTTTTTGTTGCTCTCACTAGTGATGTATTACCTCCCACTAAGACCTGTTGCAATCATTAGTAAGTTTTATTTGTTGCTCCCACTAATGATGTATTACCTCCCACTAAGACATGTTGCAATCATTAGTAAGTTTTCTTTGTTGCTCCCACTAGTGGTGTATCACCTCCCACTAAGACCTGTTGCAATCATTAGTAAGTTTTCTTTGTTGCTCCCACTAGTGATGTATTACCTCCCACTAAGACCTGTTGCAATCATTAGTAAGTTTTCTTTGTTGCTCCCACTAGTGGTGTATCACCTCCCACTAAGACCTGTTGCAATCATTAGTTAGTTTTCTTTGTTGCTCCCACTAGTGATGTATTACCTCCCACTAAGACATGTTGCAATCATTAGTAAGTTTTCTTTGTTGCTCCCACTAGTGATGTATTACGTCCCACTAAGACCTGTTGCAATCATTAGTAAGTTCTCTTTGTTGCTCCCACTAGTGGTGTATCACCTCCCACTAAGACCTGTTGCAATCATTAGTTAGTTTTCTTTGTTGCTCCCACTAGTGATGTATTACCTCCCACTAAGACCTGTTGCAATCATTAGTAAGTTTTCTTTGTTGCTCCCACTAGTGATGTATTACCTCCCACTAAGACCTGTTGCAATCATTAGTAAGTTTTCTTTGTTGCTCCCACTAGTGATGTATTACCTCCCACTAAGACATGTTGCAATCATTAGTAAGTTTTCTTTGTTGCTCCCCCTATTGATGTATTACCTCACACTAAGACCCGTTGCAAACATTAGTAAGTCTTCTTTGTTGCTCCCACTAGTGATAAACTAGTGACTATGTATTACATCCCACTAAGACCTGTTGCAATCATTAGTAAGTTTTCTTTGTTGCTCCCACTAGTGATGTATTACCTCCCACTAAGACTCATTGCAAGCATTAGTGAGTCTTCTTTGTTGCCCCCATTAAGACCTCTTGCAATCATTAGTAAGTTTTCTTTGTTGCTCCCACTAGTGGTGTATCACCTCCCACGAAGACCTGTTGCAATCATTAGTAAGTTTTCTTTGTTGCTCCCACTAGTGATGTATCACCTCACACCAAGACCTGTTGCAATCATTAGTAAGTTTTCTTTGTTGCTCCCACTAGTCTAGTGATGTATTACCTCCCACTAAGACCTGTTGCAATCATTAGTAAGTTTTATTTGTTGCTCCCACTAGTGATGTATTACCTCCCACTAAGACCCGTTGCAAGCATTAGTCAGTCTTCTTTGTTGCTCCCACTTGTGATAAACTAGTGACTATGTATTACATCCCACTAAGACCTGTTGCAATCATTAGTAAGTTTTCTTTGTTGCTCCCACTAGTGATGTATCACCTCCCACTAAGACCTGTTGCAATCATTAGTACGTTTTTTGTTGCTCTCACTAGTGATGTATTACCTCCCACTAAGACCTGTTGCAATCATTAGTAAGTTTTCTTTGTTCCTCCCACTAATGATGTATTACCTCCCACTAAGACATGTTGCAATCATTAGTAAGTTTTCTTTGTTGCTCCCACTAGTGATGTTTCACCTCACACCAAGTCCTGTTGCAACCATAAGTAAGTTTTCTTTGTTGCTCCCACTAGTGATGTATTAACTCCCACTAAGACCTGTTGCAATCATTAGTAAGATTTTTGTTGCTCCCACTAGTGATGTATTACCTCCCACTAAGACCTGTTGCAATCATTAGTACGTTTTTTGTTGGTCTCACTAGTGATGTATTACCTCCCACTAAGACCTGTTGCAATCATTAGTAAGTTTTCTTTGTTCCTCCCACTAATGATGTATTACCTCCCACTAAGACATGTTGCAATCATTAGTAAGTTTTCTTTGTTGCTCCCACTAGTGATGTTTCACCTCACACCAAGTCCTGTTGCAACCATAAGTAAGTTTTCTTTGTTGCTCCCACTAGTGATGTATTTACTCCCACTAAGACCTGTTGCAATCATTAGTAAGTTTTTTTGTTGCTCCCACTAGTGATGTATTACCTCCCACTAAGACCTGTTGCAATCATTAGTAAGTTTTCTTTGTTGCTCCCACTAATGATGTATTACCTTTCACTAAGACCTGTTGCAATCATTAGTAGGTTCTCTTTGTTGCTCACACTCGTGATGTATTACCTCACACTAAGACCTGTTGCAATCATTAGTAAATTTTCTTTGTTGCCCCCACTTGTGATGTATCACCTCACACCAAGTCCTGTTGTAACCATTAGTAAGTTTTCTTTGTTGCTCCCACTAGTGATGTATTACCTCACACTAAGACATGTTGCAATCATTAGTAAGTTTTCTTTGTTGCTCCCACTAGTGGTGTATCACCTCCCACTAAGACCTGTTGCAATCATTAGTAAGTTTTCTTTGTTGCTCCCACTAGTGATGTATTACCTCCCACTAAGACCTGTTGCAATCATTAGTAAGTTTTCTTTGTTCCTCCCACTAATGATGTATTACCTCCCACTAAGACATGTTGCAATCATTAGTAAGTTTTCTTTGTTGCTCCTATTAGTGATGTATTACCTCCCAATAAGACCTGTTGCAATCATAAGTAAGTTTTCTTTGTTGCTCCCACTTGTGATGTATCACCTCACACCAAGTCCTGTTGCAACCATTAGTAAGTTTTCTTTGTTGTTCCCACTAGTGATGTATTACCTCCCACTAAGACCTGTTGCAATCATTAGTAAGTTTCTTTTGTTGCTCCCACTAGTGATGTATTACCTCCCCCTAATTAAGACCTGTTGCAATCATTAGTAAGTTTTCTTTGTTGCTCCCACTAATGATGAATTACCTCCCACTAAGACCTGTTGCAATCATTAGTAGGTTTTCTTTGTTGCTCACACTCGTGATGTATCACCTCCCACTAAGACCTGTTGCAATCATTAGTAAGTTTTTTGTTGTTGCTCCAACTAGTGATGTATTACCTCCCACTAAGACCTGTTGCAATCATTAGTAAGTTTTCTTTGTTGCTCCCCCTAATGATGTATTACCTCCCACTAAGACCTGTTGCAATCATTAATAAGTTTTCTTTGTTGCTCCCACTAGTGATGTATTACCTCCCACTAAGACATGTTGCAATCATTAGTAAGTTTTCTTTGTTGCTCCCACTAATGATGTATTACCTCCCAATAAGACCTGTTGCAATCATTAGTTAGTTTTCTTTGTTGCTCCTATTAGTGATGTATTACCTCCCACTAAGACATGTTGCAATCATTAGTAAGTTTTCTTTGTTGCTCCCACTAGTGATGTATTACCTCCCACTAAGACCTGTTGCAATCATTAATAAGTTTTCTTTGTTGCTCCCACTAGTGATGTATTACCTCACACTAAGACCTGTTGCAATCATTAATAAGTTTTCTTTGTTGCTCCCACTAGTGATGTATTACCTCCCACTAAGACCAAGTGCAAACATTGGTGCAGGTGCTAGTAACCTCGCACCATCCCACACACTGCATCATTTGAATTTGTAGGATGAATTACATGTATCTATTTATTCATGTGGTTTATCCTGTTCTATCTAAATTAAATACTGGGGCTAGAAGATGCTTATTTAAAAAGACAGTAAATTTTGATTCCAGGATTGTGTAGCGTGGCTGCAGCTGTGATGTCATCAGTTGACTCTGCCTTATTAGGATCAGCATCAATGTTCTCGCACAATATATACAGAGCTATTATACGCAAAAAGGTATGTTTGTCATATCATATATATGCACAGGGCTATTATTCGTAAAAAGGTATTTTGACACATAATATAAACAGCTATTATTCGTAAAAAGGTATGTTTGTCACAGAGTATATACAGCTATGATTCGTAAAAAGGTATGTTTGTCACAAAATATATCCAGGGCTATTATTCGTAAAAAGGTATGTTTGTCACAAAATATATACAGGGCCATTATTCGTAAAAAGGTATGGTTGTCACATAATACATCAAAAAGTGTACCCAAAAGTAAATCAACACCATAGACAAACCAATCAATATTTTCAGACATTTTGTGCATGGTCTTGTAGATAAAAGATGAAAGTTTTTTCCCCTATACACAGTTTTTAATTCAGTTTTGCCTTTTTGATACTTTAACCTGTTACCTTTTACACCACATATTCAATGTAACCTCATATTTCGATGACAGCCTGCATCCTTACTACTACATTGTTCATCACATTTGATATTTCTGGTGGAATGTTTTTATTTCTGTTCGGATGCTGGTCTTAAGTTGTTCTAGGTCTCTTAGCTTGGGTTTAGCATAAAAATGGTCCTTCAAATAGCCTCAGAGAAAAAAGTATGGGCCATCAAATATGGTGAATAGGGAGTCCCTCACAATGTCTTATAGCCCCCTTATACAGAGAGGTCAGAGGTTCAAAAACTGCATTGGTTGGGATTCTAGTGTAGCTTTTGTTGTGTGTATCAATTTGAGACCACTGTGTTTTCATTTGTATATCATTTGGTCTCCAGGCTAGCCTGCCTAACTCTGGAAAGTAACTCCTGAATCATTTGCTGATAATTGACCTGATTATCTGTGTTTGTTCTGTCATCGTCATCTTCAAACATCATTTTCTGTGACTTTTTGAAGGAGTGCTTTAATGCTCATTCCAAGCAAAAAGACTTGAATAACTTTAGAGCAACATCCAAAGAGAAATCCAAAACATTCAACCAGAATTATTATCAAATGTGATGAACAGTGTAGCAATAAGGATACAGGCTGTCATCAAAATATGAGGTAACATCGATTATGTGGTGTTAAAGGTAAAGAGTTAAAGCAGCAAAAAGACAAGACTGAAATAAAATGGTGTATTGGGGAGAAAACGTTCATGTTTTGGCTACATGACCATGCAAAAAATATCTGAAAATATTGATTGGTTTATCTGTGCCCTTGCTTTACTCTTGGGTACATTTTTTGAGACACCCTGTATATGCACAGGGTAATTGTTCGTAAAAAAGGTATGTTTGTTACATGCTATATACAGGGTTATTATTCGTAAAAAGGTATGTTTGTCACATGATATATACAGAGTTATTATTCGTAAAAAGGTATGTTTGTCACATGATATATACAGGGTTATTATTCGTAAAAAGGTATGTTTGTCACATGATATATATAGGGTTATTATTCGTAAAAAAGGTATGTTTGTCACATGATATATACAGGGTTATTATTCGTAAAAAGGTATGTTTGTCACATGATATACAGAGCTATCATTTAGAAAAGGTATAGATATCACACACTATATGCAGAGCAATTATAGGGCCAAAGGGGCACTATGATCGACACAAAATATTTAAAGAACTACTATTTACAAAAAGGTATTCGATTAGTGTATCATCTGGAACAAGACATTGTGAATTTATTCACAATTCTAATATTCCCATATTTTGAAATATGAGCATACAAAAAATGTCACCCACCAAATGTTGCATGATTTGTTTTTCTATAAACATATAGACTTGTCCTTTGACACATCAAAAGTAGACATATTGCGAAAGCACCTACACAAAGGACAAGATTTAACATGGCAAGAGATTTTTGACAGCTGAAAATTGAATTATTCATACTTGACGTCGTTCGGATATTTGGATGTGATTGACATTTTCGGTAATCTCCTACCACTGTAACTTCCAAATATGATAGTCACGAATTGATATTTAAGTCACACGTTGATGCATAATCATATGTGTACATTAACTGTCGAATAAATGCCGACTTACATTTGTATAAACATCCACAGTTTAACTCAAATCATCAGTGCTCGAAACAGTTTATCATAATATAACCTGGTGAGTTTAATGTTTCATTTTAATTTATAATTACGGTATCGGATTTGAGTATGATTTTAGTTTAGGCTTAAACAAAGCAATGAAACTGCATGAAACCTTTTGTGAAAATTCGAACGACTTTTCAAGTATCCTCCTTCAAAGTGTTACCAAAGTACATCCCGGGAATGGGAATTTCGTCTTGTGCAATCAAAATAATAGCGGGTTGTTTGAATTTTTGTTTGAGTTTATAGCTTACATCTCTAAATTTAAAAACATATCGCCTCATGGAGGTACATGCAGATTTTGACGATCTATCATTATGAAAAGACCGATAGACACGCTGACATTTGGAATTGAAATTCCCTACATAATTGTCGACTCATGTTGAAAAGTCATGAAAACAAGGTTGAACATAAAACATTGACCCATTTACTGTCTATTTAGCATGGGATCACTAAGGGAAATATTATTAATGACTTAAATCGTAACAGTTATGTTGTATTCCAAGAAACTTATCAATTTAGAAATGCAAAATGTTCAATTTTGTTTTTCAATTATAAACGTTTACAAAATTATTTAAAACGGAGATATTTACTTATATAACATTCGTTGGCATGTTTCAGGGAGTAAATAATATATGCCTCAAACATTTCGAATACTTGTTTCGAGAACGCTTTTTTGAGAATGGATTCGAGATGTACTCAAAATCAATACGTTAAAATGTGTATTATCATCTAAACCAACTCACAAATTATTTTGGAAATCGAATTAGAAGAAGTACAATTTTTGAGATTTTTATTTTCGAATGTTGACTAAGTTATTCGACTTGACTGTGTTATTATTTATTTGTAATGTCGTTGATAAAATCATTATA
The DNA here is from genome assembly GCA_903813345.2 of Owenia fusiformis. Lineage (NCBI taxonomy): Eukaryota > Metazoa > Annelida > Polychaeta > Sabellida > Oweniidae > Owenia > Owenia fusiformis. The sequence goes on along the minus strand of CAIIXF020000003.1, from coordinate 5,918,357 downwards.
ACTTATTTGTGATCTATACTAGCTGTGCTAGCAAAGGAATAGACTACACATTTTGTAACGCTCATAAATGTGCATCTAGGTAAACTAATCATCTGGTCATCTGAAACTTCTTGTGGAGTTGCAGACTGGTCAGCATGCAGTATTAATGTATGAAAAAATCAGAATTTCTTCAGAAAAAAAGTTATGAAATATTGTCCTTTTAATTGTGTCACACGGTATAAGCAATTTATATACACAATTATTTTCTTCTTCTTTCAAGGGTTTGGATTTGCATTTGAAAAGAGGTTCATCGAAAATGTATATCATAATCACAAAATAGCCTCCGTGCTTTCGCCATATTATTTGTAATTTATGTTTTAAGTCGATTAAAACTACAAGACAGAAATATCCGTGCTTAACATCTAAAATGTGCTTTCGATACTCGGTTATTACCATGTTTGATCTGATGTCATTTAATTTATTCTCATTCTAGGCGTCCGAGAAAGAACTACTTTGGGTACAACGCGGAGCAATATTTATAATCGGAGTACTGGCGTCGATCACTGCCATATTTGGAGACAGCATATACGGACTTGTTAACTTTGGTACTGATATCACCTTGGTGACAGTGTTTCCCCAGTTGGTATGCAGCATGTATATTGAGGTGTCAAATGGATACGGTGCTTTGGTTGGTTCATCTTTAGCGTTAGTACTTCGTATTGGAGGAGGAGAGTCACTGATGAACCTTGCACCTTTCATCCCTTATCCACCGTATGGGTTTGAAGAACAACTTTTCCCTGTGCGAATATTTAGTATCATTGTTGCCATCTTAACGACTGTTGTAATCTCAGGATTAACAAAATTATTATTTGAAAAGGGAGTCTTTCCCAGAAAGCTTGACGTGCTTAATCAATTTTCTGGTGTAAATTCATATTCCATGAATGATGAGGAGTTGACAGTAGACAAAGAGAAGAAAAATGCAGAGATTCAAAGTGCTTATATGACTAGTGATAATTTGGGATACATTACAGACTTGTGAGGCGGGATTTACTTCCTAGTACTAAACAAGACGCACAGTGATAAATATCACACTTTTAAGAGCATATTGGTCACCATGTAATTTACCCAGCAAGCTCAAAACCTAACCAGATCGCGGCACAAGCCTCCTATCGCATCTGAAAAGAAATTTCAAGTTGAACAGCTCATTGGTTCTCTTTCTTTGATGACAAGAATTGATTTGTTGTCTCGAACATTGTGACACTTTCTGAAAACTTCACTTCTTCTGACCAGAGTCACAGTGAGAGTAGGTCTTTTGTAATTAAGCTGACCTTATTCCAACAAAACAATTGAAAAATAACTTATTCACTGAAGGCCATCCAAATGTCAAATCTGTCAGATTTGAACTTCTGAAAAGTTTTAGATAATTAAAAGAATTTGTCAATTGGAGGGAGATTGAAAAAATCAAAATATATTGTATTTTGTATTGCATTGTATTTCCTCTTCAAGGGGAGTACATTTTCATAAAGGAGGAGGTAAAATATCGCAACAGATTTCGGACAGTCATACACTGTATGTTGGATTTAGGCTATTCTCTGAGGATTTAAACAGGTGCATATGTCAGATCAATGCATAACCTCCAGGAAAAGCAGTCATAGAGATGATAAAATAATTTCAACTTTGAGACAGGGAAGATGCAAACAAGTTAACCCCCTTAAAGTTACCTTAATGCATCCGTTTTCGTAACCCGTTTGAAGAATTTCAACAAGGTGCTAAGTTGTAATTTCTTGGTAATTAGGAAATCAGGATTACAAAAATCATAATTAATCGAATTTGGAATAACCTGCCTTTGTTTTCAAGGCACGAAAAATGACTTGGCGAGTGCATGTGACTATGTTTGCTAAGTTTGTAGGATGATCAAACAATTGAAAGTATTCACTTACTATTTGAATTAAGACAAATACATCGGGTATCTGTTCAATGCAAGAACTAGTCTAAACACATTTTTCAAAATTATTTTGTCATTAAAAATTCTTGCAAAAATTCTTATTCATTTCCGCTTCTTTATATTCTTGTCAACAAGATGTCAACACTACTAAACTAAGTCAGTTCAGGCAGTATTTCCATGTTCATCATGCATGTGTTAACAGAGCAATTATACGTAAAAAGGTATGTTTGTCACATAATATATACAGAGCTATTATACGTAAAAAGGTATGTTTGTCACATAATATATACAGAGCTATTATACGTAAAAAGGTATGTTTGTCACATAATATATACAGAGCTATTATACGTAAAAAGGTATGTTTGTCACATAATATATACAGAGCTATTATACGTAAAAAGGTATGTTTGTCACATAATATATACAGAGCTATTATACGTAAAAAGGTATGTTTGTCACATAATATATACAGAGCTATTATACGTAAAAAGGTATGTTTGTCACATAATATATACAGAGCTATTATACGTAAAAAGGTATGTTTGTCACATAATATATACAGAGCTATTATACGTAAAAAGGTATGGTTGTCGCATAATATATACAGAGCTATTATACGTAAAAGGGTATGGTTGTCACAATATATATATACGTAAAAAGGTATGGTTGTCACAAAATATACAGAGTTATTATTTGTCAAAAGCTAAGGTAGTCACATAATATATAGAACTATTATTTGTCAAAAGGGTAAGGTAGTCACATAATATACAGAGTTATTATTTGCAAAAGGGTAAGCTAGTCACATAATATACAGAGTTATTATTTGCAAAAGGGTAAGGTAGTCACATAATATACAGAGTTATTATTTGCAAAAGGGTAAGGTAGTCACATAATATACAGAGTTATTATTTGCAAAAGGGTAAGGTAGTCACCTAATATACAGAGTTATTATTTGCAAAAGGGTAAGGTAGTCACATAATATACAGAGTTATTATTTGCAAAAGGGTAAGGGTAGTCACATAATATACAGAGTTATTATTTGCAAAAGGGTAAGGTAGTCACATAATATACAGAGTTATTATTTGCAAAAGGGTAAGGTAGTCACATAATATACAGAGCTATTCTTTGTACAAAGGTATGGTTGTTACAAAATATATAGAGTTATTATTTGCATGGTTGATGCAAAATATACACTGTTGCTCATAGATATGGAATATTAGATTTGTCAGATCGGAATTCAGGTTTTGGACGAAGACAAATTTTATTTAAGGAATAAAGACCGAGATTCTATGATTTATGGCGCAATATATGACCGAAAGTTTTATTCTGTTCATTGTTAAAAGACCGAAATCGCGTAGCAAGCTTAACGTGCTTGATCAATGTTCTGGTGTTAATTCATATTCCATGAATTATGAGGAGATGAAAGTAAACAAAGAGAAGAGAAATGTTAAGTACCAGAGCTCTTATATAACCAGTGATAGTTTAGGACAGTTGAGACATTTTAAGACAGATAAACATTTTATACAATATCAATCATCTATTCTTTCATCACTGGTTCAAAAGTATGGGTTTATACTGCACGACAACTTCAAAAATAATGTAGAAGTAAGTACAGTGTAAAACCTGCTAAGTGGAACATCTCTGTAAGCGTACCTTCCATCGCACAAGTGGTACAATATGTTCAGTTCTTTAATCAGTTCAATGCAAAAAACTAATTTGAACGCAATAATTTCAAAATTATTGTGACATTATATGTAAGTTCATTTTCTCTTGTTCATATGATATATTATCATTTCTTTAGAGAAATCAATTTAAACTAGGTTGGTGAAATCGAACAAAGTTCCACTCAAGACTCCAGATTCAGACTTTTTAATAAAAAAAAAAAGATTTTGATATCTCACATTGATGAGAAAATGAGAAAGAAAATGTATGTTCTATTCTTGACAGCATCTGATTGCTAATTTGGTTGCAGTTGGTGAGATTATTTAGAGATTTCAAAAGGTCATAGATCCTGAATCGGAAGTCGATTTCAAATTTGTAACCCCGAGCCTTATTCCAAGATGTGTCATTGAAAATGCTTTCAATGGAGTGTTTTTGTTCAAGTCCTCTCACAAGGCAGTGTAATCTATTGATGATGGCCAAATATTTTAGGAGTATATGCCTTAAAATGTATGTTGATCGGTACAGTCTATTGCTAAGTCAGTAAGGTATGTTAATTCATGCAGTGTTTACCTCGTCATCATTCAGGATGTGTTAAACTACAATAAACACTATTGAACACCCTTGGTATACGCAGCTAACGAAAATTGACCGGTACGGGTCAAAAGCTGGACCGGTACGGGTTAACGGTTTTATTTGAATTTAAAATAGCCATAACTTGCTCAATATTGACTTCCTCGTGTCTAATTTGAAATATATGATGCCTCCCGATGCTTTTAAGTACCCCAATTTTTTACAGATTTTTAAACGGACCAAAACTCTCTAAATGCGCATTTATGCTCTTTTCTCTCGAGAACGACTGTCTCATTTTCACGATAACTTTTATTTAGTACTTCTAACATATAAGATCTATTTTTCCCCATCAAGGTATGATGTAAATGACATGCTATTTACATCTTGTGAGTTTCAATGACGCGCGTTTGATTTTATAAAAATTGCCAAACTTTGTGACAAAGAATTTCATCCTGCTTGCAGCGAGAAGACGGACCGGTTCGGGGCAATCTGCTTGCAGCGAGAAGACGGACCGGTTCGGGACAATAGCTGATGAAATTCTTTGTCACAAAGTTTGGCATTTTTTATAAAATCAAACGCGCGTCATTGAAACTCACAAGATGTGAATAGCATGTCATTTACATCATACCTTGATGGGGAAAAATAGATCTTATATGTTAGAAGTACTAAATAAAAGTTATCGTGAAAATGAGACAGTCGTTCTCGAGAGAAAAGAGCATAAATGCGCATTTAGAGAGTTTTGGTCCGTTTAAAAATCTGTAAAAAATTGGGGTACTTAAAAGCATCGGGAGGCATCATATATTTCAAATTAGACACGAGGAAGTCAATATTGAGCAAGTTATGGCTATTTTAAATTCAAATAAAACCGTTAACCCGTACCGGTCCAGCTTTTGACCCGTACCGGTCAATTTTCGTTAGCTGCGTATACCAAGGGTGTTGAAGTGAAAAACAAACTGCTACTGCACACATTCTTTTGATCCATCGTATTGTGCCAGTATATGGCCTTCCAAATTTCGCTCTATTCACAGGAATGTTTCCTAAAATATATGAAAGCAGTATGCAGTTATAATCGTCTGTAAGGGCAGGTTTCCTTTCTTTAGAAAATTAAAGGAAACCTAAGTTCAAGTATACACAAAGAAACGTTTTAATTTATGTACCAAACGTTACATTAACCAACATTAAAATTTTAAACATACCGTTTTCATACGAAACTGACAAAAGAGGATTAGTATTCGTTTAAAGTCAAAACAGTAGAACAGCAATGAAACGCACTTACATGTATACAGTATAGGAATATAACAAGGATATGTACTATCATAAACGTAATTCTATAAAGATGAATGTCTGAAAGAATTGTCATAATTTATGTTTGTTGAAGTACTATATAGTAGTTCATCGTGTAAGTAAGCAGACATCCAGTTAAGACTTGTTTGAACGAATTGAGACTTTAAAATAAAATGCGACCTCAAATCATATGCATTTTTTAACCACACATTGATATTGAGAGTATTTCAACAAACGAATTCAATGGCAGAATAGCATGAATAACAAACTGTGAATGCATAGGGCTGGTTATCAAGATGGCAGTTGATGTAGTAGGAGTGATAGTTCTGGTTGTTTTCTACGTGATTGTACTTGTGACTGGAATAGTAGCAGGGAGATGTTTCAAAGCCCCCGGAGCATCAGAGACAGAGCTGTCAATGGTGGCAGGAAGGAAGCTGGGACTGGGAGTTGGGATTTTAACAATGTCAGGTATGTCGAATTTGTCATTTTGGGTAGTGCCATTATTAATTCTTGATTGTAATAACTAAGATCTCTCATTGTACACAATATCTTACATTGCATCACAAACAATGAGTAATTTGGATGCCACGTTGTAACAATGTTTCTCTATTAAGATTAAAAGGTAAATTAAGAATATTATATGCACTCACAGTATCTGTGTCCAACCCTGTCCGATCGGCTATTCGGTCAACCATATTCTACTTTACATGAAATATAGAAAGATATTATGTTAGCCCAGTCTCTTAGATAAATGTTCACTATTCAATTTTTTTAAATTTAAGCGACGTACATCGGCGGTGGCTTCTTGAACGGACTAGCTGAGGGTATGGCTTTAGGTGGGGTTGCCTGGACGATCCCGCCTTTAGGAATAATGTGTGGACTTTTCCTGTGTAAGTGGATTAATAACTGATAATTCATTCTTTCATGTATGAATATAATTTTGTTTTATTTCGCAACCAATGCATTTATGATTGCTGTGTTCTCTTCAATTTTTAGCTTCGTTTTTATTTGGAGGACCGATGCGTAAAAAAGAATATTTGACGTTTCTGGACCCATTCAACGCAAAATATGGAAGAGAGGCAACCGCATGCTTGTTCGTCGCGACTCTTCTGGCAGATATCTTCTGGTCAGCGGCAATTCTATCAGCCCTAGGTTAGTCTCGTTTTAATGGCATACATTTAGTCTCAGTCTGAAGCCAGTCATTGTTTTAATTGAATACATATTCTTTGACAGGCATTGCTTTAATTGTACACATTTCTCTCATTCTGAAATCAGCCATCGCTTTAATTAAAAACATTTTTCTCTGTCCAAAGTAAGTCATTGTTTAAATTGCAAGCATTTTAACAGCCTAAATTCAGCCATGATTTTAACTGCGCACATTTCTCTATACCTTAGTTCAAAGTCAACCATTAATCCAATATAATGCACACTATTGTCTTAGTTAAGGTCATCGTTTCAATTGCACACATTTCTCTTATTCTGAAGTCAGTTTTGTTTTAATTGCACACATTTTTCTTATTCTTATTCTGAAGTCAGTCTTGTTTTAATTGCATTCACTTCCTCTGTCCAAAGCCAGTCATTGTTTCAGTTGCACACATTTCTCTCATTCTGAAGCCATGCAGTCATTGCTTTAATTGCAGACATTTCAGTCATTCTGAACTCTTATTTTATTGTACACCTTCCACTGGGCCAAAATTCAGTCATCATTTTATATTAATTGCACACATTTCTCTCATCGGAAGTCAGCCATAGTTTTAATTGCACACATTTCTCTCATCTGAAGTCAATCATCGTTTAAATTGCGCACATTTCTCTCATCTGAAGTCAGCCATAGTTTTAATTGCACGCATTTCTCTCATCCCAAAGCAGTCAGTCCAAACAACACAAAAATTGCCCATTATTTTCTTTTTTCTTAAGGTTGTATTTCAAAAATATTTTTCGCTTCCAGGCACCAGTCTTAGTGTTATAATTGAGTTAGACAAGGTTGTGTCCATCGTCATATCAGCGGCCATAGCAGTGTTCTATACCATGGTCGGGCAGATGGTCGCCGTGGCATACACAGACATTGTAGAGTTAGCTTTACTTGTTGTGGGTATGGTATGTACACACTTATACCTAATGAAGATATTTTTCGTACCGTACGCCCTCTGACAATAAAAACGTTCTCGTTGGTTGATTTACTCCACAATGGACAATGAGGTATGATGTTTGGTTTCACTTAGTGACTAGCTAATTCACAGTTTACAACCTTCTGCCTCCTCATCTCTTTAGGGTATTGCTATCCCATTCGCTGCCACCAATGAACATGTTAACCTAAGTGAAGCGCAGGACAAATGGTTAGGTAACATTAAACCGATTCAGATTGGCGCATGGATAGACTTCTTTGTATTAACGGTAAATGTGTATTCTTATACATTATTCTTATTTCATTATGAGAGATCAATTGATAATCTTGAAATATTGTGTCGCGTGTAATTTGCTAGGCTTGTGAAAGAAAAAATTTATAGAATCAGAGGTAAAATTCAATCCTATTGAGATGGTATTGTTAGAATGATTGGTAGAGTGGTTTCCAATTATAAATATATACTCTTTCTAGAGTCTAGGAGCTATACCATGGCAATCTACATTCCAACGATTCTTATCAGCAAAGTCCGTAAGAGGTGCTAAAATAATTGGAATTGTCGGGGGAATTATTACGTTCATCTTGGGCATCTTCCCACTCACTATTGGAGCCATTGGAGTTTCGACAGATTGGAATAGTACCAAGTACGAAAGAGATCCTATTGCAACGGGTGATGCTTCTTTGTTGCTCCCACTAGTGATGTATCACCTCACACCAAGACCAGTTGCAATCATTGGTGAGTGATGTATTTTATGTTGCTCCCACTAGTGAGGTATCACCTCACACCAAGACCAGTTGCAATAATTGGTGAGTGATGTATTTTATGTTGCTCCCACTAGTAATGTATTACATCACATCAAGACCCTTTTTAATCATTGGTGGGTGATGTCGTCTTTGTTCCCCCCACAAGTAATGTATCTTTTCACACCTATATCAGTTGCAATCATTGGTGAGTGATGTATTTTATGTTGTTCCCACTAGTAATGTATTCCATCACACCAAGACCAGTTGCAATCATTGGTGAGTGATGTATTTTATGTTGTTCCCACTAGTAATGTATTCCATCACACCAAGACCAGTTGCAATCATTGGTGAGTGATGTATTTTATGTTGCTCCCACTAGTAATGTATTACATCACATCAACAGACCCTTTGCAATCATTGGTTAGTGATGTCTTCTTTGTTCTTCCCACGAGTAATGTATCTCCTCACACCTATATCAGTTGCAATCATTGGTGAGTGATGTATTTTATGCTGCTCCCACTAGTGATGTATCACCTCACACCAAGACCAGTTAATTGCAATCATTGGTGAGTGATGTATTCTTTGTTGCTCCCACTAGTAACTGTAAATAGTAAATGGAGTCAAGGGCTCTTTAAATACTAGTAGATGTGGTTGTCAAGAGAATTTTGAGAATTTAAAGTATTGTTATATAAAAATGCCAAAAAGAGACTACTCTTTACTTATAAGAAAACTTGGAATGATTTAATTCACAAGAAACCTTATACAAGACTGATCGAGTCATATTTATTGCTTAAATCTAAGTTAGAAAGATCTTTAATTCCACAATTACTGTACGTATGGGAATTTTGCCACTGGAAATTGAAACGGGTAAATTTAAAAAGGAAAAATTGGAAAATGGAAAATGTACTTTATGTAAATCTGGCCATGGGCTCTATCATAGGAAATAAGGGAAAAATATTTACAAAATCACCAAATTTTTGAAGAAAAAGAATCTACTGTGGAACTTAAGTTCCAGTATTTATTTGAAAAGCTGCTCATTTTGTTAATATTGACTATTTTAAAAGAAATGCAATTTATAAAATTTATTTAATGAATTATACTCAAAAAGATTTAGTATTCATAAATGAGCATCTTTACTTTAAGGGGTTGATAAGCTTACGTGGGCTGGGTTGTTATTTCATTACTTCTTTTTATATTGTACTGAATTAACTGATGTAAACCTACCACTGTAAATAACAATAAAGCTAATGTAGACTAAACTCGTAATGTATCTCCTCACACCAAGACATGCAATCATTGGTGAGTAATAATATCTTCTTTGTTGCTGGCATTGGTGAGTAATTTCTTCTTTGTCGCCATCGCTAGTGATGTATCACCTCACACCAAGACCAGTTACAAGCATAGGTCAGTAATGTCTTATTTGTCGCTCCCAATAGTGATGTATCACCTCCCACTAAGATCAGGTGCAATAATTGGTATTTGTCGCTCCCACTAATGATGGATAACCTCCCACTAAGACCAGTTGCAATCATTGGTGAGTAATATCTTCTTTGCCGCTCCCACTAGTGATGTATCACCTCCCACTAAGACCAGGTGCAATTATTGGTGAGTAATATCTTCTTTGTCGCTCCCACTAGTGATGTATCACCTCCCACTAAGACCAGGTGCAATCATTGGTGAGTAATATCTTCTTTGTCGCTCCCACTAGTGATGTATCACTTCCCACTAAGACCAGGTGCAATCATTGGTGAGTAATATCTTCTTTGTCGCTCCCACTAGTGATGTATCACCTCCCACTAAGACCAGGTGCAATCATTGGTGAGTAATATCTTATTTGTCGCTTCCACTAGTGATGTATCACCTCCAACTAAGACCAGTTGCAATTATTGGTGAGTAATATCTTCTTTGTCGCTCCCACTAGTGATGTATCACCTCCCACTAAGACCAGGTGCAATTATTAGTGAGTAATATCTTTTTTGTCGCTCCCACTAGTGATGTATCACCTCCCACCAAGACCAGGTGCAATCATTGGTGAGTAATATCTTCTTTGTCGCTCCCACTAGTGATGTATCTCCTCCCACTAAGACCAGGTGCAATCATTGGTGAGTAATATCTTCTTTGTCGCTCCCACTAGTGATGTATCACCTCCCGCTAAGACCAGGTACAATAATTGGTGGGTAATATCTTCTTTGTTGCTGCCACTAGTGATGTATCACATTGAAAAGTCTATTCAATACAAAAATCTTTTATTCGGGTTTCCAGGATTGTGTAGCGTGGCTGCAGCTGTGATGTCATCAGTTGATTCTGCCTTATTAGGATCAGCATCAATGTTCTCCCACAATATATACAGAGCTATTATACGCAAAAAGGTAAGGTAGTCACATAATATACAGAGTTTTCCTTCAAAAGAGAATTCAAATTGCACACTTTAGTGGTTGTCACGCATAACATACGGATGGTAAAAGGAGCTTTGCCCGCCGACTCAGCGGCACATATAGACTTTTTAACAAGCACTATTATAGCGTTCATACTCGTAGTTATTACCAAGAAAGATTTAATTTAGAACATGTTGCATTCTAGGCGTCTGAGAAAGAACTACTTTGGGTACAACGCGGAGCAATATTTATAATCGGAGTACTGGCGTCGATCACTGCCATATTTGGAGACAGCATATATGGACTTGTTAACTTTGGTACTGATATCACCTTGGTGACAGTGTTTCCCCAGTTGGTATGCAGCATGTATATTGAGGTGTCAAATGGATACGGTGCTTTGATTGGCTCATCTTTAGCGTTAGTACTTCGTATTGGAGGAGGGGAGTCACTAATGAACCTTGCACCTTTCATCCCTTATCCACCGTATGGGTTTGAAGAACAACTTTTCCCTGTGCGAATATTTAGTATCATTGTTGCCATCTTAACGACTGTTTTAATCTCAGAATTAACCAAATTATTATTTGAAAAGGGAGTCTTTCCCAGAAAGCTTGACGTGCTTAATCAATTTTCTGGTGTAAATTCATATTCCATGAATGATGAGGAGATGAAAGTAAACAAAGAGAAGGAAAATGTTGAGATCCAAAGTGCTTATATAACCAGTGATAATTTAGGATACAATAAAGACTTATGAGACACGTTTTAATTTCTAGTAATACTTAGAAATCTGTCTATATGTCATCATCCACGATTTAATACGATCATACAATAAATTCTACTTGCAACGCAAATATGATTCTGTTGCTTTAGTTTTTGCAAGTAGCTACTGTGAAAACTGTATATTCGAACACAAGGTTTTCTTAACACCTTCTAATTCGAACAGTGAACCTTATATTAATTTTGAAATCTAATCTGAACACTTTTCACAAAATATCACATATGTCTTACAAAATTGCTCAAAGATTTCCAATTTAATACCGATCCGTTGGATCACACATAAAGAAGATATTTGCCTCAAAACAAACATTTTCTTTAACAATGAGAAAAACTTAGTATGCTTCACATTTTGAAAATAAAAATTATGGCTCATTGTCCATTATTTTCAACTATTTACACCCCCCCCCCACACTCCGTCGAGGGAATCCCTGAGAGCAGTCAATGAAGAAAGGTTCTAAATGCACTTGAAGACCAACTTGCTGCCTTACCCTGCAGTAACATCAAACTACCGGATTTTCTCGCATATACGCCCCCCTAAATTTAGGCCCATGGGCCAAAAATCGAATGTAGAACGCTTATACGCCCATGGGCCTATAAAAATGACTATTTATTGATTTTTTGAATAAATTCAAGGGTATTTTGTCACTGGCAGATCGTTCTGTCGTTACTTTGTTTCAACATTAAGTTCAACGCTGTGCCGTAAGTGGCAGTGGTGGATCGTTCTGTTGTTACTTTGTTTCAACATTAAGTCCAAGGTTGTAGGTGACATTTCCTTTAAAATTCTTACAAAACATGCGGTAGGACTACAACAGTAGGTACGGTAGTCTTTGAGGAAGATGGCTGATGCCCACCTTTACGCCCACTGGGCCAAAAATCGAAAGTAGTACACTTATACGCCCATGGGCGAAAAATAAGAGGTAAAATAACAGACGAAATTACCCCTTCTTTCAGTTATACGCCCAGGGCTTATATGCGAGAAAATCCGGTACATGTAGTTCTGAAAACGTCCTATCCCGTCCTTGAAAAGCGTAAAACCATGCGCCGTGCCTTCTTGGTCCAATGGTGTTTCAATCCTTATAGCTGTGAAAGTTAAGAATCCGTTCTTGAAAGATGGCGACATTTCATAATTGGTTTCTTATCAAAAGATGTTTGCTCGGGCCGGGCCCCGGGGGCCGGGCCATGAACTTCAGTTTGGACCCATTAAAGTAATGAAAGTCACAGATACTTTCCAGATAGTGTACGGGTATTTTTTGATACGGGAATAAAGACATACCTGCCAATCTAAGACGAAAAGCAGTAGATTTATTTTAGATTGCTGTATTTTTGCGGTAGATTTTTTCAAAATGCGGTAGTTTTGCGGTAGTTTTTAACAAAAATGCGGTAGTTTTTGCGGTAGATTAATTTTTTGTGGTACTTTTAGCGGTAGATTTAGTAGTACTGCAGTTTTAGCGGTGTGGGGTAGCTTTTTGAAAAGAGAGTAATTTTGCAGCAGATTTTTGAAAAAATGAAGTTTGGTAGTTTACGATAGATTTTGAAAAAATGCTGTAGTTTTGCGGTTGAGTTTTGAAAACCGCTAGTTTTGCAGAAGATTTTGAAATAATGCGGTAGTTTTACGGTAGATTTTGAAAAAATGCGGTAGTTTTTGCGGTAGATTTTTGAAAAAACTGCACTTTTGCGGAATATTTTGAAAAATGCGGTAGTTTTACTCTATTAGAGTTAACGAGGCGTATAGCCTTTTTATTTTTTCGTGAAGCCACTCAGTAAAATTACGATTTCTCTGCAACCTGTTGTCCAATCAAGATTATTCAAGTATCTACGTGTTCCTGACACGTTTGGGCGTCCGAGAATAGCAATGTCTACCCAACGTTTGCACGCGAAATTGACTTAAAAATGTATATATCTGAAATCGGGAAGACAAAATTTGACGTTCACAAACAAAATTGCTTGTGAAAAATATTTACAAAAGTGTTCCAGAGCATACAGAACTTTACTTGTTTACATGAACGTAAATAATTACATGAAATCTGCAGTCTTCCGGGTTTTATCTGGGTTTGTATCGTCTTATTGGGACTTTCCTACTTTGAAACAAACCTTACCTTAATGGATTTGTGTCTCGGGAACATTTTTGTAAAAGCAAAACTAAGGGAGGGGGTCTGGGGTCTACTGGGAGTAGAAGGAAAATGCCAGGGTAGATTATGTAGTGGGAGTCGGAAGAGGACAGTACGTTGTACATCGTTGTTCAGTGCACGTGGAGTTCGTATGGATGCAAGTTCGTCGGAAAATACTTAGTATGTTGATATTTTTCGGGCGAAGAAAAGTTTTGTCTATCATTTGTTCAAATTCGTTTCAAATCGGAATGTCTTCGCATCGTGCGTCATGTTGAAATTAAGGTGCTTGTATCTACATAGAGCTTAAAATTTATTTACAATCGTGCATTTTTGTATTAAAATCTTCCTAACATCGTTCTAATCAGACGTAAAAATGGATGTCACCGATTTTGTTTTTATTAGCTCACATTGTTTTAAGTGCATGCAGTCTAATTTGATTTTCTGAATCCTGCACATTATGGCTTAAAACTAGCATCCTACCCTAGTTAGTTGCAAAGTTATTGTGATCCAAAGAAATGTTCTAAGCGTCCTTAGACAAAAACATTTTCCAGTGAAATCGCGAACATACCCCTTATGATCTTGAAATGTCAATATCTTCATAAATCATGGACCAATTCAAATGAGATATGGCTCAAAACATGGAATATTAGATTTTCTTTAGATTTTTTAAGATATTTGATGAAGGACTTCTCAGATTCCTGGTCACAGGAGGCAACTTCCTTCCACAAGAGGCCCCCCTCTAACTGTTTATGTAGGTAACATACCCCTGAACTGTTGAATGGTTAAAACTGCTTCAAAATGATCAATGAAAGTGTGAAATGTGTTTCCTGCATAAATAGTGTCCCTTTTGGCATATGGTAGTATTTTAAACTTGCTGGAAGCTCTTTTAAAATCATTCAATGTGTTCAACAATTTCCGTGAATCACATTGGTAAAATTTTATTTTCAGGCATGTTTGTTAAACTCTTGTAATTTCCTGAAATTAAGAGTGGGAATAAGTTATGGCATCGACCAAAGTTTTAGATCTTTCTCTTCAACATGTGATAATATGAGCCTATTCATGCAAGTATTAAGGAAACTGTTGCAGGGGTTCACTTTTTTGGACCACCCTGTATGTTGTAAGACGTAACACTTGTAACCCTTGCACTGTTAGTTGAAACTGAGTGAACCTTAATTTGAAATAATAATCAGAACACCACTAAAATTTCATTTCAATGTTCAATGGACGTACATTCATAACATCACAATTGCGTACGACCACAATTCGAACTTTCTAATATGGACACTTTAACATTTTCAAAATTGTGTAAGGTTTTGAAGGCGAAGGGGATGGGCGATACGTGTACCTTTATCTACCCTTCTAATTTAAGTCTGACTTGAATAAAAAATTAACTGCCACACCGGAATAGCCTGACAACGGTAAAGTCAGATACCGTTGTCACAAATGGCGGACATAACCGTCGCTTCAACTCTTTAATCACTTGGTCCTCGTTTCATGGGACTTTATCGTCGCTAATTCTGTGCATGTGTTAAGCTCGTGTGATGATGTATTATATGAAATCCCAATTTCTATCAAGTGGGGTTGTGAATCGCCACAATATAGTGTCTTCGATATCGTCAATGACAACGGAATCTGAATTTAAAACAATGTACAAAGACAACGGCATATATGGTAAGATGTGACAATGGAGTATGGTGGATGTATTGCATTGGAGCATAGGAAAATGACAACGGTAAATAAACAAATAGCCTACCGTTGTCAAATGTTTCCGTTGTCACCTCGATACATCACATTTGACCCAAACCTACCGTTGTCATTTATACAGTATCCGTTGTCCTGTATCATATTCCAATCACAAAATTAAAGCCTTTATTTCGATGGTAAAACATATTTAACTATATGATCGGTAGAAAAACACTTTGAGTGATGCAGTAACAAAGGAATCTAATCTAGTCGCTCTATTAAACATAGGCCCTACACAGTTCATGAAAATCTATAATTGAAGCGACGGTTATATCCGCCATTTGTGACAACGGTATCTGACAGGCCTATCCGTTGTCAGGCTATTCCGGTGTGACAACATTGTCCTTGCGGAATTTATAAAACAATAATATCGGTTCATGGATTTTACAAACAATATCAAAATAAGAGCTGATTTAGCCATTTTGACCTCAAATTCCATGCAAATTAATTTTTACTATCGCCATGGGCTTTCAACTGAAAGCCCATGCTATCGCTTCGACCGTTCGATCCTGACCGTTTTTCAAAAACCACGAAAAACATTGTGTTCTCGAGATCTTGCTAATAATTGTCCCCAGTTTCGTGCGACGTGTAACAGTATTGTTTGTTAGCACCATCATTTTCTCGAATCCATCGGTTTTGGGTGTCATTTAGGCTAGAATTTTTGGCCGGGGGTGCACCTTGCTACGGGCCTTGGGAGTATTTTTATTTAGGCCTACTTGTGTACAAACAGAAGTGAAACGTTCAACGTTGTAGCCCCCCCGGACTAAGCTTACTCACCTCCCCACGGTCGAAACTAGATGGGAGGGTTCTAGTCCACATAGGCTTACTAGCAGCAAGACTATTTCAAATTATATAAATAATACATGGAATAGGTTATTTTGATATAACGCAACATTTGTGTTTGACAACATGTGAGTTTTTCTTCATATTTTAAGGAAAATAGCACGATCCCCGATAGCGGACATTTTGCGATCCCACCCCGTGAATTTCAGTTTCATTTTAACATTGTACCGGAAGTGTACAGTTTGTCTACTAAATCAGTATTTTCAAGACTCTATTTTTATATTTGCGCGTATAACATTCAATGGAATCACTCTATCACTGTTTGAGTTCAATAATACTAAACATGCCGCATGTTTATCAAGACATGTTCTTGAAAACTGAACAAGGAAATATTCTCAGCAGGATTACGCCATCTTAAATCCATACGCATATACTTCAGAACTACTTTTTATATTGTCATTTAATTCAAAATTGGATACAAATGGGACCTAATGCCAGATCTGATGCACTATTTCAATTCGTATTGATACAATGATGATATTATTTTGATCACTGATTTGTTTAAAACCGTCACGCACTATATTCTAGGCAGGCTAGGAACTAAATTGAGAATGTGTTGTTAGGCTAGGTTACAGAAAGTGTTATTTTGGAATTTCTGAAAATTAGTTTCGCTTCCTGATACGTAGACTAATATCGTAGAATTATTTGTGATAAAATAAACACGCAAGATGTCTAGTGATGTACATAAAACGAAAAAGAACAAATTTATTCTTATTAAAGACAGTTTAGCACAGAAGGAAAATACAGGAATCAAAGCTGTTTTCAAGAGCAAAGAAAAAGAAGACATAAATGTTTTGGCCGGGAGCCTTTGGGAGGAATCGTCACACAAAAGTGTTGATGGGACATTTATGAACTTGATTTTTCTTGAAGGAGATAACACAGAGTTGTCCTGTCTCCATCGTGATGTTTCCTTTATCACGGAACACGAATGTAATCTTCTATTGGCAGTGAACACATGTAACGAACGAATGCAGATTTTGAAAGATCCACATTGGTTGAAAGAGGTGGCTTCATTAAAAATAGGAAATTTTGTGCATTTGATGAAACAGCAAAACCTGCCAGAAAAAGTTGTCTGTGCAATAAGATATATCGGACCATTTCCAAATTATAAAGGGTGGCATTTTGGATTAGAAATTATGGTTAGTCAAGTTTATGTCTATGCAATTATTTGTTTATATATCACGCGGTAGGTCAAAAATACAAATTAACGGTCGAAGTTAGTACCGCATGTATATAGTAGCTGCAATTTACTGGTACTCTGATGCCTAGTTCCATCTGTTAAGTAGCGGCCTGGCTTACCTATTTCAAAGACTTGTTTTTGTTGTCAAATAAATATTTTGGTCATTCTGTTTTCAGGACCCACCTTCGGCAAAAGGTAAAGGAAACACAGACGGAACTATAAAGAAGAATCATTACTTTCATTGTCCAAAAGACTGTGGGGTATTTGTCCCAATGAACAAGATAAGAGCCCATAATCAGAAACATGTTGCAACAAAATCTGCACATTATACCGCAAGATCAAGCAGTTCATTACCAAGGCGATCCCCTTCTTTAACTGACTCACAGTCTTTGTCTCAGAAATCTTATAGCAATGCTGTAACATCTGATGTTGTTCCAAAAGTACATGCTAGCCATAAACTGCCAGTTCAAAGTAGCTCAGTTCGAAGTCGCAATCCCCAATCACCGCAATCTCCACCCAGTAGTAAGGTCCCTCATGATAATAACCCACATCCAAAAGATCACATTTCACAGAATGCAGAGGGACGATCTGAACATAGGAGTCGAAAAAATCCACTGTCAATTTCCCAAGAAGATGAACTTGATAAATGTACTTTAAAGGTAAGATACTGGGTAAATCCTTCTTCTGTACTTCAGTGAGACCTATTTAAAAGTGAATAATATATAAAATCTGGACTCACATTAACACTGTCAAGTACATGTTGTAAATGACACATTATTGTATTTCTATATTATAATAAATCAGTTGAATTGGTTCAAGTTAGTCGGGTTGATATGTTATTCAGTTTGACTCTTGGTCTTGAGATACAACAGAGTAGTTAAAGGAGTTGTTCCTAATTAATGGATTAAACCTATATAGAGTTTATAATGTATATAACCTTTCCTAGCCTTATTTGTAACCTAATTTAACTGATGTCATGCTTATTTTAAGCTCTGGTAATACCTTTCAAGAGTAGCCTGTAATCAAAGCCTTTATTGTTACGAATAATTGAAGTATAGAATATCAACATCTCTCCAATGACCATAGACCCAGTCTATTGCTTGAAAAAGACAAGCAAAGTTTAACTCTAAATTTTACTTGCATAGGTTGGAGACAGGATTGTATGGTACAGTGATGATGGCCCAGAACATGGTGTAGTGAAATGGTTAGGGTTCCTGCCTATAAATGAGGGGGAAGAAAACAGTAGAACTGATTTCACTGCCGGCATTGAATTTGTGAGTATATCAGTAATACTGTATCATGCAAATCTGTTGCTTTACAGATAAATTAGAGAGTTGTCTTTAAGTTAGTTAAGTTTCAAGATCAATTAACTTACGATGGTTCCAACAAACAAAGTTAAAGATGTAATTTAAGTTGTCACAATTTTGAAGCATTGCACGGAGAGCATATGAGAAACATACTCAGTGGAAGGAAGTATCACTATTAGTTTCTGAAATCTTTGGGATCAGAAAATGTTCCTATATTATTGCTACTGATATTTCAGGATCATCCTGTGGGTTCAGGCACAGGTAAATACAATGAATATTGCTACTGATATTTCAGGATCATCCTGTGGGTTCAGACCAATGACCTATATATGATTGCTACTGATATTTCAGGGTCATCCTTTGGGTTCAGACCAATGACCTATATATTATTGCTACTGATATTTCAGGATCGTCCTGTGGGTTCAGGCACAGGTAAATACAATGACCTATATATTATTGCTACTGATATTTCAGGATCATCCTGTGGGTTCAGGCACAGGTAAATACAATGAATATTGCTACTGATATTTCAGGATCATCCTGTGGGTTCAGACCAATGACCTATATATGATTGCTACTGATATTTCAGGGTCATCCTTTGGGTTCAGACCAATGACCTATATATTATTGCTACTGATATTTCAGGATCATACTGTGGGTTCAGGCACAGGTAAATACAATGACCTATATATTATTGCTACTGATATTTCAGGGTCATCCTTTGGGTTCAGACCAATGACCTATATATTATTGCTACTGATATTTCAGGATCGTCCTGTGGGTTCAGGCACAGGTAAATACAATGACCTATATATTATTGCTACTGATATTTCAGGATCATCATGTGGGTTCAGATCAATGACCTATATATTATTGCTACTGATATTTCAGGATCGTCCTGTGGGTTCAGGCACAGGTAAATACAATGACCAGCAACTCTTCAAGACAAAACACAACCATGCCTCTCTCATTCCTGTATGTGGACTTGTAAAAGAGAATGAATTCAACACCAACCCAGCTGGTAAGTTTCAGTTTGCATTCATAATACATTACAAGTGTTGTCTGCATGATCCACAGTGTATTATTGGCAAGCTAACTTGTAAAAATAGTTTTTATACAAGTGCATGGCAGGTTGCCATTGTCAGTAAAAGAAGCAATTAGCAAAACCTTTTTTCAATTATGACCAGCCAAAGTTTCAAAGGACAAGAGTTATAGAGGATAACCCCAAGAACTTTATTCATGATAAGCTCAACTTTTGTGCTCTCAAATATATTGATTATTTTTTAGTTGCATGATTTTTAATTGTGAAATGTCTGACTTTGGCAGTAACTTGCTTTTAACTATTGCACACCACTTTCACAATTCCTACAAAATCAACATATCATGCAGCAAATGTTTTAATACCCAATGTCTGTACAATGAGTAGCTGACACATAGAAATGCTGCATTAAATAAATTAAAGGAGTACAGAGTGTAAATATTAGAAGAAAGAAATCTTCAAAATCTCCAATCCAATGATTTTCTTACAATCCTAATTTTCTTTTCTAGAAATGATCCATCAATCTAAGCAAATATAAAAGTTGTTGAAGATTTAAGGTGTAAAAATGTCCAATTTTAGTTTTTACCAGATAACCTTAAAATAAAGAACTGTTGAACTTTTTAGAAAAAAGACATGAGACAGATATAGTGAAACAAAAAATTGTGACAATGTTTCAATTATTTAGACTCAACTTGTTTTTATCCTTTTTAGTTCCTTTGAATAACTGTTTGCATCATCAATGTGGATGTGCTATTCCTCTTTTTCAAGCATCTCTCTTAGCTTTTATTATTAGTTGTAGAGTTCAAGGCATGTACACAGGGAGAATGATATACTGATTACTCAATTAGTACTAAATTAGCAATTTGGCAAAAGTGCACTCATGCCACAAGTGCTAATTTAGTACTAATTCATGATATGAGTACTTATTTAGTGCTGAAAAATCAATTTTATTAGTACTATTTCATCACTCATGATATGAGTACTCATTTAGCGCTAAAAACTCAATGAAATTACTGCTATTTTATCACTCATCATATGAGTACTCATTTAGTACTAAAATATGCAATAAATCAATACTCATGTCATAAGTGCTCATTTAGTACTAATATTTACTGAAATGAGTACTCAGTTAGCGTTAAAATGCCATGAGTACTATTTTAGTACTCGGCATATCTCCCTGTGTGCACCATTACTAGTATTCTAAATTCAATCATAGTGTCATCACTTAGACAGGATGAGTTGACATAGTGTTACAGAAATTATTTATGTAACAAATTGTCACACTTTTGTGGTATTATTGCCTGGTTTATTTCAATTCACATTAAAATGAGACAAGATGTTAAACCAGAATTCTTAACAGAAAATGCTGCTCACTTTGCATGTGTGTTTCTTAGTTTTTTAGAATTTTTATAATTTGTATAAATGCTACAAGTCAAACAACATGAACAACACTAATTAGGCCAATGGCCCAGATATAGATTTGAAAATTACTGTTGAACTCGTGTGCAAATTCATTAGAGTCCAGTTAAGAATTTGTCAAATCCTGGTTTATCAGTTTTGATGCATTTTTCTGTCAGAATTGGGGTATACTGATAAACTTCATCCTCCGATCACATTCACAGGGCTTCAAAATCCAGAATATATTCTTTCTTTTTACCCCCTGTGATAAGCAGTTAGCATTTCTCCAATTAAGAACTCGCAATCTGATTGGCTGTCGCAATCCTGCGACAGAAATCATGTATAAGTCATTGCACATAATTACATCACATGATTCAGTTTAAGCGGGCGTTTCCAAATTGGTTATAGCAGGGGGAAGAAGGAGGTACTGATTCTGGATACCTGCTTAGGAGAATGATAAACTTGCACTGAGTTGGGAGAATTTTGAGTTGTGTCAACTGTGCACATTAAGATCACTTTTGTATTTGGTTCTCATTGTTGTTTGACTGTACATGTAGCTTATACTCTCTGTTGTGCATTATTGTGAATTATATGTTGTCTTTTATTTTGTCCCACTAGTTGTAGACCCATCATATGGCATGTATAGTACTTGGCATGGTAGGCGTCGGCCACATTTACTGCATAATGGTAAGTATTCCAAATCAAACTTTCAAGAGTTTAGTGTGAAGGATCTGAGTTATGATATATTAAAAGATTTGGCCAAGGACTCATTGAATTGTTAACTATTTTAAGCATTATGGTCAGATATCAGAATTTGAATGAGGGGAGCAAGGGATTTTGTAAGGTCAACATTTTGACCTGCATATTGTCTGCAGAAGCACCTACTTGGCTAATCATTATGAAACTACTCCTAGATTTTCACTCAACTTGGAATTGATGAGGATAATCAATTTCACTGAATCTTAAAATAACTGTTCCTCTGTTGTAAAATATAGAATGCCTATTATATTACATGAGATGCGGAGTACTCTTTCATAATTTTATGCAGGTGGCTTTTATTCATTCCAAATATCCCACTAACAGGATATTCCACAATTTCAGAGTCCAGTCCTGGAACAACAGCTAGCAGTACAGTAGATGACAACTACTTACAGCAAGAGGAGCTCAAAATGAAGGAATTTGAACGTGAACGGAGAGAATTTGAAGACGTTCGTAAACGTGAAGATGAACAATATGAAAAATATAGATCCAATCGTAATAGAGAGTTACAGGATAGAGGTCAGTCCAGTCAACACGGAAGGAGTACATTTCGTGACAAAGACAGAGCAGAGCCTATGATAACACAAAATATTGACACTAGTAGAGACACTAGAGTGGAAACAGGTCATAGTGCTCATTATGGAAATTCGTCAGACAGGGCCCTCTACAGTTCACAGCCAGTCAATCCCCCTGCATCTAGTCCAGTTAACCCTCCAATGCCCAGTGCTGCCAATCCAATGAATGAGAGAAGAGAAGGTAATATTAATTTTGGTTATAAATCATTGTATTAACCAGTCTGACTAAACCAGTTGGAGCGTATGTCTTAATTTGTCATATATGTAATATTATTTGATGGGACATGATGTCATGATCAGTAGTGATTATAGATTCTCAATGTAAATGAGTGGAATATAACTTCAGACTTCTTAACATGTGTAATAAAGTGATAAACTTGTATTTGTAATAGAGTGATAATATGTTTTAAAATGTGTTCTAATTAGCCATAAAATAATATTAGTCCATTTGTCATTTTCTTGACGTATGAATATTTAAAAACATGATGTTTTTCTGTGCAAATACTATCATTAGGGTTTATTGGAGTGATTTAGCTGGGTTGCCAAAAAATTAACGTTGGGGAAAATTTTTGTATCTATCACCATGGTGACATGCCAGGTACATGGTGGTATCCCGACGCTAAGTCAATAGTCAACGCCATGTTAAGCCAATGCACCCCTCCCTAATTAGCCGATATACTTTTTTCCCCAAACTAACTTTTTGTTCAACCCAGTTAAAACACTTCAGAAAACCCTTGTTATTATAAATTAACCATAAAACATCGTGTTTTTAACAATTCATAGGTTCACTATAGTATGTATAGGGGTGACAAATGGACTATATTAGTCATCAATGGGGGTGACTGCCTCATATGTAAAATGTGTCATTATGTGCCTTTATGTCTCACTGTTCATTAGTTAAAATACCAGTCACCCAAACAAAGCACACTGATGTTGAACTCATTTATTCCGCTATAACCCATTATACTATCAGAACAAAACTTATGGTGATTACTTATCATTAGCTTTCTTTTCTTTTGTACTGACCACCAGAAAATATGATTTGATTGTAAGATGATTTTTATGATCCTCCCATATTTGAATGTTATAGCAATGTACAACGGTTCTTTCAAGGAAAATTCAGACAATTTGAATTTGATATCAAAAGTCAAATAATTTCATGATGTTACATTTAACATTTATGTCCAGAATTAACCCTTGGTTCTCATAGAGAAGAAAATATGAAATTTCACATTAAAATTGCTCCTGGATTGACTCTGATCATGCAGAAATTGTTGTTTTTTATACTCAGAATCATCTGTCTAATCATAAAAGAAAGAAGGTGTTCTGAATATTTCTTGTATATTGTGGTTACTATAGTGATTATCCCACCGAACGAAGTTCGAGAGGGATATAGGAAAGCCGTCCGTCCATCCGTCCGTTCGTCTGTCCGTCCGTCCGTCTGTTTGTCCGGGCGATAACTCAAATACCGTTTCACGGATTTGATTCAAATTTTATAGGCTTATGCCTTATGGGTGTAGGACCTCTGCTCGAGAAGGAATTTTCAATATTGCCACTGAATTCAAAATGGCCACCATTTTTCGTAAAAAATTTAATCTTTAATAACTCAAATACTAGTTTGCGGATTTGGTTTAAATTTTATATGCTGATGCCTAGGGACACAGTAGATATGTTCGAGTAAAAATTTTCAAGATGGCGGCTAGATTCCAAAATGGCGGCCATTTTTCGTAAAAAAACTTAATCTTTGATAACTCAAATACCAGTGAACGGATTTGGTTCAAATTGTATATGATGATGCCAAGGGACACAGTAGATCTGTTCAAGTTACAATTTTCAAGATGGCCGCTGAATTTCAAAATGGCGGCCATTTTTCGTAAAAAAACGTAATCTCTGGTAACTCAAATACCAGTGAACGGATTTGGTTCAAATTTTATATGGTGATGCCTAGGGACAAAGGAGCTTCGCTCAAGATGGGATTTTCGAAATGGCCACTGAATTTCAAAATGGCAGCCATTTTTCATAAAAAAACGTAATCTTTGATAACTCAAATACCAATGAACGGATTTGGCTCAAATTTTATATGATAATGCCTAGGGACACAATAGATCTGTTCAAGAAAGAATTTTCAAGATGGCGGCTTGATATTCAAAATGGCGGTCATTTTTCGTAAAAAAGGTAATCTTTGATAACTCAAATACCAGTGAACGGATTTGGCTCAAATTTTATATGATGATACCTAGGGACAAAGGAGATCTGTTCGAGAAAGAATTTCCAAGATGGCGGCTGAATTTCAAAATGGACGCCATTTTTCGTAAAAAACATAATCTTTGATAACTCAAATACCAGCGAACAGATTTGGCTCATTTTTTATATGATGATTCCTAGGGACACAGTAGATCTGTTTGAGAAAATCTTTTCAAGATGGCGGCTGAATTTCAAAATGGTAGCCATTTTTCATAAGAAAAAACATAATATTTGATAAGTCAAATACCAGTGAACAGATTTGGTTCAAATTTTATATGCTGATGCCTAGAAACACAGTAGCTCTGTTCGAGAAAAAAATTTTAAGATGGCGGCTGATCTTCAGAATGGCTGCCATTTTTCATTTTCATTTTCGTAATCTTTGGTAACTCAACTGCCGTTCGGTGGGATTTGCTACTCCGTGGAGTTGTTTCTGTTTTGTAAATTAATGATGTCATATTACTTAGAAAAGCTCTTAGACTTTGATCAGTTGATAAAAGATTTCATGGACTTATTCAAACATTTGCTTCATTTAATGATGCTGTCATTCATTAGAGAAGGCTACAACATGTTATTTCCTAAACTTACAGTGGAAAACAGTTTCTCAGATCAGAACAGATTCAAGTCATCTAGAGAAGTAGGACCCCCTGAGGAGGGCAAGTTTGACACTGAAGCTTATACATACAATGGTGACCTTGCTGTGGGCTCCATGGTAGAGGTACGGGGCAGGCTAGTGGTGTATGGAGTCATTCGATGGATTGGCATTCTCCCAACGTCAAAAAGCAAGCAACCTATAGCTGGACTGGAAATGGTGAATATTATGAAGAAGCTTTAAATATTAATCTTATTAACAATGAAAAATTCTATAGTTTTCAGAATTGTTGTGATATACTACATTAGTTCACTCCCATTACTATTATGATTATGAGTCCCTGAAAACTGATTAAATTCACATCAAATGCAGAGCTAAATGTAAAGCATTGCAGAAAAATTTCAAATTTTTCAAAAAGTTCAGGTGAAAATCATGTCAAAATATTGATCCGCCATCAATCCTATCAATTTGTAATTTAGTTTTGATTAATTGCTTTAATGTTTCTTCAGGAGGAAGAATCTCCAACATACACAGATGGAACATTTGGCAACGAGCGTTACTTCACATGCCCCCCAAATAAAGGGTTCTTCATGTACTTAGACAAATGTTACAAAGATTCAAGGTTTTCTGATGTAGCTGAGGATACCTCTAACCCAGGGGTCCAAAGTGAGCATACTCTAGTATTTTTATTGATTTCAATAGTATTTCATACTTTCTCAATTGTTATTCCTTATTAATTGTTTTCTATGACATACATGTAACTATGACAATTGAATTTTGTAATCATATTTTACTATTACTTACAATTATATTGATACAAAATCCCTCAATGATGATTATCTATTGAGGTTATCTATAATGGTTATGGTCAACAGAAAAATGGTGATAATGTCTTAATGTTTGACTGAGAGGCCCCAAAGACATTTACTTTTGTGAGGATTTATTCATAGTGACCTTAGCCCTCAATTTAATAACAGGATTGACCATTCAGCATTATTATTTGGCCATATTAAATCAAGCTAAAATATGGAAATTTGAAAATAAGGATAAAATCCTCATAATTTTCGTTTCCTCAAACCACAAAGGGAGCAGTTGAATGATCTAGAAATATAAAGTATATTTTGTTGTGTATTTCAGCATTTGGTAGTATAGAGACCCCTGATGTACCTGGGACAGTGCCACCTATGTGCTTTAATAATTTAGAAGAGATATGTGGGAGAAAGAAGGGCATACAAGGCCATCATAATTCCTGCTATTTAGATGCTTCTCTTTTCAGTAAGTTTCTTCATTTATTCACTGATATTTCTATTCTTTTATATACATGTTAGTTTACTTGTATACTACTTTTGTTCTTGTTGACTCATCACTGCCGATCTCAAGCAGTATTATACAGAGCTGTTTATGAAATAGTGCTGGATAGCCCTGTAAAAACAGTACTGTACATTGCTGTTTTCTAAAACAGTGCTGTACGATACTGTAAAAACAGTACTGTTCTATGCTGTTCAAAAAGTGATGTTAGAATAGCACTGTACATCGCTATACAGCGCAGTACTCAATCTGCAATGTACAGTACTGTTTACAGCGCTGTACAGTGCTGCAAAATTGTTTTGCAAATTGGGGGTGTATGCCTTCTAGATAGTCCTGATGCAATCAAGCAACTGACAGGGGCTTAAATGCTGTACTAGATTAATCAACATTAAAATGAATGTCATTGCGTAAATTGCATCTAAACTGTGATCATTATTATGTCACCACCACAAGTGGAGACATATTGTTATAGTCTCATATTTTTTGTGGACAGTGGTTGGTGTTCGGCAGTCAGGATCTGTAGCAAATAGTGTCTGTAACAAATGGTAGGTCGTGACATTTTTGACTGATTTTTTCAAATCAAGTTAGACTTTTTAGTTGATCTGTCAGAGCTTCCATGTAATAGTATGAACATAATACATATAATTCTCCATACTGTTCTTTTAGGTATGTTTGCATTCACCCAGGTGTTTGACTCAATATTATTTCGCCAGAAACAGAGTAGTGATCTCCCACAATATTCCCAGGTGCAGACAGTCCTAAAGGAGGGAATCATAAACCCACTCAGAAAGTGAGTTCCAATTCCTTAGAAAAGGGCAATGGCATAACCATTTACACAAATTTAAAAAAATTCTAGCTAACATATTTAATGCAATCCTGCCTTGTAGACTGAACTAAACCAGAAAATACTTGCTTTTGATTGAAACTCCATATGATGAGATGGACATTAAGACTTAAGAACATGCATTTACATGCAACAATGATATAAAAGCACCTGTTATGGAGTTGCTTCCTTAAACATATCTGTATGGAGATGCTGAATTCAAAATCATACTTTTTCTTTGACAGGAATTTCTATGTGCGTGCAGACAAGGTGCTCAAATTGCGGACTCTTCTCGATCAGCTTGGAACAGTGCAAGGCATGATGGGAGAGGAAAAAGACCCTGAAGAATTTCTGAATTCATTACTGCAACAAATCATGAAGGCAGATCCTTTCATAACTCTCAGGTATACATTTAGTTGCCCTAGATATTGATAAGAAATGCCCAAAAATAAATTGATGTGCATTTTCACCACTAATGTGCACTTGACCAATTTTGAGGGATAGGGTTTTAAAAGTTATGTTTATGGCCCTTGGAAAAACTTAGAGACATAGATCCTTTTGGGTCATCATATAACGTTAGTATTACTTCAAGACTGTAGACCCCCCACCCTTATCTATTTCCCCCACCCTTATCTATTTCTCCAACACACGCAGAGATGAGGCTGTGAATTACAGGCCTGTATCTCTGACGTCAGTTCCATGTAAAATAATGGAACATATTATATTCCATCATGTTATGGCCCATTTTGACCTCTATGAAATTCTAGTACATTTCCAACATGGCTTCAGGTCAAAGCACTCATGTGAAACCCAACTTGTCAATACAATAGAGAATATAGCTCGGGCCCTCGACAACAATAAACAAACAGACATGTTGGTATTAGACTTTTCCAAAGCGTTTGACACGGTGGCTCACGAACGCCTCTTGCTCAAACTCGACTATTATGGAATTCGCAAAAATAACTTGAACTGGTTCAGATCCTGGCTTGTGGGAAGATCACAGCAGGTAGTGCTCGATGGTGAATCAAGTTCAAAAACTCCAGTAAAATCAGGAGTTCCTCAAGGAACAGTTCTTGGACCACTCTGTTTCCTTGTTTATATCAATGATATGGGCAACAACATATCATCCTCAGCCAGTCTTAAACTATTTGCTGACGACAGCCTTTTATTCATGACAGTCGAAAGCAAGCAAGATGCATTAACACTACAGGAGAATCTAGATAAACTGGTCTCCTGGGCATCAACATGGCAAATGAAATTCCATCCATCAAAATGCTATGTGCTAAATATTCACAAAGGTAAATCCCCTATCATTCACAATTACACCATGCTAGGGGAAAACCTTAAGTCGGTAACACACATCCCATACCTAGGTATTGACATCACAAACAACTTACGCTGGACTACACATATTCAAACTATTGTATCCAAAGCCAATAAGATGCTTGGATTTCTCAGGCGCAACCTCCATCAATGCCCTGAAAAAGTGAAGGCTCAGGCGTATAAGTCACTTGTCCGGCCTAATTTAGAGTATGCCAGCTCGGCATGGGATCCATACCGACAAAAAGATATTGATATGTTGGAACAGGTACAGAGAAGAGCAGCAAGGTTTGTAACCAAATGTCACTCAAGCACTGGGGATGAACTGGAAACGAGGGAGGTTTTGCCTCGTATCAAAATGGCGGCGCGTGAAAAAATTTCATTCGGTAAGATTTTTGTTTTTTACAATTTTCGTGCTTTTATCCTTCAAATTAAAACTTAATATTTGGCAAGTAAATAGTTCATAAGTTCCGGTTTTATAATATGATTGCAAATTAGAAATCAATACAGACATTGCTGAGATATTTACATTTCAATTGTCTCACTTAGGAAACGAGGCACCTGTCTACATTTTGTAACAATGAAACGAGGCAATGTTTGACTTGCAACGAGGCAACTATTCTTTCTGTGATAGTGTCTACATTTAATGATCTTATTATTTCCACCGTTCTGGTCACATACGACCGATTACGTTTTACACGATATACATGATTATATCAAGGGCGTTACAATACCCGGGAATTTATCGGTTCGTGCAGTACTTGTTTGTGATAGCGCCCTCTGTAGGTCACTGTGCTTATAGCCTACAGTAATACGGGGTAGGATATCGGGAATTTGGTCAGTTTCTATCCGTCGATTTCGCTATGAATTGAAGCAAGTGTGACCACTTTATCCACTTAAACAATTTGATAATTGATTAAATATTTAAACAAAATCGATAAACACGTTATACACTTCCTATCTCCTTAGAAATTAGCATGTATTTATGGATTGTGTTTTCGAACAAGGCTCGACCCAAACCAATAGGGAAATCCTTATGGTAATTAGTATGACGTCATATTTTCCTGGGGAATCCTAGATTTCAAAGCCTCAGTCTGTTATTGTGTCAAATGTAAACGCTCTTTTGCAGACAGAAAATTGACAGATTAGCTTTTAACTTTCAGCTTTGATGTTTAAATATTCTGTATTTCTACCGGACTTCTTGCTGAATATCATATAATGTTATAACTTGATTTGGATCATTGCCTGATTGCTCATTCTGAAATTTTGATTGTGATTCATGATTGATTGGCAAGAAAAATAATTCCTATTGTTTTCCAGCGAAGTCAAAATGTTACAGCATGAGTTATAATGTCGAGTTTGCATCATGTTAAATTCTGCTAGTGATTAGAAGTCCATGCACAAGCATACACATAAGAGACAAACACACCCAGGCTCCAGGCCGTGGATGGAAATATAAAACTATTTAAGGCACAAACTGGTATTAATAGACCGATATGTAGTGTCTGCCATGTATTGAAGGTAAACCAATCTGCATTATTAATGTTTCTACTATCAATACATGGATTGTGCAATAGAAAAGCAATGGCACAATCAAAAATGTGCATATCAATCGTGAATATCTCTCGGTTCGAAAGCTTATTTCCAACAGAATCGTGTCAAAATATGTGTCTGAGTAACAGTTATACATTATAAGATCGCAAACTCTTACCAATTATCAGCCGAATGGCTCATTTTCAACGAAATGTCCTTAAGACAACAGCCCTGGGTCGCGCCTGAGACCAAAAACCATTTCAAATAGCCCTCCCCTAATCAAGGAGGATTGGCTCCCAGAATGCAACACCGATATTCTGCAAAACAATCACTTAGCGATAGCTTTGTTGGAGAGTATCGGGTCATTCTCCATGCAGTCGTACAAATTATACAGACACGAATAGCAAATGACGCATGCGTGGAGATTAAAGAATATCGAGTTGGAACCCTGGCTTCCAATCCTCCTTGCCCCTAATTATATTGGATAATCACATTTATGCGTGCGCGCGCAGCTCATCCACTGAACGAAACGCCACTTCCCGCTGAAATCACCGGGTATTGATCTTTCCCTTGATTATATATGTAAGAGTTAAAAAGAATAACCATATTGTTCATATAGCGCTACACTGGTCATTTATCTTCCATTTATCATTTATCACATCATATACAGGTACAATGATGGTACACGTGTACACATTCCAAATGTAGTTATACATATTAGGCTATGACATGATGAGCTAATAAGAATGTCTGATAAGCATGTAGGCCTATCTGATAATCTGTACAATCTGAATGTTTGATAAAGGAACTTGATGATACAGCCGAAGGTATTGAATGATTAAAGTTGCAGCAAAGAAAAGTCTAACTGTACCAATTTAGTTAAGCTACATGTTGTTAAGGTTCATCTTTAAGGATGTTCCCTGGACGAAGTTGAAAACGATGAACACCAACCCCTAATTTTTCTTTTCAAAATGTGAAGTACATAGCATAACTAAGTGTTTCTGTGAGTTTAAGAAAAAGTTAAATATTCAAAAGTGTGTTTTGGGGTGAAAACCTGATTTTTAACATGGGTTTCAATGAGAAAGTGCCACGCCCACTTTTGTCAAATATTGACACTTTAGAGGCCTCTTGCTCAGAAAAAAGCACACTAACATATGGTTTTTAAAGTTTTAATATTCTTTGTTGCCCGTGAGAATCCCAGAAAACCATTTTTGAGAAAAAGTTAAATACTATTGAATATTTTCCTATCTGACCAGGGAACATCCTTAAGAACAGAAAATGCCAATGCACTTCACTCGATTCATTCTTTGCTGCAGCTTAAAATTTATGCTAAGGAGTTATACTGTTTTATTTTTTAAATATTTCTAAAACGTTAAATAGCATTGCTTTGAGTGTCAATTCCAATAAACGAGCCAGCTATCCGAGCTATCAATGGTAGCGCATATATCGTCAAAATGTTCTCTCAAATAAGAAAAATTTCGTTCAAAGAAGTGCTATTTTAATAGGGAGCTTAAAGCCCGGTATACACCAATGGGGCAAGTTGGGACCTCCATAGACTTAACATTGCGTGGGACCTTTTGGGATTTTGCCCCATGAAGTCCGTGGGACTCCATGGGAATCCGTGGGATTTTGCCCCATCTTGCCCCATCGAGTCCCACGAGGTCCCATGAAGTCCCACGTGGGGCTCGGTGGGACTCGATGGGGCAAGATGGGGCAAAATCCCACGAAGTCCCATCGAGAATGAACATGTTCATTCTTTCCATGGGGCATCGTGGGATTTTCGATCATATGACGTGTTGTGTGAAGCCCGACATACACCAATGGGGCACTTTGGGATTTGATTGGACTCCATGGGGCTTGATGGGACTCCATGGGGCACGATGGGCCAAAGTCATCAAGGTCCCATGGCACTTCGTGGGATTCGATGGGGCAAATTGGGATTCGATGGGGCAAGATGGGACTCGATGGGGCAAGTGGGATTTTGCCCCATTGGTGTATACCGGGCTTAAGCTACACGTATTTTAGAAATGGCGAACGTAAACGTGAAATGACCACTGGGAACTATAGTTCCGTTCTGGATTGACTTATACAAAGACCCAATTAAAACAGTTTAGCTGATACCTTTGTAATCATTCATGCAAATAAAGACGTTGAAGACAAGAACTAGTTCTCTGAAGATTGCAATTTTACACGTTTACGTACACTTCTCTTTAAAAAATGTGTCGTTAAACCTCCCTACTAATCGTGCGCAAATGGGGCATTGTTGTTGCTCGAGATGGCTATATTTGATAGAATATAATTCCAGATACGATAAAAAACGAATGACCATGGTAATAATTAAATGACTCGCCTATATTACAAAAATAGCAGAGTCAAGGAGCACACTGGCATTGTCTCATTGGTGTACATTGGATTTTACTGTTTGTATTCTTTAATGTCTGTATGTTCCTTATTATGTCACTATCAATTATGTTAATTATTCTGCATATAGTCCAACGAAATGTGGAAATGTTCGGCGTCTGACGTCTGGAGTTCGGCGTCTGGCGTTTTGCGTCAATAGCAAATTCTTTAGCAATTTTAGTAACTTTCAAAAACTGAACAAATGCGTACCGCTTAGACTGACATCATATTTTACTGTGAACAATTATAAACTTATTATGACTTCCAAGTATTTCTTAGAACATACATGTATGTTACCATGGTAGCAGATAAATGGACTTATTTGTTATTACTAAGTTACAACACGTGTCATATGTTAATGCCTTGTATTTTCTTAAATGCTAGAAATGGTAATGCATTTGTAAATGAAATATTCATAAATTTTCTAGATTATTAGCCATATGAAAAATGTTAATGGTCGATGGCATAAATATTATGATGTCGCTATCGTGAATTATCAGCAACGTTGTCGTTTCCTGTGTTACAGAAATAGCATTTGAACAGGGACGCTTCTTTTTGTAGGCCCCGTTCTGTTATAAAAACAAAACATTTTTAATTAAATATGGTTGCCTCGTTTCATTCTTAAGAATGCTATATAGCTGCCTCGTTTCCTTGAGAAACATGCCTCGTTTCCTAAGTGAGAGAATTGATATGTAAATATCTTAGCAATGCCAGTATTGATTTCTAATTTGTAATCATATTATAAAACCTGAACTTATGAACTATTTACTTGCCAAATATTAAGTTTTAATTTGAAGGATAAAAGCACGAAAATTGTAAAAAACAAAAATCTTACCGAATGAAATTTTTTCACGCGCCGCCATTTTGATACGAGGCAAAACCTCCCTCGTTTCCAGTTCATCCCCAGTGTCAAGGGAACCAGGCTGCGTCACCAAAGCTCTTCAAGACCTACAGTGGGAGCCACTGAAGGAGCGTCGAGAGGCTGCTAGAGTTTTCCTTTTCTACAAAGGAAAGCAAAACCTAGCAGCCATCGACGTGCCTCCATACTTCCGCCAACAGATCAATACCAACACTAGGCTGTATCATCCTTCTAAGTTCATACAACCATCAACTAGAACGGATGTATACAAATTTAGCTATTTCCCTAGGACAATAGCTAAATGGAACACTCTACCTGGTGACATCTTAGACTGTGACAGTCTAAGTAGTTTTAAATCATCATACTATGCCTATGTCAATAACTGCAATTAAATAGGTGTGTTTTTAATATAGATCTATGTTTTAATGTAAAAGGTCCCCAGTGCACAGCAACAAGCCTGCACTACTGGTAAAGAGGGGTGATGTCAACGCGGTTAGCCTGACAGTCACCCCAGGGTATTTCAACATAAGGAAAGTTCCTTTCCATTTTAATGAGTTGCAAACCATAGATCTATTTTTAAATGTTAAGGTTTTAAATTATATTCTATTCAAACTCTATCACTGTTAAATTATATATCTGCTTTATATGGGCTTATTAGCCTTTTGCAGATTATTGACATAGACATAGACAACATTTCATTACATTACCTGATGAGAAAAGAAGATAGGGGGGGGGGGGGGGTCAGAAGCAAGACTAATATTACACATTCATGCACAAGTTCTCTTAAAACAATCGTGTAAATTAACCTCCCAATTAATGATTTGAGAGAACTACTTTGTAAATTGATTATTTTCCATTTTCTGTTTTGCTATTTTCTTATTTCAATAAGTAGGCCTAATTGGAGTGCATGAGACACTCCATTATAAAATGCTCTTGATACATATTTCAGTTCAGGCCAGAATTCATTCTTCTACCAGCTGTTTGTAGAGAAAGACAACAGAATTGTGCTTCCAACAACTCAACAACTTGTAGGTCTGAGTTTCCTTCAGACAACCAATATCAAACTTGCAGAGGTAAGCTAACTGTAGAGCAAGATTTATATAGAAAAGCACTGTAGAGCAAGGTTGGAAAAGAGACATATGACTTTTGTTGTCAAAACAATAAAGAGATATAAAAAAAGTTGGACCACATGGATTTGGTAAAAGGTTATTTAGTACAGGGAATTTTCGTTCAACTTACTGAATTTTCATTTTACTTAATATAATATTTAACTTTCTGAATTTTCATTTTTTTAACTTGTAACTATTAGTGAATGTTTATTTAACCAGTGGATTCTTAAAATCTTAGACTAATTCTATTCTTCCCTCTATGTTTCTGTTTAACTATGAAAAACTTGGCACTAATTTTTAGAAATGTTCATATTCTTCAGGTGCCATCGTGTTTCATAATCCAAATGCCACGTTTTGGCAAGGACTACAAGATGTATGACCGTATAGTACCAAGCTTGAAACTAGACATCACTGACATACTGCAGGATGGTAAGTACAAATATATTTTCAAGAAATGAATACCTTTAGAATATATTCTTTCTTTTTACCCCCTGCGATAAGCAGTTAGCATATCCCCGATTAGAACTCGCAATTTGATTGGCTGTCGCAACACTGCGACAGAAATCATGTATAAGTCATTGCGCATAATTAGATCATGAGATTCAGTTTAATCAGGCGCTTCCAAATTGGTTATAGCAGGGGGAAGAAGGAGGTACGGATTCTGGACTCCTGCTTAGGAGGATGTCTTTCCTCTGAGTAACTTTTTTATCTTAATTACCATGATCAAATTCCCCATGCTATTCATACTCAGGATGGGGAAAAATAAAAGATTAAGTGTTAAAGAGGTTAACTACCCATGAGAAAGATTAGATGAGATACATGTATATTCAATCAGGGTACTGTCAACCAAAAGGAAATCAACCTCAGTAAGCATGCAAGGGGGTTTGAAATCAGTTGTGAACTTGATGATTTTGATGAATTATGTCGCTAACTGGCAAAATTGCAAAACATCCTTCTAAGAACTTCATTGAAAAAGCCTGATAGAGGGTGACCCAAAAATGTGACTCCTATTTTGAAAAAACTTTATTTCTCTTGCCTTTTTCATTTTCATGGTTATTGGAGCAAACAGTTGAATTTGATTTGAATAGCAGTATCAAGTATTATGTTACCCAATTCTACACAGGGCATACATGTTTTTCTTTCCTCTTAAGATTAGCTGATTGTTTATTTCCTACATTTCAGCCCCCAGGTTGTGCTATGTCTGTGGTCTTGAAATCTCTGAGATGGAGTGTCCTGATTGCTCTAATCAATTGAATGCAGAGCCAAGTGCATATAGGTCATTCTGCTCCGAATGCTTTCAAAAAGTAAGTGCACATTTGTAAGAATGAGACCAGCATTTACCTTTTTTGCCTATCTGACAGTTTTGAATAGGTACATTTTGGGTATGACCAGAACATTTTGAAAACTACCTACCCTAGTGTCAGATTTTGACATTGACTTCTCTGACCTTGAGGTGGCTGACAGTTGAGGTCAAAGAAGTCAGAATATTGAAATATCACTGGTGATCCACTCGACTGCTCTGGTTACTGAAACAGTTCGTTTCGTTAACAAAATGTCGGAACCTTGAAGGTACTATTTTTCTTTTTTCCTTATTTCACACATTGTTAGGCAGAATTCCCACAACATTTTTATCACAAAATGTAATGTATGTCAGTATCATATCATTATGTTTAAGAAAATTCGGCCTACAATACGTGAAATGAAGAAAAAGGAAAAATCGTACCTTTGAGGTTCCCACATTTCCTTTCGGTAACCAGCGTAATCAAGTGGATCACCAGTTAATATATTATACATGTAACAAGTAACCATTAGGGATTCAAATATATTGATGCACTTACACATTTGAAACATCTCTTAGTCATTTGATCACTAAAATTTGGGTGTGAGGTAGATTTTTGGATATGCCCTTAATGAGATTAACTCTTCCATCTGATATTCTTCTCAAGGGATAATATTTAAAGCATTGCAATTGGCAAATATTATAATATTATCTGTAGCATATTCTGTATTCCTCTTACAGTTTCACACTCATCGAGATCGCAGTAAACACAGGCCTTTGAAGTTGCATATTGAAGAGGGTTTCCGGGAATGTTTTGAAAAACAGAGACGTAATTTGCCAAATGGTGATAGCCCTGAGATTGGGCGAGAAGAGCTAGAGTTGTTTGCAGTAGTTTGTATCCAGACCAGTCATTATGTCAGTTTCGTCAGATGTGGCACTGGTCCTGATGCCCCATGGGTATTTTTTGATAGCATGGCAGATCGTGTGGGTAAGTTATAGCTCTTGACTGTTATAACAAAGGTTTACTGGAACCTAACAATATCCATAAATAAGTTTGAATTTTGAGAGATAAAAACTTTATTATTTTTCATTACATTAAGAATAGTATGATATTGCTCACATTTCATACTGGTGAGCCATATAAGTTCATACTGAGCCATACATATGTATTATGATTTCATACTGGTGAGCCATGCATACCATATGAAAGTATGGAATTATTTGACTCACCAATATGAAATTAAATGGCTCACCAGTATGAAATCATAATGTATACCGTATTAGCCGTGATTGGCGCCCGGGGCTTGCCGGAGTTTCACTTTCAGTTAAGAAAAAAAATTGGAAAAAATTTGATTGTTGATTCTCCACCCAGGGACTCACCCTCAGGCATCCAAAAGTCTGTAGAGGCACTAATAGTGACATTGGTGCCAATTACGGCTCATATGGTATGCATGGCTCACCAGTATGAAATCATAATACATATGTATGGCTCAGTATGAACTTATATGGCTCACCAGTATGGAATTGTATGCCTAATCAGTATGAAATTATATGGCTCACCAATGAAATTATGTGACTCATCAGTTTTGAATTATATGACTCAGTAAAAGGAATTATATGGCTCACCAGTATGGATTATATGGCTTGCCAGTATAAAATATTGAGGCTAAATCATGTTAATCACCAGTATGAGATCATATTGTTCACCAGTAGGAAATCACATCACTCATAAATAAAATCACAATTAAAATAATATTGCTCCCTAGTATGGAATTATAGAGCGCAATGCAGGTATCAAAGCATGAACTTATATGGTTCACCAGTATGTAATACTATTATTCACCAGTATGGAATAATATTATTCACCAGTATGGAATTATAGGGCACAATGTATGGAATGATATGGGTCAACAGTATGGAATTATAGGGCTCAAATTATAGATGAGATATATCATGATCAGTATGAAATTATAGGACTCACCAGTTTGGAATTATATGGTTCACCAGTTTGGAATTATATGGCTCATCAGGATGGAAATACATGGCTCACCAGTATTAAGGGCTTACTAGTAATCCAGTATGGAAGAAACATATTTGTGTTTCCTGTTCATATGTATTTATTATTTTATGCGTGAATACTCTGAATTTTAGTCACTGGGGAATCAATAAAGAGAGAATCAATTAAAATTTTATTTTCCAAAGCTAATTACTGAAATATGTAACATACATGCAAATTTGTGTGACACAATGACTTTAGTAACTTTTATTATTTCCAGGGGCTGAGAATGGCTATAATATCCCAGAAGTGAAACCAGTGCCAGAACTACCACAGTGGCTAGAGGAGTCAAATCATAACCGCATTATTGGCATCAAAGACAATAAACAACTACCAGAGAATATAAGACGAGTGTTATGTGATGGTTACATGTGCATGTACCAAAGCACAGAGGCTATGATGTATAAGTAGTGAATAATAGATATATACATTATACTTAAATCAAAATGCAAGCTAAGGTGGTTGTGATTGTGTATGGGAGGAAGGGAGGTATTCAAGGCTCACTGATAAAGGCAGAGTGATATGGTTAGACTGATTAGTATATGGCAATAATACATTATATTTAAATAATATTTATTGTACACTATTCATGTATGCCGTACATTAATAAGATATAGTTTTTAATGTGTGGTTGGTTGGCATCTGTGACAAATTGTTACACTTTTGTAAACTTTTGCAAAAACTTATAAGCTTATAGTGTCATTTTGTCATGTTAATTCTTTCAGACATTTCCAATATACCATGCTATGATTGGGTGTTATAGCATTGTAACATGTTACAATGTGCAGCTAGAGAGAGTAACAAACATATTGCATGTTCACCTTACATAAATCAATTCTGACTTTTGTGCAGTATTTCTAGAATTAGGACACTTCAAGCAAACTTTATAGAAGTCTCAAAATCCCCAGGACATTTTACTGTATAATAATTTTGAGATTTATTTTTATGTCACCACCACAAGTGGTGACATATTGTTACGGTCACCAACATTTTGTAAACGGTGTTCAGGGGTTGGTGTTTGGTTGTCGGTATCTGTAACAAATGACAGGTGGTGATGGTAAATTAAAAGTTGCAAATCTAATTTAAGTAAGTTATGTACAATGTACATAATTTTACAGTATGTACATTGTACATACTGTGTTAAATAAAGGGGCATAATTTTCTACACTAGCCAAACTCTAATAGGCTTTATCTTCATACATCAATTTTATGTCACCATCACAAGTGGTGACATATTGTTATAGTCTCCAACTTTTTGTGGATGGTGGTTTGTGTTCAGTGCTTTGGTGAGTGCAACAAATGACAGGTAGTGACATTTTGCATGTTAATGCCTTGTCTATTTTTTAATTCACAAAACCACAGATGTGAAGTGAGTTTATTATTTTATTTTAAAAAGGACTAGTTTGTGTCATGCCACAATTAAAGTGCCAGCATAGAATGAAGAGTGTAAAATATTCAAAGTAATGATGGTGATCACCACTTGTAGGAAGAGTCAATACAAATGATAGAATGAATTCTCACTGAGCTTGATAAACAACTATGTACAGTTGGTTGAATTCTTCAAAATGTGAAGAGATTACCA
This sequence comes from Owenia fusiformis, assembly GCA_903813345.2. Taxonomy (NCBI): domain Eukaryota; kingdom Metazoa; phylum Annelida; class Polychaeta; order Sabellida; family Oweniidae; genus Owenia; species Owenia fusiformis. The sequence continues at coordinate 5,878,848 of CAIIXF020000003.1, read as the reverse complement.
TCTTTACTTAACAGTAGTCAAATATATATTGAGTTACATAATGTTTAATAAAGAAGATTAAAATCTTCAAACATTGTTGCAAATGTATATGTTTCTCAATTGTTATATAATTTACAATTCTTCTACATCAATGTAAGATCATTGTTAGAGATCAGAGCCATCTATCAGTTCCTTCCATGTAAGCTTTGCAAGTGAGAGGTGCTCTGAGAAGTTACATATTCATGTATATGTCATCTAGATTCACATGGTTTCAGTTGCTCCAACTTGTTATAACACTTTGGAAGTCGATGATGTGTACATGTATGTTTTAAAACTGCCAAATGTCACATGATATTGATAGTGAGCCAACTCAGTAATGACACAGCAAATATTTTCATTTTCCAATATTGAGGGTACATACACATGCAACACTTGGAGTAAATAAGCTCTGGGGCTGATGGTGGTAATCACTGGGCCACTAAGAGAGACAAAAACAATCTAAAGAAAGAAATGAGGTGTCTGTTAATACTGTGCAAATTCCAATAAGTTAATTAAACTGATTGCCTTAAGAGAGTACTTGGGCAAACATTGCACTGAGACCAGACATAATATACATATACTCTAGCTTGTACAAATGTAGCTATACATTATGTTTGCCCAGTGTTGACATGTTTATGAGTAATATTTGTCACTGCAATAAATCCTGCCTAAGATAAAACTGTGATGACACTTTGAGATTACTCTAGAACAAATGTTATTGGTTAAGTAAAGAGAGGAAGTAAGCTATTTATATTTGTGCTTATAAATGTTTTTTCAAGCAATCAGCAATGATTATATGATGTGATTTACTTCAGTCATAGAAATATATCATTACATGAAGATAGAGTCATGTTGTGTTGGGTCAAGCTGTCTCTGTCTTTGGTTGGGTTAACTTGAAATGTAAGTAAGAGAGGGGCCAGGTTGAAATAACCCCATCTTTGTTAAAATTATAATGACATTGTAGTAATCATGTCAATCATGGTGTCAATGTTCAAGGATACAGTAAAACTTGTGAATAGTGAACATTTTTTTGCCAAGAAAAAACGTTCACTGTAGGAAGGTGTTCACTAGAGAGAGGGTAATTTATACAGAAGTCAGTGGACTATGTGCGTAGGAAGGGTGTCCACTAGGGACAGGTGTTCACTAGAGAGAGGTGTTCACTAAGACAGGTTTTACTGTACTTTAAACTTGCCCCAAGTGATCTAAAGGATTTTGTGTTTGACTGTAACAACTATAACAATCTAAAGACATTCTAAATGTTTTCTATACATGTATATGTACATAAATATAAAAGATGTATATAAATATATGTTCATTGACTTGAGGAATTTAACTGTCTGACAGAACTACTAAGTCATTTTAAATGTTTATATTTAAGTGTACATGTATTCATGTATTGTACAGTAAAATACATGGCATATTGCTTTTCAATTCATTTTGCATTGCAATACAGATGCAATAACTATGACAGAATGAAATACATGTACAAATTGTACATACATGTTTATGAATTAATGATGTTTATCAATAGTCTTACCAGCAGTAAACATTAGATGTGATACACGCTTTGTAATATGATAATGCTTACACATACATGTATAAAACAATGTAATACAGCTACTGTCATTAAATTAAATACAAATTATTTGAAGATAAACGAACACACATTTTATGTGAGACTGATTTTGATTCAGAAATATAATTGTAATTGTTGGAAGACTGTGGTGATTACCTTATGCTTAAACATGTTAAAAGGCATAAAGAAGGGGAAGGGGATTGTCACTACAATGTCCATTAATGTAAAGAATATAATACTGTAATAACCATCACACTTTAGACAATGACTCCCATCACACCATGAATGTGATTTCACTTATGATATCCAAGGTCTGCTCAATGATTCAGCAACTTACAATATTTATACAAAATGTAATGCTTTGTACACACATACAACTATTGACTGGTCAGATCTTTACAGCACCTACAAGAATGACAGACATTTATTTTGCAATATTCCTAAATCGATTTCCTATTTTCATTCAAACATTCAGAGCACATATAAAAATAACTACATTTCCTGTATAAAAGAAATAGTCCATATTTATTGAGTATTATCACGATTATTGCACAAGTAGTACATTTATGTATAATATATGGCTGTCTTATTAGACTTTATTGGAATATGACTCTGCAGTAATATTGACAATTTGTATTGACCCTTCTCTTATTCAACCAAGATTAGGTACTTATAAATCCTGCAATACATTTGGCATTACTTACCAAGCCACACTACACCAAGTCACACCCCCAAGACAAGGTCCATAGAGAAGATGCCAAACTACAAACTCACCTACTTCAACGCCCGTGGCCGTGCTGAGGCTGCAAGGCTCATCTTCAAGCAAGGTGGAGTGGAGTTTGATGATGTCAGAATAGATGGGGAAGCATGGGGAGCTATGAAGGGAACAGGAGGTATGTATAATGGTTAATTTTATCCATTTGGGCTGTGTTTCTGGACATGGTATTATTAAGAAAATGAAAGATGGGCTGAAAAGTATTGAAGAAAATAATTAGATACATTTATCATAAAACTGTAAAGGTGTACGTTTGGAATTTTTATGTAAACCTCATTGGAGCTTTGTGTTATTTTGAGGAACACACAACTCATTCCTGTACTTTTTAAGTTTTGCACAAAGAGCGCATTTATGTACCTATATAGAAGAGTGAAGAGATTTTTTTAAATGTATAAAAAATGAGAAAAATGAGTAGGTCACTGAATTTTCTCATTTTGAAACATTTTATGAAAACAGTATTCTCTCTTTGACAGTTACATATAAATGCATTCTTTGTGCAAAACTGAAAGATGTAGACTGTATGAGATTTTATAGTATAAATTTGAAGATAACACATGAAAATGTAATGTTTTAATTAACTAACTTTTACCTCTTTTTCTAAAAATGTTGATCTAAAAAATTTGACTTAGGCTATACATGTAATAAATATCAAATAAATGTCAAGTCTTATTCATATTGGCTCATATTTGAAATGAAATAATCTAAAAATAATTAGGAAGTCTACGTTTTCCTCAAAATGGGAAACCTGTATATATTGAACACCTATGGAGCCACAAAAAGTGTTCACTGTAGGTAGGTGTACCACAGAGAGGGGATTTTATACAGGAGCCAATGTTAAATGTGTCCTGAATCAGTGTTCACTAAAACAGGTTTTACTGTACTTCCATGAAAAATAAATATTTGGTTTATCAAGAGTGAAGTTCATCATTTTCTCTGTTTGAGCAAAACATTTAAACACAAATACTAGATTAACTTTAAAAACGCTCATTGTGTCCCTCATAAGTTGTCACTTGAAATATATTTTCAGTTGCACCATATGGGCAACTACCAATCCTTGAGGTTGATGGAAAAGTGCTTGGACAAAGTGTGGCAATTGCCAGATTTGCTGCCAGAGAAACAGGTAAGATTATTACTATAAAGTAAATATTATTTGCTTTTCAGATTTAGATATTTTTTAGCCAATATACAAACAGAATCTGTATTTAAATCATGACTTAAACTGCTTTATCAACAGACCATCATCAAGGCATTTCAAATGATGTAAATTACCGCCCTGTGGCACAGAAATATGCATTTTGTATTCAAATTCCCAAATAAGGTCATTCATGTGAGAACATTAAAGATAGTATCAACATCAAAAACGCATGATAAAATCTGGAAAATCAAATTGGTCCTACAGCTATAATATGTTCCAAATAGTTTATTATCCTACACTTAGTGTACTAATTAGTAACATTAAAAAATATCTATTGGCAAAATAAATAATTGGAGGTTATCGACATGGTACTCCAGAAAACCAATATAAAGAGGATATTGTGATGATATATCCTCCTCTTATTGATTTATTTAAAACACTGAGTGTAGGATAAGAACATCCTGATTTTTTCAGAATATCAGTTTTATTCACTCAGTGATATATTGATACCTAAATATCACCTCACTGAATGTAGGATAAAAACATCCTGATTTTTCAAAATATCAGTTTAATCTATTGTAATATCTATGTTTAATATCACCTTGTAGATAGAAATGATATTCCTCAAAATCATAGGATATCCTATAAATATTATACAAGTATTTTGTTCTCCTGAGGAATATGCTAGCAGCCAAAAGCTGATATGTTGCACTTAACTTTTTCCAGGTATGCTTGGAGAAAACAGCTTTGATATGGCAGTAGCTGACTCTGTTGTTGATTCAGTAGGAGATGTCTCACAAAGTCTCTACCAGGCACACTTTGAGAAAGATGATGCCAAGAAGGTAGGAAATATTTACAATATAGCTGATTAGCTTTGCAAGATTAAAGGAAATTATGGGATATAAATTGGCAAGATTTTTTTAAATTTTCACTGAAGTTATTTCAAGATTGGCAAGATTTTTGTAAAATTTCCAAATCATTTTCAGAGGCTATTTCAAGATTCCATCTTGTGGAGTTCTGCCATTCCAGCGAGTTTCGGATGCTTTCAAACCGTTAATAACTATGTATACAGCAAGGGAATCACCTCAATTGTGATATTTTGCAAATTTGTCTTTCCAGGCAGAGATGATGAAAAAAATAAAGTCAGAGACTGTGCCTAACTGGTGCGCAGCCATGGAGAAACTAATTGCAGGCGATTACGTCGTAGGAAGCAAAGTAAGTTTACCTTTTAAGCGTCAGTATGCAAAAACTTCTAATTGAATCACTCTTATATGAGAGGTGATCAATAAACAATGATTTTTATACAAAGATATCCAGCATATTTTGTCTTCAAGTAAGTTTTAAGATACTTAAATGATGCAAGTGATTGGTTTATAAGAAGCATCAATGTAAAAAGAATACAAACTTATCCATTACTCCTCATTCATGCACCATGGCATAACATGTGAAGTCACAACTACATGTACTTCAATTACAATGACTTTATTGGTCATCAAATATAACCTAATTTTGGGGGCCAATTTGTATAAGTACCAATTTATTAAGTACCAATTATGTTATCTTAAAAGTATTGTCTATTTTAATCTAGTCTAAAGGATTACTGACATCAAACTTGAATTCTTCACCCCACCTTTAAACAGGATTACTGATAACTAAATTTCTTCATTCTTGCTTTGCCAATTTACCACTCCTAGTCCTGACATAGAGAACAGTGTGAAGTTTATTTCAGTCTTATTAAAATTGGGTCCTTTCCTTTACCATTGATTTTATATAATAAGGATTGGTCTTGAACACAAATCAATCAACATGGTCATTCTGATTTCAGATGACTTGGGCAGATATCGGCATCTATCAGTTGGTGTCTGGATTACAAGAACGCATGCAGGACGAGGAGGAAAAAAATGCAACAAAAACCAAATACCCCAAACTCATACAGCTCGTTGAACGTGTTGCCGCTGCACCAAATATTGCTAAATGGGTGAAAGAACGCCCTGAAACTAACATGTAATCAGAACTATTCAAATAAACTGTATCTGATGTTAAAACTTGTAGTGCTGTGTATACATGTCGATGAGATAGACTGAGGATACTACATGAATATGGACATCCTTCCACTGACTTACCTTTTAGTGCTATGTGTATTAGTACATATATAATGCATGGATCCATCAAAGGATCCGAGCATTAGAGAACTAAATCAGGGTACAATATACAGTAACAATGTTGATATTATTTATATATTCACTCAATTACATGTCCTCTTATTTACATAAAAATACTTTTGCAATATCAAACAACAAGTTTTGTATTAAAATATTTATATTACAGTGTGTATTGTACGATGTTCTAGTATATGAAATCATGTTTTTAGGAGGAAATAAATAAATTGAAAACTGAATTTAGTATTATAATTTCGTGAGCAAATAAGGAGTCAAATGTGAGGTATCCTAGGGTCCAAACCACTACTGGTATCAAAAGATTATTTTTGGATCTGATGTGAAAATCTTATTCAAAAGAGGTTAACTTCTCTAACTTCTTTTTAATAAATGATTAAAGACCACATGTTAGTGTACCAAATTCTTTAGAACAAATTTGTTACCCTTCATGGCGTTCACTAGGCCATCACTCCGTAATGTCAAAGGTAACAGTCATCTGACAGTGAATATGACCTAAGCAATGCTAAGCACATCAGTACACAATAAATATTTTAAATCTGTCTGTATCTGTTTGTTTATTAGATAATCACCCTAGGTAACTAAATAAATAATTTTAGTACCTCTTGACTCCCAATTCAACATGTATATGTACGTTATTATTGGAAAATATGAATGATCAGAAGGGACTGAAACCGTTGGTCTCATGAACACATTTTATACTTTTTGTTCTTAAAGGTACAAAGCCTCCTAGTCTTGTTTTCCCTTATTATTTTCAAAACTTATTCAGATTTTTTTAAATTGAAGATCAATATCAAAATGTTGAATATCCAAGGGTTGTATGGAACCATGCAATAATTGTGTTCAGCCAAGGTGTACAGATGCATTTGTGGTGTCTTTATTAACATCTGATGTAGATCAAAACTCCAACAGTCTAACTCTTCAGAACTGGGACAGCCCCTTCTCATGTTCTAGTTCTGCTTGGCATTGAAATACAATGAGTACATGTACAGTAAAACCTTTGTTAGTGAACACCTCTCTAGTGAACTCCTCGATACAATGAGCATTTTTATTCAGCAAAACCTTTTCTCTTTGAACAGTGGACGCTAATCTAAATCAATTAAAATATCCTGTGAATAATGAACATTGAACTAGATTTATGATATTTCGCCAATTTTTTGTAACTGAGTTGTTACCTGCCAAAATAATTGAACGGCCAATTTCAGATTTTACTCATTTATCCTATTCTATTGAGAGGTTTATGACTAATTAGGTACTTGAACTGACAGACATAGTTGTTCTCTATCCCCAAAACTTCGTTCAAAGGGTGGGATAATAAACCATTTTACAAGATAGTGAGATATTTGAATGAAGAATTTTGCATGTCCATCTTTTGGTTTGAATCACAACTAAATTGGGAGAAACCAGTTTCCTAAAAATGTTCATTCCTTCTATTCATGTCCATGGGTAAACTGAATTATGGTTCAAAAGAGGAAACATTTACAAGCCGAAAATAAGTTTTAGATAAGTTTTCAATTGGCCCATGTCATTTTAATATTTCACAGAAATTCATATTTAATTTTTACAATATCTAGCCTTTATTTTTATTTAATGATGATGAATGTGAATGGTGAATGATACAAACAATGACACAGTCGTGACAGAACTCATAGTTAAATACAACAATTACAACAAAATACACTTAAACATGATGTCCAGTTCAATATTGTTTCTCAGTTTATAATTAATAAGTGAATAATAAAAATGTTATTTTAGAATCTTATGAGCAAGTCCATGTCTTCTAAACGATGCTAGTTTGTTGTAGCTTATTGCTGTTGTTCCCTCTTGTTATGTTGCCATGGAAACTGGAAAGGAATACTGGTTGTTCCTTGCTCGAGTTATTGTAGTCTACCAGTCTGTGCCATTGTTGCCATGGTGAGTAAGATGAGTGGTCAAACTGAAAGACAAAATGTTTTCTGTTACAACTTATGATTTGAATTACAAAGTAGAGGTAGTTAGTATGACAGACTCACAAACATAATATACAGGATAGGATATGTGTAATAGGCTTTCACATCTTAGGGTGATCTTCCGAGAAAGAAATTCATAGCAGAGTGATGAATCGCAATTTTACCAATTTTGGCCAGAATATTTCAAAATGTCCCTTTTTGGAAGCAGGGTACAGCACTTGGCTGATCTAATACTGAGGAGATTTGCTGCCCATGTATATAAATACATAATCTCCCTTACCCTATTACCTTGTTTTGTATGCTATTGGATATGATTTGGAAAAGTACCATGTTTGATCAAAAATTTTGAATGATTGGGACTTTATACACCTTATATAAGATAGGGAGCATTTCTCAGGTGAAATATGTTTATAAACATATGTGCTTGAAGTGGCTCGAATTTCAAATCAAAAGTCCATTCTGATACTTGCTCTAGTGATATTTGATCTGTAGAGATGATGTTTGGGTATATTAGGGTTAATACAAAATAAACACATCTTGTTTTCACTGATATGTCAGTAATTTTATGACTTTTCTAAATCAGAGAAAATGATTTTGGTTTTCCCTTAACTAATCCCAATAGAAGAAGCCCTTGAATGTGCCCTTTGTAAGAGCCTGACTATATGCATAGTCTATAATTGAGAGGTATTCAATCTACCCTGTCAAATCATTATATTCCGTAAATCCCATAACTACATTCCTGCCTCGAAACAGCTAGCATCAAGCTCCCATAAAAGGCAATGAATGTTTCATTTGAGATCATTAAGATAAGATTGTATCAAAATCAAAACTGTAAAAAAAAAACTGTATAAGTATTTCATACTTGAGTGGGTTTGGGGTAGATATCACCCGGGAATATATATCATATCTGAGGAGCGGGCAGGATATATTGTATATGTCCCGCTCTAGGCCAAATGCGGGCAGATATAATATATCCATCCCGCTCCCGGGAATTTTTTCAAAAGTTTAAAAAAAATTTAAAATTTAAATTTCAGAAGTTTAAAATTTTTCAAAAAGTTTAAATGTTACAATTCTTTTGTATTGAGCTGGAGGAATATTATGGAAATGTTAAATATAAATTGTGCTTTTACAGTATAGGCCTATCTTGTCATTTGAAAAAAATGGTAAAGGTTATATCTACCCCAAACCCACTCAAGTATGAGATACACCAGTTATGTACGGTCGGTTTTTGATATAGGGTATATCCCTCGGGAAATATTTATATCTCCCCTTGGTCCCTTCAGTCCCTCGGGGAGATATAAACATATCCCCCAGGATATACCCTATATCCAAACCTCCCAGTACATAACCCTTATATATATGCTAGTTGCAATATGACAAACCATACCTGAGATGTTTATCCTATGAAGTTGATGACGACTAGATGGAGAATGATGTGTGCAAAGATGAAGTCAGCGAAGGCTCTCTCGGGTGCAATGCCAAGGAAGTCATTTTTATTCTGTGGGTTAACTTGAACTCTCAGGCAAACTGAAACAAAAAATTGTAACAATGTTAATATGTTAAATTAATTCAAAGTACCATGGTAAATAATCTGTTACAAGAACAACAGACATTCTGAACGATATCGCGTATAAGTCTACTGTAATCCCGGTATTGTTAGCTTGCATTTTAATTTCGCTTTGTTTGCGATCATGGTAAATTGCGAACATTTATTGTTGCGAAATGTGTCTTTTAAATCCCTGGGGATTTGTTAAAGTAGTATTCATGCTCTGTGATCGTACAAAATGGATGGAAAGACAAATGAATAGGTGCAGTGCATTGCAAAATATGTTAGGTCATGGAGTATTTTTTTGAACTGATACCCTTCAAAGATATGAGATCTATTAAAAAAGGCGCATCATCACCAACGTGCAAAAGTCAATGTTTTTGCTATAAATCGGGCAACAATGGTCTACACGACCTGTAATAATTAGGTATAAGGGACATTATTATCACAATACTATCACAATATTATCAAAAATATGATGGTAGCTTATTCCAGAAATTCATTTCGAAGAGTGTAGGGGAAATTAATCATTCGTCATGCATGGGGCTATTTCGACTATTGGTATAGACACTGCGGCGGGCAGATGAAGGAAATCCCCAAAATTTGGGGAAAATAGTTCCCCTTTTCATCGCATATGTGGTCAATTTTCACACAACTTATAAAATATGTATTCATGAATGTTCCCCAAACATTATTTTGTCAAAATATTTCAAAATTATTGAAATATGAGAAAAAATCACCGCGGAAGGAATTCTGTGTAAAAGTTTTGTTGATAATAGTTTACCGCACATGTTGTTTATTAGTTAATACGCGCAATTCAACCAATGAAATTGTCTAAATTTTACAATCACGCGACCTGAGCATAGGACTAGAACCAATCACGTCAGTTGTTTATTACGAAGTTACCATGCTTGCGGTGAGATACCTGCCCGCCGCAGTGATATATCACTGCACGGGAGTTTGATGGGGCTAATTTGACATCGGCTTATATTTTCAATTCACCCAGTCAGCCATATTTGTGTAAGGAAATTTCAAAAATATATCGAAATCTCCAATGGATGGGATCTAAATCCAAGATTGCTAACACCGCGGGAAACATGAATTATTTTGAATATTATTCAAAGCACCTCGTCTGCCTCATCCTGGCTACGCTAGAGTATTTGGAGTGTGTATCATAACGATATTGCTATCACAAACTGCTTGTGGATGACTTACAGGCCCGTAAGACACTTTTCTCCAAGGGGGGTGCGGTTTTTAGCTTACTAAAGAGAATAAAAAAATTGTCATTTTTTTTGCCGCGTAAATCAAATCGCGTAAGACAGAGGGGGGGGGGGGGGGTCAGTTACTCCCTATATTGGTTTGGAATTAACAAATGCATGGCAACTTCCAAACGTTCCAATTGTTTTGTGGGGGGTGTGAGGAGTGGTCCACTCCCCCTAGAAAATTTTACAGTTTTGAGATGCTATTTGGTGCTTTCTGGGCACTTACAAAGTGTAAGTTTCTAAGTAGTACGCCACCACCACAAGAATAAGAGTTGAGTGAATAAAAAACCGAGCATTCAGGGAGGTCTGGGGGTTCTCCCCCAGGAAAATTTTGAAATTTGGTTGTATTTGGAGCGAATTTGCAACCATCTGGTACGCCTGTGCGTAAATCAATAAGAAAAATGTGAAATTTTTCAAATTCTTTTGGGGGTGTCAAAGAGGATGAGAGGGTGAAGTGGGGTGGGGTGCCAGTAGGGGAGCAATGGGTTGTCCCCCAGAAACATTGACCATATCAAGGTGCTATTTGATGATGTCTGGGCACTTAAAAAATGTCTGAGACAATACATGAAATTCAGAATATTTTCTTTTGTTTTGTGGGGGATGTGAGGGGTAGCTAACTCTCCTAGAAAATTTTACAATTTAAAGATGATATTTGGTGCTTCTGGGCACTTTTAAAGTGTATTAGTCAATAAAAACATTGAAAAACAATCACAATTTTTTTCAAATTTGGGGGGTGTCAAAGGGGGGGGGAGGGGTGCCAGAGGGGGAGGTGGCGCTCGGGTGCCAGAGGGGGAGCGAGTGTTTGTCCCCCATATCAAAATTTACAATATCAAGGTGGTATTCGATGAAGTTTGGGCACTTTAAAAGTGTCTGTGCCTAAAAGTGCCTATTTCCCAAGAAAATTTTACAATTTTAAGATGCTATTTGGTGCTTTCTGGGCACTTTCAGAGGGTATGAGTCAATAAAAAAAATCTCAATTTTTTTTTTTGGGGGGGGGGGGGTGTTAAGGGAGGGGGGACTGCCAGAGGGGGAGGTGGAGTGGGGATGCCAGAGGGCGAGTAAGTGTTAGTCTTCCAGAATCATTAACTTTATCAAGGAGCTATTTGATGATGTCTGGGCAATTTAAAAGTGTCTGAGACAATACATAAGACAAATTCAGAACTTTTCCATTGTTTTGTTTGGGGTGTGAGGGGTGGCCCACTCCCCCTAGAAAATTTTACAATTTTACGACGCTTTTTGGTGCTTTCTGGGCACTTTCAAAGTGTATGAGTCAATTAAAGAATTTGAGAAAATCACAATTTTTTTTGGGGGGGGGGGTCAAGGAGGGGGGGGGGGGGGGGTTATGCAAGTGCAAGATGCAAGAGGGGGAGTAAGTCCCCCAGAAACACTAACTATTTCAAGGAGCTATTTGATGATATCTGGACACTTTAAAAGTGTCTGAGACAAAACTCTAAAATAAATTTAGAACTTTTCCATTGTTTTGTGGGGGGTGTGACAGGTGGTTAATACCCCTAGAAAATTTTACAATTTTACGACGCTATTTGGTGCTTTCTGGGCACTTTCAAAGTGTATGAGTCAATTAAAGAATTTGAGAAAATCACAATTTTTTTTGGGGGGGGTCAAGGGGGGGGGGTGCCAGAGGGGGGGGGGGGGGGTTATGCAAGTGCAAGATGCAAGAGGGGGAGTAAGTCCCCCAGAAACATAGTCATATAAATCCGACCATCGTATGCTTTATTTGTCATTATTTTTTGATAATTTGGATATTTATTTTTTGTTATTTTCTTGCATACTAGGGTCGTACACACTTCCCGGTTGTAAATTGAGGGAAATGCTTTCCTGGCAGGTGTTTAGGCAACCAAAATCACACAAATTATGTATTAGAATATGCTCTTCATCGATAATGTATTTAATCCTACCTTACACACGTCAAACGCTTGATAATTGAAGAAGTATAAGAATTTTTCTGGAAAAATTTTTTTTCCCCATGTGTAGATGCATTCTGGGTAATGATTGTGTAAAAGTAAAACTCTAGGTGAAGCGAAAAACGAAATTACAATAAATAACAGCAGCCATATTGAGATCGAGATTTCAACTCGAAAGTTTATCATCGTCTCATGACAATTGAATCGCCTTCTCAGACACCAAGGAGGGTGAAGAAACCGAAAACAGATATGTTGGTAATAAATAATTACGATTTCGTTTTGGTTGCATGGTTTTACATTTAGACAGTATTCAGTGAACTTGAGTGACCTTGAGAACCATATTGGAAATTGGTTCAAACATATACGAAAATGATTACATTTCTTCAATTATCAAGTATTTCCTGTGTTTAAGGTAAGAGTTAATACATTCTAGTTGAAGCATTGGATGCATTATCTTATCTGTGTAACTTTTGTTGAGCATAGAGGGCAGAAAAGCATTTACCGCAATATACAGGGCTTAATATCCTCGACGCAAATGTTGAAAACAAAAATAAAAAACAAATATCCAAATCGTCAAAAAGAAACGTGAAACAACAACATTAAGTCGAGTTCACTTGACTACCAGAAACACTAACTATTTCAAGGAGCTATTTGATGATATCTGGGCACTTAAAAAGTGTCTGAGACAAAACTCTAAAATAAATTTAGAACTTTTCCATTGTTTTGTGCGGGGGGGGGGGGGTGTGACGGGTGGTTAATACCCCTAGAAAATTTTATAATTTTAAGATGCTATTTGGGGTGCTTTCTGGGTACTTTCAAAGTGTATGAGTCAATGAAAAAAAAATTAGATCTACAAAAAAATATATTTTTCAAAAAAAAATTTTTTCAAATTTTTTTTGGGGGGTGACAATAGTCATATAAATCCGACCATCGTATGCTTTATTTGTCATTATTTTTTGATAATTTGGATATTTATTTTTTGTTATTTTCTTGCATACTAGGGTCGTACACACTTCCCGGTTGTAAATTGAGGGAAATGCTTTCCTGGCCTGTTTAGGCAACCAAAATCACACAAATTATGTATTAGAATATGCTCTTCGTCGATAATGTATTTAATCCTACCTTACACACGTCAAACGCTTGATAATTGAAGAAGTATAAGAATTTTTCTAGAAACAAATTTTTTCCCCATGTGTAGATGCATTCTGGGTAATGATTGTGTAAAAGTAAAACTCTAGGTGAAGCGAAAAAACGAAATTACAATAAATTACGGCAGCCATATTGAGATCGAGATTTCAACTCGAAAAAGTTTATCATCATCTTATGACAATTGAATCGCCTTCTCAGACACCAAGGAGGGTGAAGAAACCGAAAACAGATATGTTGGTAATAAATAATTACGATTTCGTTTTGGTTGCATGGTTTCACATTTAGACTGTATTCAGTGACCTTGAGTGACCTTGAGAGCCATATTGGAAATTGGTTCAAACATATACGAAAATGATTACATTTCTTCAATTATCAAGTGTTTCCTGTGTTTAAGGTAAGATTTAATACATTCTAGTTGAAGCATTGGATCCATTATCTTATCTGTGTAACTTTTGTTGGGCATAGAGGGCAGAAAAGCATTTACCGCAATATTCGGGCCTTAATATCCTCGACGCAAATGTTGAAAACAAAAATAAAAAACAAATATCCAAATCGTCAAAAAGAAACGTGAAACAACAACATTAAGTCGAGTTCACTTGACTAGGTGACAAAGGGGGGTGCGGTCGCACCCATCGCACCCCCCCCCATCTGACGGCCCTGACTTACGACAGAGGAGATCACGAAAACCATTTTGAAAAAAGAACATAAATACATTACATCATGAAATCAAAACTGTGAATATCTTACCTCCAAGTACAAAAGATGCCACTGTTGAAATGAATCCAGAGAGGAATGAATTGAAGGGGAAAGTGCCAACCAAACAACAGTACAGGAACTGAATTATCCCAGTCAACATGATGTAAAGAAGGTATGCGTCAACGATCTTCAGCTTCTTGGGAGTGCTGTTGATGTATTCATCACAAAATTTACCAATCACGGAACCAACGGACTCGGGCATAGTGTGTTTTGTGGAATTTTTCTGCACAAACGTGGCACTTTCAAAAAATATTAAAAAGGTGTAATCTCGGGAGAAATTTCGAGATTTGAAATTTAATTTTATGTTTAAAATTCGATTCTCCTATTACAGGGAGATATTACCTGAAGGAACATCCTTCCAGTGAGAAGAACTAATGAGGCTTGGTACAATTTTTCTCACATAGTATAGAATGGAATTATCAATGACTTCAGAAAGTCTAAAATAGATTATCTATAAGTCTCGGACGGTCATGTGACTTAATTTGGCGTACGAAGTAGTCACGTGATCCCTCAGTCGCCATCTTGAACAGAAAATAGATGAAATTCGAGCCAGATTTCATCCAATATCTGCAATGATTCGGTAAGATATGATTGTTATGTTATTGTTATCTAAATAAGATTATCATGTGCTTTATTAATCCAAATTGTTTTATAGACGATCAATTTTCTATTGGCTGATATTTATGGTTAGAAATCCGTGCTTGTGATCTGGTCTTCATCTTCACAGACAGTTCACAAGCAATGTCTGCATCTGTGTCAATGCAAAAGAGCATGGTTGGAAGGATTTCTGTGTGAAATAATTATAAATAGTATTGCATACCATTTAATATGAACATCTATTTGAGTCCATTATTACCCAGTACCAAGTCTACTGTGAATATATATTATTGTAAAAACCGATTCGACAGACCGCTTTCCATGCATTGTACAACGTACATGTAGATCTACAAAGATTCATTGAACAAAGCTGTTACTTTGATTAGCATTTTCCAAATCCCCAGAGAATTCCATCCATTAAAATAGGTGTATCGAAAAGAACCGAGAAGTCCAAATACATTGCCAAAAACATTATTATATTTACAAGTCTAGACTATACTCATTGAAACATGTATTTTGATTTTCAAACCCTTTGTCAGCGCAACTACATGTACTGGTATTGACACCAATTAATTTAAAGACAGTGTAATTGTTAGTCTTACTCCCAGTATTGTTATTCTTGAATCAAAACCTTCCAAACGATAAATGGCAAAGAACCATGGCATCGAACGGTTAAAGGTCAGAGTGCACTTTGATGAAATTTCATGACCATGTGCTATTTTCATGACCATGTGCTATTTTCAGATAAACATAACTCATTCCACACATCATATACATCTTTCATTCTTGCACAAAAGATGTATTAGTGTACTAAGACTATTAATTGAGGGTTGATAATTCTTCAGAATGTTTGAATAACTAGAATATTCAGTGGTTTACTTTTCAAAATTGCAAAAAAATTCCAAAGTGCACTCTGGCCTTGACAATGATGATACATGTAGTTTGACAAAGTCACTTCAGAATGTTAAAATCAAGTATTTGTTTGATTTATGTTGCAGTTGATAAGAAAGAAAGCTATGTAAGTTCACCTTCGTATAGTGGTGCGAAAATGTCTGATCAACTAGATCAGGTGACTGATATCCATGTTGGTGAAGCTGCACTATCTGCTGTCATTGACAAGTTGACAGAGATTGTTGAGAATCCACAATCTGTAGGACCTAGCCAGTCTGCCTCAGTAACACCTCCTGATGGGAAACCACAAGAGATTGTTGTTGAAATTATAGAAGAAGCACCAAATGTTCCAACTAGACCTGCGGGCCAATCTCAGATTTCCATAAGAATCTTGTCTGATCTTGCAGACCAAAAACAGATCTGTGACCTTGATAGTCAAATCTCATCAGCTTTAAAAGGCACTAGTCAAGATGTTACCAAGGTGATGCATCATGAAGATATTCAAGCCAAAGATAACCTTGATGCTAGTTCTGTTGTTGTCGTTGAATCAGTTCACAAATGTGAAGAATGTGACTATTCAAGCGCAAACAAACACTATCTCAAACAGCATATTGATTTGGTGCATAATGCCTCTCGTATATACAAGTGCCCCTTTTGTGACTATGCTGGTAAGCGAAGCCATTCTTTAAAAGAACATCTGATTATACACAGCAATGATCGACCGTTTGAGTGCACTCAGTGTAATGCTACATTTCGCAAAAAGGGACATTTAACGAACCATATTAAAATGCATGCAACACGATGTGAGATCTGCGACTTTAAACTTGAATGTGAATCTAAAGAAAACATTGTTGAGCATATGAGATCTGCACATGGAAAACAAGAGGTCTTTTTTTGCTCCGAGTGCAACTTCTTCACAGTGGCCAAAGAGAGAGTTGTTGCACATATTGATACTGGTCACAAGAAGTCACCAAGCAGGGCAGCTAAACAAGCTGATAAACCGGTTGAATTTCTCTACAAGTGTAGTATATGTGATCATGAGTGTAGCAAGAATGAAGATATGGTCGCTCATATAAAAGAACTGCATGTCCCAACTCCTCAAGTTTTCCCTAAAAAAGGATCAGTTCCCTTGAAGGCTCCCCTGACTCTTAAGTCACCACCTGCACCAGGGAGCAACAAGTCACTCATTATGAAATGTTCAGTGTGTGGTTATGAGACTAAAAATCAGTCTGAGTTGAAACAGCATATGTGGCAACATGTCCAAGGTGATACTCCGAGTGCTTCAGCAAGCAACCCCACCTTTGCTATGCTTGATACCAATAAGAAGAGCGCAGTTAGTGACAGATTGACCCCTACAGGCAACAACAAAGCCCAAATTTCTCTCGCTCCAAATACCAGCAAAGCTGAGGTTGTAAATGCCCCATGCGAGAACAGCCCATCCATAGTGCCAAGAAACAGGGAAAGTGGTGAAAGATCCTCCCCAAGGTTAAGCATCAACTCAAAGATACATGAGAGTGTGAGATTAACAGGCAGTCCTAAGGCTTACATGTCTGGGAAGCCCCTGGGGGAGTTACCTAGCACATCTGATGCAACAGGTACCCTCAGGACTATTCTCAGTCAAGCTCCTAGGACAAGCTTTTCTGGTTTAGCCCCCAACACAAGAGGAGAAAGCAACAAGACAAGTGGATCTGACCCCATAAGAAGGACCCAAGGGTTAAGTAGTTCTGACTCCACAAGAGGTACTCCAAAGGCAACTGGGTCTGACCCCACAGAATACTTATGCGGAGACTGTAGTTTCAAAAGCACCCAGGTGTACCCATTCATCACACACATGTTGTCCCACAAGCCTAAACTCCCAGCTTCTCCAGTCAGTTCAGGCGCCCCTGCACCTTCCACTACAAAGTGCACAATGGCCAAAGAAAATACATCAAAGGCCTTTAGCTTCAATGCCACAATTGGAATGTTTTATTGTAGGGTTTGTGGATATCAGTGTGAAAGCCAACGTACAATCAAGTCCCACATATGGAAGCATACTGGTCATAAAGACATAGATTATCCCATGTTTCAAAATGGACCCCTTAGCATCTATGAGGGCACTCCACTCGCTCAGACTAGGAAGACCCCTTCAACTGGTACAAGAAACAAGCCTGAAGCTCTTGGTAATCCACATGACAATATATTTACAATTGGAAAGAACACAAGAGTTAAATTAATTGATCAGCATACAGCAATTCTCAAAGTGGATGAACCCATAAAGGTAGAAATGAATGAACCACAAGGGAGCACACCTTCCAAAGACCAAGAGACACCAGAAAATCAGATGATAGTTACAATGGTTCCCAAGAAGCAGCAGGTCACAATTAGGGACCTCAAACCAAACCAGGACATTGAAACAATACCAAGTGAAAATGAGTACTCTGGGAAACAGTCTCCTTTAAATATTGAACCAATGATCAACAGAGAGGACAGAGGACCCACAAGCCATATAAATGCACAAAGGGATACAGAAAAAATAAATGAACAGATGGCAATATATGCTAGTTCAGATTCAGCTGATTTATCAAAGTCAAATAAAGAACCCAGCAAGCATGTAAATGTACACAATAAAAGCAAGCCAACAGATTGTAGAGAAACCAAATGTGACATAAGCATTCATGCTAACAGTGAGCAGCATATTGTGACATCACAAGATGATAGCATTGAAGAACACAATGAAGAAGCACTTGAGATGGAGGTTTATGAAGATAACACCCATACTGATGAAGGGGAAGCTGATAATGAAGAGGAGGAGGATGAACTTGAGGGCCATGACATGGATGTTGATTGCCACCATTTGGAAAATTGCACCAAGACATCTCAGGAAGCATTTATTCCTCCAGCAGCCACTGTGAAGGTAAATCCTCTTTTATAAGTCTTCTAACCAAAGAATATACTAGTAGCATTGCTACAATGTTATGATGAACAATTAGATGCTAGTAAAACACATTCCATAATTATTGTACAGTACATGTACTAAACATTAGATGGGTGAACCTCATATTGACTTATGGAAAAATATTACCTTTGATATCTCAAGAACACTCACTGTTTGGCTAACAAAGTGTGCAGGCAACTTGATGTTTATTAATTGACCTCACACAGAATTATTTTAAGAATAAAACATGCCTCATTTCTATATTCATTAAATCAAAGACCTCGAAGGTTTCTCTACATTTTATACATATGTAGTATAAT
Source organism: Owenia fusiformis (assembly GCA_903813345.2). Classification (NCBI taxonomy): domain Eukaryota; kingdom Metazoa; phylum Annelida; class Polychaeta; order Sabellida; family Oweniidae; genus Owenia; species Owenia fusiformis. Next base: position 5,859,864 of record CAIIXF020000003.1, on the reverse strand, counting down.
GACAGCACCAATACACAGTATGACAACACTATGGTTTTAACAAAACATGCAATATGATGTTTGAATTTCAGAATCAAGAGAACAATGTTGTTGTAGAACATGTCACAGAGGGCTACAACACACCCAGGTATGAAATAATAATATCACTGGATTATAAATCTTAAATACAGTAGCTGTAATTTTGCCCCTTTAGTAACCAGAATTTCTTTTAAAATTTACAATCATGATAGGCCTAATTGAAACTTACATGTTCAATAGACTTGGACATTAACTGACATTGACTTTCTATTCTGAAAATGTAAAAGAAAGCTTGAAATGAAATGCTCATCTAGTGAGCAGTATGACAGGTTCCATAATTGAAAAGTATACCCACACATGAGTTTCAGTAATTACAGAAAAGAAGGTTCAATGTCCAAAGTCAATTTATTCTAAATTATGTATTAAGAGGCCTGTCTTAGAGAACACTTTTCCCTTGTATTGAATTAAGAAATATTAACCGAAGAGCAGGTCTTATATCGACAAATCATACCACAGGGCTAGGCACAAATATTTTCTGTACCCCAAATGACTGAAGGGAGTGGGTTCGAAAGCTTTTGTGCCTAGCCCTAAGGTATGTATTCATCGGTCATAATGTCGAAATATGAATTTAGAATATCAAAATTATATGCGAGAATGTACTTTACATTATGACCAGACCTATTGTACATTTCTGGTAAAATAATAAATATGTGTGTTTAGAACAAATGCTTAAGCAAACTTCAATGTTTGAATTATCTTTGAAATGATTATCTGTTTTTTAGGTTTACCCTGGTTGACAGCAGACATAACAGCCCTAGAGCCCCTGACATTGGACAGCATGGTGATCTCCCAGCCTATGTGGCTTTACAGCCGATTTCCCGACACCCTTACAAACCCCTTCCTGATGATGACTCCGCCCTGACACTTCTTTCCTTACTTAAAAAAGGCCCCAATTATAACCCAGCTTACCCTGTTGGACAGCCTTTAAAACAAGAAGACTCTCAAAAGGGGGACCATGAGCCTGATCGTAATAGCCCACCAGTGAGTGTTACTGACTCCCAGGGGACGGATGACTCTAAACCAAAGTCTGGGATTTGTAGTTCGTTACTGGCTGTCATTGAGCAACTAAGAGAGAGGTCGAAATCAGGTATAGTTATCATTTATTGTTTCATTTAAGAGATAAATGATTAGATGAATAAGTAAAAGCAACCTTTCCAGGTCAGTCAAGTGTTGCATGTTCTAAAGTTCTCTCTTTGACATGTTTGATAACAAAAATTCTAAATTGTATCTTCGTTCCTCTGAGTTTTCATTGACTGCCTGTAAAACTTATATTTAATTAATCATATTTCACATTCTATTTATCCCATCGAACAAAGTTAGGAGGGATATAGGGAATGCCTCCGTCCGTCCATCTGTCCCTCCGTACGTCTGTTCGGGCAATAACTCAAATACCGTTGGCCCAATTTTGTTCATATTTTGTATACATATACCCTATGGGGGTAGAAGTTCTGCTCGAAAGGCTATTTTCAAAATCGCCACTCATTTAAAATGATGGCCATTTTTGCTCTAACTCGAAAAGTAGTGGAGTGATTTTGTTCATATTTGGTATGTGAATACTATAAGCATGTCACACTGTCTAATGACACTTTTGGTTAAAGGTGGCCATTTTGAAAAATGACCACCATTTTAACATATTTTACTCTTACTCGAAAAGTAGTGGAGCGATTTTGTTCATATTTGGTATGTGAATACTATAAGCATGGCACACTGTCTAATTTTTTTTGTATTGTATTTTGTTTACCACCAATGAAGGTGAGCAATACCTCTTGGGTATGTCCCGTATATACGGTCGTAATTAACATAATTAACATGGAAGATAGACCCAGAAAGCCCTCCTTGAAAGAGCCCTGTGTTCTTTTATGTGCACTTATACATAGGCATATAAGTACACACCACAGCCTTTTTGTACGAGTTGCGGACCACTCAGTCAAACACCCTGAAGTACTTCACGCAAACAAGCAAATTTAGTCTTGCCTGAACCGGGGATCGAATCCGGGACCTACATGTATTGCGTAAGAGGTACCTGTGCTGCCGCTGAGCTACACGGGTGGACACTTTTGGTAGAAAGTGGCCATTTTGAAAAATGGCTGCCATTTTTGCTATATACTTTGTTTGTAAAAATACCAGCCATGGCTGTTCGATGGGATTTGCTACGCTTTGGCGTTGCTGTTGTCTAGTTTTGCTTGGAAACATTGCTACCTGAAAGCTAAACTATGACCGATGAATGTTATCAGTATATCCTTGTTTCATTGTAATGGCAAAATGCCTATTGTTGTTATATTATAAACTAAACTGGCTTGCAGGGGGTGAGAGTGCTGAGGAATCTGTGGAGGAAAAAGTTGTGGTGTCAGTTCCTCGTGCCAGGGGGCGTAACAAGAAAGTGTCACTCTCCCGTAAACCAAAAGATGACGTACTTGAGAGTAATGACAAAGTGGAGTGGATCAGGGACAGTGACACATTGGGATTCTTTAGGTAATTGGAAATAGGGAATGCCATACAGTGTGAAGTGTAAAATGCCCATAAGTGTGATGAATGCGATACAGTGTGAAGTGTGACATGCCCATAAGTGTGATGAATGTCATACAGTGTGAAGTGTAACATGCCATACAGTGTGAAGTGTGACATGCCCATAAGTGTGATGAATGTCATACAGTGTGAAGTGTAACATGCCATACAGTGTGAAGTGTGACATGCCCATAAGTGTGATGAATGTCATACAGTGTGAAGTGTAACATGCCATGCAGTGTAAAGTGTGACATGTTCATAAGTGTGATGAATGCGATACAGTGTGAAGTGTGACATGCCATACAGTGTAAAGTGTGACATGACATACAGTGTAAAGTGTGACATGTCCATAAGTGACTGTGATGAATGTCATACAGTGTGAAGTGTAACATGCCATACAGTGTGCATGTGAAGTGTGACATGTCCATAAGTGTGATAAATGTCATACAGTGTGAAGTGTAACATGCCATACAGTGTGAAGTGTGACATGTCCATAAGTGTGATAAATGTCATACAGTGTGAAGTGTAACATGCCATACAGTGTGAAGTGTGACATGTCCATAAGTGTGATAAATGTCATACAGTGTGAAGTGTAACGTGCCATACAGTGTGAAGTGTAACATGTCATACAGTGTGAAGTGTGACATGTCCATAAGTGTGATAAATGTCATACAGTGTGAAGTGTGACATGCCATACAGTGTGAAGTGTGACATGTCCATAAGTGTAATATGCCATACAGTGTAAAGTGTGACATGTCCATAAGTGTAATATGCCATACAGTGTAAAGTGTGACATGTCCATAAGTGTAATATGCCATACAGTGTGAAGTGTGACATGTCCATAAGTGTGATGAATGTCATACAGTGTGAAGTGTAACATGCCATACAGTGTGAAGTGTAACATGTCATACAGTGTGAAGTGTGACATGTCCATAAGTGTGATAAATGTCATACAGTGTGAAGTGTAACATGCCATACAGTGTGAAGTGTGACATGTCCATAAGTGTGATAAATGTCATACAGTGTGAAGTGTAGCATGCCATACAGTGTGAAGCATAAGTGTGATGAATGCCATACAGTGTGAAGTGTGACATGTCCATAAGTGTGATGAATGCCATACAGTGTGAAGTGTGACATGTCCATAAGTGTGATAAATGTCATACAGTGTGAAGTGTAACATGCCATACAGTGTGAAGTGTGACATGTCCATAAGTGTAATATGCCATACAGTGTAAAGTGTGACATGTCCATAAGTGTAATATGCCATACAGTGTAAAGTGTGACATGTCCATAAGTGTAATATGCCATACAGTGTGAAGTGTGACATGTCCATAAGTGTGATGAATGTCAAACAGTGTGAAGTGTAACATGCCATACAGTGTGAAGTGTGACATGTCCATAAGTGTAATATGCCATACAGTGTAAAGTGTGACATGTCCATAAGTGTAATATGCCATACAGTGTGAAGTGTGACATGTCCATAAGTGTGATGAATGTCATACAGTGTGAAGTGTAACATGCCATACAGTGTGAAGTGTGACATGTCCATAAGTGTGATGAATGTCATACAGTGTGAAGTGTAACATGCTATACAGTGTGAAGTGTGACATGTCCATAAGTGGATATCTCATCATGTGTTGGAATTGTAGTTTTTAAAGAGGGATTGTTTTTCTCTTTCCTAAATTTTCTTTGTGTCCATTAAGCAGTGTAAATGCTGTTATATTGTTTACATGTGCATTTTATACTTGTAGACTCTTGTACTTTCTCTCACTACTTTTTTATTGTAGCTTCAAAATTAGACTATTTATTCATTTTTATCACTTGTAGATGTAAGCTGTGCCACTATACAAGTGCCAGTGTTTCTTATATGAAGCAACACATGCGATTCCACAAGTCAAAGAAACCATTTGAGTGCTCCCTCTGTACATATATAGCCCCATCTAGTGAGAGTTTGCAGGACCACATGTTACTTCATTGCAAGGTATGTACATGTTGTATCATTTCACCTGAAATTGAAATATTACTGTTCTCCTTTGGGATATACATGTAAGAAAGCTGCCTGATTTTTGGTTTCAGGAAAACTTTGATTGGGCTGAGAGCTCTGGCTCAAAAACAAAATATGTCACAAAAATGGGAAACAAGAAAAGTTTCGATTGAGTAATGTTAGATTGTGTGATTTTAACAATTGCTTTATTGTGAAATTTTGAGCTATTTTTTAAAATCAAAAACAGGTATACTCACAAAGAAATTTATCTTACATGGAAGTGTCAGTTTACAGTTTGTATGTCTCTCATGGTTGATCTCAACTTCGTATTATTTCACTGTTCCTGTTGTATTTCAGGTTCGAACATATTCCTGCAAGCTGTGTGACTCTGTGTTCAGTTATAAGAGTCAACTCAGGGCCCATCTCAGGGCACATAACTACTTAGAATCCTTCATGTGTGATCTATGTGACTTTGAAACAAAGGATGCCATGAAATTTCGTGTCCATATGTTAGACCATGAAGTGAAGATGTTCAAGTGTTCAGTGTGTCACCAGTTAATGGAATATTCTGATCTGTCAGCACACTCTGAAAAATGTCGTAAAAGTGTTACATCTAATACGGCGTATCAATGTAACCAGTGTAGGTTTGTCGCAGGAGATGAAAACGAGGCTCGGGAACATGCAGAGGAGTGCCATCTAGGGAACAAATCACAAAAGGAGGAGGAAGGATCTAGCGATAATGTAAAATACAAGTGTGAACATTGCGAGTACACCAGCACTACTTACCCTGCTGTTAAGCTTCACATGAAAGTACATGATGAGGCCAGCATACTCAAGTGTGGACAATGTGACTTCTCTGCCATGTCTTTACGGAGTCTTAAATCACATATGAAACGTCACATAAATGACCAGAGATATGTCCAGCAACCACTAGAACAGTACAAATGTAACTTGTGTGGTTATGTGTGTCACCATCTCCCCTCCCTCAAGTCACACATGTGGCGTCACGCAAGTGATGAAAACTATAGTTACGAAATCACAAATGAAATCATAAATGCAGCAATTGATTTTGACAACATGACATCCGTTGCTGAGTTGAAAAAATCAGAATTAAAACCTGATAAAATGCCAGAGCAACCATTTGATTATAAGGGCAAAGAAAAGTATTGTTTTGTGACATTTAGGTGTTGTCAGTGTGGTTTTGAGACTATAGATAAACCATTGCTTAGCGACCATATGAAATCACACTCTGATGTGATAAGACACACATTGGAAATAAAACACCAAGAGGCTTTGCCTCTTAGTGTACAAACTGATACCACAGATCTTAATAAAGATGCCAAAGATGATGAGGACATTAACTCTATTGAGGACAAAAAATCACCATTACATGAAGCACAAACCAAAAAGTCGCCATCAGAAAGAAAATCTAGAAAACGTGTGAGGAAATCAGATATTGAAGTGCCACAAGAGAACATGAGATCGAGTAAAAAACCAAATTTATTGGTGCGTAAGTCGCAAAGAAAACTGATGCATGACAGAAGGAAGGCTAGATCTAGTTTAGATTAATCTTGTATTTTAACATGTTAATATGTATTATTCTCTACTATAACTTCACAAAAGGAAATCTCAATAACTATTTAATTATATTTGATGAATTTATTGACTTTATTTGGTTAAATTGATAAATCTACCTGTATCCAAAACCTCCCAGTCCACAACTCTTCTATATACATGTATTATACTTTGTGTCATATAAGCGCATGAACTATATAAAAATTACAGGTATTCATAATCTCCCAATATAACTTTAGTTTTAGATACATTTTGTCCTTAGTTTTATATGTAAAAAGTCTGTTGTAAATATTTTATTTTATTTATTAGAGCATATCATTTCATGATTGGTTATGTTACTTTATGATGACTGTGTCATTAAATGGGATATGTCATTATTCTGATGTTGGTTGAGGTAAAGCCCCATAGCCAGGGGGCCCTGGGCAAAAACTTGTTCATAATCATGCAATTTTTCACCATTTTGAACACTTTTGAAGTTATTTTGAATCTTGATCCAAACTTGTCAAATAACCCCCTTGGATTTTTTTGAAAACTGACCCACCCCCTTAGCAAAAGCTAGCTATGGGTCTGGGGTTAAGCTGGCTTTCAGCAGTAACTCATTACTTAAACTGAAAGTTCAGTGGCATCTTTGGTTCTTCTTGTTTTCATTTATTCAGTGCTTTATATACAAGTTTGTAATCTTGTTGCTTCAAAATAGGACAACAAAATATGGCCTTCTTTATTAATTGGTTATTGCAAACGCAGTCCATTATAGTATTGCATATTTTAGTTTCATTCATCGTTCATCCCATAAATAGTACAATGTACTATTTACAAGTATTTATGTTTACTTGCAGGGAATTTAAGGAAGTGTAGTGTAGTGTAGTGTATGTATTAATGTAGATATGTATACATTAGTATAATTATTATTTTATTGTAGTGATTAGATATTGTATATATAAAGCCATAAGAAGAGACAGTACATGAAACATGGTTCAAACATAATCAAAACAAGATATTAAAAATTGGTGCTATCTTATGACTTATGTATGCAACAAGAATTGCTGTAGCTAACATGATTTAGCTACCATGTTGTAAGATTGCATCAGGTCTAAGCAAAGTGATTATACATGGTGTCCATAAAGTGTATTGGAATTGTAAAGAGACTTTATGGACTGTTGGACACCCTGTGCAATTACCAATTGTGAAAGTTGATGTTAACATGTCATTCAATAATATTCTACATATTCATCTAATGTAATGATAGTGACAGGGCTTATGAATAATGAATTTGGTAGCAATGTATGCTGCAAAATGTGGAATCAAATTAAAAAAGATTTGATGTAAAGTGCTAAAATATCCAAATTCAATTGAAATATTCAGCTCATCTCTTATCCTTTATGGCCCCTTTAAATTGTTTAAATTGCTGCTTGCACACATGTACTTAAAGGATGCTCAGAGACAGTATGGTGTGGCCAAATATTTGACTAAACTGTATTAATAAGTACTATATATGTTTAATATTTACTTTACTGCATCAGTGTCTAATTTGTTAAAGGTCCATGTGCAGTATGGCAAGTGATTTTAGACGGTCATATCTTTCACCATGATTACTTTCTGGCAATAAATACAGTGGTTTTTATAAAAAACAATATGTTTTCTTTCAAGTGAAGTTCCCGTGATAGTAAAATATCAATCCCACTCTCAAAATTATGGTTTTAAGGACCCCATCTGGGCACTTTTTAAAAAATGTTAGGATTATTTTCTTAAAAGAGGATCTTGTTTTTCTCGATTTAACCATAAACAACTTCTGAAAACGGGTATTGAAATGCGTTAAAAGTTAAAAATCACATATCCCATGTTATTTTCCCATAGGGAAAACTCGTGCTATCCATTGTTTACAGCATAATTTTGGTCATCGAAAATTGATATCTTCAAAACTAGACTTTCAATACCATTCTATTTTTGAAGAAGTTTTAGACCCCTTTTTGAATCACCTTTTCATACAATAAAAATCAGAAAAGGGAGATCCTCTTTTGAGTAAATAGGTTCAACATTTTAAAAAGATTGTTTACATGGGGTCCCTATTTATAATTTTTCGAAATGTTCGATTGATATTTTTATCATCATGGGTACTTCACTTGAAACAAAATATTATTGTTTTAATAAAAACCACTGTATTTATGCCCAGAACATACTCATGGTGAAAGATATGAATGTCTAAAATCACTTGCCATACTGCACATGGACCTTTCTAACTTTACTCCAAACCGATGTAAATTTGCATTCTTGGATTGTTAAAGTATTCCCTAGCTCATAGAAATGGAATTCTAACATGTAGTTGGAAGGATGACTGTTTCTCAAATATTCCATCCGATAAATAAATACATTCAGGTCACAAGCATCACATGACTCCAAGATTTGTTTGTTGTATGGGATGTTCCCATATATAGTATGTTCCCATATATGGTATTTTCATATACGAACAAGTTAATTATGACTATAATATGTCAACAATAAACTGTCTGTGTTCTTAATTAATGCATAATAAATAGCCTCATTTAAATAATGTTTTTCTGATGAAGTAATAAGATTTAATCCATTGGTCGCAACTTTGCCAAAAATTCTAAACTGACACCAGATTTAATAACACCTAAATCTGGCAGTCATATAAAATCAGCATTTTTGTTGTAAAAGCAAATCAAAACAGTGTAATGTACATGTACTAGTGTTCAGTATGGTAGTCAATATGTAGTACATGTATTATTGTTGATAAATATATTTACTTGTTCTCCTAAGAGAATATATTGTATTTTGGGAAAGTTCTTTATTAATTAAAAAAAATAAATGAAACTATTCAGATTTTTGTTCATTTTGTTTGCTTTTTTAATATTCACTGTAAGAAAAAAAATACACTGGCTCTTGTATGAACTGAGTTCAAAGCATGCTCTCTGTCTTGCTCTCAGACCTTTCAAATGTAGCCATGACATATTTAAGTCATTTTTATACATTTTTGTATTTCAAATTTAATTCACCCAATACAATTAAATATATGAATTCTTGACGAGGTTTCAATAAGAACCATACGCATAAATCATGATGAACACAAAAGAACAAAAGGTTGGAAGTTGATCCGTGCTGTACATAGTTTGGAAGAATTTCTCAGGACTACGTTATTAATGAATGAGCACAAAAAGAGCAATAATTTGGGATATAATAATAATAATAATTTGTTGGCAGTTAACCATACAGTGCTAGCTTGGAAGAACATCTCACGACATGATGTCAGTTATGTGATATACATTTTGTTCTTTTGGTTCTAGAGGAAAAAGAAAATAGTCTTATTTTGAAATATGGGTCACAAGAGTGATATAAAAAAATGAGATTTCTGTTTTAATTTTTGCTCTTCCCCTTGTAAACTTCTGTATCAATCCCATATCTCAAAATCAGTTTGTTGCATACCTTCTACACCTCCAATCTGCAACATCATATTGCAGTGCTGTAAACAGTACTGAACAGTGCAATTCAAGTACTGCACTGTACAGTGATGTACAAATGCTATTCTAGTATCACCTGTTTTGAACAATGTAGTACAGTACCGTTTTTACAGCGCTGTCCAGCACTGTTTTGTAAACAGCACTGTTTGTTGCTGTTTGAGATTGGCAGTGTACCAGAGGCACAATTGCCTCACAATTGATCAAAAAGTTTTATCTGGGGTCAGCTAATCAATGGCAAACCACATTTTTACAGAAATATAGAGGGGGCATATGTATCCCAAGTATGTGCATGTTTGCAGATTAAGCAAACAACTAAACAACAATATATCATTTTTAGTGATTTCAAATAGGCTAGAAATATATTTATTTTCTTAAAGATGAATATGTACATAGCTGATGGCAAGAACAAAAATATATGCCTGTACAACAATATAGAATTTCCATAATCATTCTTAATATTATTATGATAATGCATATTATTAATCTCAGAGGTCCATTGTGTGTTCCACAACCTCTCTTCCAAGCATTATAGATAAAAGGGACTCTGATATATCAGAATGTCAGAGGTTGCTGCTAAAATTACAAAGCAATTATAGTTTCAGCCAATTACACTGTTTGATTCAATCAAATTATATCTGAATCACAGATGTCAATTTAAGCATGATAATAGTCGATACACTAGAACCTGTGTAAGTGGAACACTTTTGGTTCCTGACGGATGTTCGTTTTAATTATGAGATATGCGACTGAAAAGTGTTCCACTTGGGAGGTTTTCCACTTATAGAGCTGTTTTACTTACATGTATTTTACATTGCACACTTATTCACATTTTCAGCCAAAGAAATGTACACTGAACCTGAAGTATGCATAGATAAATATAAGACTTTTCTTGAAGTATGTTCATGAATCCACTTGAATATGAACTTGAATACTTTACATGAATGCATAATGTACGCGTAGTAGGTACATGAATGCATAATGTATGTGAAGTAGGTACATAAATGCATAATAGGGAGTTTAAGATTAGCGTAAATAACCCATTTACCTATACCTATACGTAGTTTGTTATTGCACTATGCGGTATATTACCTAAGTTACAGGGTTTGAGATACGTAATTACCTATAAATGGCCGAAGATAGGTAATTCGAAAACGTACATGTTTTAATCCAAGAAATGATGTCATTTGAAGATCAAATATATCATTCATTAAAGTTACATTACAGTAACAACAAACATTTCTCATTCGACCTGTATAGAAATTAAGTGGTCAAACACATTCATTGATGCAATAAACGATGTCATGTGATGATGCATGAAATTGTTGAATTTACACATTTTTCATCAGTTTTGCTTATTGTAAATGTATGAAATCAGCCATTTTCTCGTGGTTTTAATTGTTTAATTTTACTATTTGATCACTCTCATTGCTGGATCATGCTAGAAATTTAACATTTCGCCTTAAGCCACTGCCCCATTAGCGGGCCCACAAGGAACACCCCCTCCCAACTACAGTAGTAGCTACACCACTCTCTCTGAAGTATATAACTTCTTGGAGGTGACATGCACTGGTATAAGCCATCGCATGGTTTTCATTCTACAGATGTCATTTTTATCATAAATTGTAGCATGCGGTTTCGTAGCCTTTTACGTTAATCTTAAACTCATTTTGCAATACGGATTACTTAGACGTATACATACGCATATATTTTTACGCTAATCTTAACCTCCCTAATGTGCAGAATGTATTTGAAGTAGGTACATAAATGCATAATGTATGTGAAGTAGGTACATAAATGCATAATGTACTGTATAACATGTATTAAATCCGGGTGCTTTATTTTCCGAATTGGATTAAAATTGTTATTGCCGAATAAAAGTTTGCCGACCTGACACCCCTAATGTAAAGTCAAATAAAATATTGCCGACCTGACACCCCTTAAATAATTTTGATTTACAACTGATCTACAATTTTAATCACCTCCATTTGATCGACTCAGAAAACCTGACATCCATAATGATATAGATTATGAGTGATAGTTTGAGTAATTCCCGCGTTTGATAGACTCAGAGTTAATACCGAGATTAAAAAGTTTAAATACAGGGATTAAAACTTTTAATACTGGGATTTCCAAAGCACTTGGATACAATTATATCTTCTTACTTTTTAACTTTTTAACATGACAATCCATTTAATATTTTATAGACATTTTACTGCATGCATTCAACTGCAACATTTTTATTATTAAAAAAAACTTCAAATCTATCGTATTTTATTTATGAGTTTTGTTAAAGTATTGTAAGTTGTAAGATTACAATAAGTTGACACTCGTTAGACAACTACCATATTATCGTCCACTAAGATCGATCTTCAATTACTCAATTATATTTCCGAATTTTATGTTGCCGTTTCTGTTTTACATTCGGCAATCGGCAACTTTATATCCACGGCAATATTTCATGTTATACAGTATGTGAAGTAGGTACATAAATGCATAATGTATTTGAATATGTACATAAACGCATAATGTACTCTATGTGAAGTAGGTACATGAATGCATAATGTATGTGAAGTAGGTACATAAATGCATAATGTATTTGAAGAAGGTACATAAATGCATACTGTATTTGAATATGTACAAGGTACATGCATGTATACTTAACGTATGAACATAAATGCACATTGCTCTTAAAGTGTGTACATAAATTCACACTGTACTTGAAGCAAACACAGTAAACAACTACTGTACATGTACAAAGTACATTTAAGAGCTTCATGCACACTTTCAATACAGTAAGCAGCTATATGTACACTTGCAGAACATTAAACAGCTACATGTACATTTTCAGTACAGTTAACTGCTGCAATTACACAATTAATACAGTAAAGCTATATGTACAAATACAGCACAGACGCTTTTTGCAAAGCCTCAATACAGGAAACAGCCATATATACACCTGCAAAACATTACTGTAATACACAACTAGACGTACATTTTCAGTGCAGTAACAGCTACATGTACATGATACAATACTGCTATCGGCTGCATTGTTCAGTTGGCATTTCTTCATAGTTGGATATGCATTAGATTTATTAAACTGAACAATGCAGCTGATAGCAGTATTGTATTATGTAGCTGTTACTGCCCTGAAAATGTATGTCTAGTTGTCTTTTACAGTTTTGTCATATATACACCTGCAAAACATACATGCATTTTCAGTGCAGTAACATTACATGTATCGTACATAATACAATACTGCTATCAGCTGCATTGTTCAGTTGGCATTTCTTCATGGTTGGATATGCATAATAGATTTGTTAAAGTCCTGTGGTTACAATCCAATTAGAATCCAAATATAGAAAAATATAGAAAGACTCTGGTCTCATTTCCAGTGTATTTGTTTTAATTTTCAAGTTTATGTGTTGCGTTGTGCTGGAAATTGCTCCAAATGTTCAGAATTCTGTGTTTCAATGCTGGATCCTGGTTGTTCAATGTCCGTGTGTTTATTAAGATACTTTCTAAAAAGAAGAATACAAATGTTTTGAAACTAGAAAGATGAACAGATCCCAGGGTATATAATAATATAATATTATCTAACTGGAATACTTAAAACAATTAACATGCAAAATGTCACCACCTACCATTTGTTACAGATGCCAACTGGCATTTGTTGCAGACATTGATACAGATGCCGAACACCATCCACGAAAAAGTTGGAGATTCACAATATGTCACTAATTCCGATGGTGACATAATAATCTTATTTTTACCTTTTCTTGAACTTAAAATACTATTTTTGCTACTACTACTACTACTTTTTTCCATTTTTTCAATCATGAAAAATTCACAATTACTTAGTATGTATAAGAAAAATGTACAATTCAACTGAAGAAATTATTATTAAATATTATGTGGAATGGGACCAATAGATAGGCTTACCTTCTAGCATTTGCAACAAGTTGATTCCTTCTATTGCGTAGTATTGTCTCTCTTTCGGTGGATGACTTGGAAAATCTTCCCCCAGTTGTGACACATCCTCCACCATCTGTGACATCACTAGATGTGTCACTAATAGTAACACCACTTGCTATATCGGCAGATTCTGATGTTACAGTGAGTTCTGAATTATTATTATCCGTTTTTCTCTCTGTCGATGATGTCACAGCTTGGGCAATAGATGGCGCAAGTGAGAGCTAGAATTGAAAAAGAAAACATCTTGTAATTTAAGGATTACTATTCTCAGAACCGTCCACAATATGCTGTACAATTTTCCTCGCCATGCTTTGCATAATATCAAGCACACATTACATCCTCTATTCCAAATTATGCCTACCAATACAATCCTTATTATGTACAATGTATCCAGTAATTTTACTATTATCATGTGAACGTGTATGCTCAATGTTTTCTCTAATTCTTCTCATGTAACAATATTATCATGTATAATGAAGAAAGTTCTTATATCTTCAAAACATTATCATGTATAGCATACTTACCCTATTATCATGTAAGGGGTGTGCAGTTGTTATCGTGGCTTGAGAAGTTGATGCAATAGTTCGTGAAAGAGTCTGAAATATGTGAACATAAAATAATCATTGCAGTATATACAATCAGCCATATAACAGCTGCAATACTTTATCTGAAGAATTACAACTCAAGACTTATGAGAATACTAGTTTATGTTGTTCTTGTTCATGTCATGATGGTTGCCATTATCTAAGATATACAAACCAAGATTGCAATCATGATGAATGAAAAGTAGAATCAGAAATCTGAAGATTTGAATAATAATTTACAATATAAAATAGGAGTAAATCTTACAGTGGGGATAGTAACTCTCTCTTCCAGAATGTTTTCAATAGTTTGTTCTACAGAGTGGCTGTGTCTCAAGTCTTCTAGAATCAGATTGAGGGGCATGTCTGGGAACACCCCTTGCACTTGTCGGCCCTGGAACAGTGAAATAACATGATAAATTCATAAAGAAGACTTTCACTGAATGCTATGAATGCAAGACTAAATGCATTGCATAAATCTATTTCTAATGCTTGCAAATCTTGTATACACATTCAGAGATGTTACAAGAAGTTTGCCCACACTGTAATGGTTTGTATCACATCCAATTTCAATCATTTTGTATCATGCATCCCTGCAAAATGCTGATGAATATTTCATGAATAATAATTAATATCATAGCTCATCAATTTTTCATACCACACAACATCATATTTGTGAAATATTTAAATGAATGCATCATTCAGAACACTAACTCAGAGCTTTGATTTGCATGATATCATGTTCCTCATTTTTCAAAAATTCTTCCAAACATTACTTCACATACCATTTCATCTAACTGTGATGTCTGGGGGGCTTCAAGTGCTCCTGCACCCTGTTGCCCAAGCATGTTGTGTGTCACCTCAACAGAGAAACTTGGCAGCCAGCTAACATAGCGTGACCCTGGAATGTTCAATATACAGAGTAATATGACATTACAATGTAACTATGCTGGGGGCTTCTAGTGATTGCCTTACCGAGTTTTCCAAATGGTCTATAGTTCATCACTTTAAGTAAAAAAACATATGTCAAAAATATTTTCATGTAAAAGGCAGTCACCTAGCCTATCCCTATAGTTAGCTCATCCATTCGATCCATTCACATGTTGCTCTTAGTGAATATAATATCACCTTGACTCAGATACCTCAAAACCTAAATGTCTATTGTGCTTACCATCAAAGTGAAAGAAATGGTTGCGGATCTGATTCTCAGGAACATTCTGTACATTTTCTTCATCAACATCACCCCCTGGCCCAGCAGGGAGTGGTCTTTGTTCCCTGGGGTCATCTAGGTTTGTACGGCATGTAGGACACGACACATCTTGTTCTAGCCATGATCTCAAACAAGCACTGGAATACAATATGCATATGATTATTACTAATGAAAATTGACAAAACACACAGTAAAACACTTTGAAGAGCAAAATGGTCAGCATGTAATTTAGTATGCTCAAAACTTAATCAGATCTTGGCACTATAAGTCTGCTCTTGCATCTCCAAAAATTTCAAGTCAAATGGATAAGCCGTTTTACTGGATGCCAAGATTTACCGTATTCTCTCCAATGAGCGCTCAGTTCTAATGAGTGCACATGCAACTTTTATGATGAATATGGTCTCAAGAAAACAAGAAGTTTAATGCATTTAGTTTCGATTATTTACGCAACAAGATATAGATTGATGATTATATTTAATGCAAAGAAAGAAATACAGGTGCTGTAAAGTAGGTAAACCTTAATGATAATAACTAAAAAATCTGTTTTTTAGATGTGCGCTTAATTCACAAGTCTTATATATAGGATAGTGACAACTTTCAAGGGAGGAGTGGACTTACGTATGAAACAAATGCGAACATGGCAGTTTACGGGCAGTTTCCATTTTCTCCCAACATATGGCGCAATCATCTCCACTTGTTTGGATATCATCAGCGCTTGCTACAGGAAACCTAGAAATAATTGGCCTCTATTATCTATTGTCATCAAATACTCATTTTATTGGGTATAATTGATTGACATCATAAGCCAATTTTGTATAATTATAATTGAGGGCATATTTAAAATGTCTACGAATCTTATATGATATGAACTACACACAGTTGATATTTGAAATTGAATTTTTACATAGTTGAGAATCCCTTTGTACCAAGATGAAAATTAGTTTTAACCAGTTTGGACTCATTGAAGTCATAAAATATAAAATGAGGATTTAGTATCCTGGGAAAAACATTATAAGAAAACCTACTTAGAATCCATAGTTTTGACAACTTTAAGGTAGTTCTTGTGTCTCTTGATGCGTCTCTGGAAGCCATGGAACAAATATCTAAGTTGCATACAGATCACAAGGCTTGCCATGGACAGGAAAATGTTACCCCAGATCTGAAACAAGAGTAGATATTGGATATTAATCTTTGAAAGGAATGTTTAACATGATATGACATGGCATGATATATATGAATGATTAAATCCATGTTATGATGCTTCAAAGCTAGAACATTATCCACTTTCTTTTCTATTTCAGTGATCCGAACATTCAAGCACCCACTTGAAATTTCAGAAATCAACTTCACACTTCCACATGTAAAACCTATATGCCCCACTTGAAAATGAAAAAAATTGAATGAAAATGAATGAAGTCGTCGAAGAACATATTAACTATTACTTACTGTATCTAAATAGCATTTGCTCCATATACAGAAAATTCTATATTAGATTAAATTTTCTTAATAATGATAATATATTTACAGAGCAAATAGGAATATTTGACTTACGAGCATGTGCAAGTGATGGGCAAAGTCTATGGCCAGTGCCCCAAGTTCAAATATTAGTTCTATATAGTAAACATAGATGGCTCTGTTCTCCCAGACTGTATTGAGGTGAATGTCATACAAATGAATGATGTAGCGGGATATGACAAACATTGTCTTCAGCATCAGTAGCACAACCTGCAATATTAACAATATTTAATTGATAATATTAGGGAATGAATAATGAATAAAAATAATCAAAACTTCAAATGCATTATGTTTAGATATAATATAAATTAGCAATATGGATAATTTACATTTAAAGACATAATAAACATCTAAAGGATCTCAAAGCACATTATGAAACATTTTAATTCTCTACCACAGGTGCAACCATTTTAGTTCAGGCAACCATTTTGAATAATGATTTATGAAAAAGTTCTCATTCTGATTTAATGTTTCCAATACTGAAAACATTATTTTCAAGAATGTAAATTTCACATGTTCAAACTAAATTTGCGACATGAAAAATTCATTAAATCTATTTGATGATGACGTTATACTGACCTCTGCCCCCATGAAACAAAACGTGTTGATCCCCAAGTGCATCCCCAGGAACACACAGACCAGCATTAGGCAGGAACATGTGAACTGAATGACAAACAACAGCGACAGAAGGCGTACATGGGTCCATTGTGCTGTACTTGGTGAGAATGATAACTGAAATAAAAGAATTAAATAGATATTCAAACTCACATTTAAATAGTTTAGCCTCTTGTGTAAGTGATTGAACAAAATGCTCAGGGATCAGAACTTTCTTGTGTGACTGAGGTGACCATTTTAACATTTTCCGAAGCACAAATAAATAAATGATACAATACTAGTGTAACAGGCTTGTTAGACACCCTGTACTAAGGTTTAGCTTACAAGTTATTTAGTGAATTAAGTGAGCCATACAACTGTTCTCAACCTCACTTTAGGGTTCAATTTTCTATTTCAATAGGTACTTTCTATGTACAAGCTATTTTTAGCCCATTGTATTTTTGTATTGACTATGTATTTTCAAACCCTGCTGTGGCAGTGATTTGTAGTTTTCATCTGTAAAGCTCAGTTCACTGGCTGAGACTGTCCAAGCAGGACAACTGGGTAAATATTGTACTATTTTTTACATTTTTGTAATGTCATGGTCCAAAGTCTCCCACTTTGTAATATTTTATAGCATACATTTCTTACTTATTTCAACTATAATGACCATATTATAAACACTAGTTGAGAAGTAATAATTGTTAGCTTCATCTTCAATGTAAACCTGTTGGTAATATTTAGTCCATGTGTCACGCCCAATTTGTGTCCAGCTTTCATGGCTGTACATTTTGGTTTCTATTGATTGTAGAGTGACACGTTATCTACTGTACCATGCTTAGCCAGTGGGCTCATAACCTCATCCCCTAGGGACCATTAGTAAGTTTTTTATCATAGCCTTATCGTACTTAGTAAACTTGTAAGTTTGTAATAATTGGATGTGATGTAAATTCAAGATGTCAATGTCATATTCGCAAGAGCTCAAATACTTTTAGGCTTCATGTTTACTCTAATGGGACATTTTGTCTATGTGGTATTAGTGAATAGGATATCTGGTAATTTTGTTATTTGCTTTAGTGGCAAACATTACATTTTCCAATTTTGGCATTTGTTATATTTCTAGTACTGAGTGACCCACAATATTGTGACAACCTTCAGTCGCTGACTCGCTTAGTATAATAGTCCACGAGGGTATGTTGATGTATTTTATATGCCAGTTGCATGTATTTTAAATAGTGAATAATGTAAGGTTATAGCTTCAAAGCATCTGAACAATGTTAGTTTGTAGTATGAGTATTATAGTTCACACATATTTTGGTACCATTGTAGCTTATATGTATTGCGTGTATTACAGTTGATACACATTATGGTACCTTTTGTACTTTCAGGGAACTCCAACTCCCCGTTGTTGTGATGTGATTGAAATGAATATACCCATTTGACTGATAAACATATATACTGTTGCGTTTGTGCTTATTTTGCTAATATAAACCCACGTCGACCTTGCCCCCGGTCACACTAGTAATCATGATCTCCTCTGAAATTAAATATCTTAAAATCGAGTATAATATAGCCATACTTTGAAGACATATCAAAGACAAATTGATGAAGGCTTCACTATAACCCTATCAAACTTCGTTCATCATCATAAAAAAGAAAAAACTTTTTTGATAAAAGCAAATAAAAAAGTTCTCTGAGCAAGGATATTTCAATATCAATTATATTTCCTGGTGTTATTCACTGGGAAGTAATAATATCAGGGTATAATATATCAAATATCATTATGACCTGTTAAAGTTTTACTTATAATTAATCAAATGTTCTAATTGAAACCTCATATTTTACTCATTAGACTTTGTGAATAATTACTGGTGCTAATAAATAATTATTTATTAACCAAATAATTCCCCAACCCCTAAATATAAGTTCAAAATGGACATAATGTTGTAAAATGGCATGCTAGACTAAATATTTTAATCTCCAAAATGAATTTTAAGCATTATTCAGCTCACGACCAAATACAATGATTGCAAAATCAGATATTTTTAATAGAGAGATTTTGCTCATAAGTGGAAGCATAACTTATGTTTATGCCTATAGCTATATTTTATAAGTATTAAGTGAAGTGAAGTTTGGTGTTTCACAAAAATATGTACTTATACATATAGAAATGTTAATATTTCATCGACCAATTCTAATTTTCTTTCACCAAAAATGAATTGTTTTCCCCTCCAAATTTCTAGTTTTCAAGGTGGATTAAATAGTAATATGACCTTATGCCAAATATCACTACAATTCCCTACCAATACTATGTCTAAACGAAATTAGCATTTATTCACTTTGGTTCTTATGTACATACTAATAACTAGAAAAAGTTATTACAATTTCAGAAAAACAAATCCATGAATAATGGGAAAAACAGTCATTTAGCAAAACAAATACTAATATAAAATAATAAATGACTGACTAAAATTGAGAAAAATTATATAGATCCCTAATCAAGAAATATTATCTACATATATTTAAATAAGTGAAAATGGAGATTTGAAAGGGATCATAACTTAAAACACAGTTGATCAAACTGAAATAAAACATTTAATCTCCTCTATACTAATTATCTCATATCCTATATAGAAAACTAGATTGTAATAAAATTTGATCATTCTGGTATCTGATCATTTAACACTGCAAAAACACAAGAGAGCAATGGTAAGTGAAGCAATCCAGTAATTAGAAGTTAGATTTTTATGACAGAGGTTTAAAAGTGATAAAGCATTTGTCAAATAAATGATTTCATTCCAGAATTTACAAACACAGAATTCACAATTGTTTACTTCTTTATATAAACCAAATATTGAGCCTCTGAGATTATTTTCTTATATTCTCATTATGATACATTATAATGTACTATGTATGTTTTGTAGATTTTAAGAAAATAAGAATGATTCTTAAATATGGAATGAATAGGTTAAAAATCGTGTATACTTGATGATATGAAAAAATATGTTCTCATGAGCAGATTGCATTGTATTATTTTGACATTTTTTTTAAAAATTATTTTGAACATTTGCTACTCTGAGTAGTGGTGCTGTTTTATCATTGGAATTATAATGCAATTTTGTTACATGTAAAAAAAGCAATTTTTGATTTAGAAAATATCTGGAATTTTGCATGGCCACCCAGTTAACTGATTTCACCCTTATCTTGTAATCAATATGAAGATACTTTTTAGATGAAATACGAAGGTTTAGTTATCCTTGTCTTGTGTCTGCTTGTGCTGTGTGAAGCCTCACCTTCCCGACAGCGTGACGAATTGTCGAAAAGAAGTGAAGATAACTGGATAAGATTTACAAACTGCAGAGAAAATCGTGGAGGCTGGTGTGAGTGCCAGACGTGTGGTTGTGTAGCCAAAAGAAAGAGAGATGCTCAACGGAACAGAAAAGGAAGGATCTTCAGGTTCTCAGACTGTGACGAGTTCCCAAAAGGCCCTGAGCAAGAACGCTATGGAGCAATGCATTGCTCATGTTACGGCCATTGCCGTTGTGTGGCATAAAAAGGTAATGAGTTGCAAAACATATCATGATTTATATGTAGGGCTGTCATGGCAAAGATCAGAACATATGGCCATACTTTTAGTACAGACGCCCTTTCTCATCAAAATGTTACAATTCCAAACAAGCTGGCTCAAAATAACTCATATTTTACACCCACTTGAGAAAAAATCCTGTAGAGAACATTGTGAATCATATCATTACATTTGTTTGGTGAGTATGTAATGAACACGTTATTTAATCCATCATTATGTTTCAGATATTTGGTTGGCCATGGCCTACAAAAGAAATATGGAGGGTTATGAATGACAAACTACACTGACATTATATTCAATTATTTGATTTTCATGAATATGAACAGAAAATAAAAATAAATAAAAGTGATCACAAATTACTGTGTTTTTTTTTTATTGTTTTTTTTAAGGTTAAGTTTTATTTCTTTGCATAATTTTATATAACAATATTTAACATACTAGGAAGGCCGAGGTAAAATTACATTGTTGGCCTCCCTATTAAATAAAAGTAGCAAAATAAAGTTGATATAAATGGTTTCAGACATGTATTGTAAATGTATTGTTTATAAGAGTCTCAGTGGCCACAGTTGAGATGATGATAACAATAGTGATGATGATGGTGATGAAATGTTGAGGCTAATGCTAAATGATAGAATCAACAAAATTTGCCATAAGGTTCATAATATCAGCATTACATTTATCTGAGAACTTATGATCTCCAAAAAGTATGGTGTGGACTTTATCTACACTATTTAGACTGGCAAATTCTCTAAAGTTAAAATTTTGCAGCTCTTGTAGTTTTTGGGTAAAGATTGACCTTGTTCCAGTTGATAGAGGGCAGTAAAGTAATAAATGGGACTTGGTTTGTTGGGCATGTCCACAAGGGCAACTTGGGTCTGGATAGTTGTTGAAATTATGCCTAAAAAAGTCTGATTTAAGTGCTAGGTCTGCTCTTAAACGGTTTAGTTTAATTTCAATAGATCGATTTAAGTTCAATTTTGTTGTCAACACAGACCTAGGGTTTGGGTTATATTTGGTTTTCTTATACCTTGACTTGAAGGCTGATATTGAGGGGCTGCGTTTAACTTCAGGTGAAATCATTTTCCATATTCTTATTGGTGCTATGGCAGGAGAGTTTGTAAATTTCATTGAAGATTTTGCTGGAATATTATATTCGTGCTGGGCACGAAGTACACGCTCTGTACCTGGATTTTTAAGTTCATTGTATATAGATTGTACGTAACTAGGAGTCTTGTTTTTGGATACCTTATACATTAGAGTTGCCATTTTTTCTTCTCTTCTCTGACTTAGTGTCTTCCAGTTAAGTGAATTTAAGACTTTGATTTCAGAGGAGCCCTTAATGGCCCCAGAGACTAACAAGGCAGCTCTGTAGTGTAACCTATCCAAGGTATTTAGGGCATAATGTGGTGAACAATTATAAAAGATTGATCCGAATTCTAATTTTGGCAAAATGAACGATAAGTACATTCTTTCAAGGTGTTTGGATGAAATTTTATTTTTCAATGCTGTAAGTGGATTTAGCATTTTATCAATTTTGACTTTTAGCTGGGCTATATGTTCTTTGAAGTCAAGGTGGTTATCTAAGATAACTCCAAGATGTTTATGATAATTTACTCTTTCAATTATTCTGTTGCTCAAGGTCAAAATAGGAAAGTTTCTTACATTTTGAATAGATTTGGAAAAAATTATCTCTTTGGTTTTCGTGGGCTTAAAGTTAAGCCCCCAAACCCTTGACCAGTCATAGACATTGTCTAGATCATGTTGCAATAATGTATTTGATGTTAAAACATTTTCAAACTTGTGAACAGGGACATATATAGAAGTATCGTCAGCATAAATATAACATTTTGATTGGATGACCTCTGGGAGATCATTTATAAATAGCAGAAATAGGATGGGGCCTAGAATAGAGCCTTGAGGCACACCAGAGTTTATAAAATTTTCTTCAGAAAATTCGGATAAAGATCCATTAAGGCGTGTGCATACTCTTCTATTGTCTAGGTAGGATTTCATAAGTTTCAACAGGTTATCATTGAAGCCATAAGATTTTAGCTTGTGGATAAGTAAATTATGTCTGACTTTATCAAACGCAGACTCCAGGTCCAAAAAGACTCCCCGTACATCCGCTTTGTCTTCAAATGCATTCATTATAAAATTAGTAATACTTAGTAGCTGACTGTCAGTGCTGTGACCAGGCAGGAAACCTGATTGATTTTCATATAATAACTTATTATCTAAAAGGAACTTCATCATCTGTTGATGCACTACTTTTTCGAATAATTTGGATATATTACTAAGTAATGTGACAGGTCTGTAATTTGTAATATCAGATTTATCACCTTTATTCTTATAGATTGGAATTATTATTCCATCTTTCCATGATCTTGGAAAAATGTTTTCAGTTAGAATTCTATTAAACAATAAGGCTAATGGTTTGTCAATAGATAAAATGCTCATGGTGAGCATTTTATTTGTAATACCATCCAAACCCTCACTTTTTGATGTGTCAAGGTCAGCTATGAGGGTTCTTATTTCCGATGGTGTGATTAAATTACAAGTCAAAAGGTTGTTTGTTCTATTTGGAAAAAATGGTAATGCATTTGTGTCGCGGGTATTATCAAAGTGAAATTTACCTACGAACAATTTCAAAAATTCGTTTTGTTTTTCTTCATCTGTACTACATATGTTTGTCAAAGATGAATTTCTTAAAGTTGGAATTCCAGAGGAAAATTTATTTCCAAGTAATTTTTTAATAGCGCTCCAATAAAAATGTTCCCCACTTGAATAAGTGTGAAGATTTTCACAAATTTCCTGTTTAGTCCAGGAGTAAACGACTGAAACACATTAAATTCTCAGAAATTTAGCTGGCCATAAATATTGTGTCAATGACAGAACAGATTATCTTAATGTTTCAGTTTGAAATTCTATATCTCTGTTCATATGAGTATACTAGTAGATAGAATATCTGTATCAGCTATTTGAATGTGAAAGCAACTTTTAATACGTGTAGTTCAATGCAGAGTTTTAACATTTCAATTAGACCATAGGCATAGCCATGGGGGGGGGGGGTGCAATTGGCGATCGCACCCCCCCTCCCATAACCAATAAAATATAACCATGAGAAGAGCTTTGGAATGCTTTTTATTTGAAGCTTCTAGCTCAATTTATTATGAAGGAAGTTGCATAAATTTTTGAAAAATTCAAGATACAGTAAATCTTAATTATTGGCTTTTTATGCCACAATCGCATCCCCTGACTGAAAATAGAATTTTTTTGGCGATCGCACCCCCCCCCCCCTGCACTGACTGAAAGCTGGCTACGCCCCTGTAGACATTTCCATTCTTAAACTTCATATCCTGCAAATTCCTATATATGAGGCAATAAAATAAAATAAAGTTCTATCTGCATAATATCACATTGTGATCTAGATAGATAACTAGCTTGACTGACTGATATTCATTTGCCTTCATCATGTTATTTGGCTTACAATAGCCAGGATTTTGTGACTGGGAGGGGGTGGTTCATTTTTTAAATTCATGCAAAAATACTTCCCCACCCTCCCCCACACTCAAATTACCTCATCTTACATTAAGTAATAAAGGTATCATAATTTGATCATTGTGGAATTTATTTTATGAAAGTTTAAGATGCAGAAATTGGTCATTGGTCTTTAATTGGTCTTTAAAAAATAAAAGTATCTTGTATCATTATGAAATAAAATCACAACCATTTTTAGGGATAAACATGAAGTCCCATGCGCAAAAGTATTCAAAATATTTTCAAAGTCTTGAATTACTTATAACACATATCTAGACTTAGATACCCTTTGAGACAGTAATCCATTTAGGCTCATTCTATTTTCAAGATGACATCTGAATTCAACTTAGTTTTGAAGTGTGAACTAGGCATGAAGTATTAACTACCCTAATAAATTAATAATCTCATGTTTATTTGGTTTTAACAATGGCCATTGTCTCTATCAAAAAATATAATTATACCAAATGAAATTTGGTACTCCATTTTCCATTTTAGAATATTTAACTTGAAATTGGAGTAAACATTATATCTGTCTCTGGGTGGTGTAGTACATGTATTGTATACTAGTAACATCTTATTTAGTCTTGAATACTTCAAAGAACACCAGATATTTGCCTTTAAAAATACATTGAATCAGACTGCAATCTGTCTATGAGTGGAGGACAGTGAATTCACTCTAGACTAAAACCAAGATGACAAACCCATAACTTACATCTTATCTAAATAATCTGTCAACTTAAACACTAACGAGTTTTCCAGAGCTGATCAGATTTGATCAGAAATTTGCAGTTATCTGGAGGACTATGTTCATGGTTTTGTTTAGCCTTGTTAATAAGATTATTCAACATTTCAACTTTATTTTTATATTTCAACTTTGAATCCAAAGTGTTGTTTCTTTTGAATTTCTTATAATATTTGTCACGGTTATTCACAGCCTTTTTGATTTCGTCATTAAACCAAGGTATATCTTTTGGTTTCCTCACCTTGATTTTGTGAGGTATGTTATGGTCAAAAATAGACAGTAACTTGGAGGAAAAATTTAAAGTTGACTCATCAATTGTGCCATTATTTATAATGTTGTTCCAATTCACAGAATTTATATCATTATTCAAATTACAAATTACTGTCATTTGTAATAAGTATTAAGGCAAGCCATGGAGTATCAAATCCTAACCAACAAAATATTTGTGAATCTGAACATGCCACAATATAGCATTAACATCTAATCTACTCTTATTTGCAGAAGATAAAAGACAGACATTGGAGACATATCAGAGTTTCCACTAATTTAAGCATTAAGGTGTCCATTTTTGACTTTCAAAGGCACAAAATAATTAAGAAAAGGACATTTCTCTAAATTACAGTAGTTCCCCTTTCAAGTAGCCATTTTAAATTTTTAAGCCACAAAACAGAAAATGATACCATAATTGTGATCTACTCTAAAATTCCTTCAGTTTGAGTATAATATAAACAATACTTTGAAGAGATCATGAAACTATTACAAAATCCCATATTAGGCGGCCATTTTGGGGCCAAATCCAAAACAGAAAATGATACCAATATTGTGATCTACTCTAAAATTCCTTCAGTTTGAGTATAATATAAACAATACTTTGAAGAGATCATGAAACTATTACAAAATCCCATATTAGGCGGCCATTTTGGGGCCAAATCCAAAACAGAAAATGATACCAATATTGTGATCTACTCTAAAATTCCTTCAGTTTGAGTATAATATAAACAATACTTTGAAGAGATCATGAAACTATTACAAAATCCCATATTAGGCGGCCATTTTGGGGCCAAATCCAAAACAGAAAATGATACCAATATTGTGATCTACTCTAAAATTCCTTCAGTTTGAGTATAATATAAACAATACTTTGAAGAGATCATGAAACTATTACAAAATCCCATATTAGGCGGCCATTTTGGGGCCAAATCTGAAAAAATATAATAATTGAAATTCTACTCTAAATTTCATTTCATTTGAGTATAATAAAACAAAACTTCAGAGAGATCTTAAAATTAACAAGAATTCCCATTAGCTCTAGCACTCAAACTCAACCCCTTGGTGCTCAGTCTAAAAACATGGAATGCATATGTGCTTTCTAAAATGCATTAACAAAAGTCTTTAAACCATGATGAGGACTAAAGATGCTAGAATTGCACTCATGTATGAGATAACATGAAGGTAACTGAGATAGTCCTATAACATTATTTCTATTAGATGATTATTTATGCTGCAATCCAATTTAATCTTGCAGAATAATGCAAAACTCAATACTGTACAAGTCTACAGAAAGCCCATGGCAGTAACATTGGTCACGCAATGCAATATAATTTTATTAATTCCTTTATACATGCCAGTCTCATGTAGGTGATGCTAAAGAAATGCAACATCTGGCAGTCTGGCCTTATTAACCTTATTTGAATGAGTCTGGAATTTGTTCTCATTATTTTGGCAGATTGTGTTTACCTTATATTTCTTTCAAAATTCACAATCAGTCTAAAAGTCCTGATTACGACAGAATTAACATAGGAAAATTATTAGATTTTTTATCAACATGTATATTGTTTCATAAGGAACGTAAATCCAGATAAAGTATCAGGTTTCGTGTGAAGTATGAGTTGTTCCTACATGTGAGGTATAAGGTGACAGGTCCTCCTACATGTGAGGAACAGTATCCATATACATGTGAGGTATAACATCTTCTTTCATGTGGTTTTAAGATGTTCTTACTTGCGAAGTATAAGTTGGGTCTATTGTCATTCTTTCAGGTAATGTATAATATCTTTGTAAAGAGATATAAATCATTACTCCGAAAATCTGATCTGATGACCCCCCCCCTTCTAATACAAATGGATGCTAGTACTACTTACATATTCAAACCTGTCTTTACAAAGCTGTGCTAGAAGATGTAAGAAGCCAAGTATAGAGAACCATGCACTCCAGTAGACCACCTCTGTCATATCTTGCACATTTAAGACTCCAAATATAAAAATAAACTTGTAGAAGACAAAGTTCCAGAACTTATCTTTGATGTGCTGAAAATAAATAATAAAAAATAATAAATAGAAATTATAAAATTATGAATCCAGAACCTCTCAAAGTAGTGAGCACCTCTCAATGCGAGGTTATAAGTGTGTTCACATGAGACAAGTTTTAATGTAATATTTAATTTACATTTCAGACATACACTGTACAGCATACAGGAGCTGAACAATTTTTCACATGTGGGTACTTATTGGAAATTGTTGAGTACTGAAGTGAAAAACATCCACCTGCTTGTCTGCAAAATGGCAACTAAGCTATTGTTTTAAGATCAATTCATAGACACATGTAGTTTACATTTAGTGCACATTCCATGTATTTGGACTATACTTTTAATTGCAAATATCTTCTTGTCATCTTAAGCATTTTACATTTCTGGGTTCATTTTGTATTCATTATGTGGGAGAATTTAAAATTACAGTTTATATCTTGAATATCAAGGATATTTTGAGAAATGGTATATATCTAAGATATAACATAATTGGTAGGTCAATTTTACACGTTGCTTGCAATTTTGTCTCCCTCTAATTCTGCTATTAATAATTTTGCAAAAGTTAAGTACTGTAGTTGTAAAAGAACTTTACCAAAAACATGTCCAATATATGAAGCTCTAGTGTAGAAAAAGACAATGACTAAAATGTTACAAAGTTCTGATAAATCTTGTGAATTTCTGCCAATTTAAAGGTTTTAACTATCCCTTGCAAAAAAATGACTCCTGATATTAACTAAAAAAAGCAAACAGAAATCGAATCCTATTATATAAACAAATCACAAAAACAAATTATATCACAGTAGAACCTGTCTAATCTGAATGGCACTTGAACTGGCCAAAAGTGTTTTGATTGGCAGGTGTTCGCATATCAAGGTTGAGTCATATTCAGATATGAGAGGTGTTTAGATATATTGGTTTTACTGTACATGTATATTATATTACTTATCCACATCTGCTGAAAAATATTTTAAAAGTATAAACATAGCAATTTGTTCCTCCTTAATGTCAATGGTTCTTGAAACTCTGTATTACAGAAAATGTTGGTGAAAAGCTCCAATCATGTTTGTGATTAAATACATACAGCTATTTAACTAAATATTTTTATCAGTTTATATTCAGAGAAGACGGATTTTGTTCAAATGAAAGGTAGACTTTAGGTACACTTAACTTGCCTAATAAGTATTTCAGAATCATGTGTACTACTATGTCTTGGTATAGCACTGACATCCAAATAAGAATACTTAAACATGTGAAATCTTGGTTTATTTTCAGCGATTTGAGGATCTTCCAAAACAGATCTAAAAATTGGGGATTTATATTTGGCAGATGTTTACAATCTGCAAAATTAAAATGGAGACAAACTATATTAACCTATTTTTGAATTTAAGTTACAGCTCTTGAGTAAAACATATAAACAGTAACTGTTACCCACCTGTTGTTCACTGACCCGCAACTCTCCAAATGCAAGTCTTTGAATGCCTTTACCAATTAGAATCAAACAGCAATATGCCATGTTTATCAGAGTCTGGAAGGAAATAAAAATGAGTTCTTTAGATAACCCTTCTCACTAACAGGATATATGGCAAATTACATTAAAATGTTATATGTGTATGCACCACAGTGATACCAGTTTGATAACAGTTTGATCCAGTAATCTTTGAGAGGTTATTTTGTCCTCTTATTGTGTGGTAAGTTTTGTTAACTCAGTAAATGTAGATTCATTCTTAGATTATCAGGATCAAATAGGAGCAACTAAAACATTGTGAATCAATATGCATAGGCGCAGCCAGAGGGGGTGCAATTGCAACCCCCCCCCCACAAAAAAGAAAAAGGCAATTTTGTAAAATTTGCTAAAAAACATTAACAAATTATGGTTTAAAATGCTTATGCACCATATACAATGTAAATTTTGAAAATTTTCCGAAGGTGAATGCCCATAGTCTCTTTTTGGGGCTCGCTTCGCTCACAGTGACGCAAAATCAAATATTGAACCACCTCCTTGACAATTGCTGGCTACATAACACCCCTGATATGGAATACCATTACAACATGAAACACAATTCTGTTGTATAAACATTAATCGTTTCAAAGAAGAATAACATATTGGAGCTAAAAGAATTACTTCCTTTTCCCATAGACTTGAAGAAGTCTTCTTGTCTATGTACTGGTGCTGCAAACTAGTAGCCTTGCCCAAGTCGGTATTTTTACTTATCTGATCTTGAATTATTACCGCCTTGTACAATCCAATACATCTCCGCCGATATTATGCTGAGTTATTCAGTGGTTTCGAGATTCCCATAATACCTACGCTATCAGGGGTATCACGAAACCTTATTGATTGACAAGTGCCTTCAGGATGATAGACCAATCAAAACGTTATCAGGTTGACCTTCATAAACAAAGCAAACTTCCCGTCTATAACTTGAAATTCAATGATCTGATCGAGTGTTTCTTTAGAGTTACAATATATTATGTAATTAAATGTACAGTACATTGGAATGTAAGAGTCATAAATATACGCGATTCAATGTTGATTTAAACTGATTTTGTGATGAAAATGCACGAAGACCTAGTCTATGTAGTGGGCCATGTAGTCGTCGATCAGTGATTTAATCTCAGCCTACATGTTCGATCTTTTGAATTCAGCGATCTTTTCAACATCTATTATTGAAATCTTCTCACCTCTGGTTATCCGATCGATGTTCCAGCATCCACTAAACTCTGATTGATATTTATCTGATAGGATATTTGTATTTTCATGATGAATTCGTGCAATATTTGTCCGTGAAAAGTGTACTTGTTTTTGACCGTGCATAATAATGAGCTAACGCTGCAGGGCCGTCGTTGATTGGTCAAATTTTACCAACATAAACATTGGGTCGGTAAGCATGTGGCTTTCTCTTGGGTACAAGGCGGTCATAACAGAAATCAAGATAAGTAAAAAAGACCGACTTGGGCAAAGCTACAAACTAGTTACCAAAATGAATCCGTTTTGAAAATTTCTTTTCTGAAAGAACCTCAAACTCAACGGATCCGCCATTTATACAGCTCACTCAGCAGAAAATACATTGACAAATCATGACTATAAACTGCAAGGTATTGAATTGCGGTAAAACCGGCACCAGTTTTCACTACCATTTGGAACACTAGGCTGTAAACAATCACTCAAAGCCGGAATATAGAGAAGGCTTTGGACTCTAAGTAAGTAATTCTTACCCAAATACACATCAGCTCTTGCGTCATAATCTCCATCATATCACTGTAATAACCCTCATCACCAAATGTCCTGTTCTTTGTGATGTTGCCGACATCTTCAATAACTGTACCATTAGCATCTAACTGAAGTGGTTCAGTGATCAACTTGTGTGAATACAACAGGGAAATTCCAAGAAGCAAAACTGAAAAGCTGGAATAAGTTTGGAGGCTCGGCAAAGGCAATCTCTCTAACAAAACAACCGGCATTTTTCCTAGATGATCTCTATATATTGGGGAATAACTTTATAGTACTCTGAATGACTATACTCAGCTGAAATGTCCAGGTTCAGTAAAATTTTTGTTATATTCCAGAATGTTTGTGTTTTTCCTACTTGTAGAGCCTAACAACTCCTTCTACAAATGATTCCGCCTAGGATAGCATTCTTCGTTTTGTGGACGGATTATAGACTATTTTGTTTCATAATGGAGCAGTATTTAAATGACCTTATATTAAACTTCCATAAGTGTGACAATTATTGTGAATATTATGATGCAAAATAAGAAAATATAGAAGGGCGTAGTAAGAAAGAAAATAAAAATAGTTCACTTCCGTTTAGCCTCGTTCTGATTTTGGCGGATTTTCTAAAAAAATAAAATATTCGAAATATGGCCAATTCTCAGGCTAGCAGCTCTCGCTCTGGTTACTACGAGGAAAATTACTTCAGTATCGATGACATTTTAGCGACTCATGAAAGAATCAAGTGTAAATTCGAAGTTCCAGTTTTCAGATTAGGTGAGTAGTCTACAGTACTGTCAACCCCCAAAGATTTTCTCGCGGGACAGATTTTTTAGACCCAGTGCCCAAATTTCGCGGGATTTTGCGGGACATCTACTAAATTCGCGGGATTTCGCGGGACTTTTAAGGGATTTGCGTGATTGCGCTAATATGCCTTTTTTATCAAATTAGCGGGATTTCGCGGGACCATTCGAGGGACAAACATCCTAATTGCGGGACAGTTAACAGTTTAACCACCAAAGACTTCATAGAGGGACAGATTTTTTAGACAAAGTACCCTTGATTTGCAGCATTTTGCGGGACATCCACCTAAATTTGCAGGATGTCCCTGGACATGCAATGGATTTGCGTGATTGGTAAAAGTACTCCAATCAAACCTTTTGATACTGATTAATCAAATATAATACACTTAAATTGTAACTTAAATAAATGGCAACACAATTCTAAAAAATACGCATAAGAATAATATTAAACTTTATTGTTATTTATCAAAAACAAAAACCATGCTTCAGGTGTGAGTCCCATAATCGAACACGAAATTCAAAAACTCTGAACAATACTTTGCACTTTGAAACGCTTTCCCCCATAGTATTATATATATATATTACCTGTTCATATAGGCATGGACTTTCAATTGAAAGTCCATGATATAGGGGTTCAATTAATCTACATCAAATTATAGAGAGTCAGGTTACTTTTCTAGATGTCAGCGTCCATTTATTGTAACTCGCGTTTGCTAACATTCGCTCAGTTCTCATTTGCCACACGTGTAGTAAAAAGGCCAACGTTGGAACTATTTATGACCTACATCCCTATTATCGTAATTAAAATGAAAGTTGAACCCTTCCTCTTTATTTTGATACCAAACAAAAGCATGCTGGGTACTTAAAGTTAGGTAAACTTTACTCCTCAAAAGTGCAAAAACTTCTTATATAAGATAAGATAATCACAATATAGAGGATTGCAACAATTTCGGAAATTCGCGGAGGTCAAGGCCGACATTTGCGGGACTTCGCGGGACATTGCGGGACACGCGAATTAGCCTAATTTTGATCAAATTTGCGGGATAATCCCGCCATTCGCGGGACACTTGACAGCTCTGTGAGTAGGCTTTAGCATTTGTTGATTTTTAAAATTTGGATATTTTTTTCCAAATGTAAAGCCTTGCATCAAACCCATTGGAAAACACTCAATTTTACCTGCAATAAATTACATGTAATTCGTGAGATAAATACTAAAATCAAAACACAAATTCTCGGGATAAGTTCATATGGTTAAAATAACGAAATAATGAAATGTTACTGTGTGTCTACTTAGCAGTTTGTTCTATGTCATCCCTCCTGCTAGGTTACATTGTGGAATGCAGCCAAACGCGACAATGAAGGCAACAACATGTTGATATTGATCGTAGCAGAATTTTTGGAAATTTAGATCGTCCATTTTGCTAGCTCGCGTGACTGATCGCGTAACACGTGTCTGATCACGTGACTAGTTACTGTATCGATAATGACGTGTCATCCAACCATGTCTTCAAGGAAAGCGGTAGTAAATATTTTGGAAAATGTTTTGTGAGCATTTGCTACTGATTATAGAAGAGCTGGGCATGCCGAGATAGCAATGTCAAACATTGTAGGGAAGGCTGCTAAAGTCACTGGATATTCCAAATCAGTTTTTTCAACGAAACTGCTAAATTATAATTTTAGTCTGCTTATTGATCTATTGATTCATAAAGACCTGAAATGATGCATTCAAATAGGACCGCCTCCTAAATGAAAACACTACACATAAAGTGGTGAAAAACAACGAACTAAAGTTGAAAGATCACAACGTTCGCTACTTTGTTCAATTCCGGAAGTCTCCATGGGGCTGCAAATGGGAAATTTTTAAGATTTAGATTTTATAACCTCAGAATACTGCCTTCAGTGTCGTGTTTGGCTGAGTTCCACAACGTAACCTAGCAGGAGGGATGACATAGAACAAACTGCTAAGTAGACACATGGTAACATTTCATTATTTCGTTATTTTAACCATATGAACTTATCCCGAGAATTTGTGTTTTGATTTTACTTACTATGTCATATTTTCATGACATGTTCTTACTTAACTTCACTTTAGTTCGCTTCATTTTGCCCCATGTGTGGCGTGGCATGTTGTTGTAAAAACAAGAGATCGCACTCTTGATTTTACTCCACTTTTACACGAGGCAAACTGTGGCAGAACAGGATCAATGTGGCAAAATCATGTAACTCTTGGTTTTATATGACTCCGCCATATTATTGTCAAAAAAAATTTATGGCATACATTAAACACGCGAGCTGAGCAAGCTGAGGTTGCGCAAAAATTGCAAATCTGCAGATTCTCCGAAGCAGTTCGTTTGTTGCGTACACGAGGCATCATTGCCCTGAACGGATGCTAGGATTGTTTGATTTGGATCTCGCGCTTATTATAACCAAATTTAGAAAAACAGAAAATAAAGACGTAAGCTGGATTGTCAGCGAAATTACACATGCATAGAATCTTCACTGTAGCCATCTCATGCCATATAAGGATTGGATGACAGCTCAAGTGGGAGCTTAACCACGCCTTTAATTTATTTTGTTTACTTAGTATCGAAGTCGGCCAATCAACAGGTCTGATTTTCTCACGTGATCCTAAACACGTGCTAATAAACTCACCCAAACTCAAAACAAGGGGGTGTTATTTCGGTAATGGACTCGCCCTGGGTTGTTACGCATGCGCACTTGGGTTTAAACCACCCGAAGGAAACATCAAAATTTTGCAAAATAAGATTGAATTTACGGGGGTTTCCTCAGAAAAAGACGAGTTTAAGGTAATAGTCCTGGCACGGGATAAGTTCTGGGAATACTTTAAGTTGTTGGAAAGCGGGAGATTTTCGTCTGAAAGCCGGA
The DNA here is from genome assembly GCA_903813345.2 of Owenia fusiformis. Taxonomy (NCBI): domain Eukaryota; kingdom Metazoa; phylum Annelida; class Polychaeta; order Sabellida; family Oweniidae; genus Owenia; species Owenia fusiformis. The sequence goes on along the minus strand of CAIIXF020000003.1, from coordinate 5,825,304 downwards.
GAATTCTCTTTGATCCGGCTTGTAATTACATCGCAGACTAGTATTTAAAAGATTAATTTAGACTGTAGCTGTATAGACATTTGTTTTGTTATTTTTTATGCCACCAAAAGGTCACCCTGTATATTTATTTTTATTATCCTAGTACAGCAAACATATTTTGAAATTTCTTTTTATCAAGCCCATTTTTATTTATTTCAGGTTTTCTAGATATGACAACTGACAATGAACATATCTCTCCAGGATCAAAACTCGATCTGCCATTTTGGTTGGCACGTGTACTGTGCAATAAACGGAACAAGAAGAAACACATAGCTGATGTTGAGATACCCAAACAATATAAAGAAAGCTACAGAGAGATTCTATTGGCTGATGCAAATGTTGTTGACCTTCATAAATTAGGACCATATTATTACACTTTTGGTGCCCAGCTTCTCAAGTTTGACCCAGCAGATGCTTCTGATATTGCATCCTCCCTGGTACAGGTGAGTTCCATTCTCTTCTAAGCATTAAAGCAAGTGGCTGAACTGTAATTTTTATCACACCATCGATGGGATATAGTCGTCGTGATCATTATTGTGATTGTCTTGCTTTTTTATAACACCATCGGTGGGATATAGTCGTCATACTGGTCGTGGTCGTGATCGCCCCGCTTTTTGTCATCGCCGTTTAAGGAAAACTACTCATCAGATTTTCTCCAAATTCGCAGAGATGATAGAGCATATGAAGTACTAGAGCTGATTAACTTTTGGGTGGCCATCTTGTTTTCTGGTGGCTATTTTGAAGGTTTTTCGAAAAATCTTGTCATCGCCATTTCAGGAAAACCGCTCATTGGATTTCCTTCAAATTTGCACACATGATAGAGGATATCAAGCTGATTAACTTTTGGGCTGCCATTTTTTCTGGCAGCCATTTTGAAGGTATTTTGATGGTGTGACCTCGTTCACATCATGTGCCTTGTTTAAAATAGGTTTGCATCCACCTAAATATGCATTTGTACAGGGTGGGCCAAAAAGTCCATATTTTTGGATATTTTTTTCACAATTAGAAATGTTTTGAATGAGATGCAATCCAAATATGGGATACCGTATTCTCTCTAATAAACGCACAGTGCATCTCCCAGGTGATAAAATCCCCTGGGATTTTTGAAAAATAAATATATTCATTGGCAATCATATGGTATTATATGATTTTCCTCTTTAAAACTTGACTCACTCCAACTAGATAACATAATGTTTTCCTCATGCATTTATCGATCTACTGAATGTGTGTCCGTGGGTTAATTGACATATATGCCCTAATATCGATGATAAAACATCCACTCCAATCCTTTCTGGCTAGGACTTTGAGCATTGTGCACAGAAATAGAGATAGCGGTAAGTGAATCAATGGAATTCACACTATTAGGACTGTGAGTTTATTAGAACAAACATGGTACATGTATTACCTTGAAACTGGAAGTGTGCATTCACAACCCTATTGTCTGTTAACTTTTCTCATCCAAAGACCACTAAAGATGTACTTGTGCCATTTTGGGATAAAGTGTAAAATTGATTGCTACAATTCTTGGGAATGTATTATTGAAATCTGTGCATTCTAAAAAAAGTCACGTGTATATAATTTTTCAACAAAATGTAAAACTTTTTGGCCCAACCCATACTTTGTGGTAACTTGAAAATGCCAAAAATCATGAAATGACATCTTTAGACCTGTTATAATGTTTTCAATAGACTATGGTTGTTTAAAGTAGTTTAAACGGAATATATTAATGATGTTCAATTGGCACCCCAAAATTGTTTGATTTTCTGAAGCAACATGACATTTTGTCAAAAGCAAAATGATTTTGTTTAGGAAATACTTGTATGTACATGTAGTACTATATACTTGTATAGATAAGTGATCTTTATTAATGTTAGTCTGTGGAAACTATAGTATAATAGATATAGATAAGCAGCATTGAAGTCAATAGGTATAAAATAGGGTGCATGCATTAGTGTCATTAGTTGTCATCAATTCAAATTTTCTTTCAGACATTCCAGGGAAGATTTCGTAACATCATGGATTCCTCCCAAAATGCATACAATGAAGACAATGCTAGGCTGACAGCTAAACTGGATGAAATGGAAAAAGATTTATTTAAAGCAGGCCAAAAAGGCTTGAATGACTTTCAAGATTGGGAAACTCGGAGAGTCGAAAAACTTCAGACATCTACGATGGTAGTCAATCATAAAAAACGAAAAAGAGCTGCCTTAATAGAATAATTAATATTAGCTTTTATCAACAATTATAACAGATGCTGTATATATGGTGATAATGATAAACATGAAATTGTGGATTATATGAAATTATTTATTGATTGAAGTTAAATAAACATGAACTTTCTTGGCAAAGTGCAATATTGCCAAACATAAACAGGAATTAATTAGCAAAAACATGATTGAAAAACAGGAGAACAAGAGAGGCAGTATCAGATTATCTTCAAATTAGCCTAGCAATTTCATGTTAAAAATTGGAAGAAAATATAGTTGAATCCAAAAGGAAGAGTACATGTGTAACTCTATAATTCTCTACTTTCTTTGACATTCATGGCCACTGGAACTATCTGAACTGGGGTCTGGCAATGAACAATACAATCCTGAAGACAAAACATGACAAGATAACATCAGATATGTTAGATTTTGCATTACCAATGGTCAAAGTCAACCAAGATAACATTCCAAAGTGCTCTTCACTTACAAAACATACAAATATATTGTTCTGTTGAATGCTAAATTCTGATTGACCAATTTGTGACAAATGACATGTGGAGGACTCATGGGAATATCCTACATTGTCAATACTGAGAAGCAAGTTGCATATTGACCTTGTAGATATCAGGCAACATCAAGCAGTGAAAGGACTTGCAAGAATATAGAGGTGGGTGTATTTCATGTTTTATTCAACTTTAGATGTTTATAAAGCATAAACATTAAGTCTTTGTAAGTGTCAGTTATGCTTTTAAATTTCTTATTCAGGTATTGGCATGGGGTCAATACTTTCATATTGCTATTCTCACAATGAATGCATATAGAAGTTAAGGATGTCTCTGTTTGTGGATTTGAAGGAGGTCACCATATACCATCTATACCCATTGACCTAAAGTCTCTATATACCCCTGCTGTAACCTACAACTGTATGTTCATATATGAACCATAAATTATATTTTCCAGCTATGGCAAATCATTTTAGGTTCCTGCGTCAGTACAGGGGGCCACTGAAGGCATGTATCTTAGACTGGAGTGGAACTACAGCTGACAAATATGTCCTGGCTCCAGCTGTAGTCTTTGCGGAAGTCTTCAAGAAACACAAGGTTTGTCAATGTCCTATATCAGGGGTTTCATTAGCAGGGTAACATGCGATTTTCACCGGTTCTTTCCGCAAAATCGCTGGTTGTTTTTAGGGATTTTTCAACTTTTCCATGTTAAATTAATGATTTTCATTAATTTTGCCTGTTGTTTTCATTTGTTATGTCACCACCAAAAGTGGTGACATATTGTTATGGTCTCCGTTTTTTTGCGACGGCGGTTGGCGTCCGGCGGTTGGCGTCCGGCGTCTGGCGGTTGGCGTCCGGCGTCTGTAACAATTTCTTACAACTTCCTATAACTTAACAAATACTGTTTAGACTGACTTCAATTTTTTTCTAAATCATCTACATGTTCTCAGAAGTTCAAATCTGACTTTAGATTTGACATTTGACCTTCAATGACCTTCTCAAGGTCAAAAAGGTCTTTTTTCAACTTGCTTCACATTGACTAAATTTTTTTTCAAAATCATCTACATGTTCTCAGAAATTCAAATCTGACTTTAGATTTGACATTTGACCTTCAAATCTGACTTTAGATTTGACATTTGACCTTCAATGACCTTCTCAAGGTCAAAAAAGGTCAAAAAGGTATGTTTTCAACTTGCTTCAAATTGACTAAATTTTTTTTTCAAAATCATCTACGTGTTCTCAGAAATTCAAATCTGACTTAAGATTTGACTTAAGATTTGACATTTGACCTTCAATGACCTTCTCAAGGTCAAAAAAGGTCAAAAAGGTCTGTTTTCAACTTGCTTCAAATTGACAAAAAAAAATTTTCAAAATCATCTACGTGTTCTCAGAAATTCAAATCTGACTTTAGATTTGACTTACGATTTGACATTTGACCTTCAATGACCTTCTCAAAGTCAAAAAAGGTCTTTTTTCAACTTGCTTCAAATTGACTAAATTTTTTTTTCAAAATCATCTACATGTTCTCAGAAATTCAAATCTGACTTTAGATTTGACATTTGACCTTCAATGACCTTCTCAAGGTCAAAAAAGGTCATAAAGGTCTGTTTTCAACTTGCTTCAAATTGACTAAAAATTTTTTTCAAAATCATCTACGTGTTCTCAGAAATTCAAATCTGACTTAAGATTTGACTTAAGATTTGACATTTGACCTTCAATGACCTTCTCAAGGTCAAAAAAGGTCAAAAAGGTCTGTTTTCAACTTGCTTCAAATTGACTAAAAAAAAATTTCAAAATCATCTACGTGTTCTCAGAAATTCAAATCTGACTTTAGATTTGACTTAAGATTTGACATTTGACCTTCAATGACCTTCTCAAAGTCAAAAAAGGTCAAAAAGGTCTTTTTTCAACTTGCTTCAAATTGACTAAAATTTTTTTTCAAAATCATCTACATGTTCTCAGAAATTCAAATATGACTTTAGATTTGACTTACGATTTGACATTTGACCTTCAATGACCTTCTCAAAGTCAAAAAAGGTCAAAAAGGTCTTTTTTCAACTTGCTTCAAATTGACTAAATTTTTTTTTCAAAATCATCTACATGTTCTCAGAAATTCAAATCTGACTTTAGATTTGACATTTGACCTTCAATGACCTTCTCAAGGTCAAAAAAGGTCAAAAAGGTCTGTTTTCAACTTGCTTCAAATTGACTAAAATTTTTTTTCAAAATCATCTACGTGTTCTCAGAAATTCAAATCTGACTTAAGATTTGACTTAAGATTTGACATTTGACCTTCAATGACCTTCTCAAGGTCAAAAAAGGTCAAAAAGGTCTGTTTTCAACTTGCTTCAAATTGACTAAAAAAAATTTTCAAAATCATCTACGTGTTCTCAGAAATTCAAATCTGACTTTAGATTTGACTTAAGATTTGACATTTGACCTTCAATGACCTTCTCAAAGTCAAAAAAGGTCAAAAAGGTCTTTTTTCAACTTGCTTCAAATTGACTAAAATTTTTTTTCAAAATCATCTACATGTTCTCAGAAATTCAAATATGACTTTAGATTTGACATTTGACCTTCAATGACCTTCTCAAGGTCAAAAAAGGTCAAAAAGGTCTGTTTTCAACTTGCTTCAAATTGACTAATTTTTTTTTCAAAATCATCTACATGTTCTCAGAAATTTAAATCTGACTTTAGATTTGACATTTGACCTTTAATGACCTTCTCAAGGTCAAAAAGGTCTTTTTTCAACTTGCTTCAAATTGACTAATTCTTTTTTTCAAAATCATCTACATGTTCTCAGAAATTCAAATCTGACTTTAGATTTGACATTTGACCTTTAATGACCTTCTCAAGGTCAAAAAGGTCAAAAAGGTCTGTTTTCAACTTGCTTCAAATTGACTAAAAAAAATTTTCAAATCATCTACATCTTTTCAGAAGTTCAAATTTGACTTTACAAGTTCTCAGAAATTCAAATCTGACTTAAGTTTGAACTCATAATATTGTGAGCAACTAGGTGGTGACATTTTGTCATGTTAATGCCTTGTTTAACCTATTGTGAGAAATTCTAGTGAAACTCCTATACCTGTTATTATTATCTTTCAAGGGGATTTATCGTCTCATTATGTATAAAGAACCCCATTGCAGTAAGTTACTAAGGCAAAGATGATGTACATGTAAAACAGGATTTTTCAATGAAAAAGATTGTATATTGGTATTATCTTGATTGAGGATATATAATATCTGATTAAGGTTATTGTTGGATGAAACCCATATACAATTCTAATCTGTTAGTGTAAATTTTTTCGTCATGGTGATGATGCATTGTGCAGTGTTTTCAGTAGGTTTGTCCAAGACTGTGTCCATGGGACGTACTGATTTTCAAAAAATGCGTCCCCCCTCAAAAAACTGCGTCCCTTGAAAAGTGCATGTACGTCCATCCATCCATCCGGGCAATAACTCAAATACCGTTGGCCCGATTTTGTTCATATTTTGTACACACATACTTTATGGGGGGTAGAAGTTCTACTTGAAAGACGATTTTCAAAATGGCCGCTCATTTTAAAATGGCGGCCATTTTAGTGCCGATTTTACAGTAATATAGGTGCAATATGTAAAACTGTAATATGTTTTAAATGTAAAAAATTATATAGGACATGAATAAAGCTAGAAATGTAGATATTAAAGAAGCACATGGCAGCCATCTTTAAAAATGGCGGCATTTACTCTTTATTTTACGATTTTTGCTGTAACTCGAAAAGTAGTGGAGCGATTTTGTTCATATTTGGTATGTGAATACTATAAGCATGGCACACTGTCTAATGACACTTTTGGTAGAAGGTGGCCATTTTGAAAAATGGCCGCCATTTTGAAAAATGACCACCATTTTAACGTATTTTACTATAACTCGAAAAGTAGTGGAGCGATTTTGTTCATATTTGGTATGTGAATACTATAAGCATGGCACACTGTCTAATGACACTTTTGGTAGAAGGTGGCCATTTTGAAAAATAGCCACCATTTTAACTGGAGTGGAGCGATTTTGTTCATATTTGGTATGTAAATACTAAAGCATGGCACACTGTCTAATGACACTTTTGGTAGAAGGCAGCCATTTTGAAAAATGGCCACCATTTTAACGTATTTTACTATAACTTGAAAAGTAGTGGAGCGATTTTGTTCATATTTGGTATGTGAATGCTATAAGCCTGGCACACTGTCTAATGACACTTTTGGTAGAAGGTGGCCATTTTGAAAAATGGCCACCATTTTAACGTATTTTACTATAACTTGAAAAGTAGTGGAGCGATTTTGTTTATATTTGGTATGTGAATACTATGAGCATGGCACAATGTCTAATGACACTTTTGGTAGAAGGCGGCCATTTTGAAAAATGGCCACCATTTTAACGTATTTTACTTTAACTTGAAAAGTAGTGGAGCGATTTTGATCATATTTGTTATTATGTGAATACTATGAGCATGGCACACTGTCTAATGACACTTTTGGTAGAAGGTGGCCATTTTGAAATTTGGCTGCCATTTTTGCTATATACTTTGTTTGTAAATATGGCAGCCATGGCTATTCGATGGGATTTGCTGCGCTTTGACGTTGCTGTTGTCTAGTTTGGATAAATCTTGGGGATTCCCCCCAAAATCCTAGGATCAAATGAATTCACCAAATATTAATCTGGATCAATAATCCAAAAAGATAAGATTCATCAGGATAAACTCTTGGATTGTACGAATTCATGGCCCCTGGTGTAGAGACTGAATAAATTTGATCTTTAGTAAAATTGCTGTATAAATGGATTCATAATATAATACAGTAGTGATTTTGGTCAGGCCAGAATATAATTCATAGGATCAAACAACTGATAAAGGTTGCTTAAGGTCCATGTGCAGTATGGCAAGTGATTTTTGACGGTCTTTCACCACTTTCTTGTTTTTCTCAATTTTAACATATCAAACATTTTTTCTTCACTAAATTAAAGATTTCTGAAAAGGGAATGTGTATTGAAATGCGTTAAAGTTAAAAACACCACATCCCATGTTATTTTCTCATAGGGAAAACTCGTGCGATCCATTGTTTTCAGCATAATTTTGGTCATCATTATTGATATCTTCAAAACTAGACTTTCAACACCATTCTACTTTTGAAGAAGTTTTAGATCCCTTGTTGAATAAATCTTTTCATGCAATAAAAATCAGAAAAAGAAGATCTTCTTTTAAGTAAATAGGTTCAACATTTTGAAAAAATTGTTGACATGGGGTTCGTATTCATAATTTTCCGAATTTTTTGTTTGATATTTTTATCAATATGGGTACTTCACTTGAAAGAAAACATATTGTTTTAATAAAAACCATTGTATTTATGCCCAGACAGTACTCATGGTGAAAGATATGACTGTCTAAAATCACTTGCCATACTGCACATGGACCTTTCCAGATTTATCAAATACTTCCAATAGAATAATGTAAAACTCCATTGGTAACAAGATGATCTTGTTGACATTGAGGTTGTAATTTAAACTAAGAATAATAATTATTTAAAGAACCCAGCCCCTCCCTCCACTTCTTAATGTTGAAGTTAGAACCTTATGATTAGTTCTTGTTTTGAATATTTCAGTTTATTTTACAGGTTCCAATTTCAATGGCTGAGGCACGGGGGCCAATGGGATTGCGTAAAGATCTTCACATTGATGCAATTACTAAAGTGCCTGAAGTGCGGGAACGTTGGAAGGATGTGTATGGAAGATACCCCAATCAAGAAGATGTTGACAACATGTTCAAAGATTTTGTCCCCATGCAATTAGATTGCTTACGTCAGTACACTGATTTACTCCCTGGATGTGCAGATGCTGTCAACAGAATGAAAAATGAATTTGGAATGAAAATTGGCACTACCACTGGTTTTCTCCGTTCAATGGTAGATATCCTTGCGGAAGAGGCTGCCAAGCAGGGATATGTGCCAGATGTTACTGTGGCAGGGGATGAAGTTATCAATGGGGCTCGTCCAAACCCTCATATGGTTTACCGCAACATGGATCTATTGAACATTCAGACAATCCAGTCAGTGGTTAAAGTAGATGATACTGTAACTGGTGTTGGTGAAGCCCTGAATGCAGGCTGTTGGGCAGTTGGTGTCGCTAAATACAGTAATTATATGGATATTGATGACTTTGAGCATGAAGCATCTCTATCAAAGGAAGAGATGGCCCGCCGTCTCGCCTATAGTACTAATCTACTGGTCAACTCAGGGGCTCATTATGTGGTTGATAGCATTGCAGATCTTCCCGCTGTCTGTGAAGATATTAACGAGAGGTTGAAGCGTGGAGAAACCCCCATGTGAGCCTCTCAGTGAAGCCTTGAGTAGCCCCCAGTGTGAGCCCCTCAGTGGGTATACTCAGAGACAAACTCATTAAATACTCATACACATTTTAATCATAGCTGATTCTGACATTCCACAATACTACTACTACTACTGTACCTGCAATCAGAATTGAGACTTTAGATTAATCTATAATCTGTTTAGTAGATTCTAGAATTGTTAAAGGACAACTGAAATAGGGTTTTTCAACTTGCAGCTACAAAAATGTGATCTTCTTCACTGTAAGCCCAACGTAGAGTTCTTGCGGTAGCCATTATAAAAAAGAAAAAAAAAACATGACCACAAATACTTTGCATTTAATGATGCCATGTTCATTTCTTACCTTTCAAATTAATAAAAAATTATTTTTAAATATAATCACATTTATTATTTTGTTTTGCCAAATTAAACCTAAAAAGGCCTAACCAATTCCTGCAGTATTTAAAAGGGAAAAACCTGTTCTGAGTCTTGTGTTGGTAAATCTATGGATCATTGCACACTTATGCTGGACCTTTTACCCAAACAAAAAGCCTCAAGTCTAGTCTATGAAGCATATCGTTTTACCACAGAAATGTTTTTAGGCTTAAACAATGCTGATGGCTTCCTTATTCTAACATGATATGTCACTTTAACTAGAACAATTGATTCACTTTTTGTTGTAGACCAGTAAAATATAATGTTTGGTGTGATTGCATACTTTGATCATATTAGAATCATTACAAACACCTCAATTCTATGATTTATGGCAAATATATGACCTCAGATTTTTATTCTTGCCATTGGCAAAAACCTAAATTGCCAGATCATTTCTGGCTTTAAACAATGAACAGAATGGAATCTGAGTGTCATATATTATACCATAGATCATATAATCCTTATTCCTTAATTGAGTCATATTTTGCCTCACTAATTCTCTGAACTGATTAATTGGCATCACCCAATAACGCAGATGCGAGTAAGTAGTTACCAGTTTCACCACCAGGTGGCTCATTCAGGTCAGACAGCATAGCAGGTATATTAGAAAGTTCCCTTTAACTTAAATATTCATCTGTTTTATTGGTTCAATTTTCATATAACCCTTATATATCTAATAATACTTATGCAATCTCCCCGAACAAGAAGTCACATTTTCAAAAAAAAATCAATTTTCAAAGTTGATTAACAATTTTCGAAATCATAATGTAATGAGATGGGACGAAATATGTATTTGAAGTTGTAATGAGGGGACAAGCCATTTTCATGAAGTATTTGGACTATAATTAGAATCTACAGACATTTATTGTAATATTTGGTCAACATTTAGTCTAATTACTTCATAGTAAAGGGTACAAACATGATATATAATCTTACAATCCTTCCGTATGTTCATATTCCTTCAGATTGTGGCCTCATTGTAAAGCTAAATTCGGTAAATTGATATTTTGTCTCATCTCATTACATGGGATGATATATAGGATATAGATGTCACTTTTCACCATCTAATTTACCTGCAGTCTTCAAGAATGCTCTCCTAAAATGGTAGCCTTTACTCTTATATAAGACGTCACCAGATGAATTTTAGAATTCCATTTATTTTAATATTCGAGAGCTCAACACTACTGAGGAGAGAATACCCCGGCGAA